>CM077093.1:113818022-115018022 GCA_039513925.1 Platanthera zijinensis | reverse complement strand
TTTGTAGTAGTTCGATCAATTGATCGTTTTCGGATTGAGAAAGCAAAGCCGAGATTATAACGTGCAATTTAGAATTTTGTTCAAGAAAGGCATATTTGAGATGTTCGGGGAGGGGTTTGAGTTCTAAGTTGGGTGGTTCATCGTAAGAGTTCTTTAAAACTTTTCATTTTCAAAAACAATATTTTCATAATTTTTTTTTCTAAACACAAACTGGTTCATTTGCAAAGTTGGCTTGTGCGGACACAGCCGTGTCTTCAAAAACATTTGTAGAAAAATCAGAAAAAGAGGAGGAAAAATAATTGGAAGAAATATTTGAAAGAAAAAGAGAGGAGTCTTCATTTAAAACATCGAGGAAAAAACATGAATCGTCATTATTTAATGAATTTTTCATGGATTGGTTTATTGAAAACGTCACCTCATCATCTCCCACGCGAAGCAAAAGTTTTTTGTTACACACATCGATGACTGCACGAGAGGTGGCTTGGAAGGGACGACCAAGGATAAGAGGGACCTCGATGTCCTCTTCAATATCGAGAATGACAAAATCCACCGGAATATGATTTTGTCGACCTTCACTAGCACATCCTCAACTATACCTAACAGATACTTAATCGATCGATCGGCTAACTGTATACTCATTCTTGTAGGGCAAAGAGTTCCTAAACCTAGCTTGTTGAATAAAGAAAAAAGCATCAAATTTATGCTCGCTCCAACATCCGCAAATGCATGTTTTACAAAAAGGTCGCCAAAAACACAAGGAATTGAAAAAATACCTGGGTATTTTTTTTGGAAGATTTGAGTTTTTAATGATCGCCGAGCACTCTTCATTTAACGTCACATGAGAAAGATTTTCTAATTTCTTCTTGTTCGTTAATAAATCCTTAAGGTATTTTTCATACTTCTGCATTTGACTAATCGCTTCATGAAATGACAAATTAATGTGAATTTGTTTAAATATTTTAAGGAAGCGTTGGTATTGATTATCTAGTTTTTCTTTCCTAACTCGAGCCAGATAAGGAGGTGATGGAAATTCCTTTATAACAACCGTAGCATAATTTTGAACGTCATCTTTTTCTTTTCCAAAATCAGATAAAACAGAAATAACTTTTTCTTTATCAAAAGTAGATTTTTCATTTTCAAAAGGGATAATTGTTTCCAAAACAAGAGGGACGATCACCTTTGGCTCTTCCCTTGTGCTGGGCTTGTTAACAACCTTACCGCTCCGAAGGGAAATCGCATTTGCGTGCTCCCTTGGGTTAGGTTCAGTGTTTGAGGGAAGAGTTCCAGGTGGTCTCTCGGAAAAAGCCTTGGTAAGTTGCCCGACCCTGTTTTCTAAACTTTTCACGGACCCAGTTAGACTTCTAATATTGGCTTCATTCGAACTTATATATTTAGAAAGGATCTCTTCCAAAGGGGAAGTTTTTGAATGTTTTGGTTTTGTTGTGGTGGTGGTGGTGGTGTAAAATCGTGTGGTGGGCGTACGGCGTTAGCATTATTACTCCAAGAAAAATTAGGATGGTTACGCCATCCAGGGTGTTAAGAATTAGAAGAAGAATTAAAACCAGGAGGAGAAGAAAAATTCGAAAAAGCAGAAAAATTGTTTGCAGAATTATTTTTAGCAGGCCTGGGTATATTCCCCAAATAATCCACCTTCTCGACAGCAGCAGCAACATTCACATTTTCAAATACCTTAGCAGCGGAGGCAGCAGTATCTCCGAAATCTTCTTGTTCATCATTTCCACTTGCAGCGCCAGTTGGGTCACCGAATCCACTTTATAAATACCTGCAGGTTTAGTTGGGCGAGTCCTAGACAAATTCCACTGATAAGTGTTCATTACCATGTCCTCGATAAGCTCAAGAGCGGCTTCCGGAGTTTTGTGTTCCAAAAAACCAGCGGAAGCGGCATCTATCATTTGCTAAGTTTCTTAATTTAGCACATTATAAAATGTCTGGACCTGTAACCATACAGGCAGTGCAAGATGTGGGAATCCTCTCAAAAGTACTTTGTACCTCTCCCAAGTGTCATAGAGGGTCTTAGAAGCAATTTGAGAGTATGAAGTTATATCATTTCTTAGATTAGCAGTTTTGGCGGGGGGGGGGGGGGGGGAATCTTGCAAGAAATTTTTAAGCTAATATGTTCCAAGTATTGATTGATCCTCTTGGAAGAGAACTCAACCACTGTTTGGATTTTGTTCTTAAGGAGAAAGGGAATAGTCTTAGCCTTATAGCATCGTTTGAGACACCATTTATTTTAAAGGTGTCATAGATTTCAAGAAAACTAGCAATATATAAGTTCAGATCTTTATCTTGTAATCTATCGAACTGTACATATTGTTGCACCATTTATATGATGCTAGGATTAAGCTCGAAGTTATTGTTTGCAATCACAGGTCGAACAATACTTGTTTAAGTCCCCTCCAGATTTGGTCGAGCATAATCAGACATGGTCCTTTGCTGAGCCATTTCTGGGTTAGGGGCTCCCATTTCAGAATTAAAATTGCAATCACCGTAGGAATCCTCAACCGCTGTTTGAGAAGTGGAAGCCCCGAATCGTAGTGGTCTCCGAAAGTAGCGTTCGATTTCTGGGTCAAAATCAACAAGTAGCGACGGATTCGCTCGGGTCATGCACTAGAAAAGAAAACGAAGGAGATTGGAAATGAAAACTTGAAAAAAGAAAAGGAGAACAAAGGAATTTGTTTTTTATTTGAAATTTTTTTTTATGGATTGTCTCTCGAACTTCCCAAGGGCTACACGGTGAAGGGTTCGCAAGGTACTAGGTAAAATGGTGGCGCTTAAATCCCCTTACCCTTTTCGAGATAATTTAGGTTGGGTAGAAATAAGATGATGTGAGTTTATTATAATAATAAAAGAAATTATATATATATATTTTTTTAATTTTTGCAGAAGTAATAGCGAAAACGTTTTCAAAATATTGACGAAGAAATTCCCCGACAACAACGCCAAAAACTTGATGGGCTAAAACCCGAACAGGCAAGTGTACCTGTCGAATCGTAGTATCAAGGTCGTATTTAAAACTCGGGGATGTCAAGTACTGCTACTCACGCTTTAACTATTATCCTACTGAACAATAGATGATTTTTGAGAATTTTTAATGTAAAACTAATGATAATTTTTAGACGAAAAAACTTATAATAAAAAGCTAGCACCCGATAAGTGAATCACCATGAAATGAGATGAGAGAGATAAAAAGGCATAGTTTTAATTTTGCAAATCATACTCGACCGTGACAAATCCGATATTAGGAAATAATCTCGCTAGAGAATTAAATCCCCTGACTTATAGACATTCTGACCGAAATCTCTTTCAAGTCAAAAAGGCCTAAAGTCACATTATCGAGGTGACCCGCACTATTTGATTTGACTCAAATTCGGAAGATTTACGTCATCCTATCTCTAGGGTTGCGTTCAACTCCTTCCTTCTTTGGGTGATCATTCACATTCACGAGCCTCTCGGCTACTTAAATATGAGATCCAAAGCCTAATACCGTATACCGGAAATACGGAGTCGGCACAAAATAAATCAAAGAAGGATCGAGCAGGAAATAACAAAAATAAAACTAAGAAAGAAAATAAACTCTCATCTCACTTCATGGATCCTCATGATCGAATGCTAAGTAAAATTAGTTACTCATAATTGAAAGAGAAGACAAGAAAAGATATGATAAAAACATTTTCATTTCATGATAAAAAAAGAGTAGAGTACACAATAAGGGAATACAAGACAATATTATGATACAAACAAAAGACAATTACAATAATAAGGAAATTATAACATGGAAGAAAAAGCATGAAAGATGAGAACTTGCACTAATGAAAAGCTATAACAATAATGAAACGAAAATTACAACTCTCAAGCACTCTCCACTCGCCAACTCAAGACTCAAATTTTACTTAAAAACTTCACTCCAAAATTTTCCATCCTTTGGCTTTAGGGATGGGGTGGCTTTTATAGGGGATGGAGAAGCTTCTAGATTATAGGAAATATGAGGGGACAATGGGGGGTGGCCGGCCATAGCTTTGGAGAAGGTTCATGCATTCAATAAATGAAGGTGGAGAGAGGAGGTATGGAAGCATTGTATAACATTTAATGGAAGTGAATTATAAAATATAAAACAAACAAGGGGGATGAAAGGAAGTGTTTAGAAGGGGCAAAAGAGGGGGGCCGGCCACATGTGGGGAGATATTCATGCATGTAATAAATGATGGGGAGAAAGAGAGAAAGAGGGGGGCCGGCCAATGCATGGATTAAATGGGATTTGGTAGGGTGGTGGGCTGCATTAAAAGGCATGAGGGCTGCTTGACTTGAGGGCTCGGGTTGGGGCTGCATGTAGGCTCGGGCTGCACATGTTGGAGGGAGCCGGGCTGCTTCAAGTTGTAGAGGCTGCTCCATGCTTGGCTCGGGCTGCTCCAAATTAAGGGCAGCACTTAGTCTCAAATGTGGGATTGATCCTACAACAAAAAAAAGACAAAACATAGATTAGTTATGTTATAAACAAAGTTAAAACAACAAAACATCAATAACATTAAAACATTAAAATAAAAACAAAATATTAAGAACATAAAAACATTAAGATAAAAACATTAAGATATAAACTAATATTAATTATAATTACTAAACATAACATAATATATAGTAACATAATACATATGGTAAGACTATATAGATTTTAATATCAAAACATAAAATGACTATAATATCATCATAACAAGCATACAGAACACAAAATTATAATAAAACTTAGGAATTTTGACTACTTAATTACCCCAAAAAAGGATGACTAAAACTTGTCATCATTTATATACATAGTGATATACCACCTGCTTTTAACTATGTTTATATATATTGTATCCTATTCCTTTCTCTGCTCGGTGCTGAGGAGTCGCCGGGGGAGAAGATGGGAAGCCACTTAGTCTTTATGACTAACGGTTGCTACGTCTTCCATTTTAGGAGGAAATCCTGCAGGTGGAGCAGTAGGTTATACAGCCGGACAGCCAGGCCAGGACGACAGGGCCTGACGGGACGGTACCATCGCTACCGTCGGTTACTGATGTGAGTGTGAGAGGTTGTTTTTGTACCGTTTTTGGGAAAACTATTTACGTACTCTGGTATTAGAAGCTTATTGAAGCTTCTCTACTGTTGTTATATTATGGACTATATGCTATGTGTGGATTTGACTTCTATGTTATATTTTGATTGGGTTGGCAATGTATGATATTGGTTATGGCCGGCAGGATAGGCGTCTTGTGGTACAGGCTAGCTCGAGTGCTAGTGCTACTGCGAGGCGGCTATTATGGGCATAAGACCCCTCTCGTGCCGTGTTTTGTGTTCCGGGAGGGGGGGTCTTACAAATGGTATCAGCTTGCTACGATTCTGAACTGAAGAAGTCATTTAACAATGGTGCCACCCCCGTTCGATTAGTTAGTTTGGGGACAAACTGACTTAGCCGAAGCAGTGGTGTGACCATATGTAATTCACTCTAAGTTTGTCCATCTTTGACCTTAGATTAGCCGACCTAACCTTAAGTTTGTACCATACGTGTAGATCCCAGTACATGTTGATCCGGTGAGGGGCACCCCCGCCCAGTCTGTACCTACATAATTCCAACAATCAGAGCTGGGGAAGACGCTCACTGCTATCCTGGACGCCTTCAGGTCCCAATCCCAGAAAGCCCTTATACAAAAGTATGGTCCGAGATCCACTTGGTTAAGCACTTTCTGAGCTCTCTCCCCTCCTACTTACCTTTGGACAGAGTCGGTAGTGTGTACGGAAGAATGGCTCGACACTGTACAAGAACTGTTGACAGGAATAAGGTGCCCAAACAACATGGCAGTGACCCTTGTAGTGACACTCTTAGAGCTGCACGCCAAAAGGTGGTGGAAGTTCTTCATGGGCTCCACTTATAAAGGACGGTTGTACATGGATATCAGTTGGGGCGAATTCTCTGATGCCTTTTTAGAGCATTTCATCTCCTCGGCCGCTTGGTGTAATCTTAAAGAGAGATTTTTGCAACTGAAGCAAGGGTCCAAGTCGGTGACAGAGTACCAACGGGAGTTTCAGCACTTGGCTAGATTTGCTGACTCTTGTGAGTTGGATGACAGAGGATACACAAAACAATTGTACAAAGGCTTGCGAGACCCCCTGAGGCAAGCCCTTTTGTTTATAGCAGACTCTAGTCTAGCCGAGATTATATACATGGCAAAGAGGTTGGAAGCGGACCACTTGGAAAGTGGTAAGAGGCCAGCTGAAGGCGTGGTGGAAGCCGACCCCAGCAATGGAATGAGATTTGATAATAGAGGAGGAAGAGGATATCGAAGAGGTGGCGGACATTTTCCCCAAAATTTTGAATGGAGCACCCAGTTCCGCAACCGCCAGTATTGCCTCCACCTCAACAATTTCAACAACCCGGTGGGCGACAGGAGCGAGTGTGCTTCGAATGCAACCAACCAGGCCACATTCGACGCTACTGCCCGCAATTATTTGGAAATGCACCTCTTGCTTTCCCACCAGTAGCACCTCGAGGGCGGGGGCACATGTGTGGTCGAGGATGAGGACCACGAAGAGGAAACTCCGGGCCCGCCCGGGATCAGATGTATGCGTTGGACATGACTCAAGAGCGGAAACCTAAGGGGGTGATTGTAGGTTTGATTACAGTTAGACATATTATTTTCATTAATACCCTCAAGTTGCTTAAGATATACTAGATTCCTAGCTTGAGAATTATTGTTGACACTTAGGCACCGTAGTGGTCAGCGAGAAACCGACTTATACGTTATTCGACACCGGTGCCTCGCATTCTTTTGTGTCTGAAGACTTCATCAAAGATATAGATGGAGTTCAATACTTCACTGGTATTGCTCGAAGGGCGCGCCTTCCAGATGGATCGGAGATGATGGCAACCGCGAAGTGTGAGTTTGAGTCCTTTTTGAAGGAAAGCTCTTCGAAACCCCTGCCACAACTTTTGGAATGCCAGAGTTCTACCTCATTTTGGGCATGGTATGGCTGGATCAGCACTATGCGAAGATTGACAGCGCGCAGAAGAGGATCTCGTTGAGATATGGAGATTCGGAGGTAGTCTTTCAAGGTATTAACTTCGCTCCCCGTATGATGTTATCTTCAGTCCAGGCTTTAAAAGCCCACATGAAGGGGGATGAACTTTTAATGATCTATATCGAGCTGAAGGAGTTGGCATTGGATATCAAGGATGTGCGGGTGGTGCGCGATTTCCCCGAAGTATTTCCGGAGAAATTGCCAGGATTACCCCCACACAGAGAAGTAGATTTTCATATCAAGTTAGTACCGGGTGCCAAGCTTGTCTCCAGGACTCCTTACCGAATGGCCCCGAAGGAACTCGCCGAGTTTAGAGTTCAACTACAAGAATTGGTAGAATAATGGTTTGTTCGCCCCAACTCATCACCTTGGGGAACCCTTGTTCTATTCATTAAGAAGAAAGATGGAACACTGCGATTATGCATAGACTATCGGGAGCTCAATCGACTGACGGTACAGAACACCTATCTGTTACCTCGGATCGATGAGTTGTTCGATCAATTGGTGGGAGCGTATTGGTTTTTAAAGCTAGATTTGTGCTCAGGGTATTATCAATTGAGAATACACGAGGATGATATTCAGAAATCGGCTTTCCGCTCAAGGTACAGCTTGTATGAGTTCACAGTTATGCTGTTTGGGCTCACAAATGCCCCATCAGCTTTCATGAGCTTGATGAACAAAGTGTTCGAGCCCTATCTATATGTCTTCATCATTGTTTTCATCGATGAATTCTTGGTCTACTCGAAGACGGAGGAATAACATGTCAGGCATCTGGCCTTAGTACTGAAAAAGTTAAAAGAGCACGCCCTGTTTTGCCAAGTTCAGCAAGTGTGAATTCTGGCTTATGGAGGTTGCTTTCTTGGGTCATGTGATCAGTGGGGCTGGGCTAGCTGTGGATCCGGCCAAAGTACGTGCCGTGAAGGAGTGGTCACCTTTGAAGTCAACGGCCGACGTGCGGAGCTTTCTTGGACTTTCCGGGTACTACCACATGTTCATAAAGGTTTTCTCAAAGATTGCTCTTCCTCATACTTCCCTAATAACGAAAGGTGTGCCTTATGTGTGGACACCCCAATATGAAGCTGTGTTCCAAGAACTAAAGGACAAACTTTCATCCGCACCATCCTAGCCCTTCCATCGGTGACGGAAGGATTTCAAGTTTACACGGACGCATCATATCAAGGAATGGGAGCGGTATTGATGCAGCACAGACATGTGATCACATATGCTTTAAGACAATTGAAGAAGCATGAAATCAATTATCCAGTCCATATTTGGAGTTGGGAGCAGTAGTGTTCGCCTTGAAGATTTGGAGGCACTACCTATACGGCGTACACTACAAAATCTTCTCGGATCATAAGAACTTAAAGTACGTCCTTACCCAGAAGGAATTGAATCTAAGACAGCGGTGGTGGTTGGAGTTTTTGTGCGATTATAATACACCCTGAACTACCACCCCAGAAAAGTAAATTTTGTAGCCGATGCTTTTAGTTGGAAGGTACCGGAAACAAGCTCCGAGTCCCTGTTGATGCATATGGAGTTAGCTCGGATGCTTGAGGAGATGGAGATCACTTTTGTGTATAAGGATCAACCAGACGGGTATACAGAGTACTTGACCACGATGAGCATATTGTGCGACGTTCGAGACCGGATCCGGGAAGAGCAAGGAAGGGATGAGGCTCTTGCCCCGATAATAAAGTCAATTGAAGATGGGAAAACAAACACGTAATCTCTTAAGGACATCCTTGTTCATTTCCATGGTCGGCTTTACATTCCCATGGGCGGTAAAATTCGAGAAGATATCTTGAGAGAGGCACACTACTCTCAGTTATTTGTACACCCTGGGATTTCTAAGATGTACGCCGACTTGCGGAACACCATGTGCTGGCCGGGAATGAATAAAGACGTCAGACATTTTGTTACGCATTGCGAGATCTGTCAAAGGGTGAAGGCAGAATACAGGAGCCCCGGTGGATTGTTGCAGTCATTGCCCATCCCCAAGTGGAAGTTCGAGGATGTCTCCATAGACTTCTTCCACTATTTTCCTCGCTCCCGCTCAGGGAATGATTCGATATGGGTAATCGTTGATCGCTTGATGAAGGTAGCCCGGTTCATACCTATGAAGAAAGAAGCACACGTGGATGTTTTGGTACGCCTTTTTATGGAACAATTCGTACGGTATCATTGCGTGCCGAAGACAATCATTACTGTTCGGGATTGTTGGTTTTCCTCTAGAGAATGGAAGGCTGTGCAGGCATATTTGGGTTCACGCCTTACCTTCAGCACAATGTTTCACCCTCAGACCGACGGGCAATCTGAAAGGACCATCAGAATATTGGAAGATTTATTGAGGCTGTGTGTGTTGGATAGAGGAGAGCCGTGGGAAAGGCTCCTACCCTTGATAGAATTCTCATACAACAAAAACTATCAAGCTAGCATCGAGATGGCGCCCCATGAAACCCTATACGGAAGAAGGTGTAGAACACCCTTGTCATTGGTGCAGGATGAAGATCCGAAGGCTTTGGGAGTTGAATACATGATGATCCTGATGCGATTATGAGGCTAATACAGGACCGCATGCTCGAGGCTCAAAGTCTCCAATCAAAGTATTATAATGCAAAACACCGGATAGTGGACTGCGAGACGAGGATTTTGCGCCGCAAAAGTGTTCCTCTGATAAATGTGTTGTGGTCCAATCATGGGAAAGAGGAGTACACATGGGAGCAGGTGGGCTTGATGCAAAAGCGCTATCCGGAGCTATTTCATCAAGGTAATCTTTAAAAAGCTTATTTTACTTTATGTCTATTTTATGTTTTTCTCTCCCAGTAGCCTTAACCTGATTTCGGGGACGAATTTTTTTTTTGTATATAGGATTTGTAATGTCCCGATTCGCGCTAGGCCCCTTGCGCGCGCTTTTGAGTCAGGAGAGCTGATTTAGGCTCAGAGAGTGCAGGAGATCAGGTGCGCACTCATGGGGAAAAATGAAGTTGGCCCTGTGTATGACACAGGTTGAGACACGGTTGTGTCCCTAACCGTGTGTCGTGGATTTGAGTGATAAAAAAATGGCATTGACTGGCTTGTCCCGAAAAGTACACGGGTAGAGACACATGCATGTCCCTACCCGTGTCATGTTGCGTTGTGTGGCATGGCATTGGGTGTCTGTTTTAGGTATGACACGGGTAGAGACACGGGGTGTCCCTACCCGTGCGCCATGGCATTGAGTGGCATGGCATTGAGTGGAATGGCGTTGAGTGTAAAGTAGTCATTGCCACTAGAAGGATACGGGTAGAGACACAGGCGTGTCACTACCCGTGTGCGTCAAGTCAAGCTCGACGAAATATGTCCAGAGCAGGACACGGGTATAGACACGGGAAGAAACACGGCTTTGCCACCTTGACCCGGGTACAGACAAGGGCGTGTCAGTACTCCTGTATGTGCACGAAGCGGCAGTCAAACCGTTGACGTCGTTTCGCCCGAGAAGGACATGGGTAAGGACACGGGCGTGTCCTTACCCGTATCACCTCTGAATAAAAAGGGAAAAATGAAAACCTAGTCGTTTTCATTCTCTTCCAATCCATATCTTCTGGAGAAACTTCTGGAGGAGGGAAGAACTGCTGGAGACAACCAAACTCCGAGAGGAATCGCCACCGCCGCCAAGGAAAAAGGGATGCCGACGAGAAGAATGACAAGATCCATGGCCGTAAATGGTGGAACCGCTGGAAATGAGGTGAGCTTCCTACCCTTTCCCTTGGTGCTAGATCTGTAGTTATCCTTAGGCGAGATATCGACTAAAAAGAGTCTTGATGTGTGAGATGAAGATTTCTAGGTGGGCCATGCTAGAACTTGTGTTCTAAGGTTTAGTCATCTTCAACCTCCCATTCCTTCAAAGTGATGATGGGGGTAGTTTCATGAAGATGAATGAAATTAAGAGGGTGAATAAGGGTCGAGGAACTTCTGGTTGTGATTTGGGAGGATCGGCTTTAGGAGGAAGATGAACCGAAGCCGTTCATTTTGCCTTAAGAGTCGTGCATAAATCTGTGTTCTGCACGCAGCGACCCTTTTGGCTATTTTCAGGCAAGATATGGCAAGATCTGGGCTTCCGACTAAACACAAGAGTCGTAGCCCTTGGAATTACCTTTCCGATGAGTGGTTACACGCCTTCAGGTTAAGTCGATAGACATGGGAATGTCTGATCAAATTATAGGGCTGTCAGACTAAGCGTGCAGAAATTCTATTCTATACACAGTAGGGTTTGGAGCCAATTTCATTTATGATACACTCTGATCTAGGTTGCGAACTGAACATGAACGTTGTAGCCCATGGAAAGGCCTTTCCATCGAGGGGTTACACGCACTCATCTGATTCCTGTAGCCACAGGAATCTTAGGTTGATGTTGCTGTTCAGCAGTTGTTCTGCACCTGAAATTCCTGGGTAAGTGTAAAGTTGGGTTTGGACTCGGAAGAGATTTTGTAACAATCCGAGGTTAAGTTGTAGGAGAATGATAATATGCTTAATTGTGATAATTCAACGCATTATGAAATTATTGGATAGACCCCACGTAAAGAAATGATGAAATGGTATGTGATTGAACGAAACGACTTGGTGGGGGTTAGTGAACAAAATGTAATTATAACAAGATTCACTAGAGTTTGGGTAATTGATTCGGTGTTGGTTAAGAATATGTGATGTGTTAGATAAATGGTTAAATCATGTGTACACAAGTGATTTATTTTGGTGAAGGAGTTGTTTGAGGTGGTTCGGCACCTGTGTTTGTGGTAAACCCTTATGGTGCTTTGGGTACCGGATCTTAAAAATGGTGAGTGGAGATATCTGATCGCACAGGTTGGTAATGTTAGGAAGAATCATAAATGGACGGTTGGGCTTGGTCCTCGGTGTTCATGTACTGAGGCTCCTTCCATGCCAAGTGGTCGGTTGGGCTTGGTCCTCATGCTCGTTTTCGAGGCTCCTTCCATATCATGATGTCGATATAATGCATGTGGTTTTAGTCGACACATGGTGTCGTAATCCCAGGTTATGGATAGTGTGGCAGGTCTATGGGCTCGCCAATCGTCACACCGAAGGGAGTTGGAATCTATACCTTGGGCGGTTGGGTTTGGTCCTCGGTATTCACATCCCGATGCTCCTTCTGTGCCAAGTGAACGGTTTGTCTTGGTCCTCGTGCTAATTTCTGTGACTCCTTCCTTATCACACCTTAGGCTAATTCGGGGCTAGGATCTCGGTGCACATCTACCCGAGACACCCGCTGAGCCGTAGTACGCATGTGAGATCTGCTGTTGTGTTCTTATCGTTAAGGCGTATGAAGGCCTAGGACAGGCAGTATGGAACCAACCTAGTAGTAGAGATGCCCGCTCTACTGTCATCGTCTGGCCATGACGGATGACACCTGAGAGTTTAGCTACCTGCTCAAAAAGTGAGAACTACCAGTCTGTGTCGACATAGCGATTGCATGTGCGTGATCATGGGTGAGTCATTGCAGTGCATATATGTCATTACACTCCATTACATACACAAGATCCTCAGCGTATAAGTTTGTATGGCACTCCTATACGGTAAGTTACTTACTGCTGAACGATCCTCAACTTATATGTTTGTATGGGCATTCATATAAGTTGAGTTACTTTCTATTATAATTTTACACTCTCATGCTGCTGTAGATGATATAATTGCTAGAATAAGTTGTTGCTTATTTATTACACATCTTTATATACATAGTGATATACCACCTGCTTGTACCAATGTTTATATATATTGTACCATGTTCCTTTCTCCGCCCGGTGCCGAGGAGTCGCTGGGGGAGCAGATGGGGAGCCACTTAGTCTTTATGACTAACGGTTGCTATGTCTTCCTTTTTAGGAGGAAACCCCGAAGTTGGAGCAACAGGTTATGCATCCGAACAGCAAGGCCAGGATGACAAGGCCTGAGGGGATGGTACCGCCGCTACCATCGGTTATTGATGTGAGTGTGAGAGGTTTTTGTTGTACCCTTTTTGGGAAAACTATTCACGTACTCTGATATTAGAAGCTTGGTGAAGCTTCTCTACTGTTATTATATTATGAACTATATGCTAGGTGTGGATTTGACTTATATGTTATATTTTGGTTGGGTTGGTAATGTATGATATTGGTTATGGCCGGCAGGATAGGCGTCTTGTGGTATAGGCTAGCCCGAGTGCTAGTGCTACCGCGAAGCGGCTGTTCTGGGCATGAGACCCCTCTTGTGCCGTGTTTTGTGTTCCGGGAGGATGGTCTTACATATGTGGTGGCGATTTTGTAGCCTGAAAGCATAGTTAAGCCGTGGCCTTTACTGTATCCAAGGAAGTTTTTCCCGAAGCAAGCTTTCGCTGGCTCATCCATTAGGACAAAATTTACGAAATTAAAACACTGGGATAACTTTAAAATGGAGCTGAATATACGCTATCTAAGGGAACAAAATGAGCTCAGACGGGTTCACCCTATTTACTGGTGGATGGACAGCTCCAGCAGCTTTCCAAAATGGTATTGCGCGCGAAAATCGGACAGTCTGATCAAAAGTTATGGCCGTTTGAAGTGCCTTTCATTTGGAAACTAAGTCGCGTCTATCTTTTGATTTCCAACCCGTCTCCTGCGCATGATGTTAAGGAGACGTGTCCGTTCTATTTATTCCAAAAATTCCGCCTAGTCTGCGTGGGCGGTACCCTCGGGCCTGCGTTCGTAGAGAGAGCGCGTTCGCCGGAGGTAGAAATAGGCGTTCATGCAGCCGAGCGGCAAAAAATGGGTGTAACACGAGGACTTCCCTTGAAGTCACCATCCCAGTATTACTCTTGCCCAAGCACGCTCAATTGTGGAGTTCTGATGGGATCTAGTGCTCTTGTGTCGGTATGGTCTCACACATTGGAATACTCCGGCGCATTTTATTTAAGCCAAGTTCCCCAACGCCCGATTTTCTGGATTGCGGGCTTCGTTGCCATTCAAATTAAGCAACTTCGGCAGATCAAATTTTTACGCGCGGCAACGATCGGGTTGCTGCGTCGCCGTCTCTACGCAGGATCTCCGAAATGGGGATGTGGTGGTGATTTTGCTGCCTGAGCGCCCTGTTAAGCCGCGGCCTTTACTGTATCCTCGGAAGTTTTTCCCGAAGCAAGCTTTTGCTGGCACATCCATTAAGACGAAATTGACGAAATTAAAACACTGGGATAACTTTAAAACATAGCTGAATATACGTTATCTAAGGGCACAAAATGAGCTCGGACGGGTTCACCCTGTTCGCCAGTGGATAGACAGCTCCGACAGCTTTCTGAAATGGTATTGTGAGCGAAAATCAAACGGTCTGATCAAAAGTTATGGCCGTTTGAAGTGCCTTGCATTTGGAAACTAAGCCGCGTCTTTCTTTTGATTTCTTGCATGTCTCCTACGCATGATGTTAAGGCAAGGCTCCCGTTCTTTTTATTCCGAAAATTCCGCCCAGTCTGCATGGGCGGTACCCTCGGGCCCGCGTTTGTAGAGAGAGCGCGTTTGCCGGAGGTAAAAATGGGCATTCATGCAGCCAATTGGCAAAAAATGGGAGCAACACGAGGACTTCCCAGGAGTTCACCCATCCCAGTACTACTCTCGTCCAAGCACGCTCAACAACGGAGTTCTGATGGGATCCGGTGCTCTAGTGCCGGTATGGTCACACACGTTGGAATACTCCGACACATTTTATTTAAGCCAAGTTCCCCGACGCCCGATTTTCCTGATTGCGGGCTCCGTTGCCATTCGGATTAAGCAACTTCAGCGGATCAAATTTTTATGCGCGATAACGATCGGGTCGCTGCGCCGCCGCCTCTACGCGGGATCCCCGAAATGGAGATGTGGTGGTTATTTTGCCACCTGAGCGCGCAGTTAAGTCGCGGCCTTTACTGTATCCTCAGAAATTTTTCCCGAAGCAAGCTTTCGCTGGCACATCAATTAGGATGAAATTTACGAAATTAAAACACTGGGATAACTTTAAAACAGAGCTGAATATACGCGATCTGAGGGCACTAAACAAGCTCGGACGGGTTCACCCTATTCGTCGGCCAATGGACAGCTCCGACAGCTTTTCGAAATGGTGTTGTGCGCGAAAATCAGACGGTCTTATCAAAAGTTATGGCCGTTTGAAGTGCCTTGCATTTGGAAACTAAGTTGCGTCTTTCTTTTGATTTCCTGCCCATCTCCTGCGCATGATGTTAATGCCACGTGTTGTAAGACCCCCTTTTTTATCCTTAAAAAAAATAACGGGGTCTTTGTCCCAGAACCGCCGCTCTGCGGTGACACCTTCGCACCCGGGAAGGTCATCACTATAAAATGCCGATCCTGTCGGCCAAATCGATCACAACTGTAGCAAATAATAAAGCAATTCCACAGAAATCACATATAGAAAATAATCTCCACGAAGTGAGTGTCCACAAATATAATAAACAAAATACTAAATCTTGGGCTTATGCCCAGTACATAAAGTCCTCACTACATATCTCTCATCGTGGAAGCAACTAATATACTACTAGCGATCAAGAATCATAGTCCCTGCCGTTTGAACTCCGGTACTAGACTGCCCGATCTCCAAACGTTCCGACCTCCGGGGCTGCTCCTCCATGCTGGGCTCCATGGTCCCCTAAAATGATATGGTTCGAAAACCGTTAGTCTAAAAGACTAAGTCCTGTCATCCCCCTCCCCTTCCCCCATGGCTCCTAGGCACCAAGCAGGGAGAAGGAAAGGAGAGGACATGATAGTGGAAAATAACAAATAAGCAGATGGCAGCGGAAACTAATCTAGTAGTTCTAATTATATAAGACAATAATAAAGGTATGATTTTGCATGAGAAAGTAACCTTAACTTATATGATAATACATAAGCTAAGGGATCTTTTGCAGGGCTCCTATCGTATAAAAAGTCTCATACCGATTTATATGATAGGGAGTCGGTTTTATTAGCAAGAATAAATATATAATACTGAATAAAAACCTTAACTTATAAGCACGCTCGCACGAACTTATAAACCAAGGGGTCGTTTTGTAGGGCCTATTGTACAAAGTGTCCCATACCACTTATACAATAGGTGTCAGGTTATATACAATGATTATGCTATGAAATACAATTATTCCATGACGTGAACATGCAAGTGCAACTCACCCACCTTGACTCTGTGTAAACAGACCTTTAGTTCCCCCTTTCGGATCCGAACCTCCCAGGATACCTCCTAGTGGCAAAAGGAAGCGGTGGGTTGGGCCTCACCCACCTCTAAACTAGTAATTACACTACCAGTCAGACCTATTATATGCCTCAATGCTGGTGCACTAAGCGGAGCTCCTGCGTACTCTTGCCGGCTAGCGCACCGGACTTCAGTTTGCCAAGTGTTAAACCACACTTGCCGAGTTAACCTGTTGGCGTCGGTGCATCGACCCTCCAATACCGAAGACCCACCACCTTATATTTTATGCACATGAAACCTTATTTAACAGTTAACGAGCCAAAGCTCCCCGGACCATCCGTCCGTCATAAGCAACATCCGAGACCAAGCTCGCCGGGCAAACCTGCCCATCAAAAATAACAATCGAGTCAAGGCTCGCTGAGCCAACCTGCCCATTACTAAAACCACTGGGCTTACTGCCCGCATGAACCAACCTACTCCCTGAGACATCGAGGTGTGAGAAGGTGAAACCCTGAATTTACTAATTTCTTTTGCATTTATGTTTTGCCTAACAATTTTATGTTTAGCCCAGGACTATCCAATGTATTCCCCGCGAAGGGCTCTCGAGGGCACTACGAGCTACGATGGGCTGAAGCTTAAAGCTCCCTTCCGCAAGGCACTTAATCTTATTTGTTAATACCCAACTCCCAGTCCCTGAAATGTTGTATTAGATCTAACCCTAGTGTATTTGGCGCTCCCTCTGATGTAGCGCCATCCTAAGAGCCTACACGGATGGCGTCGAGTTTTCTCTCACCACGATAAACAATCTCGTTCTACACGCAAACGAAACGCACCACCACCAATTATTTTATTTATCTCAAGTGCCAACGTTCGGTTAGCCAATTCGATAGAGATTGAACCACGGCTAGAGGCCGAGTTCCGATCAAGCTAAAGGGACAAATATTCGTGTCTGTACGAGCTATGTTGTACCAAAGAAAGATCACCAAGAAAAATATTGATTCGCAAAAAGGTTGATCTTTCCCCAACAAGAAATAACGAGGATCGCCAATCCTCCCGAGAGTATTCAAAAATCAAACGAAAACCAACAGATCTAGTAAGAAAACGCCGCGAAATTTTCTTCCATTTTTACAAAGTCACGCAAAAAATCGTCCACCACACAAAACAATCAAGAAGGGGAAAACTCTAGAGTAGAAATTTCGTAACACCTCTCGGAATAGTAGATCTGGGATATGGGTTCCACTAGAAATGATCACTCTCCTTTGTCCTCCACGGAAGATGCTCCAAGGATGAGGAAAACTCGACCGTCTTCCCTGCTTTGCACTGTGAAGTTTTCCCCAAGTCCTTTGGTTCTTGCACACAACTTGTCTCCTCCAAGGATGGCCGGCTAGGATGAAATAGGTGGAGAGAATCGTGGGGGTGGATGTGTAGTAGGCGGGTAGAAGGAGAATAGAAGGAGGATGGAGAGAGAGGGAGGCCGAAGTTTTGGAGGAGGAGAACCCCAAGGGGGCGGCGGTAAAGAGGAGGGGGACAAGAGAGACAAATATGTTAGAGGAGCCTTGTTTAGAAAGCAAATAAAATCTGAATTTTATTTAGAGTCTTAGCCTTATATAGGCCTTACAACACAAGCGCTAATAGCAACCCAAAACTAGTGCTAGATGCACACAAGTTGTTCAAAATAATAAAATACAAGCCATAATTAAATTCAAGCAATAACTTAGCAAACATAAAAATAATAATTAATTCTTGTGGCGTGGATGAAGATTGTAGCCGTGGCCGCCACGGCTCCTCAAGTCATTAGCCGGAGGGCCATCTTCATCATCATCCTTCACAACTCCATGATCAACCAATGCGTCATGTACGTCATCTTCATCATCAAGTTGGCCGTCATGGTGGCGGTCGCTATCAATCCTCCCACGCTCAAAAGGACTCATCACCGATGAGTCTGCAGGAACGTAACGACGTAGGAGATCCGCATCAAGTAGAGAAACCTCCGACGCCAAGAGCCAAGATTCGTCAGAAGCCGGACAACCACGCCAACGAACCAAGAACCTGTGAACGTCACCGTCGGGAGTCGGAATCATAGCATCCTGCAAAATCCTGTCTTGTAAGAAAACGGTCCGGGGGAACCTCAGAAATGCGTTAGGCAAAGAAGAAAACAAGTTTCATCATCAGTAGGCGGCATACCTCCCGTAGAGTCCGCAGGAGAGAGCGATCCAGAAAAAATCTCACCACCCACCCCATTAGAAGATTTAGTGGAAATAGTAAACGACGAGACAGAAAGTGTTGGGTATTGTATCCACAATTTCCTGGATTTGAAGAAGCCTCCGATCAAGCTAAGATGAATTCACAATGTATTTGACGATATTTCTTCAAGTTTTTGCTTGCAGCTATTCCGTGATAAGTACACACCAATGTTAGGGTGCGGTGGGTTAATATACACGGGTCTGCGCAACGTAATCCCTCGTTGAGCAGATCAGTGTGTTGACTCATGTGTGCTCTCTCTATTGGAGTTTACTTATTTTCATGTACAGGGTTGAGATAGATCAAGAGAAGAAAAGGAGCAAGGATGGGTCAAAGACCAAGTCATGGGAAGAAAGAAGACAAATCTTCTAAGGAAAATTCAACGGGAATCACTAAGTGATTCTCGCCGATTCGACGAGAATCACAAGTGATTCTCGTCGAATCGTCGAGAATCACTCGCCGATTCCCACCGACTGCATCCGGCTGACAGTTCACCTTAAAGAATTATGCTAAGTCAGAATCAACGAGAATCATTAACTAATTCATGCCGAATCATCGAGAATGACTTTGCATTCTCGCTGATTCGTCGAGAATGGTCTTGATTCTCTCCAGTTCCCTCCGGATGGCAAGCTTTTCAACTGAAACTCTACCAAGGATAATTCGACGAGAATCATGAGTGATTCCCGCCGACTTCGACGGGAATCACAAATAATCCCGCCGAATTTGCCTTAGGAGATTTTTATCTGCTCTCTGGACCGAACCAAGATAACGGGTGCTGGTTAGACCGGGCTTAGGGTTTCTTCTCGTGGGGCCCACAATGGTCTTGTAGGGATGATCTACAATATATATATTCGCCTATTTTGAAGTTACTAAATAACAAAAAAAGGCGGAGAAAACGAGAAAGGATTACGACCGCCGAGCGTGATCTAGCCGATCGAGGACTTCCTCCGGTCGTCGTCGCCTCTCGCAAGCCGTCGCCACTCGCAAAGTAGTCGCCGTTGCAGATTGCTAATCTTAAGTGATCTCCTGATGACAGAACCGAGGCTAAGTAGTGTGTCTCACATGAAAGTGAGGGGATAAGTTGTAAACTACTCTAGAGGGGGGGGTGAATAGAGTATTCAAAATTTTATTAACACTTAGTCAGCTCCCTTGGAGTTTATTTGCGGAATAAAAAATCTGATACTTGAACCCTAAGAGCCTAACACAGTGAAGTGCACAAGTGAAGAAGTTGACTGAAATTTCAGTTAACTACAAGCCTATCACAGCAACTAGCAATCCTAGGTAGTTCTATCACAGCCACAGAATAAAATGAATAAACAAGATAACCAGATGGACACAGGATATATAGTGGTTCCCTTTAAATAGGTACATCCACTCTTCTACCACCCTGGTAGGAATCCACTACAGGTTTTTGCTAAGGTGCCCTGCCACCAATGATCTGATTCAGGTAGATCAAACAGACCCTTTGAGCTTTTGATAAGGATGCTCAACCACAGGTTGTTGATAAGGTGCCCTGTCTCCAATGTTCACTTTTGAAGAGGTGTGAACAAACTCTTTTACACAAGGGGTTGAGAGGGTTAGATTATCTTCTCTGTTTTAAATACAGATTAGAGAAGATTTGTGGATTCTCTAAAGAATCAAAGTCTCCCCCTGGCTCAGTGGAAGTCCAGGGAAAGCCTTTGCTTCAGGATGAAGGAGTTTCAGATAAACTGAAACTAAATCCTCAGAAATCTGAAGACTGATTTTTATCAGGTCTTAAGATTCTGGAGCACTTGAAGCAGATCTTGAGCTTTTTCTGAAGTCTTTGAAAAACTCTAAGCAAATTGCTCAGGAGACTTGAGAATGAAAGATGATTGCTCTGGGATTTTGCTTCAGGAAAACTTTTCTTCTTCTTGTTGTGAGATTGTGAAGAGCTGCTCTGATGATGCTTGAGCGAATGGATAATATTTCTCTGTGTCTGTAACTTCTCCTTTTCTGAGAGAAGAATCTCTTTTAAATATGTCTTCACGTTTTTCTTTTGGAACGGCTCTATTGATTTGAATTCTCGAGCCCTGCAACAGATTATCTCAAAATAGAATATAGCAATAGGAATGGAATGGCCTATTAACTTTCTGTCAGTCCCAATAAGGAGTAAAATAAGCGGGAAAAATATCTCAGCATAAAGACGTACCATTCTTAGAAATAGTACATAGTACCAACGGCTAGAAAACAGGCTGGAAAGATAAAGTCAACGCAATTTGTATAATAGGACAAAATGCTTTATCAAGAATACTGAATCCCGTGATTTATGCTTGACAGAATTTGTAATCAATTTATTTGAATTTAAACCATAAATTTAGCAACAATAATATCAGAGAATCAATCTAACCACCAACTAAAACACTTGGAAATAAACCAAGGAATAGAATAAATACAAAAAGATAAAAGCAGACAGAAATCGTCGAACAGGAGTTCGAAGATCGTCGACCTACTAACAGATCGTCGACTAATAGCAGGAATCTGTTGGAACAGAAATCGTCGAACGGAAATCGTCGACCAGCTAATAGATCGTCGACCGGCTAACAGATAGTCGACCAGCAAATAGATCGTCGACCAGCAAATAGATCGTCGACCAGCAAATGGAAAATATCTGTCGAGACAGAAATCGTGAAGCAAGAACACGATCGTCGATCTGTTGATGACAGATCGTCGACCAACCTTCAGAGCGTAGTAAGCTTGCTCTGAGATCGTCGACCGACGGTCGACGATAATTGTCTTGACTTCAACGATTCAATAGCCCTGCTATTGTCGATCAATGATCGACGATCGCGAGGCCTCGTTCGACGATAGTCGAACGGAAAAAGCCTTAACCAAAACACATTCTAAAACTACTAGCCTAAACTCTAGGTCAGTCATATACTGCCCTAGGGAGACTAAACAAAGTCTAAACATGATCATATATCTTTATATGGATCAAGAGGGGCTGGAAAGGGATTACATAAGCCAAATCACATCTAGGGTACCAACAATCTCCCCCTATTTGGGTTATGTTATCCAATCCAGTTTAAAGGCTAAAGCAGACAACAACAAATCTAAAGATTAACCAGAATGATAAAACACAGGCAATACACAGAAAATATAACAAGCATAAATCAGCAGAAATGGAATGTATCAAGCAGATTTATCAGCATGTTTAGCATCAGATGAGTTTTTGGGTATTGCAGCTGGTTTGAAAATAATTTCTCTGTTAGGGTTTGCTGCTTGTCTCTTGGATAGCATTAGATCATGTTCACCTATGATTTTCTTTTCAGCATAACTTGGTAGAACTGCAGCAGGATGTAGTCTCATGTATTCCTCAGTGTCAAAGGCTTCTGGATTGACTTGAATTCTGCTGAGTTCCTTTTCTCTGAATTCTGACATTGTTGAGTAAGCTGTAGGATCTAGTCCTTGAGATTTGGCTCTCTCCATCATGCTTAGTGCAATAGACTCTTTGAATCTTGCCATAGAGGCAATCCTTTCAGCTTCAGTTTTATCTGATGGAGAGGGAGGTCTATCAGTATCTGTATGAGCTGCAATCTCCATGTTCCTTTGAAGAGCTGTAGCAAGTTTGCTTGAATCAAGAGGAATCTGCACAGCCTTCTTAGGATCAGTTTGAGCATATAGAGATCTTGGAGGTGCAAGCTCAATGAACTTTTTGTGGGATTTTTCTGAAAAGACCACTCTTTTTCCTTTTGATTTAGTTGTCTCAGCAGCAGCAGGTTTTCTTGAAGAAGAGGATGAACCTTTCCTGGGAGGAGAAGGAGGAGGAGAGAATGAAGGTTGCTGAAAAGTCATCTCCTTTATTTGTTCCACGAGAGCATTGTCATTTCTTTTTCTTCCCTGTCCTGAAACATCTTGGCCTCCCTGGCTTTGATTACTCCTTCTTTGGTAGGTCTGAGAAGTGTTAGAACTGGCTGACCTTGCAGAGGGGGCAGAAGATAGACTTCCAGAGGCTCCAGCACCAGGAGGTGGAGGAGGACCTCTGGGGGGGAATTTCTGAACAGGAGTGTCATATCTCTTTGTCCTCTTCTTCTCTTTAGTCTGATTCTTTGACAGTCTCATCCATGGCTGAAATTCCTTGCTCTTAGGATCTATTCCCTTCAGAATGTAATAGGGAACATCCTTGTTAGGATTGGCAGTAGGAGGAGCAGGAGCTTTTCTTTTCTTGGAAGCAGCTCTTTTCCTTTTCTTAGTGGAGTCAGAATCATCAGAATCATCATCATCATCAGAATGAGATGAGTCTTTCCCAGCATAATCATCAAATTCAAGTTTAGAAGGATCCTTGGCAGCAGGTTCAGCTTTGTCTTTCTTTTCTCTTTCTTCTTTCTCTTTAGCTTCCTCAATGGCATCTTGCCTAAGGAGGGCATCAAGATCCACATTTGGAGACCTCTTCCAGAGTTCTGATTCTGGATACAACTAAGGAACTGTCTTGGGGACCAGTTCTGCAATAGAAGGAATGGATAGAGGATAGGTAAGGATAGGTGGAGAAAAGATGACGATATCTGCAGGGGCAGATGCTTTCTCTAGAGAGATGGCTAGGGAATCCAGATGATAATTAGCCATCCCTTCAATGTACTCAGAGGCAATATTCTCAGCCACAAAGGCTATAAATTGTTCTAGGTTTAGAGTACCTGAGCTTGAGTCCATTTCAGTCATCTTGGGAGCATTGTTTGCCCTATCTTGCACATCTTCAATTTCTTCAGCAGTAGCATCAGCAGGGATGTTGATGTTTTCAGCAGCAGCAGCATTTATGGTTGTGCCTGCATGCAAAGAGAGATAGGTTAACAACCAAGTGGGAATAAAATATTCCCCCCAAGGTGAACAAACAACAGGTAATAGATAGGATTACCTGAAGATCTACACAGGATACCACTTTGCATCTAGGAAGGAGGTTATAATTCCTTCTAGATGTTCAGTGACATCAGGGATAGACACCTCTGCAAGGCACAAGAGGAGTGCCATACAGGAAAAGAAAAGAGTATCCTTGACCAAGGGGTCATCAAGGTACTCAGGTCTATAAGGGACCATTTTCTCTTGAAAAGAGGGAACAAGAGGAGTAGATGTGAGTGAGGACTCACAGTCTAGGTTAAGATAGGATTCTAAATCTTTATCAGAATCAAAGGATTTAGCAGCATCAACTTGCAATGCTGATGTGAGATCATCAGCAGCTGTGATGGAAAGGAAAGAATAAGAAATTAACTCAAAGTTGGAGTTTGAATTAATTAGAATTTTAAATAAAGCTATACCATCAGGTTGAGCTGTATCATTCTCACAAACGTCCATGGGGACTTCCTCATTTTCTTTTTCAGGAACTTCTTCCTCAGAAGCTAGATTCACTAGGGAGTGAATGTCTTTGTTAGATACAAATATCAAATTGAAGTCCTGATTATATCCTTTGGAGGAAGAGTTTTAAGGTTTACCTTCTGGTTCTTTCTCTGGACTCTCTTGAGGTTCTTCTACAGTTTCTTGAAGGGGAAGAGAGGAATTGTCCTGAAGGGTCAGGGCATCACCTGAGACCACTTCAACAGACATCTCCCCCTGCATGACTTCAGTGGGGACTGGAGTCATGCATCTTACAGAAGGGGGCTCAGCAGAAGATGAGATGGATTTGATGGCATCAGTGAGAGAATTGATGGATGCAATGAGAGGGGCATTTGCAGCCTCAATCATTTTTTGGATGGAGGGAGTAATGAGCTCAACAAGGTGTGCAAGCATTTCAGGGGATATCTGAAATGCTGATGATGTAGAGGTGGATGGAATGGAAGCAGGATGATCTGCCACATGATCAAAGGAATCATGTGGAGATGGGTGAACATCAACATGAGTGTGGGATTCATGTTGAGAAAGATGCGTGAGGATGGTAGCAGTCACCATGTCAACACTGGCTGAAGCTGCCAGGTGTTGTGGTGTTGGTGACTGGTGTGGAGATGCAGGTGGAATGAAGGATGCATGTTGTGGTGGCACTGCAGGTGTTGTAGAAAGTAATGCATGAGATGAGGATGCAGGGGTTGCTGAGCCTTCCCCAGTAAGCGGGAGAGCGGCCGAATCAGCCCTTGTGTCTGAAGGAGGGTTAGGATCAACCCTGGCTGACTTCTTGATAATCCTGTGGGATTTCTTGAATAGAGAAGGGTCCAACCTCTTGCTAGCGTTGACTGCGGACGGTGCAGAAACAAGCAGCAGGGGTGCTTTCACATACAGAAACACACCCAGTACCCTGGCAAGATTTACTTCTTTCTGATTGTTCTTTCTCCTTATTAGTTCAAACAGAACTTTTCCCCAGGCAATCTGTGCCTTATTCACCAAAGCTGACATCAGGGCAAACTGTTGCCTGTTGATGTTGTCATGAGCAGAATGTTTTCCCAAAACGACCTTGCCCACCAGGTCGGCCAGAAACTTGTATTCTGCAGACAAGTTTATCTTCAGCAGCTTAGCCGGAATCCCTTCGGCATGGCCCATCACAGTGAGCATGCGGCCATATTCCTTTGTGCTTTGCTCATATTCCTCAGTTCCTGTTGGCAGTCCAAACAGCTCAGTCAATACTTCAGGAGTCAGAGTGACCTCCTCGCCATTTATCTTTCCTGTCATGGCTTCGTCGCTGGAGGACGAAGTGTATACCCATTCTCGTATCTCCGGTATGTTAATCTTAGGTGCAAATGACATGAATCCCTTGAGGCCTTGCTCTTCACATAGCTGCAGGATATCTTGGATTGGTTGATCGCATCGGCTGAAAGAATCGAAGTCGACACAGAAGCCAGTGTCGAACTTCATCCCAAAGAGAACAGCAGAAGGAATCGCCATAGGATTTGAGAGAAGATGGCGAATCGAGAAGCAAAATAGGGGAGAAGAAAATCGCGCGGGATTAGAGTTCGAGAGCGAATTCTAAGCCAGAAGAAGGAATATGAAAAGACGGAGCGGAAGGACGACGATCTTCAGACCTAAATCGACTATTAGAAACAAATCTGCGATCGTCGATCCCGGAATAAAATCGGTCGTCGAACACAGACCGACGATAGTCAATGTTTGACTAAATCGGTAAACATCGACCGACTACACGCAATTACCACGATCGTCGATCAATATATGATGGTCGACGATTCTCCACACAGCACAGAAAATCTGTCGTCGACCATTGGTCGACGATAGATACCTAAGGAGAGATCGTTGACCAGTTGGTCGACGATTTCTGCCTTACTACAGAACGAGCTGTCGTCGACGGTTGGTCGACGATAGTTCTGACCTGGTCGAAGATCGTCGAGCAGTCGTTCGACGATTTTAGACAGAAAACAAAACTAACCAAATTTTCACTACTCTGAACCATTAATCATGCCAAGCTGGTTCAGGAAGAACAAATGCTTTTGTTCATCAAGGGGCTTAGTGAAAATATCTCCTCTCTGCAGGTCTGTGGATATAAATTCCATTACTATCTTGTTCTTTTCCACATTATCTCTCAGAAAATGATGTCTAATCTCAATGTGCTTGGTTCTGGAGTGGTGCACAGGATTTTGAGCAATTGATATTGCACTGGTACTGTCACACAGAATTTTTGTGTTTGAGTGTGTGTACCCATAATCCACTAGCTGATTTTGAATCCATAGGATCTGTGAACAGCAACTAGCTGCTGCTATATATTCAGCCTCAGCAGTTGAAGTAGACACAGATACCTGTTTCTTGCAAAACCAAGAGACAAGTCTCTCTCCCAGGAACTGACAAGTCCCTGAGGTGCTTTTCCTGTCAACTCTACAACCAGCATAATCAGCATCTGAATATCCAATTAATTCAAATCCTGACTTAGCTGGGTACCACAGTCCTAAGTTAGGGCATCCCTTAAGGTATCTCAAGATCCTCTTGAGGAGAGTTAAGTGAGATTCCTTTGGGTTGACCTGAAACCTAGCACATAGGCATGTAGCAAACATTATGTCAGGCCTACTTGCAGTCAAATACAGCAGGGAACCAACAATGGCTCTATAATTCTTTTGATCAACAGGCTTGCCATTAACATCAGAATCAATAACTGCATTTGAGGCCATAGGTGTGCTCATTGATGAAGCATCAGACATTCCAAATCTTTTAACCAGCTCCCTGGCATATTTTGATTGAGAAATGAAAATGCCATCAACACTCTGTTTCACTTGGAGACCAAGGAAATAGGATAACTCACCCATGCTGCTCATCTCAAACTTAGAGTGCATTAGTTCAGAGAACCTCTTTCATAGTTTGGGATCAGTAGAGCCAAATATAATGTCATCTACATAGATTTGAACTAACAGTTGTGAGTCCTTATGATGTCTAATGAATAGGGTTCTATCTACTACACCTCTCACAAACTTGTGTTCTAGAAGAAAATTTGCTAAGGTCTCATACCAAGCTCTAGGAGCTTGCTTAAGTCCATAGAGAGCCTTTTGGAGTTTGAACACATGAGTGGGTAAGGTTGATGAAACAAACCCTGGTGGTTGTTCAACAAACACTTCTTCCTTTAAATCTCCATTGAGGAAGGCACTCTTCACATCCATTTGGAAGACCTTAAATCTTTTATAGGCAGCATAGGATAGGAAAATCCTTATGGCTTCTAGTCTAGCTACAGGGGCAAAAGTCTGATCATAATCTATGCCTTCCTCCTGTCTATAGCCTTGAGCTACTAGCCTAGCTTTATTTCTAACTACTATGCCTTGGGCATCAAGCTTGTTTCTAAACACCCACTTGGTGCCTATGATCCGTTGGCCTCTTGGTCTTGGAACCAAGGTCCAAACTTTACATCTTTCAAACTGGTTAAGCTCCTCTTGCATTGCTATAATCCAGTGGGGATCAAGCTCAGCATCTTTAATGGTTAGGGGCTCAACCTTAGAAAGGAAACAAGCAAACATCACATTTTTGTTGAGTTGATGTCTTGTCTGGACTCCTGCTGAAATGTCTCCAATCACTTGAGATACAGGGTGATCTCTAAGTGTGACAAGATCAGTAGGTTCAACAATGATCTGATCTTCAACAGTTTCAAGATTTAATTCCTCATGTGGAATTTGATCAACTGTTGGAGCAGGTCCTTTAACTTCAAGCAGTTCTACATCAGATTCAGAATCTGAGGGAGCAACCTGAGGAGTTTGTTGGGGATGATTCTCCTGTGTGAGTCTCAAACCTTCCAAATCCTTACTTACTCCTAGGACTTGCACTGTATTATTAGAGGAAGAGTCCTTCTCCTTATAATACATGACTGTCTCATCAAAAGAGACATGTGCAGACTCTTCTATCTTAAGAGAGGATTTATTAAGGACCCTATAGGCTTTGCTTACTTGAGAGTATCCTAGAAAAACTCCCATTGATGCTTTTGCCTCAAATTTTCTATGGTATTCTTTGTTATTGTTATGAACAAAAGCAACACAGCCAAATACTCTAAAATAGTCTATTTTAGGTTTCACTTGCTTAAGTAATTCATAGGGAGTCTTACCCTTAAGTTTATGTATCAGACTTCTGTTCAATACATAGTTAGCTGTGCTCACTGCTTCAGCCCAAAAGGACAGAGGCATGTTAGCATCTGCCAACAATGTACTTGCAGCTTCAATTAGGGTTCTGTTTTTCCTTTCAACTACCCCATTTTGTTGAGGAGTTCTAGGAGCAGAGAAGCTATGTTTGATACCTTCCTTCCCACAGAATTCTTGCATAAGAAGAGACTCAAACTCAGTACCATGATCACTTCTGATCAAGGCAATCTGAGTAGAATACTCACTCTGTATACACTTTAGAAAGTCTGTAAGAACCTTGAAGTTATCAGCCTTAGTTCTCAAGAAGAATACCCAAGTGAACCTGGAGAAGTCATCTACAATTACTAGAGTGTAAGACTTCCCTCCAAGACTCTGCACAGCAATAGGACCAAATAAGTCCAAATGTAGCAAGTACAGAATCCTGGGAGAATCACTTTTATTAACTGATTTAAAGCTATTTCTTGTTTGCTTACCTAATTGACAAGCTTTGCAAAGGCCTTCCTTCTTGTAGGGGCAAGAAGGTAATCCTCTTACAAGATTGTATTTAGCCAACCTAGAAATGTTTTTCAAGTTTACATGACTAAGTCTCTTATGCCAAAGGGTATTATTACTGGTTACTTCATTAAATAAGCATATTTCAGATTTGGAGGAATTAAAATCTACAACATAAACATTTCCAATTCTAATGCCTACTAACACCACAGTATTATTTAAAGAAATATTGCAGGCAGTGTCAGTAAACCATACCTTGTATCCAGCATCACACATTTGACTTACAGAGATTAGGTTGTGCTTTAGTCCTGAGACATAAGCTACCTTCTTGAAGGTTACAGCTCCTATGGTGAAGCTGCCATACCCTTCAGTCTGTCCACAGCTGGAATCCCCAAATACAACTTTTGGTCCCAGCTTGGCTTTGAAACCTGACAGGTTCTTCTTCTTTCCTGTCATATGCTTTGAGCATCCACTATCCAGATACCATTTGTCATGTATGACTGGATAGGTCTTCACCTGCAGAAAGAACAGTTACACATTGTGGACCCAGGTTACCTTGGGTCCAGTATTCTTCACAAAAGAAAAACTAGATATAAAAGATTTTGCAGGCTTAGATTTATATCCTAAAGGGTGTGATCTCCTAGGTGGGATAATCCATTCAGTTGAAGGATTAAACAACCTAGGGTGGTGATTAGGATTTGAAGTTCTGGAAGTTTGATTTTTATTTTCCAGCTTAAGTCCAGATCGTCGATCAATGGTCGACGATCGCAAGCCATATCGTCGATCATTTATAGTAGAGCTATATTCTGGATTCAACGATCGTCGATCACTGCTCGACGACTCAAGATGAGATCGTCGATCTCCTGCACCAAAGATATCATACTTGGTGAAGGTGTTCAGAGATCGTCGATAGACGTTCGACGATTGGTTTGACGATCGTCGATTAATGTTCGACGATTTTTGTAAAGCTAGAAATTTTTTCTTCCTATTCTCTTTCTTAATCATATTCTGAATTTTCTTGCACTTTTCAATTTCCTCAGTATTCTTTATTCCTGATTCAGAAATAAATTTTACTGGAGTGCTAAATCTCTCCTTTGTGAGGAGGATGGGTTCACTAGAGGTAGCACCTAAGCCTAGTTTATCATTACCAACCCTAGTGTTTGCTATACTAGTTATTTCAGATAATTTAAGGCTTCTGCCATTTAATTGTTCTTCTAACCTTTTAGATTTAGCTAGTTCTAATTTTAAGAATGTTACTTCTTCTTTTGAGCTCTCTAATTCCTTTTCTAATCTGATTATTTCAGTACCTTCCATGTCTAGTTCCATTATTTTTAATCTAAGTGACTTAATTTCTTTTTCAGATAATAGTAAATCTAAACATAGAGTTTTAAATTTTAGTTTGAACTCAGGAGATGAGAAGTCAAATGAGTCGATTACCTGGTCCTCCATAAAGGAATCTTCTTCATTGTCTCCTTCTTCTTCAGAATTCTCTGCAGCCGACAGAGAGCTGCAGGCATCAATGGCCATGAGGCAGACCTCTTTGGCTTTCTTCTCTTCTTCTTCTTCTGAATCACTGGAGCTAGAGGAGCAGGTATCCTCTTCTGTTTCACTCCAGGTAGCAGCCACAAATCCCTTGTCCTTCTTCTTGTATTTGTGTGATGAGGACTTGGAGTGGTGCTTCCTGTATTCTTTCTCATGTTTCTTCTCCTTGTACTTCTTCTCTGGACAATCTGGAGCAATGTGTCCAGGCTTGCTGCAAACATAACAAATGATTTCTTTAGATGGAGTCTTGTCATACCTTGGCTTGTCCTCATGCTTGGAGAACTTCTTTCTGAGGTCTTTTCTTCCCATGTTGAAGAATCTCTTGGCAATGAGTGCCAGTAACTCCTCATTTGATTGACTTCCTTCAGAAGTCTCAGCAGCCTTAAGAGCTAGAGAGTGCTCTTTCTTTGTAGGAGTAAGAGTCTTCACTTCAGTTACAGCAGCTCTACTCTTTAAGGTTTGCTCATATGACCTGAGCTTTCCCAACAGAGCTTCTGTGGAGAGTTCCACAGTGTTTCTTCCATCCTTGATGGGTCATATCCTTGAGTCCCATGAGATGGGAAGGCACATCAGGATCTTGTCATTGACTTCTGACAAGGTTATCTCCTTGTCTAAAGACCTCAGTTCACTTATTATTGAACTGAGTCTTGTGTACATGGTGTCAATGTCTTCAGCATCATCCTTCTTGAAATTTTCATACTGAGAGGTGAGATTGGATCTCCTGTCCTTCCTCTCATCAGCTGAGCCAGCAACTATGTGGTTGAGGGAATCCCACATAGCTTTGGCTGAGGTACATTCAGCCAGCTTCTGGAATATCTCATCAGACATTGTCTGAGCTAGGATATTCATTGCTTTAGCATCAGCTGCTTTTGCCTTCTTGTAAGTTTCATTGTAGTCAGGTGGTGGCACAGCACTGAGATCAGCAGAAGTGGAAGCAGCAGCAGGCCTAGCAGGTGGTCCTGTCAAAATAGAAGAAAAAATATCTTCATCAATAGAATTCATGTATAGTCTTATCCTGGCCTTCCATATGCCAAACTTGGACAAGTTGCATACAGGAGGTCTGGTGCTTGAATAATCCTTAGACTGGGCCATGTGTGAAAGTGTTTGTGAATGGTATCAGGAAACAACTTATCACAGGATCTTTTAACTCAGGTGTTAGCCTGTATGAACTGCTAACCTCCCTCTGATACCAATTGAAAGTGAGGGGATAAGTTGTAAACTACTCTAGAGGGGGGTGAATAGAGTATTCAAAATTTTATGAACACTTAGTCAGCTCCCTTGGAGTTTATTTGCGGAATAAAAAATCTGATACTTGAACCCTAAGAGCCTAACACAGTGAAGTGCACAAGTGAAGAAGTTGACTGAAATTTCAGTTAACTACAAGCCTATCACAGCAACTAGCAATCCTAGGTAGTTCTATCACAGCCACAGAATAAAATGAATAAACAAGATAACCAGATGGACACAGGATATATAGTGGTTCCCTTTAAATAGGTACATCCACTCTTCTACCACCCTGGTAGGAATCCACTACAGGTTTTTGCTAAGGTGCCCTGCCACCAATGATCTGATTCAGGTAGATCAAACAGACCCTTTGAGCTTTTGATAAGGATGCTCAACCACAGGTTGTTGATAAGGTGCCCTGTCACCAATGTTCACTTTTGAAGAGGTGTGAACAAACTCTTTTACACAAGGGGTTGAGAGGGTTAGATTATCTTCTCTGTTTTAAATACAGATTAGAGAAGATTTGTGGATTCTCTAAAGAATCAAAGTCTCCCCCTGGCTCAGTGGAAGTCCAGGGAAAGCCTTTGCTTCAGGATGAAGGAGTTTCAGATAAACTGAAACTAAATCCTCAGAAATCTGAAGACTGATTTTTATCAGGTCTTAAGATTCTGGAGCACTTGAAGCAGAACTTGAGCTTTTTCTGAAGTCTTTGAAAAACTCTAAGCAAATTGCTCAGGAGACTTGAGAATGAAAGATGATTGCTCTGGGCTTTTGCTTCAGGAAAACTTTTCTTCTTCTTGTTGTGAGATTGTGAAGAGCTGCTCTGATGATGCTTGAGCGAATGGATAATATTTCTCTGTGTCTGTAACTTCTCCTTTTCTGAGAGAAGAATCTCTTTTAAATATGTCTTCACGTTTTTCTTTTGGAACGGCTCTATTGATTTGAATTCTCGAGCCCTGCAACAGATTATCTCAAAATAGAATATAGCAATAGGAATGGAATGGCCTATTAACTTTCTGTCAGTCCCAATAAGGAATAAAATAAGCGGGAAAAATATCTCAGCATAAAGACGTACCATTCTTGGAAATAGTACATAGTACCAACGGCTAGAAAACAGGCTGGAAAGATAAAGTCAACGCAATTTGTATAATAGGACAAAATGCTTTATCAAGAATACTGAATCCCGTGATTTATGCTTGACAGAATTTGTAATCAATTTATTTGAATTTAAACCATAAATTTAGCAACAATAATATCAGAGAATCAATCTAACCACAAACTAAAACACTTGGAAATAAACCAAGGAATAGAATAAATACAAAAAGATAAAAGCAGACAGAAATCGTCGAACAGGAGTTCGAAGATCGTCGACCTACTAACAGATCGTCGACTAATAGCAGGAATCTGTTGGAACAGAAATCGTCGAACGGAAATCGTCGACCAGCTAATAGATCGTCGACCGGCTAACAGATAGTCGACCAGCAAATAGATCGTCGACCAGCAAATAGATCGTCGACCAGCAAATGGCAAATATCTGTCGAGACAGAAATCGTGAAGCAAGAACACGATCGTCGATCTGTTGATGACAGATCGTCGACCAACCTTCAGAGCGTAGTAAGCTTGCTCTGAGATCGTCGACCGACGGTCGACGATAATTGTCTTGACTTCAACGATTCAATAGCCCTGTTATCGTCGATCAATGATCGACGATCGCGAGGCCTCGTTCGACGATAGTCGAACGGAAAAAGCCTTAACCAAAACACATTCTAAAACTACTAGCCTAAACTCTAGGTCAGTCATATACTGCCCTAGGGAGACTAAACAAAGTCTAAACATGATCATATATCTTTATATGGATCAAGAGGGGCTGGAAAGGGATTACATAAGCCAAATCACATCTAGGGTACCAACATCACACTTCTCTCTCGAGATCCCTTGTCTCTCGATTTGTCCAAGAGAGTGCTCCGGTTGTGGACTCTTCGTCTTCATTAAGAACGCGTCAACGAATGAAGAGGGACATCGGGTTCTCCATACTTGAAGTTTGTATTTTTTATACATTCTAATTTTCGTGTTGTTGTAAAGTAATAGTGATTCCTCGTTGTAAGGGTTGGGTGCAACCCGTGGTGGAGGAGTAGTGACTCTTTCGGGTGGAAGGGTTTCTTCCATAGTGTGAGGATTGGATTTCAATCCATTTGGTGAAGTGACCGAGTCGTCCCTTGTTGGGAGATAGGTCGAAGGGGGAGAGTGGATGTACCCAAATCGGGGAACCACTATAATTGCTTTTGTGCTTTTTTGTGTTGTGGTTGTTTTCTTGTGCAGGTTATTTTTTATTCCGCAAAAGACTGCAAATCACCTATTCCCCCCCATAGGTGAAGTTAGTTCACACTAGATAACTTTCAAGTGGTATTAGAGGGAGGTTACTCGTCAATAAGGTTAACACCTTGAGTAAGATCCCGGTTCTAGTGTCAAGAAGAAGAAAATACTCAAGCATGGAGCTATACTATGATGTCTATCCTCTGAGACTCCCTTCTTGCACAACGGAGTATTACCCCATCTAATAGATGAGAGTTATGTTTCATCTGGAGGTAATTGACCCTCGCGCATCATTCATTATGGAAGAGGGTCCCTTCATTCCCATGAAGGCTTCCGTATCTGGAAAAGATCTCCAAATTCCCAAGAGTCTCGAAGAGATGTCTGAGACTGAGCTTTCACTTTTCAACCTGGACAAGCTAATTCGTCAGATCATCACAGACGTCTGGTCTGGATCATCTCGTTCAAGATTGGACAAGTGTAGTACTGCAAAGTCTATGTGGCAAACTATCTCTGACCTCATGGAGGGAACGGAGACGGCTAGGATTGGATGCCAGCAAGAGGATGAAGCCTATGTGGGGGTCCTCATCTCTAAAGATGGAATTAAAGACCAATCTCTCAATATCAGGGCTCCCGTGTCTCTATCTTAGACAGAAGAAGAGATTGAGGAATGCAGTTCTGATGAAGCTGACACATCAGTCTCTGCAGATCTTAACGCTACCCCTGATCATCACAGTAAGGATCAGGTATCTTCCTCATCATGCTCCTTTCCTCTTGAATCTCCTGAAGACAGGAGTAGTTCAGAGGGTTGTCCATCAAGTGATGCAAGGGTGATGGACAGCTTTAATAGAAGAATTGAAACTCTTGATTCCCTTCGTAGTGCCCTTCAGAAGAGCAACTTGCTTGTGGAGAAACAAGCTATGGAAATTGCTCAGTTGAGGACCATGATGGATCTCCAATTGGAATCCATCAAGGTGAAGGACTCAAAAATCTCGGATCTAGAGTTTTCACTAGAGACCGAGAAGAGAATAATATCTAACTTTTCCAAGGTAGATGCTATTAAGAGAAAGGGAGAAAACGGGTGGATCTCATGAATTATAAAATCGTGGAGAAATGGGGAAACTGTTTTCAAACCCCCCACACCGAGTAGGAAGGACACACATCATGCCTTCAGGTATGACCATAAGAACAACTATGGTCACTGCAAGAATGATCAACCCTCATGTGGAAGTACCCATAGTGCAAGTGCTGTTAAGGCTACCCATGAGAAAATACATTTGACACATCATGAACTTTTTGTATTCTCTACCTCAGCCTCAACACTTCATGAGATTGCAGAAACTAGCTCTCATAGTAACTCTCACCACCCTAGGACACAAGGAAAGGGGGTTGGGAAACATGTAGCTAGTACCCATGGGGCCCCAGGATGTGTGCTAACTGAAAAGAACGCACCACCTCCCAGGCCTCATAACACTATCCACATGTTCTCCATCCACCCTCCCTCGTGTCTCAGTGGAAAGGGAAAATCTGTTAACAGAACCTGCTCTGCCCCTGTAAGACCTAGGATTATGACTAACTCAGTCAGTTGATCTGGTCAGAAAAGGAGATACAACATTCATGAGTGTTGGTACTGTGGCAAAGTGGGTCACTTTGCAATAGATTGTTGGCACAATCCTTCTGTGCCGAGGGCAAGGGTATGTCCACCTCCTTTGGCTAGAGATAGCCTTCCTGATAGGAATCCTGTAGGAAGGCATTCGGTATTTTTTGCTGACAAGAACCTAGGACCCAATACATATTGGGTTCCTAAGGTAAGGTAATTCATTTTTGCAATATAGTCTAGGTCCCCGTGAATTTGATGGGACCTAGACATGAGATGTTCCAAGAATTATATAGATCAAGTATATGGGATAAGAGATAATGCTAAAAATAATGGCCTACTCCAACTGGATACCTGGTGTACTTCAAATAGAGGATCTGAATGATCAACTTAATGATCCCAGGTACGCGCATTCAGTTTCGAAACTTGAGTCGCATTACATAGATGCTTATATATATAAATTGAAACACCCCCCTACATGGGCGTGACCTTGGGCGTGACCAACCCGTGAAAAAATTCTATAAATTGAGACCCCCCTCTTCATTTCAGCAAGCTTTTGTTGAGTGGGGGAGGTGCTGCCCCTTTGGTTCTTGATCTTTTTCATGTTTTTTTCTCTCTCTCTCTCTCCCTCTCTTTGTAATTTTTGTTTAACCCTAGCTTAATCTTAGTTTGTTCTAACTTTTATTGTAATTTTGCTCTTGCTTAGTGCTACTTGTAGGGCTAGAATAGGATTTCAATTTCATGCACTTGTAATTTTAATTTTAATTAGTGTAAATTGCCCCTTTTCATTAATAGAATTGTTCTTTATTTAGCTTGTGTTTTTTTTATGCTTTACTACTCATCCCCCCTCCTCCACTCCATTATGATTAACTAATCCTCCTTGTACTCGATCTTGATGATCCGAGGTTAGAGCGATTAAGTTATGATGTTTTAATTAATCTTTTCTTTTTTAGGTTAGGGCCTTGAATTACTCTTGATTAATCACGGGTTGGAGGTATATTATCGATATATACTCTCCTCCTTTGCTTTCATTCTGGGCTAGCCGAGAGGCCGAAAGAATGAAGTGAGAATTCAAGAGTAAAGGGAGTTGTACGGACCCCTCGAGAGAGGCAGACGTCCAAATCTCCCGGATTGGAGTAAAATCCAATAGTGGGGTTCACCGCGTAAAGCGAGTTTTAGGCCTCTGATATAGACGAGAGTCGGTCGGACCTTCCTAAACTCAGTTGGGCACGACTTCGAGAGAAGCGTGTTCAAGCTTTAGGAACCTCCAAGGTCAAGGACCTTTATCCTATTAAGTTTAGATTTTTATCGCATTTTCTTAATCGTCTTTAGCCGAGGTGAATCTTGATCGAGTGCATTTCCATTTCATATTTTATACCTTTCGTAGTAATCGTTTTACTTAATAGCACTTTACTTAATTGCAATAGCTATCATTATAGCATTAGTTTTATTTCCTTAATCTCAATTAGATTCTCTAAACCCTAGTTTTTCCGTCGATAAGATAATAGCGTTCGTGTAAGTAAGCATAGCCAACAGTTCCCGGATTTCAATACGACACTTGTGTCCCCTAGCTACAATTCGATAGGTATACTTGCCTCATCGGGTTGCTAGTTTGGTTGCATTTATTTTCTTCGAACCCTAGCACGCAACACATAATGATAAGGCCACGTGTCCGTTCTGTTGATTCCGAAAATTTCGCCCAGTCTGCGTGGGCGGTACCCTCGGACCCGTGTTCGTAGAGAGAGCGCGTTCGCCGGAGGTAAAAATGGGCGTTCATGCAGCTGAGTGGCAAAAATTGGGTGCAACACGAGGACTTCCCAGTAGGTAACCCATCCCAGTACTACTCTCTCCCAATCACGCTCAACTGCGGAGTTATGATGGGATCCGGTGCTCTAGTGCCGGTATGGTCGCACACGTTGGAATACTCCCTCACATTTTATTTAAGCAAAGTTTCACGAAGCCCAATTTTCTGGATTGCGGGCTCCGTTGCCATTCGAATTAAGCAACTTTGGTGGATCAAATTTTTACGCGCGGCAACGATCGGGTCGTCGCGCCGCAGCCTCTATGCGGGATCACCAAAATGGGGATGTGGTGGCGATTTTTCCGCTTGAGCGCGCAGTTAAGCCACGAGATTTACTGTATCCTCGGAAGTTTTTCCCGAAGCAAGCTTTCGCTGGCACATCCATCAGTCGAAATTAACAAAATGAAAACACTGGGATAACTTTAAAACGGAGCTGAATATATGCGATCTGAGGGCACAAAATGAGCTCGGACGGGTTCACCCTGTTCCACTATGGATGGACAGCTCCGACAGCTTTCCGAAATGGTATTGTGCGTGAAAATCAGATGGTCTAATCAAAAATTATGGCCGTTTGAAGTTCCTTGCTTTTGGAAACTAAGTCGCTTCTTTCTTTTGATTTCCTGCCCGTCTCCTGCGCATAATAATAATACGTTTTGTAGCCTAAACTATTATCGTATTTTCTATTTTATAGTGTACAAATCATGTCTATTATTAGTTTATTTTTATCCTTTTTATGTAAATATTATTGCCACTAACATTTTCTTGTCCTTTTGCAGGTTTTCAGAAAATTCGTCAAAAACAACCTGACACGCCCCCATATCACGCCATCCATGGGCATGACCTAGGGCATGTCACCCGATCCCGAGGACTTTTGTTGGAAGGGACAGGAAAACGAACAAAACCGCTGTCACGCCCCCCTGACACGCCCTCCCTGGGCGTGTCACCAGGCGTGACCATGGGCGTGTCGCCCTCTGCCGCAAAGCCTGCCGCCGAATTAAATGCCGTTTCTCCACAGCACGAAAATAGTACTATCACGCCCCCCATCACGGGCGTGACCGTGGGGGTGACATCAACTTTTCGATGACTGACGGATTTCCGACCAATGATTTGGACATGACGTGCCTGTCACGCCCCCCCTACACGGGCATGACCTAGGGCGTGACCACCAACGTACCGAAGCAATGATCCTTCCCGCTAGAGTCCAGAGCCCGAGGTCAACATAGTACTGTCACGCCCCCTGACACGCCCCCCTAGGGCGTGTCGGTGGGCGTGCCCAACCCGTGAAAAAATTCTATAAATTGAGACCCCCCTCTTCATTTCAGCAAGCTTTTGTTGAGTGGGGGAGGTGCTTCCCCTTTGGTTCTTGATCTTTTTCATGTTTTTTTCTCTCTCTCTCTCCCTCTCTTTGTAATTTTTGTTTAACCCTAGCTTAATCTTAGTTTGTTCTAGCTTTTATTGTAATTTTGCTCTTGCTTAGTGCTACTTGTAGGGCTAGAATAGGATTTCAATTTCATGCACTTGTAATTTTAATTTTAATTAGTGTAAATTGCCCCTTTTCATTAATAGAATTGTTCTTTGTTTAGCTTGTGTTTTTTTTATGCTTTACTACTCATCCCCCCTCCTCCACTCCATTATGATTAACTAATCCTCCTTGTACTCGATCTTGATGATCCGAGGTTAGAGCGATTAAGTTATGATGTTTTAATTAATCTTTTCTTTTAGGTTAGGGCCTTAAATTACTCTTGATTAATCACGGGTTGGAGGTATATTATCGATATATACTCTCCTCCTTTGCTTTCATTCTGGGCTAGCCAAGAGGCCGAAAGAATGAAGTGAGAATTCAAGAGTAAAGGGAGTTGTACGGACCCCTCGAGAGAGGCAGACGTCCAAATCTCCCGGATTGGAGTAAAATCCAATAGTGGGGTTCACAGCGTAAAGCGAGTTTTAGGCCTCTGATATAGACGAGAGTCGGTCGGACCTTCCTAAACTCAGTTGGGCACGACTTCGAGAGAAGCGTGTTCAAGCTTTAGGAACCTCCACGGTCAAGGACCTTTATCCTATTAAGTTTAGATTTTTATCGCATTTTCTTAATCGTCTTTAGCCGAGGTGAATCTTGATCGAGTGCATTTCCATTTCATATTTTCTACCTTTCGTAGTAATCGTTTTACTTAATAGCACTTTACTTAATTGCAATAGCTCTCATTCTAGCATTAGTTTTATTTCCTTAATCTCAATTAGATTCTCTAAACCCTAGTTTTTTCGTCGATAAGATAATAGCGTTCGTATGAGTAAGCATAGCCAACAGTTCCCGGATTTCAATACGACACTTGTGTCCCCTAGCTACAATTCGATAGGTATACTTGCCTCATCGGGTTGCTAGTTTGGTTTCGTTTATTTTCTTCGAACCCTAGCGCGCAACACATAATGATAAGGCCACGTGTCCATTCTGTTGATTCCGAAAATTCCGCCCAGTCTGCGTGGGCGGTACCCTCGGACCCGTGTTCGTAGAGAGAGCGCGTTCGCTGAAGGTAAAAATGGGCGTTCATGCAGCTGAGTGGCAAAAATTGGGTGCAACACGAGGACTTCCCAGTAGGTAACCCATCCCAGTACTACTCTCTCCCAAGCACGCTAAACTGCGGAGTTATGATGGGATCCGGTGCTCTAGTGCCAGTATGGTCGCACACGTTGGAATACTCCCTCACATTTTATTTAAGCAAAGTTTCACGAAGCCAGATTTTCTAGATTGCGGGCTCCGTTGCCATTCAGATTAAGCAACTTTGGTGGATCAAATTTTTACGCGCGGCAACGATCGGGTCGTCTCGCCGCAGCCTCTATGCGGGATCCCCAAAATGGGGATGTGGTGGCGATTTTTCTGCTTGAGCGCGCAGTTAAGCCGCGACCTTTTCTGTATCATTGAAAGTTTTTCCCGAAGTAAGCTTTCGCTGCCACATCCATTAGGACGAAAATGACGAAATGAAAACACCGGGATAACTTTAAAACAGAGCTGAATATACGCGATCTGAGGGCACAACACGAGCTCGGACGGGTTCACCCTATTTGTCGGTGGATGGACAGCTCCGACAGCTTTGCGAAATGGTATTATGTGTGAAAATAAGACGGTCTGATCAAAAGTTATGGCCGTTTGAATTACCTTGCATTTGGAAACTAAGTGACGTCTTTCTTTTGATTTCCTGCCCGTCCACTGCGCATGATGTTAAGGCCACGTGTCTGTTCTGTTGATTCCAAAAATTCCGCCCAGTCTGTGTGGGCGATACCCTCGGGTCCGCGTTCGTAGAGAGAGCGCGTTCGCCGGAGGTAAAAATAGGCGTTCATGCAGCCGAGCGGCAAAAAATGGGTGCAACACGAGGACTTCCCAAGAGGTCACCCATCCCAGTACTACTCCTGCCCAAGCCATCTCAACTGCAAAGTTTTGATGGGATCCGATGCTCTAGTGCCGGTATGGTTACACACGTTGGAATACTCCGGCACATTTTTTATGTCAAGTTCCCCGACGCCCAATTTTCTTGATTGCGGGCTCCCTTGACATTCAGATTAAGAAACCTCGGCAGATCAAATTTTTACACGTGGCAACGATCGGGTCGCCGCGCCACCGCCTTTACGCGGGATCCACGAAATGGGGATGTGGTGGCGATTTTGCTGCTAGAGCGTGCAGTTAAGCTGCGGCCTTTACAGTATCCTCGGAAGTTTTTCCCAAAGCAAGCTTTCGCTGGCACATCCATTAGGACGAAATTGATGAAATGAAAACACTGGGATAACTTTAAAATGGAGCTGAATATACGCGATCTGAAGGCCCAAAAATAGCTCAGACGGGTTCACCCTGTTCGTTAGTGGATGGACAGCTCCGACAGCTTTCCGAAATGGTATTATGCGTGAAAATCAGACGGTCTGATCAAAAGTTATGGTCATTTGAAGTGCCTTGCATTTGGAAACTAAGTTGCGTCTTTCTTTTGATTTCCTGCCCGTCTCCTGCGCATGATGTTAAGGCCACGTGTCCGTTCTGTTGATTCTGAAAATTCCGCCCAGTCTGCGTGGGCGGTGCCCTCTAGCCTGCATTCGTAGAGAGAGCGCGTTCACCGGAGGTAAAAATGGGCGTTCATGCAGCCGAGCGGCAAAAAATGGGTGCAACACGAGGACTTCCCAGGAGGTCAACCATCCAAGTACTACTCTCGCCCAAGCACGCTAAACTGCGGAGTCTTGATGGGATCCGGTGCTCTTGTGCCAGTATGGTCGCACACGTTGGAATATTCCGGCACATTTTATTTAGGCCAAGTTCCCCGATGCCCGATTTTCCTGATTGCGGGCTCCGTTGCAATTCAGATTAAGCAACTTCGGCAGATAAAATTTTTACATGCGGCAACAATCAGGTCGCCGCGCCGCCGCCTCTACGCGGGATCCCCGAAATGGTGATGTGGTTGCGATTTTTCCTCCTGGGCGCGCTGTTAAGCCGCGGCCTTTACAGTATCCTCGGAAGTTTTTCCCGAAGCAATCTTTCCCTGGCACATCCATTAGGACGAAATTGATGAAATAAAAACACTAGGATAACTTTAAAATGGAGTTGAATATACGTCATCTGAGGGAAGAAAACGAGCTAGGATGGGTTCACCCTTTTCACCGGTGGATGGACACCTCCGACAGCTTTCCGAAATGGAATTGTGCGCGAAAATTAGACGGTCTGATCAAAAGTTGTGGCCGTTTGAAGTGCCTTGCATTTGGAAACAAAGTCGTGTCTTTCTTTTGATTTCCTGCACGTCTCCTCCGCATGATGTTAAGGCCATGTGTCCGTTCTTTTGATTCCGAAAATTCTGCCCAGTCTGCGTGGGCGGCACCTTCGGTCCCGCGTTCGTAGAGAGAGCGCTTTCGCCGGAGGTAAAAATGGGCGTTCATGCAGCCGAGCGGCAAAAAATTGGTGCAACACGAGGACTTCCCAGGAGGTTACCCATCCCAGTACTACTCTCTCCCAAGCATGCTCAACTGCGGAGTTCTTATGGGATCTTGTGCTCTAGTGCCAGTATGGTCGCACACGTTGGAATACTCCGGCACATTTTATTTAAGCCAAGTTACCCGACGCCCGATTTTCTTGATTGCGGGCTCCGTTGCCATTCAGATTAAGCAACTTCGGCGGATCAAATTTTTACGCGCGGCAACGATCGGGTCGCCGCGCAGCCACCTCTACGCGGGATCCCCGAAATGGGGACGTGGTGGTGATTTTGCCGCCTGAGCGCACAATTAAGCCGCGGCCTTTACTGTATACTCGAAAGTTTTTCCCAAAGCCATCTTTCGCTGGCACATCCATTAGGACAAAATTGATGAAAAGAAAACACTGAGATAACTTTAAAACGGAGCTGAATATACGTGATCTAAGGGCACAAAACGAGCTCGGACGGGTTCACCCTGTTCGTCGGTGGATGGACAGCTCCGACAGCTTTCCTAAATGGTATTGTGCGTAAAAATCAGACGGTCTGATCAAAAGTTATGGCCGTTTCAAGTGCCTTGCATTTGGAAACTAAGTCGCGACTTTCTTTTGATTTCCTGCACATCTCCTGCGCATGATGTTAAGGCCATGTGTCCGTTATGTTGATTCCGAAAATTCCGCCCAGTCTGTGTGGGCGGTACCGTCGGTCCCGGGTTCGTAGAGAGAGTGCATTCGCCGGAGGTAAAAATGGGCGTTCATCTAGCCGAGCGATAAAAATGGGTGCAACGCGAGGACTTCCCAGGAGGTCACCCATCCCAGTACTACTCTCCACCAAGAACGGTAAACTTCGGGGTTTTAATGGGTTCTGGTGCTCTAGTGCCGTTATGGTCGCACACGTTGGAATACTCCGACACCTTTTATTTAAGCCAAGTTCCCTGAAGCCCGATTTTCTGGATTGTGGGCTCCGTTGCCATTCAGATAAAGCAACTTCGGCGGATAAAATTTTTACGTGCGGTAATGATCAGGTCGCCATGGCGCCGCGTCTAAGGGGATCCCCGAAATGGGGATGTTGTGGTGATTTTGCCGCCTGAGCGCGCAGTTAAGTCGCGACCTTCACTGTATCCTCGGAAGTTTTTCCCGAAGCAAGCTTTTGCTGGCACATCCATTAAGACGAAATTGATGAAATGAAAACACTGGGATAACTTTAAAACGGATCTAAATATACGCAATCTGACGGCCCAAAATGAGCTCGGACGGGTTCACCCTATTCTGCGGTGGATGGACAGCTCCGACAGCTTTCCGAAATGGTATTGTGCGCGAAAATCAGACGGTCTGATCAAAAGTTAAGGTCGTTTGAAGTGCCTTGCATTTGGAAACAAAGTCGCGTCTTTCTTTTGATTTCCTGCCCGTCTCCTGCGCATGATGTTAAGGCCACGTGTCCATTCTGTTAATTCCAAAAATTCTGCCTAGTCTGAGTGGGTGGTTCCCTCGGGCCCGCGTTCGTAGAGAGAGTGTGTTTACCAGATGTAAAAATGGGCATTCTTGCAGCCGAGCGGCAAAAAATTGGTGCAACACGAGGACTTCCCAGGAGGTCACCCATCCCAGTACTACTCTCGCCCAAGCACGCTTAACTGCAGTGTTCTTATGGGATCCGGTGCTGTAGTGCTGGTATGATCGCATACGTTGGAATACTCTGGCATACTTTATTTATGCCTAGTTCCCCGACACCTGATTTTCTGGATTACGCGCTCCGTTGCCATTCGGATTAAGCAACTTCGGCGGATCAAATTTTTACGTCGGCAACGATCGGGTCGCCGCGCCGCTGCCTCTACGCGGGATCCCCGAAATGGGGATGTGGTTGCGATTTTTCCTCCTGAGCGCGCAGTTAAGCCGCGGCCTTTACTGTATTCTCAGAAGTTTTTCCCGAAGCAAGCTTTCCCTGGCACATCCATTAGGACGAAATTGATGAAATAAAAACACTGGGATAACTTAAAAACGGAGTTTAATATACGTCATCTGAGGGAAGAAAACGAGCTTGGATGGGTTCACCCTTTTCACCGGTGGATGGACAGCTCCGACAGCTTTCCGAAGTGGAATTGTGCGCGAAAATTAGACGGTCTGATAGAAAGTTGTGGCCGTTTGAAGTGCCTTGCATTTGGAAACTATGTCGCGTCTTTCTTTTGATTTCCTGCACGTCTCCTGCGCATGATGTTAAGTCCATGTGTCCATTCTATTGATTCCGAAAATTCTGCCCAGTCTGCGTGGGCGGTACCTTCGGGCCCGTGTTTGTAGAGAGAGCGCTTTCGCCGGAGGTAAAAATGGGCGTTCATGCAGCCGAGCGGCAAAAAATTGGTGCAACACGAGGACTTCCCAGGAGGTTACCCATCCCCGTACTACTCTCTCCCAAGCATGCTCAACTACGGAGTTCTGATGGGATCTTGTGCTCTAGTGTCGGTATGGTCGCACACGTTGGAATACTCCGGCACATTTTATTTAAGCAAAGTTACCTGACGCCCGATTTTCTTGATTGTAGGCTCCGTTGCCATTCAGATTAATCAACTTCGGCGGATCAAATTTTTACGCGCGGCAACGATCGGGTCGCCGCGCAGCCACCTCTATGCGGGATCCCCGAATTGAGGATGCGGTGGCGATTTTGCCGCCTGAGCGCACAGTTAAGCCACGGCCTTTACTGCATACTCGAAAGTTTTTCCCGAAGCAAGCTTTCGTTGGCACATCAATTAGGACGAAATTGATGAAAAGAAAACACTGGGATAACTTTAAAATGGAGCTGAATATACGCGATCTAAGGGAACAAAACGAGCTCGGACGGATTCACCCTGTTCGCCGGTGGATGGACAGCTCCGATAGCTTTCCTAAATGGTATTGTGCATAAAAATCAGACGGTCTGATCAAAAGTTATGGCCGTTTGAAGTGCCATGCATTTGGAAACTAAGTCGCGTCTTTCTTTTGATTTCCTGCACATCTCCTGCGCGTGATGTTAAGGCCATGTGTCCGTTATGTTGATTCCGAAAATTCCGCCCTGTTTGCGTGGGCGGCACCGTCGGTCCCGGGTTCGTAGAGAGAGGGCATTCACCGGAGGTAAAAATGGGTGTTCATCCAGCCGAGCGGCAAAAAATGGGTGCAACGCGAGGACTTCCCAGGAGGTCACCCATCCCAGTACTACTCTCCCCGAAGCACGGTCAACTGTGGGGTTTTAATGGGATATGGTGCTCTAGTGTCGTTATGGTGGCACACGTTGGAATACTCCGACACCTTTTATTTAAGTAAAGTTCTCCGAAGCCCGATTTTCTGGATTGTGCGCTCCGTTGCTATTCGGATTAAGCAACTTCGGCGGATCAAATTTTTACGTGCGGCAATGATCGGGTTGCCGTGGCGCCGCGTCTATGTGGGATCCCCGAAATGGGGATGTCGTCGTGATTTTGCCGCCTGAGCGCGCAGTTAATTTGCGTCCTTCACTGTATCATCGGAAGATTTTCCCGAAGCAAGCTTTCGCAGGCACATCCATTAAGAAGAAATTGATGAAATGAAAACACTGCGATAACTTTAAAACGAAGCTGAATATACGCGATCTGAGGGCCAAAAATGAGCTCGGACGTGTTCACCTTGGTCGCCAGTGGATGGAAAGCTTTGAAAGCTTTCCGAAATGGTATTGTGCGCGAAAATCAGACGGTCTGATCAAAAGTTATGGTCGTTTGAAGTGCCTTGCATTTGGAAACATAGTCGCGTCTTTCTTTTGATTTCCTGCCCGTCTCCTGCGCATGATGTTAAGGCCACGTGTCCGTTCTGTTGATTCTTAAAATTCCACCCAGTCTGCGTGGGCGGTACCCTCGGGCCTGCGTTCGTAGAGAGAGCGCATTCACCGGAGGTAAAAATGGGCATTCATGCAGCCGAGCGGAAAAAATGGGTGCAACACGAGGACTTCCCAGGAGGTCACCCATCCCAGTACTAATCTCGCCCAAGCACGCTCAACTGCAGAGTTTTGATGGGATCCGGTACTCTAGTGCCGGTATGGTCGCACACATTGGAATAATCCGACACATTTTCTTTATGCCAAGTTCCCCGACACCCGAATTTATGGATTGCGGGCTCCGTTGCCATTCGGATTAAGCAACTTCGGCGGATCAAATTTTTACGCGCGACAACAATCAGGTCGCCGCGCCGCCGCCTCTACGCGGGATCCCCGAAATGGGGATGTGCTGGCGATTTTGCCTCCTGAGCGCGCAGTTAAGCCGCGGCCTTTACGGTATCCTCGGAAGTTTTTCCTGAAGCAAGCTTTCCCATGCACATCCACTAGGACGAAATTGATGAAATGAAAACACTGGGATAACTTGAAAACGGAGTTGAATATACGCGATCTGAGAGCACAAAACGAGCTTGGATGGGTTCACCCTATTCGCCGGTGGATGGACAGCTCCGACAGCTTTCCGAAATGGTATTGTGCGCGAAAATCAGACGGTCTGATCAAAAGTTATGGCCGTTTCAAGTGCCTTGCATTTGGAAACTAAGTCGCGTTTTTCTTTTGATTTCCTGCCCGTCTCATGCGCATGATGTTAAGGCCATGTGTCCGTTCTGTTGATTCCGAAAATTCCGCACAATCTGCGTGGGCGGTACCCTCAGGCCCGCGTTCGTAGAGAGAGCGCTTTCGCTAGAAGTAAAAAATGGGCGTTCATGCAGCCGAGCGGTAAAAAATGGGTGCAACACGAGGACTTCCCAGGAGGTTACCCATCCCAGTACTACTCTCGCCCACGCATGCTCAACTACGGAGTTCTGATGGGATCTGGTGCTCTAGTGCCGGTATGGTCGCACACGTTCGAATACTCCGACATATTTTATTTAAGCCAAGTTACCCGATGCCTGATTTTTTGGATTGCGGGCTCCGTTTCCATTCAAGTTAAGCAACTACGGCGGATAAAATTTTTACGCGGGGCAACGATCGGGTCGCCGCGCAGCCGCCTCTACGCGGGATCCCAGAAATGGGGAAGTGGTGGCGATTTTTCTGCCTGTGCGCGCAGTTAAGCCGCGGCCTTTACTGTATACTCTTAAGTTTTTCCCGATGCAAGCTTTCGCTGGCACATCCATTAGGACGAAATTGATGAAAAGAATACACTGGGATAACCTTAAAACGGAGCTGAATATACGCGATCTGAGGGCACAAAACGATCTCGGATGGGTTCACCCTGTTTGCCGGTGGATGGACAGCTCTGACAGCTTTCCTAATTGGTATTGTGCGCGAAAATAAGACGGTCTGAACAAAAGTTATGGCCGTTTGAAGTGCCATGCATTTTGAAACTAAGTCGCGTCTTTCTTTTGATTTCCTGCCTGTCTCCTGCGCATGATGTTAATGCCACATGTACATTCTGGTTATTCCGAAAATTCTGCCCAGTCTGCGTGGGTGGTACCCTCGGGCCCGCGTTCGTAGAGAGAGCGCGTTCGCCGGAGGTAAAAATGGGCGTTCATGCAGCCGAGCGGCAAAAAATGGGTGCAACATAAGGACTTCCCAGGAGGTCACCCATCCTAGTACTACTCTCGCCCAAGCACGCTCAACTGCGGAGTTCTGATGGGATCCGATGCCCTAGTGCCAGTATGGTGGCACACGTTGGAATAATCCAGCACATTTTAATTATGCCAAGTTCCCCGACGCCCGATTTTCTGGATTGCGGGCTCTGTTGCCATTCAGATTAAGAACCTTCGGCAGATCAAATTTTTACGCGCGGCAACAATCGGGTTGCCGCGCCGCCGCCTCTACTCGGGATCTCCGAAATGGGGATGTGGTGGCGATTTTGCCTCCTGAGCGCGTAGTTAAGCCGCGGACTTTACAGTATCCTCGGATGTTTTTCCCGAAGAAAGCTTTCCCTGGCACATGCACTAGGACGAAATTGATGAAATGAAAACACTGGGATAACTTGAAAACGGAGTTGAATATACGCGATCTGAGGGCACAAAACGAGCTTGGATGGGTTCACCCTATTCGCCGGTGGATGGATAGCTCCGACATCTTTTCGAAATTGTATTGTGCGCGAAAATCAGACGGTCTGATCAAAAGTTATGGCCGTTTGAAGTGCCTTACATTTGGAAACTAAGTCACGTCTTTCTTTTGATTTCCTGCCCGTCTCCTGCGCATAATGTTAAGGCCATGTGTCCGTTCTGTTGATTGCAAAAATTCCGCCCAGCTTGCGTGGGCGGTACCCTCAGGCCCGCGTTCGTAGAGAGAGAGCTTTCGCCGGAAGTAAAAATGGGTGTTCATGCAGCCAAGCGGCAAAAAATGGGTGCAACACGAGGACTTCCCAGGAGGTAACCCATCCCAGTACTAGTCTCGCCCACGCATGCTCAACTGCGGAGTTCTGATGGGATCTGGTGCTCTAGTGCCGGTATGGTCACACACGTTAGAATACTCAGGCACATTTTATTTAAGCCAAGTTACCCGACGCCCGATTTTCTGGATTGCGGGCTCCGTTGCCATTCAGATTTAGCAACTTCGGCGGATCAAATTTTTACGCGCGGCAACGATCTGGTCTCTGCGCTGCCGCCTCTACGTGGGATCCCAGAAATGGGGATGTGGTGGCGATTTTGTTGCCTGAGCGCGCAGTTAAGCAGCGGCCTTTACTGTATACTCGAAAGTTTTTACCGAAGCAAGCTTTCGCTGGCACATCCATTAGGATGAAATTGATGAAAAGAAAACATTGGGATAACCTTAAAACAGAGCTGAATATACGTGATCTGAGGGCACAAAACGAGCTCAAACGGGTTCACCCTGTTCTCCGGTGGATGAACTGCTCCGACAGCTTTCCTAAATGGTATTGTGCGCGAAAATCAGACGGTCTGATCAAAAGTTATAGCCGTTTGAAGTGCCTTGCATTTGGAAACTAAGTCGCATTTTTCTTTTGATTTCCTTCCCGTCTCATACGCATGATGTTAAGGCCACGTGTCCATTATGTTGATTCCGAAAATTCTGCCCAGTCTGCATGGGTAGTTCCCTCGAGCCTGCGTTCGTAGAGAGAGCGCGTTTGCCGGATGTAAAAATGGGCGTTCATGCAGCCGAGCGGCAAAGAATGGGTGCAACACGAGGACTTCCCAGGAGGTCACCCATCCCAGTACTACTCTCGCCCAAGCTCGCTTAACTACAGAGTTCTTATGGGATCCGGTGCTCTAGTGCTGGTATGGTCGCATATGTTGGGATACTCTGGCATATTTTTTTATGCCAAGTTCCCTGACACCTGATTTTATGGATTACGCGCTCCGTTGCCATTCGGATTAAGCAACTTCGGCTGATCAAATTTTTACGTATGCAACGATCGGGTCGCCGCGCCGCCGCCTCTACGCGGGATCCCGGAAATGGGGATGTGGTGGTGATTTTTCCGCCTGAGCATGCAGTTAAGTCACGGCATTTACTGTATCCTCGAAAGTTTTCCCGAAGAAAGCTTTCGCTTACACATCCATTAGGATGAAATTGACGAAATGAAAACACTAGGATAACTTTAAAATAGAACAGAATATATCCGATCTGAGGGAACAAAATGAGCTCGGACGGGTATACCCTGTTCAACGGTGGATGGACAGCTCCGACAGCTTTCCGAAATGGTATTGTGCAGGTAAATAAAATGGTCTGAACCAATGTAATGGCGTTTTGAAGTGCCTTGTATTTGGAAACTAAGTCGCGTTTTTATTTTGATTTCATGACTGTCTCCTGCGCATGATGTTAAGGCCACGTGTCTGTTCTATTGATTCCGAAAATTCCGCCCAGTCTGCGTGGGCGGTACCCTCGGGCTCGAGTTTGTAGAGAGAGCGTGTTCGCCGGAGGTAAAAATGGTCGTTCATGCAGCCGAGCGGCAAAAAATGGGTACAACACCAGTACTACTCTCGCCCAAGCACGCTCAACTGCGGAGTTCTAATGAGATCTGATGCTCTAGTACCGGTATGGTTGCACACGTTGGAATACTCCGACACATTTTATTTAAGCCAAGTTCCCCGACGCCCGATTTTCTAGATTGCGGGCTCCGTTGCCATTCAGATTAAGCAACTTCGGTGGATCAAATTTTTACGTGCGGCAACGATCGGGTCGTCGCGCCTCCGCCTCTATGCGGGATCCCCGAAATGGGGATGTGGTGGCGTATTTGTCACTTGAGCGCGGAGTTAAGCCGCGGCCTTTACTGTATCCTTGGAAGTTTTTCCCGAAGCAAGCTTTCACTGGCACATCCATTAGGACGAAATTGACGAAATGAAAATACGGGGATAACTTTAAAATGAAGCTGAATATATGCAATCTCAGGGCACAAAACGAGCTCAGACAGGTTCATCTTGTTTGCTGGTGGATGGACAGCTCTGACAGCTTTCCGAAATGGTATTGTGCGCGAAAATCAGACGGTCTGATAAAAAGTTATGGATGTTTGAAAAGCCTTGCATTTGGAAACTAAGTCGCGTCTTTCTTTTGATTTCCTACCCGTCAGATCCGGTGCTCTAGTGCCGGTATGGTCGCACACGTTGGAATACTCTGTCATATTTTATTTAAGCCTAGTTCCTCGACGCCCGATTTTCTGGATTGCGGGCTTCGTTGCCTTTCGGATTAAGCAACTTTGGCGGATAAAATTTTTACGCACGACAACGATCGGGTCGCCACGCCTCCGCCTCTACGCGGGATCCTCGAAATGGGGATGTTGTAAGACCCCCCCTCCTGGAACACAAGACGCGGCACGAGAGGGGTCTTATGCCCAAAATAGCCTCCTTGAGGTAGCACTAACACTCGGGCTAGTATGTACCACAAGACGCCTATTCTGCCGGCTACCACTAATATCAATATATATGCCAACCCAACCAAAATAATATAAAGAAATCAAATCCACACATGCTATAAGTCCAAAAGCACAGTAATAGAGAATCTAAAACATGCTTCTATGTAATCATAGTACAACTATAAAATTTCCCCGAAGGTCTACAACAAAACTCTCATCACTCACATCTGTAACAGACGGTAGCGATGGCACCGTCCCTTCAGGCCCTGTCGTCCTGGTCTTGCTGACCGGCTCCATAACCTGCTGCTCCACCTGTGAGTATCCTCCTAAAAAGGAAGACGTAGCAACCGTTAGTCATAAAGACTAAGTGGCTTCACATCCACTCCCCCGGTGACTCCTCGGCACCGGGCGGAGAAATAGACAGGGTATAATATATGTATATAAGCAGGAGTATAAACAAGCAAGTGGTATAACATGTAGTAAGATATTCTAACATTTTTACCATAAATCACATCATATAAATATAGAGTTATAACAGAAAGTAACTCAACTTATATGGATGCCCATACAAGCATATATGTTGAGGATCGTTAAGCAGTATGTAACTCATCTTATAGGAGTGCCCATAGAAACTTATACGATGAGGGCCTTGTGTATGTAATGAGGTGCAATATTATGTATGCGATGCAATGACACACCCATGATCACGCACATGCAGTTGCTATGTCAACACAGACTAGTAGTTCCCACATTTCGAGCAGGTAGCTAACCTCTCAGGCATCATCCATCGTAGCCAGACGGTGACAGTAGAATGGGCACTTTTACTACTATATGGGTATCCACACTACTTCACTTAGGCCTCCGTACGCCTCAACGCTAAGAACACAACAGCGGAGCCCATGCGTACTACGGCCCATCGGGTTCTCTTAGGTAGATGTGCACCAAGATCCTAGCCCCGAACTGGCCTATGTGTGACACGGAAGGAACCTCGGAAATAAGCACGAGGGTTAAGCCCAACTGTTCACTTGGCACGGATGGCGCCCCAAAACATGAACACCGAGGGACAAGCACAACCGCCCAAAGTATATCTATCAACTCCCATCTGTGTGACGATTGGCAAGCCCGTAGACCTGCCACACTATCCTTAACTCAGGATTACGACACCACGTGTCGACTCACACTGCATGCAATTCCACAATACCGTGGCATGGAAGGAGCCTCGGATAAAGCACGAAGACCAAGCCCAACCATCCACTTGACACGGAAGGAGCCTCGAAAATGTGCATAAGGACCAAGCCCAACCGTTCAGTTTACTCATCTCAACACCATCCCGACTAGTGACGGCCAACACTGCACGTATTATCTTCCACAATGGTACCCGTAGGGAGAAGACACTCTAAGCATTGGACTACTACATTTCATTCTATCAATTCAACATACATATTACCATAGTTAATTCATCTATATGTCATACCGAATGATTTCAACATCATATAACAAAATGCGCATAAATGATAATCTACCAATTTATATCGAGCCATTTCTTTTGATTCAAGCTTGCTTCACAACTCGTTATACGAATTAAAATTATCAAACTTCAACCTTCATAACACTACGGTGGTTATCATAAAAGAGTTCACTCGAACCTCGAATTAGATTGTTACATTAATTCCATTGAATCTAAATCCATGTTATACACTACCCAGAAATTTAGGTGCAATAATAATCATGACAACAACTTCAACCGATGATTCCAGTGGCTATAGGAATCCGGTGAGTGCCTGTAACCCCTCGATGGAAAGGTCTTTCCATTGGATACAACTTTCATGTTCAGCCTGCAACCCAGATCAGACTATAACCCACATGAAATTGGCTCCAAAGCCTGAATCGTGCAGAATACAATTTCTGTGCGCTTAGCCTACAACCCTTACTTCAATCAGACATTCCCGTGGCTACAGTCTTCAAACGAAGGCATGTAACTACTCGTTGGAAAGTTAATTTCAAGGGCTTCAACTTTTGTGTTTAGTCGAAAGCCCAAATCTGACCATTTCTTGCCTGAAAACAGCCAAGAATGTTGCTGCGTGCAGAACACAGATTCTGCCCGCATCTTCAAGCGGAATGAACGACATCTGTTCATCTTCCTCCTCAAGCCGATCACCCCAAATTGCAACCAGAAGTTCCTCCACCTTATTCTCCCTCTCAAGGACATTCCTCTTCATGATTCCACCCCCATCATCACTTTGAAGAAGGGGAGGTTGAAGATGACTAGTCATTAGAACAAAAGTTCTAGATAGGCCTTCCTAAGAAACCTTCTCCTCACACATCAAGACACATTTGAGTCGATGTCTCACCTAAGAATATTCAAGGATCTTGCACCAAGGGAGAGGGGAGGAAGCTCACCTCATTTCAGCTGTACCACCATTTCTGTCCATGGATCTTGTCATCCTCCTCGGCGGCATCGCTTTTTCCTTGACGGCGGTGGCGTTTCTCCTCCTCCAAGGTTTGCTCCAGCAAGATCTCCTCCTCCAGAAATCTCCCACCAGAAAAATAGGAAGAGAATGAGATTGCGAGGGTTTCACTTTTCCTTTTTGTACAGAAGTGACACGGGTAAGGACACGGCCGTGTCCTTACCCGTGTCCTTCTCTGGCGAAGCGGCTTGACTGCCGTTTCGTGCTCCTACATGGGTACTGACACGCCCGTGTCGGTACACATATCTTGGTGACACGGCCGTGGTTATTGCCGTGTCAATGCCCGTGTCCTGGTCGGGACACTTCTCGTCGACCTAGGCTTGAAGCACACGTGTAGGGACACGCCAGTGTCGCTACCCATGTCATTCATACATGGGTAGAGACACGGCCATATCTCTACCTGTGTTCTTCTCGGTACCTATCACTCAGCGCTATACAGCCAAGGCATGGCACACGGGTAAGGACACGCCCGTGTCCCTACCTGTGTCCTACTCGGGACAAACAACTCAACGCCCTTTTATTACCACTCAACCCCATGGTCACTCCACACCACTGCACAGGGTAGGGACACGCCCGTGTCCCTACCCGTGTCATACTCAACACAGTTTTCAACTTATTTCCTTGTTCCACATGAGTGCGCACCTGATCGCCTGCACCCCCTTGAGCCTACACCAGCTCTCCCGACACCAAAAACACGCACAAGGGGCCTAGCGCGAATCGGAATGTTACAGATGTGGTGGAGAATTTGATGCCTGAGCGCGCAGTTAAGCCGCGACCTTTAATGTATCCTCGGAAGTTTTTCCCGAAGCAAGCTTTCGCAGGCACATCGATTAGGACAAAATTGAAGAAATGAAAACACTATAATAACTTTAAAACAGAGCTGAATATATGCGATCTGAGGGCACAAAATGAGCTCGGACGGGTTCACCCTGTTCGTCGGTGGATGGACAGCTCCGACAACTTTTTGAAATGGAATTGTGCGCGAAAATCAGACGGTCTGATCAAAAGTTATGGCCGTTTGAAGAGCCTTGCATTTGGAAACTATGTCGCATCATTCTTTTGATTTCCTGTCCGTCTCCTGCGCATGATGTTAAGGCCATATGTCCGTTTTGTTGATTCCGAAAATTCCGCCCAGTCTGCATGGGTGGTACCCTCGGGCCCGCGTTCGTCGGAGGTAAAAATGGGCGTTCATGCAGCCGAGCGGGAAAAAATAGGTGCAATATGAGGATTTCCCAAGAGGTCACCCATCCCACTACTACTCTCGCCCAAGCACGCTCGACTGCGGAGTTCTGATGGGATCCGGTGCTCTAGTGCCGGTATGGTCGCACACGTTGGAATACTCCGACACATTTTATTTATGCCAAGTTCCCCGACGCCCAATTTTCTGGATTGCGAGATCCGTTGCCATTCGGATTAAGCAACTTCGGCTCATCAAATTTTTACGTGCGGCAAAGATCGGGTCGTCGCGCCGTCGCCTCTACGCGAGATCCCCAAAATGGCAATGTGGTGGCAATTTTGCCTCCTGAGCGTGCTGTTAAGCCACGACCTTTACTATATCCTCGGAAGTTTTTCCAAAAGCAAGCTTTCGCGAACACATCCATTAGGACAATTTACGAAATGAAAACATTGGAAAACTTTAAAATGGAGCTGAATATACGCGATCTGAGGGTAGAAAACGAGCTCGAACGGGTTCGTCCTATTCACCGGTGGATGGACAGCTCCGACAGCTTTTTGAAATGGTATTGTGCTTGAAAATATGACGGTCTCATCCAAAGTTATGGCCGTTTGAAGTGACTTGCATTTGGAAACTAAGTCGCGTCTTTATTTTGATTTCCTGCCCGTCTCCTTCGCATGATGTTAAGGCCACGTATCCGTTCTGTTGATTCCGAAAATTCTGTCGAGTGTGCGTGGGCGATACCCTCGGGCCCGCGTTCGTAGAGAGAGCGCATTCGCCGGAGGTTAAAATGGGCGTTCATGCTGCCGAGCGGCAAAAAATGGGTATAACACGAAGACTTCCCAAGAGTTCACCCATCCCAGTACTACTCTCGCACAACCATGCTAAACTGCGGTGTTCTGATGGGATCTGGTGCTCTAGTGACGATATGGTCGCACACGTTGGAATACACCGACACATTTTATTTAAGCCAAATTACTCGACGCTCGATTTTCTGGACTACGGGCTCCGTTGCCATTCAGATTAAGCAACTTCGGCGGATACACATGGCAACGATCGGGTCGCCGCGCCTCCGCCACTACGCGGGATCCACGAAATGGGGATGTGGCGGCGATTTTACCGCCTGATCGCGCAGTTAAGCCACGACCTTTACTGTATCCTTGGAAGTTTTTCCCAAAGCAAGCTTTCGCTGGCACTTCCATTAGGACGAAATTTACGAAATGAAAACACTTGGATAACTTTAAAACAGAGTTGAATATACGCAATCTTTGGGCACAAAACGAGCTTGGATGGGTTCACCCTATTCGCCGGTGGATGGATAGCTCTGACAGCTTTCCGAAATGGTATTGTGCGTGAAAATCAGAATGTCTGATCAAAAGTTATGGTCGTTTGAAGTGCCTTGCATTTGAAAACTAAGTCGCATCTTTCTTTTGATTTCCTGCCCGTCTCCTGCGCATGATGTTATGGCCACGTGTCCGTTCTGTTGATTCCGAAAATTCTGCCCAGTCTGAATGGGCGGTACCCTCGGGTCCGCGTTCGTAGAGAGAGCGCATTCGCTAGAGGTAAAAATGGGCGTTCATACAGCCGAGCGGCAAAAAATGGGTGCAACACGAGGACTTCCCAGGAGGTCACCCATCCTAGTACTAGTCTCGCCAAAACAAGCTCAACTACGGAGTTCTGATTGGAGCAGGTGCTCTAGTGCCGGTATGGTCGCACACGTTGGAATACTCTGACACATTTTATTTAAGCCAAGTTCCCCGATGCTTGATTTTCTAGATTGCGGGATCCGTTGCCATTCGGATTAAGAAACTTCGGAGGATCAAATTTTTACGCGCGACAATGATCGGGTCGCCGCGCTGCCGCCTCTACGCGGGATCCCCAAAATGGCGATGTGGTGGAGATTTTGCTGCCTGAGCGTGCAGTTAAGTCGCGGCCTTTACTGTATCGTCGGAAGTTTTTCCCGAAGCAAGCTTTCGCTGGCACATCCATTAGGACGAAATTGACGAAATGAAAACACTGGGATAACTTTAAAACAGAGAAGAATATATGCTATCTAAGGGAACAAAACGAGCTCGGACGGGTTCACCCTGTTCGTCGGTGGAAGGACAGCTCCAACAGCTTTCCGAAATGGTATTGTGCGCGAAAATCAGATGGTCTGATCAAAAGTTAAGGTCGTTTGGAGTGCCTTGCATTTGGAAACTAAGTCGCGTCTTTCTTTTGATTTCCTGCACGTCTCCTGCGCAAGATGTCAAGGCCACGTGTCCATTCAGTTGATTCCGAAAATTCCGCCCAGTCTGCGTGGGCAGTACCCTCGGGCCCGGGTTCATAAAGAGAGCGCGTTCGCCGGAGGTAAAAATGGGCGTTCATGCAGCCGAGCGACAAAAAATGGGTGCAACAAGAGCAATTCCCAAGAGGTCACCCATCCCAGTATTACTCCTGCCCAAGCACGCTCAACTGCCAAGTTCTGATGGGATACAGTGCTCTAGTGTCGGTATGGTCGCACACGTTGGAATACTCCAGCACATTTTAATTAAGCCAAGTTCCCTGATGCCCGATTTTCTGGATTGCGGGAACCGTTGCCATTCAGATTAAGCAACTTCGCGGGATCAAATTTTTACGCGCGGCAACGATCGGGTCGCCGCGCCTCCGCCTATACGCGTGATCTCCGAAATGGTGATGTGGTTGCGATTTTGCCGCCTGAGAGCGCAGTTAAGTCACGGCCTTTACTGTATCCTCGGAAGTTTTTCCTGAAGGAAGCTTTCGCTGGCACATCCATTAGGACGAAATTGACGAAATGAAAACACCGGGATAACTTTAAAAAAGAGCTGAATATATGCGATCTGAGGGCACAAAATGAGCTCGGACGGGTTCACCCTGTTCGCCGGTGGATGGACAGCTCCGACAGTTTTTTGAAATTGTATCGTGCGCGAAAATCAGACGGTCTGATCAAAAGTTATGGCCGTTTGAAGTGCCTTGCATTTGGAAACTAAGTCGCGTCTTTCTTTTGATTTCCTGGCCGTCTCCTGCGCATGATGTTAAGGCCGTTTGAAGGCCCCGCTGCCGCCTCTACGTGGTACCCTCGGTCCAGCGTTCGTAGAGAGAGCGCATTCGCCGGAGGTAAAAATTGGCATTCATGCAGCCGAGCGGCAAAAAATGGGTGTAACACGAAGACTTCCGAAGAGGTCACCAATCCTAGTACTGCTCTCGCCAAAGCACGCTCAACTGCGGAGTTCTGATGGGATCCGGTGCTCTAGAGCCGGTATGGTCGCACACGTTGGAATACTCCGGCACATTTTATTTAAGCCAAGTTCCCTGACGCCCGATTTTCTGGATTGCGGGCTCCGTTGCCATTCAGATTAAGTAACTTCGGTGGATCAAATTTTTACGCGCGGCAACGATAAGGTCGCCGCGCCGCCGCCTCTACGCGGGATCCCCGAAATGGAGATGTGGTGGCGATTTTGCCGCCTGAACGCGCAGTTAAGCCGCGGCCTTTACTGTATCCTCGGAAGTTTTTCCCTGAAAGACTTGATTTCTAGAGCCTAAACACCTTGAGGGGCGGGGGTGAATAGGTTCTAAAATTTTTAAACAAGTTTTATTGGCAAATAGCTAGATAAAATTCTGCACAGATAATTTAAAACACAGACCACAATTCAAAACACGGCATACACCAAATTTATAGTGGTTCCCCAAGGTATGGGTACATCCACTTTCCCCCTTCGCCTATCCAGTAGATAACTGGATTCAGCCTAACTTCCTTCCATTGGCTCGGATCCACAGATCTTACAACTCAGAACAAGAATGGTTCTTACAGCTCAGGCTTAAACAAGTCCTTCCTTTGATTCTTCCCAACAATCCTACCTCAGGCCTCAGCCCTTCCTCAGCCTTTATTACTAGGCTTACAACTCAGACTTTTCACAAGTCCTACCCGTAAGGCTCTCAGCCCTACACCAATAGCAGAAGCGTGGTGTGCCCATATGGGGATCACATGTAATTGTCCACTGTTAATTAGGCTTGAGTCAATTTCTAACAGACGGTTTTTGATATGCAGCCTCCAGCACAACCTACACCAAAGGGCAGAGTCTAGCAGACTCTGAATATTGCACAACCTCCCCCGATCCTAACTCCGTTCCTACATTCAGAGATGGGGGAGACTCTGATAGCCATTCTAGAGGCTTTCAGGGCCCAGCAGGTTCCAATCCCGCAGCCAAACCCAGGGGCCAACTGGCTGAGCATCTTCCGAGGACTCTCTCCCCCATCATACTTAGGGACAGAGTCAGCTGTCCGGACGGAAGAATGGCTAGACATTATGTACGAGATGTTGACAGGGATACGGTGCCCCTGGGAGGAGAGAGTGCCATTGGTGGTCTCTTGCTTGGAGTCTTATGCCAAGAGATGGTGGAAGACGTCACTAGACACGACCTTTGCGGATATGGAGATTGTAGAGATTACTTGGGAGGAGTTAAGGGCCACATTACTGGAGCATTTTGTTCCACAGTCGGATAAGGATGAGCTGGAGGACAGGTTTTTGCAGCTGAAGCAGGGCAATAAGATAGTGGTAGAGTACCATAAGGAGTTCAACCATTTAGCCCGGTTTGCGGACTCCTATCAGCTGGATGAGGCAGTATACATCAAGAGGTTTTATAAGGGCCTATGGGAGGACATGAGGGAGGACCTCCTATTCGTATATGACAGTCCAATACCTCGGATTATAGAAATGGCCAAGAGGATAGAGGCGTATTGACAAGCTACTCGGTGCCGAAAATGCCCAGCGGAGGATCAGGGTCGAGTAGAAAGGAACGATCATAGATGAGACCGTATCACGGACGATAGAAGGGTCGAGCACCATCCTCGTCAGGAGGCAAGACAAGAAACAAGGGAGCCATTGTTGGTGGCTCCACCACCACTTCAGACACGGGAGTCCTAGAGACCCGGGAGAATGACATATCCCCCGCCAGAGTGCTTCCACTGCCATCAGGTTGGGCACATCCACAGAAATTGACCTATGAGAGGGACACCCCCACCAGATCCACCGGCAACCCAACCAACGCAGTATTTTGGAGGTCGAGGTCATGGCCGAGGATGTGGATACCAGGGGAGCGATCGTAGACAAGAAAGGGATCAGTTGTATGCTTTGGACCTTGCGCAGCCTCGAAACCCAAAGCAGGTCATAGTTGGTACGCCGAGATGTTTAATTATTTTTAAAAGAATTTCTCCTTTCTCAGTTCACAAATTTGTTTAACTGCACTAGATAGAATAACTAGGAAAGAAAAACTCGTTATAGAATTCTAAGACATTTAACCACTCCAGGTATAGTCTTCATATGCGATAAGCCTGCCCGCACGCTTTTCGATACCGGAGCTTCTCACTCCTTTGTGTCGGAGACGTTCGTAAAAGGATTGGAAGGCGTGGAACGATTCACGGGCTCGGAGATGAGGGTGTGACTACCCGATGGATCTGAAATCCTTACCTAGGACCACTGCGACATGGATGTAGAAATCGGTGGAAAGGTGTTTGGGGCTCCAGCGATGCTTTTGAAGTTGACGGACTACAACTTGATCCTGGGCAAGGTATGGCGGCACTGGAACCATGCCCCGGTTGTATTGCCAAGCGAATAGGATCACCGTGACGCACGGGGACTATTTAATTGTCATCGAAGGTATAAGACCTGCCTCTCGTATACTCTTATCTTTGGTACAGGCCGTTAAGGCCCACCTGCTGGGAGAGGAGGTTTATCAGATTATATTTGAGATTGCGGAAGTCAAGGAGTCTATGACAGACATCCCGGTGGTGTAAGATTTCGCTGACGTCTTTCCAGAGAAACTGCCAGGACTACCTCCGTACCGAGAGAAGGACTTCCAGATACAGCTTGTGTCGGGGGCCAAGCTGGCATCTAGGGCCCCTTACCGGATGGCCCCAAAAGAGTTGATAGAGTTTTAAAGCTAGTTACAAGAACTAGTAGAGACAGGGTTTGTCCGGCCAAGCTCTTCACCGTGGGGAGCCCCGGTGCTATTTATTAAGAAGAAGGATGGAAGTCTCCGCTTTTGTATTGATTATCGTGCGCTGAATAGACTGACGGTCTGGAATAAATACTCACTGCCATGGATTGACGAGTTGTTTGATCAACTAGAGGGAGCACATTTCTTCTCGAAACTTGACTTGAGGTCAGGTTATTATCAGCTACGGATTCGAGAGGAAGACATTCCGAAGACCGCCTTCATTAGTAGGTACGGACTGTTTGAGGTTACAGTGATGCCCTTCGAGCTCACAAATGCGCTGTCAGTATTTACTAGCCTCATGAACAGGGTATTCGAGGACTATTTTGATGTATTTGTCATCGTATTTATTGACGACATCCTCATCTACTAAAGGATGTAGGAGGAGCATACACGACACCTGACTTTGAATCTAGAGAGGCTACAGGAGCACCAGTTTAGCAAATGCAAGTTTTGTTTAAAGGAGGTGGCCTTCTTAGGTCATATTATCAACAGTGCTGGGTTGGCAGTAGACCCGGCCAAGATTCAGGCAGTGAGGATTGTCCACCGTTGAAGACAGCCGAGGATGTACGGAGCTTCCTGGGACTTTTCGGATATTACCGGAAGTTTGTCGAAGGATTCTCCTGGATTGCACTCCCTCTTACATCCCTGACAAAGAAGGAATCCCTTTCGTTTGGACGCAATAGTGCGAGGCGGCCTTTGTGGAGTGGAAAGGTCGGCTGACCTCGGCTCCCATTCTCGCTCTTCCGTCGGGAAGGGAGGTATTCCAGGTGTACATGGATGCCTCCTACAAGGGGATGGGTGCCGTTTTGATGCAGAACAGGCACGTAATAGTCTATGCCTCCCGACATCTGAAGATACATGAGAAGAACTATCCGATGAATGATCTGGAGATGGGTCTAGTGATCTTTGCTCTTAAGATTTGGCGACACTACCTCAACATTGTTCACTATGACATCTTCTCTGATCATAAGAATTTGAGATATGTGGACAAGCAGAAGGAACTCAACATCAGATAGAGACGTTGGGTGGAGTTCCTGTCGGATTACCAGTACACCATGCACTACCATCCCGGGAAAGCGAATGTGGTGCCAGATGCTTTGAGCCGGAGAGAAGATATCTCAGGGAAGGGACCACATTCTATGTCCATGGAGCTAGTCCGGTCTTTCAGAGATATGCAGATATACCTGGTGTCTAAGAAGGATCCAGAACGGTATATGGAGTATCTAGCATCGATGGTTCCATAGATGATATTCGGGAGCGCATCCGGGACGGACAGACGACAGATACATGGGCAGAGCCGATATTCCAAGCATTGGAGGAGGGTTCGACGGGAGATTATTCACTGAGAGATGGATTGTCGTATTTTAGAGGTAGGGTCTATATACCCGCAGGAGGACAGATTCGGGAGGACATCATGGCGGAGGAACATTGTAGCAGATATTCTATACACCCGGGGATCACCGAGATGACGGCCGACTTAAAGAAGGCGATGTTTTTGTCAGGGATGAAGAAGGACATTACATACTTCGTTACACATTACGAGACATGCCAGCTGGTGAAGGCGGAGTGCAGGAACCCCGTAGGATTGCTACAGCCACATCCGGTGCCGGAGTGGAAATTTGAGGAAATCGCGATGGATTTCATTCATGGCCTCCCCCGATCACGGATGGGAAATGATTCAATTTGGTTCATCGTCGATCGGCTGACAAAGGTGGCCAGATTCATTCTGATCAGAAATGATAACTCGGTTGGGGTACTGGTGCTGAGATTCGTAGAGCATTTTATTCGTTACCATGGTGTGCCCAGGACGATCGTGTCGGATCGGGATGGTCGGTTCATATCCAGGGAGTGGAGATCCGTGCAGACTTTCTTAGGCACGCGACTGACCTTAAGCACAGTTTTCATCCCCAGACGGATGGGAAGACGAAACGCACTAACCGGACTTTGGAGGACCTCCTAAGGCTATGCATTTTCGATCGAAACGAACCTTGGGAGAAGCTCTTACCACTAGTCGAGTTCTCCTATAACAACAGCTACCAGACCAGCATAAGGATGGATCCTTATGAAGCCTTATACAGAAGGAGATCCAGGACTCTGCTTTTATTGATTCAGGATGAGGATCCGAAGGTGTTGGGATCGAATTTTGTCGAAGACACTGAGGCTCTGGTGAGAATGATACAGGACAGAATGCTGGAAGCGCAACGCCGACAGGCTAAGTACTATGACGCCCGACACCGTCAGGTAGAGTTTCAGGTGGGAGACTAGGTTTTCTTGAAGATTTGGCCCATGCACGGAGTTTCATGGGTGTGTGGTGGGAAGAAGAAGCTCAGCCCTAGGTATATGGGCCCTTACAGGATCCTTGAGCGGGTCGGGCCCCTAGCTTACAGGCTGGATTTGCCACCGGAATTAGCAGGCTTACACGACGTGTTCCACATTTCCTCACTTAGGAGGGCTCTACTACGCCCGGAAAAGCAGATTTTGACCACAGATGGGTTGGTAGCTTCAGAACGGTTAGTTCACTTGGAGCCGGTTTGGATCGATGACAGAGGAGTACGGATCTTACGTTGCAAGAAGGTTCTGCTAGTCAAAGTTCTGTGGAGGAACCACGGCTAGGAGAAGCATACTTGGGAACCGCAGGACCTTATGCGACAAAAGTATCCAGAGCTGTTCAGTCAGGTATACCTCACAACCATTCAGGATGTTCAATTTACTTGCCTGTTTTAAACTAGTAGGACTTCCCTAGTGATAGGTTGTAAATATACGCATTTTTTCTATGTTTTTATTTTGTTATTTTAATTTAGTTTTGTCTTTTTTTAGTTTGTTTTATTCAATAAATTGTTTGTTTTTTGTAAATTTTAATTCTAACTTTGTTTAATTGGATTCCAGAAAATTTTCAGAAAAAGTCAAAAAATTTACTTGACACGCCCGTGTTACGCTTCTGACACGACCGTGTCATGCCTCTCGACGATCGTCGGTCTCATCCCGGCACTCGACTCCTCACCTTCATCAATCCGAGCTCAACACGCTAGTGTTCAAGCTCGACAGGCCCGTGTCGACACTCAATGCCGTCAACACTCAACGCCGTCGACACTCAACGCCACTCAATTCTTTCACTGTTCACCTCTCAACGCCACTCAACGCCGTCGCCACTCAACGCCACTCCTGCCAGTTGTTCAGTCACGCCCAGCCGACACGCCCGTGTCTAACACCGGACACGCCCGTGACCGCCACGTGTCACTTCTCGAAGCCTCTAGAAGCAATCCAGCTGCCGGATTTCGCCAAGTCAAACATACAACCTTTCACACGCCCCCTGTCACGCTCGTGACTAGGGCGTGTCACACCCGGAAAATTTGTCTATAAATAAAACTTTTCTGTGAGGTCTAAGGGTTCACTTTTTTAGCCAATTTTGTGTCTTCTTGTGGGCTTCCCTTGGTGATTCCATCCAATGTAAGGAGGCTTTCTCCCCCCTCCCTTTTCATGTTTGTTTTAGCTTTTCCTTTTGCCTTGTAATAGCTTTGTAATAGTTTCATTATGGTAATAAAAGTTGTAGTTTTTCCCTCTCTACATTGTATGAAAATTCATTTGGGGTGGCTCATCTCTTTCCTTTTTGTCCTCTTGTTTTACCTAGTCTTTCCCTTTATGAAAATTATCAATTAGTGTAACTTGTTGTAATTTTTCATGCTTTTAAATTATTGCCATATTAGGTTTCATTATAGGTTTTTATGTAAAAAATGAATTGTTATAATGGCAAAAATTTTGTTTAAGTCTTCTTTTCAAAATGAAATGTTGTATTGAAAACTTTTTCAAGTCCTAAGGACAGCAGTGGTCCCAAGGACAACAGAATTGAAAATTATTAAAGAACAAGATTTGAAGCTATCGAAGAAAGAAGCTCTAGATCCTACAAGGAAAATTACTTTTGTTTCTAGCTCTTCTAATCCTGAATCTAACTCTAAAGCACCTTAATTGTTCATTGATTGACAGTTATTTTTATCTGATTGATTGATGATATCTGCTTAGTTATTTCCCTTTATGCATTTTATTTACTTTCTGTAATTAGTGTTGTTTGTTTTATTTGTTGAGAGACTTAACTCAAATAGGGGGAGATTGTTGGAATCCTAGGTTTTGATTTGAGTTCAGTCCTCTCTTTCTGTCTCTTGACCCAAGATTTATCTATGGTCAAAGGTTAGTTGATAGTTTAGATTCTCTAGGTGTGTAGAATTGCTTTTCCAGATGAATATTTGGTTAAGTAGTTTTTCGTTCGACTATAGTCGAATGTCGCTCGACTATCGTCTAACGGCTGACCGACTATCGTCTATCTGTTGGTCGACATTCTGTCTGCGTTGATAGCTCGACTATCTGTTGATAGATCGACTATCTGTTTGTCTTGGTAGTTCGACTATCTGTTGATAGGTCGAATATCTGTCGTCTTTGATAGTTCGACTATCTGTTGATAGGTCGACTATCTGTGTCGCTTTGATAGTTCGACTATCTGTTGATAGGTCGACTATCTGTGTTGCTTTGATAGTTCGACTATCTGCTTGGATAGTTCAACTATCTGATAGTTCGACTATCTGATAGCTCGACTATCTGTTCTGATAGGTCGACTATCTGCTGAGGTAGTTGGACTATCTTCTTTGATAGTTCGACTATCTGGATCGTTCGACTATCTGTCTGATAGGTCGACGATCTCCGTGCGCCGTTCGACGATCTCCGGGGGTCGTTCGACGTTTTGCTGTATGCTCTTATTTAGTTTTGTCGTCTTCTATGATGTGACTAATTTCATTTGTATTTTGGCATATTTTATAAAAGATTATCTGAATAATTTGTGACATTATTTCAATGCAATATCAGTTCTATTCTATATGCATGAGCTAATCTTTTCTGACAAAGTTGTTTGTCTTATAGCTGAGATATGCAATCTGCTTTATCTGCCAGGCTGTCCTTTATAGCCGTTAGACTCAAAAAGTCTTCCTTGGCCGTAAAGAGTTCTTTCTGATGTGACTTTCTCTAATATTATTTCATCAGAAGTATTTGCAGCTTCATAGAAAGCTTTATCCTTTTATAGGATATCTGCCTGCAGTATTTTTGTTTTGCTTTATGCTTTTTGCAGCCCAGCTTGCAGAGTTCAGAAAAAGATAAGATTCAAACTCAATTAGAGCCGTTGCTGCTGCTGATATATAAAGACTTCTTTGAAGAAGAAATCAACTAGTCCACATAGAAAAGAGATCAACTAGTTCTCAGATTATATTCATTCAGCAAGCTTACAGCAAGAACAAGTTTAACTGCTCTCAGCAATCTTCACTCAACTGAGAAATGTTAGCTCTTCTGCTCTTCTTCAACCTGATTTCTCCTGTTCCAGGAAGTTCTGACTCAGATATATTTTGAAGAAGAAGAAGAAGAAGATAGCTGCTAGAAGATTTTCATCTCTTATTTTATATCTTCTTGTAGTTCTTCCTTCAGTATTTACTGAAGTGTTTCTGCACTGAAGCAAGACTTCACCTGGACGTTCTTTGAGCCAGGGGGAGCCTTGATTCTTTTAGAGCATTCTAGCTCAGTGCAAGTTATTGTGCTTCTCTAATCTATTGTAAAATAGAGAAGACACCTTAACCTCCTTTCCCCCTCCTGTACAGGGTTATTACTCCCTTCAAAAGTATCCCTTGGTGGCAGGGCACCTGATCAAAAACCTGTGTTGGTTTTTAGACACCTGATCAAAAGTCTAAAGGGTTTCTTGATCTACCTGAAGCAGATCTTGTTGGTGGTAGGGCACCTGATCAAAAACCTGTGTGGATTCCTACCTTATTGGTAGAAGAGTGGACGTACCCAAGTTGTTTGGGGAACCACTTAAATTCCTTGTGTCGTCTGGATTGCTTTATTTAATTACTTGCATTGTGGCTGTGATTAGATCTTAACTAGGTTTGCTAGTTGCTGGATAGGATCCAAAGCTAAACTGTAATTATAGTTAGCTTTAGTTTGTGCACAACACTTGTGTTAGGTTCTAAGGTTTAATCTTAAATATCTATAACTTTTATTCCGCATTTAACTCCAAGGGAGTTGAGTAGAAAGTCAACTCTGCTAGTGCAATTTTTGATTACTCTATTCACCCCCCCCCCCCCTCTATAGTAGTATCTATCCCTTCTCTTTCAATTAGTATCAGAGGGAGGTTGACTGACTGAATAGGCTAACACCTAAGTCACAAGATCCTGATAGATACCAAAGTTTATAGATATTCACTTTCACTATCATGGCCCAGTCCAAGGATTATTCTAGCACTAGACCTCCAGCATGCAACTTGGCTAAGTTTGGCATTTGGAAGGCAAGGATCAAATTATATATGAATTCTATTGATGAAAGTATTTTTGCTTCTATTTTGACAGGACCACCAAGAGCACCTGCTGCTGCTACTGCCTCATCATCATCTGATATGAGTGTAGTGCCTCCTCCAGACTACAATGATGAGTACAAAAAGGCAAAGATAGCAGATGACAAGGCAATAATTATTCTGGATCAGACAATGTCTGATGAAGTATTCCAGAAGGTTGCTGACTGCTCCTCAGCAAAAGCTATGCGGGATACACTGAACCAGATTGTAGCTGGTTCAGCTGATGAAAGTAAGGACAGGAGGTCCAACCTTATCTCACAATATGAGAATTTCAAGAAAACTGATGCTGAATCAGTTGAAGCCATGTACACAAGGCTCAGCTCAATCATCAATGAGCTGAGGACCCTTGACAAGGATATTTCATTGACAGAGGTCAATGATAAGATTCTTATGTGCTTCCCTAGCACATGGGATCTGAGGATCTGGCCTATCAAGGAGGCCAGAAACACAACAGAAATCTCAACAGAAGCCCTTCTCGGCAAGCTCAAGTCTTTTGAGCAAGTGCTGAAGTCCAGGGAAGCTGAAGCTGAAGCAAAGACCCCAACTCCTACAAGAAAAGAGCAAACCCTTGCTCTTAAAGCTGCTGACACTTCTGAAGGAAGCCAGTCAAATGAGGAACTGATGGCATTATTTGCCAAAAGGTTTCTCAAGATGGGAAGGAAGGAATTCAGAAAGAAGTCTTCAAAGTATGAAGAAAAGCCAAGGTATGATCGCACCCCTTCTAAAGAAATTATCTGCTATGGTTGCAGGAAGCCAGCACATATCCTTCCAGATTGTCCAGAGGAAAAGAATAAAGAAAAGAGGAAAGATAAGGATCAGCACAGGAAGCACTCCAAGCCATCCTCCTACAAGAATAAAAAGAAGGAGAGAGGCTTTGTCGCTAAAACCTGGAGTGATTCTGATGAGGAATCCTCCTCCTCAAGCTCCAGTGAGGATGAAGAAGAAAAGAAGGCAAAGGAAGTTTGCCTAATGGCAATTGATGCCTGCAGCAATCACTCAGCTGCAGAGATTTCAGATTCAGATGAAGAAATGCCAACAGAAGATGAGGTAGTATCTTCTTATGACTTTACTTCTGCAGAATTTAGATTAGAATTTAAATTTTATGTTTAGATTTAATTAGTTCTGAAAAGGAGATTAAAGAACTTAGACATAGGCTAGCTGAATCAGAAATCATATCTATTGAAAACATTAAGTTAAAGGAAGATCTCACTAATTCTTGTGAAGAAATTAAATTTCTTAAGAATGAATTAGCTAAATCCAAAAGGTTAGAAGAGTCTCTAAATGGTAGAAGCCTTAAGTTGCTTGAAATAACCAGCATGTCTAACACTAGGACAGGCAATAACAAATTAGGCTTAGGTGCATCTTCTAGTGAACCCCCAATCATTCTTAAAAACCAACTTTCAACCCCAGTGAACTTTATCTCAACTGATGGGATAAAGAACACTGAGCAAGTCAATCAAGTAAATAGAGCTTTAAATAAAGCTAAAAGAGAGAAAAGAAAACAGAAATTTAAAGAATTACAAAAAAACATCGAACGCTACTCGACGATCTCAGGCTCAGTGGTCGAATGAAGCTCGACGATCTGAGCATCTATCGTCGAACGTCGATCGACGATCGCAAGCTCAGTGGTCGAACGGAGACCGACGATCTGAGCAGCCATCGTCGAACGCTGGTCGACGTTTCCAATATGAATTTCAAAATTACACCCAGAACCTTAGAAACCCGAACATGAATAGAAACCCTAGGTTCATTGACCCATCATCTGCATGGAGAATCCCACCTAGAAGATCTTACCCATTAGGTTATCACCCTCAGCCTACTTATTCTTTTATTTCCAGTTTTTCTTATATGAAAAACAAGGGACCCAAGGTTACCTGGGTCCACAATGTTTAAATTGTTTTATTTGCTGGTGAAGACCTATCCTATCACTCAAAATAAGTGGTATTTGGATAGTGGTTGCTCCAAGCATATGACAGGAAATAAAGAACATCTGTCAAAGTTCAAGGCAAAGCTTGGCCCAAAGGTAATCTTTGTAGATTCAAGCTGTGGTCAAACTGAAGGCTATGGCAGGATGACAATTGGAGCTGTTACATTCAAGAGAGTTGCTTATGTGACTGGACTGAAGCACAATCTAATTTCAGTAAGTCAATTATGTGATGCTGGATACCAGGTATCATTCTCTAACTCTCTCTGTAATATTACTTTAAATAATAGTATTGTATTGGTAGGCATTAGACAAGGTAACATCTATTTAGTAGATTTTAATTCAACTGATTCTGAAATTTGCCTGTTTAATGAAGTAACTAATAATAACACCTTGTGGTATAAAAGGCTTAGCCATGTTAATCTCAAGAATATATCTAGGTTATCTAAACACAAGCTTGTTAGAGGTTTACCTTCTTGCCCCTACAAGAAGGAGAGCCTATGCAATTCTTGTCAGCTAGGCAAGCAAACCAAGAATTCTTTTAAATCAGTAAATTAAAGTGATTCTCCTAGAATCCTATATTTATTACATTTGGACCTATTTGGCCCAATAAATATACAGAGTTTAGGAGGGAAGTATTACACCCTAGTCATTATAGATGACTTCTCTAAATTCACTTGGGTGTTCTTTTTGAGAACTAAGGCTAATAACTTCAAAGCCCTTACAGATTTTCTATTATGTGTGCAGACTGAGTACTCTACTTATGTGGCCTTGATCAGAAGTGATCATGGTACTGAGTTTGACTCTCTTCTCATGCAAGAATTCTGTGAGAGAGAAGGTATCAAACATAGCTTCTCAGCTCCTAGAACTCCCCAACAAAATGGGGTGGTTGAAAGGAAGAACAGAACACTAATTGAAGCTGCTGGCACATTGTTGGTAGATGCTAATATGCCTCTTTCCTTTTGGGCAGAAGCTGTTAGTACAGCCAACTATGTCTTGAATAGAAGTCTGATACACAAGCTTAAGTGTAAAACTCCTTATGAGTTACTTAAAGGAAAGAAACATAAAATAAATTATTTTAGAGTTTTTGGCTGTGTAGTTTATATTCATAATAACAATAAAGAATACCTTAGAAAATTTGAAGCAAAGGCTTCAATGGGAATTTTTCTTGGATATTCCCAAGTAAGCAAAGCTTATAGGGTATTTAATAAATCATCTTCTAAAATTGAAGAGTCTGTTCTTGTGTCCTTTGATGAATCCCAAATGTTTTATAAGGAGAAGGAAACTTCTCCTTCCTCAAGTTCATTACAGGTACAAGAATCTTCCAAAGATGTCTCTCAAGAAATCCTCCATCTTTCAACTCTTCATATCACTGAATCAGACAGTGATGAAGACATTGCTGAAGCTGTTGTTGTTCCACCAACAGTAGATCAAATTCCTCCTGAGGAATTAATCCCAACTGTTGCTGAAGATCACATCCCACCTGCTGATGTTGTCACACTTAGAGATCACCCCACATCTCAAGTGATAGGAGACATATCAGCTGGTGTTCAAACAAGACATCAGTTAAGACAGGATGTGATGCATGCTTGTTTCCTCTCACAGATTGAGCCCCTCACCATTAAAGATGCAGAGCTAGATCCCCATTGGATCATTACTATGCAAGAGGAACTCAATCAGTTTGAGAGATGTAAAGTTTGGACTTTGGTTCCAAGACCTAAAGGCCAACTGATCATAGGCACCAAGTGGGTGTATAGAAACAAGTTGGATGCAAATGGCATCATTGTAAGGAATAAAGCTAGGCTTGTAGCTCAGGGCTACAGACAGGAGGAAGGTATAGATTATGACCAAACCTTTGTTCCTGTTGCAAGGCTAGAAGCAATAAGGATCTTCTTGGCCTATGCAGCCTACATGAAGTTTAAGGTTTTTCAAATGGATGTCAAAAGTGCTTTTCTTAATGGTGAGCTAAAGGAAGAGGTTTTTGTTGAATAGCCACCCGGTTTTGTTTCTTCAACTCAGCCCTCACATGTTTTCAAGTTACAGAAAGCTCTTTATGAACTAAAGCAAGCTCCCAGAGCCTGGTATGAGACTTTAGCTAGTTTCCTGTTAGAGCACAACTTTACTAGGGGAGTAGTTGATAGAACCCTCTTCGTCAAGCACCACAAGGACACAATCCTGTTAGTTCAGGTGTATGTGGATGACATTATTTTTGGTTCCACTGATCCCAAACTTTGCAAAAAGTTTTCTAACTTGATGCATTCCAAGTTTGAGATGAGTAGTATGGGTGAGCTGTCTTACTTTCTTGGTCTCCAAGTAAAGCAAGATGCTGATGGCATCTTCATCTCCCAATCCAAATATGCCAAGGAATTGGTAAAGAAGTTTGGGATGGCAGATGCTTCAGCAATGCATACACCTATGGCTACTAATGTAGTTATTGATTCTGATGATCAGGGAAAGCATGTAGATCAAAAGAATTATAGGGCCATTGTTGGTTCCCTATTGTATTTAACTGCAAGTAGGCCAGACATAATGTTTGCTACATGCCTTTGTGCTAGATTCCAGGTCAACCCCAAGGAATCTCATCTGATTCTTCTCAAGGGAATTTTGAGATACCTGAAGGGATGTCCAAATCTAGGACTCTGGTACCCAGCTGAGTCAGAATTTGAATTAATTGGATATTTTGATTCTGATTATGCTGGTTGTCGAGTTGACAGGAAAAGTACCTCAGGAACTTGTCAGTTCCTGGGAGAGAGATTGGTCTCTTGGTTCTGTAAGAAGCAGGCCTCTGTATCAACTTCAACTGCAGAAGCTGAATATATAGCAGCTGCTAGTTGTTTTTCGCAGATCCTGTGGATACAAAATCAACTTTTGGATTATGGGTACTCACACAAGAACACTAAAATCATGTGTGACAATACAAGTGCTATCTCCATTGCACAAAATCCAGTGCACCACTCTAGAACGAAGCACATTGAGATTAGACACCATTTTTTGAGAGATTGTGTGGAAAAGAACAAGATTAGCCTTGAGTTCATATCCACAGACCTTCAGAGAGGTGATATATTCACCAAGCCCTTAGATGAACAAAAGCATCTGTTCTTTCTAGTTCAACTAGGCATGATTAATGGACGAGACTAAGTGTGACGTCTGCCTTGTTGAAATCTGTTCGAAGATAGTCGAACGACGTTCGACGATAGTCGAGCGGAGCAAGCCTATTGTCGACCTATGGTTGATGATGGCTTATCTGCTTGAAGATTGTCGACCGGCGTTCGAAGATCGTCGAACAGGTTGAGCTCATCGTCGATCTATGGTTGACGATAGCTTGCTGTTTGTGAAGACAGAAATAATCGAACGATTGATCGACTACTCTGCTTCAGGTCCGATCGTCGAACGACCGTTCGACTATCATCTCCAGTATCTTTTAAATAGTTCGACGATCGCTGTTTTAATATAAAGCCGATAGTCGACCTAGGTTAAAAGATAGTTGTTTTTATCGTCGACGGAGAGCGTCTTTTCGCATTCCGTGTTCCCGCTTGCTCTTTGTCTTGCTCTCTGTCTTGCGCTCCGTCCTCGCCGTCTCTCCCTCGACTTCTACAGCGTTTTCGATGGCGATTGCTCCAGCGCTTCTTGCAGTGGTAAAGTTTGATGTCGTTTTCAGCGTTGATTTCGACGCCTTCAGCTGTTGCGAACCAAGGATAGTAGAAATCCTAAACTTGTGCAGAGATCAAGGACTAGAGAGACTCATGTCCTACAGGATAAAGATAAACACTCAAGAGATCAAAGAGTGGGCCTTCAATTCATCGTCGACTGATGATTCGATGACCGGAACAATTAGCGGAGAAGAGGTAATATTAACTCCCGCGATTCTGACTGAAATTTTTGGATTAATTAATGGTGAAGAAGATTATGAGCAAGACGCTCCTAAGTTCGGAAGAATGTTAATAGAGCTGGGACATGCCGAAGGCATCCCCTCCAAGCTGCTCAAGGTGAATTTCCTGTTCAAGATCAAGTTTCTTGCGGAAATTGTTGGAAAAGTGCTACTGGGAAAGCACTCAGCCCACGATAATATTACACGGCAACAATTTGCACTAATGTGTGCAATTGTTAATAAGAAGCAGATAAATTGGGTTGGCATTATGTTTGATTTAATAAGGAAAAAGAATGGAAAGAAAGAGGTTACCCTAGGAAGGGTAGTTGGTATTTTTCTGAAGGAGAAATACCCCCATCTGCTAGTATCTGCCGCCACCTCCATCAACGTGAGTAAGAAGATGGATCCTTTGCTGTTCTCAAAGTGGAAAAGGACTTTCCTGAAGCCCGCTCCCGCAGGGGTTGCTCCAGTTATATCTGAGAGCACCAGGACTGTCGCAGTCACTCCCCCCCCTTCTAGCAGCTGGCTCAGCAAATCCATCTCTTCCATCTTCCTCATCAGCTTTGCCGTCTACTGCAGTTGAAGTTCCTTCAACTTCAACTGAAGTACGACATTCTGCTTCTCCTCCTGCATCTTCTCTCCCGACTGATCTTACTGGGATTTCTCAACCCAGCTTTAATTTGTTGGCGTCTGAAATATCTTCTCCAGTTCATTCTCCAATTCCAACTCCTCCTCACTCTCAAATTCTATCTTCAGATCATCTTGATCACCCTGCATCCACCCATGCATCTCCACATCATTCTCCAGCTCCATCTCCAGCTCATTCTCCAGCTCATATTGTATTTACCACCCCTTCTGTTCTTCCACCCTCTAAAATTCCTCCATCATCTTCATCATCTTCTTTTGTTATAACTCCAGCATTTATTGCTAGCATTATGGAGTTAATTACCCCCTCAATCAAAAGTATGATTGAAGAAGCAATTGCTCCCCTTGCTTCTTCTATATCTTCTTTGACTGCTGCTATTCAGGCACTCTCAAAGTCTGCTGAGCCCTCTTCTTCTAAGGGCCTGGTTTCAGTTTCTACTGAAATCAGGCAGGGGGAGATACTTGATGAAGATATCTCAGAGCAGCCTTTGGCCTCCCCTCATGCAGTTCATCTTGCAGTAATAGAGAAAGTAGCAGAAGATTCAGCTCCTCCTCCTCCTCTATCTGAACAGGAAATTTCTGATGCAGTTTTAAAGTCTGAATTTATTGTTAAAGCTTGTTTAGAAGAGAGTTCTACTCCTTTGGTTGCCCTATACCAAGAAGGAATCATCACCTCCTTTCTAGATGAATTGTGGGAATTAGGTCATGCTGTGGTCGATTCGGAAGGTATTCCCTTTACTTGTTTTTTAGACTTGTTAACTGATATGCTAGTTTGGGAATATCTGGAAGGCATGATTAGATGTCATTTATAACAATTTTATTCATAAAACTACAGATAAATTGGAAGAAATTCTAGAAGTTCAAGAGCTTGTTATCCCATCTGCTTTAGAAGTACAACCAGAATCAAGTGCTCAAATTTCTGAAGTTGCTCAGCCTGAAGTTCAAGCAGAACTGGTCACTTTGACAGTTTTTGAGATTCAAGAATCAGATGCAGATGCCCAGACTAAAAAATCTACTGTATGGGATGATTCCCCAGGCTTGGACTTAGATGCTCTATTGGCACAGGATGCCATAGAAGAAGAACGAGAAAGAGCTGCTTTAAAGGAAAAAGAAAGAGCTTTGAAAGAGTCAATTGACCAATATGATATGCCTATCTCCTCAAATTCTGAAGATGAGATCGACTCTGATGAGTTTGCTGAGACTAAGAGAAAAAGAATTGCTAAGAAGAAAAAAAAAGCTGTTGCTCCTCCTCCTGCTAACCCAGACAATGATACACCATATTATATACTGAAAGGGATTGATCCAATGTCAAAAGACTTCCAGCATTGGATGTGGTTTTCTAAAAATCAGCAAAAGCAAAGGAAAAAAGGCTAAGAGGTATGACCCTCCTGCTCCTAGATGGAATCCTAGAGGTCCTCCTCCTCCACCTCCCGGTGCAGGAGCCTCAGGAAATTTATCTTCTAAATCTGCTTATCAATCTGAAAGATCAAATCCATCTCAATCTGCTCAAAGGAGAAGTTCTTAAGGTTTCCAAGGTAAAAGACAAACTGGCTATCAAAGAACTGATACAGTGAAAGAACAAGTTAAGGAGGTAGTTTATCAAAGACCAACCTTTTCCCCTCCTCCTCCAAAGAAAAAGGTTCCATCTCCAAAGCCAGTTCATACTGAGAAAGATGTTCAAAAAGGTAAGCAAATTATTTTGTAACTGAAAATTCTAGCAAGAACTTTGCTAAGTCTGCTCTCTCTTGTTATCTAGTTAATCAAGATAAAGAACCAGTTGACACTTCTTCTGAGATTGTTTATGAAAGCCCAGAGCTTGATCCTAACTTTAGGATGGCTCGTTTTCTTGAACTGGTTGGAGCAGCGCAGATAAGGAAAGCAAAAGCTGAAGGAAAGGACACTACAGGATTGACCACAATGTCTAAATTCAGAAAGAAGGAGCTCGAAAAGTTCCAGGTTAGACCTGAGATGTTTGATCCTTCAAATATATGGAAAAGCATCCAGAGGCAGTGGTCCCAAGGACAACAGAATTGAAAATTATTGGAGAACAAGATTTGAAGCTATCGAAGAAAGAAGCTCTAGATCCTACAAGGAAAATTACTTTTGTTTCTAGCTCTTCTAATCCTGAATCTAACTCTAAAGCACCTTAATTGTTCATTGATTGACAGTTATTTTTATCTGATTGATTGATGATATCTGCTTAGTTATTTCCCTTTATGCATTTTATTTACTTTCTATAATTAGTGTTGTTTGTTTTATTTGTTGAGAGACTTAACTCAAATAGGGGGAGATTGTTGGAACCCTAGGTTTTGATTTGAGTTCAGTCCTCTCTTTCTGTCTCTTGACCCAAGATTTATCTATGGTCAAAGGTTAGTTGATAGTTTAGATTCTCTAGTTGTGTAGAATTGCTTTTCCAGATGAATATTTGGTTAAGTAGTTTTTCGTTCGACTATAGTCGAACGTCGCTCGACTATCGTCTATCGGCTGATCGACTATCGTCTATCAGTTGGTCGACGTTCTGTCTGCGTTGATAGCTCGACTATTTGTTCATAGATCGACTATCTGTTTGTCTTGGTAGTTCGACTATCTGTTGATAGGTCTACTATCTGTCGTCTTTGATAGTTCGACTATCTGTTGATAGGTCGACTATCTGTGTTGCTTTGATAGTTTGACTATCTGTTGATAGGTCGACTATCTGTGTTGCTTTGATAGTTCGACTATCTGCTTGGATAGTTCAACTATCTGATAGTTCGACTATCTGATAGCTCGACTATCTGTTCTGATAGGTCGACTATCTGCTGAGGTAGTTTGACTATCTTCTTGGATAGTTCGACTATCTGGATCGTTCGACTATCTGTCTGATAGGTCGACGATCTCCGTGCGCCGTTCGACGATCTCCGAGGGTCGTTCGACGTTTTGCTGTATGCTCTTATTTAGTTTTGTCGTCTTCTATGATGTGACTAATTTCATTTGTATTTTGGCATATTTTATAAAAGATTATCTGAATAATTTGTGACATTATTTCGATGCAATATCAGTTCTATTCTATATGCATGAGCTAATCTTTTCTGACAAAGTTGTTTGTCTTATAGCTGAGATATGCAATCTGCTTTATCTGCCAGGCTGTCCTTTATAGCCGTTAGACTCAAAAAGTCTTCCTTGGCTGTAAAGAGTTCTTTCTGATGTGACTTTCTCTAATATTATTTCATCAGAAGTATTTGCAGCTTCATAGAAAGCTTTATCCTTTTATAGGATATCTGCCTGCAGTATTTTTGTTTTGCTTTATGCTTTTTGCAGCCCAGCTTGCAGAGTTCAGAAAAAGACAAGATTCAAACTCAATTAGAGTCGTTGCTGCTGCTGATATATAAAGACTTCTTTGAAGAAGAAATCAACTAGTCCACATAGATAAGAGATCAACTAGTTCTCAGATTATATTCATTCAGCAAGCTTGCAGCAAGAACAAGTTTAACTGCTCTCAGCAATCTTCACTCAACTGAGAAATGTTAGCTCTTCTGCTCTTCTTCAACCTGAGTTCTCCTATTCCAGGAAGTTCTGACTCAGAGATCTTTTGAAGAAGAAGAAGAAGAAGAAGATAGCTGCTAGAAGATTTTCATCTCTTATTTTATATCTTCTTGTAGTTCTTCCTTCAGTATTTACTGAAGTGTTTCTGCACTGAAGCAAGACTTCACCTGGACGTTCTTTGAGCCAGGGGGAGCCTTGATTCTTTTAGAGCATTCTAGCTCAGTGCAAGTTATTGTGCTTCTCTAATCTATTGTAAAATAGAGAAGACACCTTAACCTCCTTTCCCCCTCCTGTACAGGGTTATTACTCCCTTCAAAAGTATCCCTTGGTGGCAGGGCACCTGATCAAAAACCTGTGTTGGTTTTTAGACACCTGATCAAAAGTCTAAAGGGTTTCTTGATCTACCTGAAGCAGATCTTGTTGGTGGCAGGGCACCTGATCAAAAACCTTAGTGGATTCCTACCTTGTTGGTAGAAGAGTGGACGTACCCAAGTTGTTTGGGGAACCACTTAAATTCCTTGTGTCGTCTGGATTGCTTTATTTAATTACTTGCATTGTGGCTGTGATTAGATCTTAACTAGGTTTGCTAGTTGCTGGATAGGATCCAAAGCTAAACTGTAATTACAGTTAGCTTTAGTTTGTGCACAACACTTGTGTTAGGTTCTAAGGTTTAATCTTAAATATCTATAACTTTTATTCCGCATTTAACTCCAAGGGAGTTGAGTAGAAAGTCAACTCTGCTAGTGCAATTTTTGATTACTCTATTCACCCCCCCCTCTAGAGTAGTATCTATCCCTTCTCTTTCAATTGGTATCAAAGGGAGGTTGACTGACTGAATAGGTTAACACCTAAGTCACAAGATCCTGATAGATACCAAAGTTTATAGATATTCACTTTCACTATCATGGCCCAGTCCAAGGATTATTCTAGCACCAGACCTCCAGCATGCAACTTGGCTAAGTTTGGCATCTGGAAGGCAAGGATTAAATTATATATGAATTCTATTGATGAAAGTATTTTTGCTTCTATTTTGACAGGACCACCAAGAGCACCTGCTGCTGCTACTGCCTCATCATCATCTGATATGAGTGTAGTGCCTCCTCCAGACTACAATGATGAGTACAAAAAGGCAAAGATAGCAGATGCCAAGGCAATGAATATTCTGGCTCAGACAATGTCTGATGAAGTATTCCAGAAGGTTGCTGACTGCTCCTCAGCAAAAGCTATATGGGATACACTGAACCAGATTGTAGCTGGTTCAACTGATGAAAGGAAGGACAGGAGGTCCAACCTTATCTCACAATATGAGAATTTCAAGAAAACTGATGCTGAATCAGTTGAAGCCATGTACACAAGGCTCAGCTCAATCATCAATGAGCTGAGGACCCTTGACAAGGATATTTCATTGACAGAGGTCAATGATAAGATTCTTATGTGCTTCCCTAGCACATGGGATCTGAGGATCTGGCCTATCAAGGAGGCCAGAAGCACAATAGAAATCTCAACAGAAGCCCTTCTCGGCAAGCTCAAGTCTTTTGAGCAAGTGCTGAAGTCCAGGGAAGCTGAAGCTGAAGCAAAGACCCCAACTCCTACAAGAAAAGAGCAAACCCTTGCTCTTAAAGCTGCTGACACTTCTGAAGGAAGCCAGTCAAATGAGGAACTGATGGTATTATTTGCCAAAAGGTTTCTCAAGATGGGAAGGAAGGAATTCAGAAAGAAGTCTTCAAAGTATGAAGAAAAGCCAAGGTATGATCGCACCCCTTCTAAAGAAATTATCTGCTATGGTTGCAGGAAGCCTGGACATATCCTTCCAGATTGTCTAGAGGAAAAGAATAAAGAAAAGAGAAAAGATAAGGATCAGCACAGGAAGCACTCCAAGCCATCCTCCTACACGAATAAAAAGAAGGAGAGAGGCTTTGTCGCTAAAACCTGGAGTGATTCTGATGAGAAATCCTCCTCCTCAAGCTCCAGTGAGGATGAAGAAGAAAAGAAGGCAAAGGAAGTTTGCCTAATGGCAATTGATGCCTGCAGCAATCACTCAGCTGCAGAGATTTCAGATTCAGATGAAGAAATGCCAACAGAAGATGAGGTACTATCTTCTTATGACTTTACTTTTGCAGAATTTAGATTAGAATTTAAATCTTTATGTTTAGATTTAATTAGTTCTGAAAAGGAGATTAAAGAACTTAGACATAGGCTAGCTGAATCAGAAATCATATCTATTGAAAACATTAAGTTAAAGGAAGATCTCACTAATTCTAGTGAAGAAATTAAATTTCTTAAGAATGAATTAGCTAAATCCAAAAGGTTAGAAGAGTCTCTAAATGGTAGAAGCCTTAAGTTGCTTGAAATAACCAGCATGTCTAACACTAGGACAGGCAATAACAAATTAGGCTTAGGAGCATCTTCTAGTGAACCCCCAATCATTCTTAAAAACCAACTTTCAACCCCAGTGAACTTTATCTCACCTGATGGGATAAAGAACACTGAGCAAGTCAATCAAGTAAATAGAGCTTTAAATAAAGCTAAAAGTGAGAAAAGAAAACAGAAATTTAAAGAATTACAAAAAAACGTCGAACGCTACTCGACGATCTCAGGCTCAGTGGTCGAACGAAGCTCGACGATCTGAGCATCTATCGTCGAACGTCGATCGACGATCGCAAGCTCAGTGGTCGAATGGAGATCGACGATCTGAGCATCCATCATCGAACGCTGGTCGACGTTTCCAATATGAATTTCAAAATTACACCCAGAACCTTAGAAACACGAATATGAATAGAAACCCTAGGTTCATTGACCCATCATCTGCATGGAGAATCCCACCTAGAAGATCTTACCCATTAGGTTATCACCCTCAGCCTACTTATTCTTTTATTTCCAGTTTTTCTTATGTGGAAAACAAGGGACCCAAGGTTACCTGGGTCCATAATGTTTAAAATGTTTTATTTGCAGGTGAAGACCTATCCTATCACTCAAAATAAGTGGTATTTAGATAGTGGTTGCTCCAAGCATATGACAGGAAATAAAGAACATCTGTCAAAGTTCAAGGCAAAGCTTGGCCCAAAGGTAATCTTTGGAGATTCAAGCTGTGGTCAAACTGAAGGCTATGGCAGGATGACAATTGGAGCTGTTACATTCAAGAGAGTTGCTTATGTGACTGGACTGAAGCACAATCTAATTTCAGTAAGTCAATTATGTGATGCTGGATACCAGGTATCATTCTCTAACTCTCTCTGTAATATTACTTTAAATAATAGTGTTGTATTGGTAGGCATTAGACAAGGTAACAACTATTTAGTAGATTTTAATTCAACTGATTCTGAAATCTGCCTGTTTAATGAAGTAACTAATAATAACACCTTGTGGTATAAAAGGCTTAGCCATGTTAATCTCAAGAATATATCTAGGTTATCTAAACACAAACTTATTAGAGGTTTACCTTCTTGCCCCTACAAGAATGAGAGCCTATGCAATTCTTGTCAGCTAGGCAAGCAAACCAAGAATTCTTTTAAATCAGTAAATTAAAGTGATTCTCCTAGAATCCTATATTTATTACATTTGGACCTATTTGGCCCAATAAATGTATAGAGTTTAGGAGGGAAGTATTACACCCTAGTCATTGTAGATGACTTCTCTAGATTCACTTGGGTGTTCTTTTTGAGAACTAAGGATGATAACTTCAAAGCCCTTACAGATTTTCTATTATGTGTGCAGACTGAGTACTCTACTCATGTGGCCTTGATCAGAAGTGATCATGGTACTGAGTTTGACTCTCTTCTCATGCAAGAATTCTGTGAGAGAGAAGGTATCAAACATAGCTTCTCAGCTCCTAGAACTCCCCAACAAAATGGGGTGGTTGAAAGGAAGAACAGAACACTAATTGAAGCTGCTGGCACATTGTTGGCAGATGCTAATATGCCTCTTTCCTATTGGGCAGAAGCTGTTAGTACAGCCAACTATGTCTTGAATAGAAGTCTGATACACAAGCTTAAGTGTAAAACTCCTTATGAGTTACTTAAAGGAAAGAAACCTAAAATAAATTATTTTAGAGTTTTTGGCTGTGTAGTTTATATTCATAATAACAATAAAGAATACCTTAGAAAATTTGAAGCAAAGGCTTCAATGGGAATTTTTCTTGGATATTCCCAAGTAAGCAAAGCTTATATGGTATTTAATAAATCATCTTCTAAAATTGAAGAGTCTGTTCATGTGTCCTTTGATGAATCCCAAATGTTTTACAAGGAGAAGGAAACTTCTCCTTCCTCAAGTTCATTACAGGTACAAGAATCTTCCAAAGATGTCTCTCAAGAAATCCTCCATCTTTCAACTCTTCATATCACTGAATCAGACAGTGATGAAGACATTGCTGAAGCTGTTGTTGTTCCACCAACAGTAGATCAAATTCCTCCTGAGGAATTAATCCCAACTGTTTCTGAAGATCACATCCCACCTGCTGATGTTGTCACACTTAGAGATCACCCCACATCTCAAGTGATAGGAGACATATCAGCTGGTGTTCAAACAAGACATCAGTTAAGACAAGATGTGATGCATGCTTGTTTCCTCTCACAGATTGAGCCCCTCACCATTAAAGATGCAGAGCTAGATCCCCATTGGATCATTGCTATGCAAGAGGAACTCAATCAGTTTGAGAGATGTAAAGTTTGGACTTTGGTTCCAAGACCTAAATGCCAACTGATCATAGGCACCAAGTGGGTGTATAGAAATAAGTTGGATACAAATGGCATCATTGTAAGGAATAAAGCTAGGCTTGTAGCTCAGGGCTACAGACAGGAGGAAGGTATAGATTATGACCAAACCTTTGTTCCTGTTGTAAGGCTAGAAGCAATAAGGATCTTCTTGGCCTATGCAGTCTACATGAAGTTTAAGGTTTTTCAAATGGATGTCAAAAGTGCTTTTCTTAATGGTGAGCTAAAGGAAGAGGTTTTTGTTGAACAGCCACCCGCTTTTGTTTCTTCAACTCAGCCCTCACATGTTTTCAAGTTACAGAAAGCTCTTTATGGACTAAAGCAAGCTCCCAGAGCCTGGTATGAGACTTTAGCTAGTTTCCTGTTAGAGCACAACTTTACTAGGGGAGTAGTTGATAGAACCCTCTTCGTCAAGCACCACAAGGACACAATCCTGTTAGTTCAGGTGTATGTGGATGACATTATTTTTGGTTCCACTCATCCCAAACTTTGCAAAAAGTTTTCTAACTTGATGCATTCCAAGTTTGAGATGAGTAGTATGGGTGAGCTGTCTTACTTTCTTGGTCTCCAAGTAAAGCAAGATGCTGATGGCATCTTCATCTCCCAATCCAAATATGCCAAGGAATTGGTAAAGAAGTTTGGGATGGCAGATGCTTCAGCAATGCATACACCTATGGCTACTAATGTAGTTATTGATTCTGATGATCAGGGAAAGCCTGTAGATCAAAAGAATTATAGGGCCATTGTTGGTTCCCTATTGTATTTAACTACAAGTAGGCCAGACATAATGTTTGCTACATGCCTTTGTGCTAGATTCCAGGTCAACCCCAAGGAATCTCATCTGATTCTTCTCAAGGGAATTTTGAGATACCTGAAGGGATGTCCAAATCTAGGACTCTGGTACCCAGCTGAGTCAGAATTTGAATTAATTGGATATTCTGATTCTGATTATGCTGGTTGTCGAGTTGACAGGAAAAGTACCTCAGGAACTTGTCAGTTCCTGGGAGAGAGATTGGTCTCTTGGTTCTGTAAGAAGCAGGCCTCTGTATCAACTTCAACTGCAGAAGCTGAATATATAGCAGCTGCTAGTTGTTTTTCACAGATCCTGTGGATACAAAATCAACTTTCGGATTATGGGTACTCACACAAGAACACTAAAATCATGTGTGACAATACAAGTGCTATCTCCATTGCACAAAATCCAGTGCACTACTCTAGAACGAAGCACATTGAGATTAGACACAATTTCTTGAGAGATTGTGTGGAAAAGAACAAGATTAGCCTTGAGTTCATATCCACAGACCTTCAGAGAGGTGATATATTCACCAAGCCCTTAGATGAACAGAAGCATCTGTTCTTTCTAGTTCAACTAGGCATGATTAATGGACGAGACTAAGTGTGACGTCTGCCTTGTTGAAATCTGTTCGAAGATAGTCGAACGACGTTCGACGATAGTCGAGCGGAGCAAGCCTATTGTCGACCTATGGTTGATGATGGCTTATCTGCTTGAAGATCGTCGACCGGCGTTCGAAGATCGTCGAACAGGTTGAGCTCATCGTCGATCTATGGTTGACGACAGCTTGCTGTTTGTGAAGACAGAAATAGTCGAACGATTGATCTACTACTCTGCTTCAGGACCGATCGTCGAACGACCGTTCGACTATCGTCTCCAGTATCTTTTAAATAGTTCGACGATCGCAGTTTTAATATAAAGCCGATAGTCGACCTAGGTTAAAAGATAGTTGCTTTTATCGTCGACGGAGAGCGTCTTTTCGCATTCCGTCTTCCCGCTTGCTCTTTGTCTTGCTCTCTGTCTTGCGCTCCGTCCTCGCCGTCTCTCCCTCGACTTCTACAGCATTTTCGATGGCGATTGCTCCAGCGCTTCTTGCAGTGGTAAAGTTTGATGCCGGTTTCAGCGTTCATTTCGACGCCTTCAGCTGTTGCGAACCAGGGATTGTAGAAATCCTAAATCTGTGCAGAGATCAAGGACTAGAGAGACTCATGTCCTACAGGATAAAGATAAACACTCAAGAGATCAAAGAGTGGGCCTTCACTTCATCGTCGATTGATGATTCGATGACCGGAACAATTAGCGGAGAAAAGGTAATATTAACTCCCGCGATTCTGACTGAAATTTTTGGATTAATTAATGGTGAAGAAGAGTATGAGCAAGACGCTCCTAAGTTTGGAAGAATGTTAATAGAGCTGGGACATGCCGAAGGCATCCCCTCCAAGCTGCTCAATTTGAATTTCCTGTTCAAGATCAAGTTTCTTGCGGAAATAGTTGGAAAAGTGCTACTGGGAAAGCACTCAGCCCACGATAATATTACAAGGCAACAATTTTCACTAATGTGTGCAATTGTTAATAAGAAGTAGATAAATTGGGTTGGCATTATGTTTGATTTAATAAGGAAAAAGAATGGAAAAAAGGAGGTTACCCTAGGAAGGGTAGTTGGTATTTTTCTGAAGGAGAAATACCCCCATCTGCTAGTATCTGTCGCCACATCCATCAACGCGAGTAAGAAGATGGATCCTTCGCTTTTATCAAAGTGGAAAAGGACTTTCCTGAAGCCCGCTCCCGCAGGGGTTGCTCCAGTTATATCTGAGAGCACCAGGACTGTCGCAGTCACTCCCCCCCCTTCTAGTAGCTGGCTCAGCAAATCCATCTCTTCCATCTTCCTCATCAGCTTTGTCGTCTACTGCAGTTGAAGTTCCTTCAACTTCAACTGAAGTACGACATTCTGCTTCTCCTCTTGCATCTTCTCTCCCCACTGATCTTGCTGGGATTTCTCAACCCAGCTTTGATTTGTTGGCGTTTGAAATATCTTCTCCAGTTCATTCTCCAATTCCAACTCCTCCTCACTCTCCAATTCTATCTTCAGATCATCTTGATCACCCTGCATCCACCCATGCATCTCCACATCATTCTCCAGCTCCATCTCCAGCTCATTCTCCAGCTCCATCTCCAGCTCATTCTCCAGCTCATATTGTATTTACCACCCCTGCTGTTCTTCCACCCTCTGAAATTCCTCCATCATCTTCATCATCTTCTTTTGTTATAACTCCAACATTTATTGCTAGCATTGTGGAGTTAATTACCCCCTCAATCAAAACTATGATTGATAAGGCAATTGCTCCCCTTGCTTCTTCTATATCTTCTTTGACTGCTGCTATTCAGGCACTCTCAAAGTCTGCTGAGCCCTCTTCTTCTAGGGGCCTGGTTTCAGTTTCTACTGAAATCAGGCAGGGGGAGATACTTGATGAAGATATCTTAGAGTAGCCTTTGGCCTCCCCTCCAGCAGTTCATCTTGCAGTAATAGAGAAAGTAGCAGAAGATTCAGCTCCTCCTCCTCCTCTATCTGAACAGGAAATTTCTGATGCAGTTTTAAAGTCTGAATTTATTGTTAAAGCTTGTTTAGAAGAGAGTTCTACTTTTTTGGTTGCCCTATACCTAGAAGGAATCATCACCTCCTTTCTAGATGAATTGTGGGAATTAGGTCATGCTGTGGTCGATTCAGAAGGTATTCCCTTTACTTGTTTTTTAGACTTGTTAACTGATATGCTAGTTTGGGAATATCTGGAAGGCATGATTAGATGTCATTTACAACAATTTTATTCATAAAACTACAGATAAATTGGAAGAAATTCTAGAAGTTCAAGAGCTTGTTATCCCATCTGCTCCAGAAGTACAACCAGAATCAAGTGCTCAAATTTCTGAAGTTGCTCAGCCTAAAGTTCAAGCAGAACTGGTCACTTTGACAGTTTCTGAGATTCAAGAATCATATGCAGATGCCTAGACTGAAAAATCTACTGTATGGGATGATTCCCCAGGCTTGGACTTAGATGCTCTATTGGCACAGGATGCCATAGAAGAAGAACGAGAAAGAGCTGCTTTAAAGGAAAAAGAAAGAGCTTTGAAAGAGTCTATTGACCCATATGATATGCCTATCTCCTCAAATTCTGAAGATGAGATCGACTCTGATGAGTCTGCTGAGACTAAGAGAAAAAGATTGCTAAGAAGAAAAGAAAAGCTGTTGCTCCTCCTCCTGCTAACCCAGACAATGATACACCATATTATATACTGAAAGGGATTGATCCAAAGTCAAAAGACTTCCAGCATTGGATGTGGTTTTCTAAAAATCAGCAAAAGCAAAGGAAAAAGGCTAAGAGGTATGACCCTCCTGCTCCTAGATGGAATCCTAGAGTTCCTCCTCCTCCACCTCCCGGTGTAGGAGCCTCAGGAAATTTATCTTCTAAATCTGCTTATCAATCTGAAAGATCAAATCCATCTCAATCTGCTCAAAGGAGAAGTTCTCAAGGTTTCCAAGGTAAAAGCCAAACTGGCTATCAAAGAACTGATACAGTGAAAGAACAAGTTAAGGAGGTAGTTTATCAAAGACCAACCTTTTCCCCTCCTCCTTCTCCAAAGAAAAAGGTTCCATCTCCAAAGCCAGTTCATACTGAGAAAGATGTTCAAAAAGGTAAGCAAATTATTTTGTAACTAAAAATTCTAGCAAGAACTTTGCTAAGTCTGCTCTCTCTTGTTATCTAGTTAATCAAGATAAAGAACTAGTTGACACTTCTTCTGAGATTGTTTATGAAAGCCCAGAGCTTGATCCTAACTTTAGGACGGCTCGTTTTCTTGAACTGGTTGGAGCAGCGCAGATAAGGAAAGCAAAAGCTGAAGGAAAGGACACTGCAGGATTGACCACAGTGTCTAAATTCAGAAAGAAGGAGCTCGAAAAGTTCTAGGTTAGACCTGAGATGTTTGATCCTTCAAAATATATGGAAAAGCATCCAGAGGCAGTGGTCCAAAGGACAACAGAATTGAAAATTATTGGAGAACAAGATTTGAAGCTATCGAAGAAAGAAGCTCTAGATCCTACAAGGAAAATTACTTTTGTTTCTAGCTCTTCTAATCCTGAATCTATCTCTAACGCACCTTAATTGTTCATTGATTGACAGTTATTTTTATCTGATTGATTGATGATATCTGCTTAGTTATTTCCCTTTATGCATTTTATTTACTTTCTGTAATTAGTGTTGTTTGTTTTATTTATTGAGAGACTTAACTCAAATAGGGGGAGATTGTTGGAACCCTAGGTTTTGATTTGAGTTCAGTCCTCTCTTTCTGTCTCTTGACCCAAGATTTATCTATGGTCAAAGGTTAGTTGATAGTTTAGATTCTCTAGTTGTGTAGAATTGCTTTACCAGATGAATATTTGGTTAAGTAGTTTTTCGTTCGACTATAGTCGAACATCGCTCGACTATCGTCTATCGGTTGATCGACTATCGTCTATCAGTTGGTCGACGTTCTGTCTGCGTTGATAGCTCGACTATCTGTTGATAGATCGACTATCTGTTTGTCTTGGTAGTTCGATTATCTGTTGATAGGTCGACTATCTATCGTCTTTGATAGTTCGACTATTTATTGATAGGTCGACTATCTATGTCGCTTTGATAGTTCGACTATCTGTTGATAGGTCGACTATCTGTGTTGCTTTGATAGTTCGACTATCTGCTTGGATAGTTCAACTATCTGATAGTTCGACTATCTGATAGCTCGACTATCTGTTCTGATAGGTCGTCTATCTACTGAGGTAGTTCGACTATCTTCTTTGATAGTTCGACTATCTGGATCGTTCGACTATCTGTCTGATAGGTCGACGATCTCCGTGCGCCGTTCGACGATCTCCGAGGGTCGTTCGACGTTTTGTTGTATGCTCTTATTTAGTTTTGTCGTCTTCTATGATGTGACTAATTTCATATGTATTTTGGCATATTTTATAAAAGATTATCTGAATAATTTGTGACATTATTTCCATGCAATATCAGTTCTATTCTATATGCATGAGATAATCTTTTCTGACAAAGTTGTTTGTCTTATAGCTGAGATATGCAATCTGCTTTATCTGCCAGGCTGTCCTTTATAGCCGTTAGACTCAAAAAGTCTTCCTTGGCCGTAAAGAGTTCTTTCTGATGTGACTTTCTCTTATATTATTTCATCAGAAGTATTTGCAGCTTCTTAGAAAGCTTTATCCTTTTATAGGATATCTGCCTGCAGTATTTTTGTTTTGCTTTATGCTTTTTGCAGCCCAGCTTGCAGAGTTCAGAAAAAGACAAGATTCAAACTCAATTAGAGCCGTTGCTGCTGCTGATATATAAAGACTTCTTTGAAGAAGAAATCAACTAGTCCACATAGAAAAGAGATCAACTAGTTCTCAGATTATATTCATTCAGCAAGCTTACAGCAAGAACAAGTTTAACTGCTCTCAGCAATCTTCACTCAACTGAGAAGTGTTAGCTCTTCTGCTCTTCTTCAACCTGAGTTCTCCTGTTCCAGGAAGTTCTGACTTAGAGATCTTTTGAAGAAGAAGAAGAAGAAGATAGGTGCTAGAAGATTTTCATCTCTTATTTTATATCTTCTTGTAGTTCTTCCTTCAGTATTTACTAAAGTGTTTCTGCACTGAAGCAAGACTTCACCTGGACGTTCTTTGAGCCAGGGGGAGCCTTGATTCTTTTAGAGCATTCTAGCTCAGTGCAAGTTCTTGTGCTTCTCTAATCTATTGTAAAATAGAGAAGACACCTTAACCTCCTTTCCCCCTCCTGTACAGGGTTATTACTCCCTTCAAAAGTATCCCTTGGTGGCAGGGCACCTGATCAAAAACCTGTGTTGGTTTTTAGACACCTGATCAAAAGTCTAAAGGGTTTCTTGATCTACCTGAAGCAGATCTTGTTGGTGGCAGGGCACCTGATCAAAAACCTTAGTGGATTCCTACCTTGTTGGTAGAAGAGTGGACGTACCCAAGTTGTTTGGGGAACCACTTAAATTCCTTGTGTCGTCTGGATTGCTTTATTTAATTACTTGCATTGTGGCTGTGATTAGATCTTAACTAGGTTTGCTAGTTACTGGATAGGATCCAAAGCTAAACTGTAATTACAGTTAGCTTTAGTTTGTGCATAACACTTGTGTTAGGTTGTAAGGTTTAATCTTAAATATCTATAACTTTTATTCCGCATTTAACTCCAAGGGAGTTAAGTAGAAAGTCAACTCTGCTAGTGCAATTTTTGATTACTCTATTCACCCCCCCCCCCTCTAGAGTAGTATCTATCCCTTCTCTTTCAGAGGTGAATAGTGAAAGCGTTGAGTAGCGTTGAGTATTGACGACGTTGAGTGTTGACGGCGTTGAGTGTCGATGTAACGCCCCCTGTTTTTTCTGTATTTATTTAATTCTCCTTTGGCATTACGTGGACGCGTTTTCTGGCTCGTGCCATGTTAGAGTACCTCGTTATGTGCTCATAGAGGTTATAGACTATTTTATGGTTTCCCCAGCTGGCCGACGTCTTTTTTGGAAGCCCGGCTAAGCCTCTTAGGTAATCCTTGCGCTTTGGCTTCGGGTGAGGTTAGCCCGAGTGTGTGATCGTCAGAGTTTGTGTCTGACTTCGCCAATGTTTTCATAGCCCGAGTGTTTAGCTACGGTGCGGATTCGTTCGGAATTCGAGAACGTTATGTTTCGCGTCGTTTCGACGTTCGCTAGATAGCGGGTCGTCAATTTTAATTATAAACGTATGTTAGTGTTTTCACATTTTTGTCGGGTTAGTGATTTGGGCGTGCCGGTACGTAAATGCGCACGTACACGTGCGTGCAATGCTTTTTAATAGAGTTCGGGTGCGTGTCCAGTTATGCGTTAACTTATGTGTGTGAATATATGTATGGGTGAGCGTATATTTGTGTTTATATTTATGTGAGAGTATACATATAAGTATTTAGAGTTAGTATAATTATTGGAGTTAATGAGTAGTTAATTAGGTTTGTTAAACTTAGTTAATTCGGAGTAATAAGGTTAGTTATTTAGTTATTAGATTAATTAAGGTTGCATAAATTACATATTTTATAACAGGTATTACAATATATATATATATATATATACTTAACTATTAGGTTTCCTTCCCCCCCCCCCATTAACCGACCAACCAGTAAAAAGAAAAGACAAACGAGCCTTGTAGCAAGCCGAGCGGAAGAAGGTTTAGGGCGGACGCCCGACTACTGCTCCGACCGCCCGTTCACTGCCCAAAACCGCTCAAAAACTCGGTTTGAGGCCGGATCCGAACTCCCCTAGGAGAGATCTTCGTTCCAAGGTATCTATTTTGAGTGTTCCTCGATGATTTTTTTGGCCGATCGGTACTTTAGGGTGGCAGTTTTTTTTTAGTTTTACAGTGATGTTCTTCCCGGTTTGTTTGTCAAGAGATTGCTTAAGGCCGGCGGTTTAGGAGCATAGGGCTGACCGAATTCTTCTAGTTTTTCTGAAGGTAAGTGCCCCCTTTTATTGTTTTGATTTTTGCCCCTATTTCAAGTATGTATGGTTTTGATTTCAAGCATGCTAGGGATTTCATTTTTCTCTTTATGTCCAGATTTTTTTTTGTTTGTGGTGAAAGTATTTCACTTGAGGTGGTGGTTTTGGGGAAGGAGGTGCTGCCCGATTGTTTTTGGTGGTCGGAGGTTTGGAAGAAGTTGCTGGCCAAAGTTCTTCTAAAATCAAGGCAAGTGTGCCCTTCGCCCTTGCCAAAATAATTCTTGCCACGTCTTTTATTTGCTTGATTTCGGAGCGATCCTTTTTTTAGGACTTAGTTATGAAAAACCCGTACAAGTCCACACTTTTTCCCTTTTGTTTTGCTGTTAAACACCGAACTTCCCTATTGTTTTAGCCTAGTTCTTGTTAAGTATTGTATGGGCGTGTGATGTTTCCAGAGAATGATTACTTTGAGGAGTGCGACTCTAGGTGATAATGCCATGTGCCCTTTTATTGCCATTTTGCTATTTAAGCACCGAGAGCTCCATTGTTGTAGCTTTGTTCATTTCAATATTTGTATTATAGCATGCTATTTCCCTTAGGTGTAATCCATGACCAGCTCGATTTATTTTCAAATCACTTGCGCATGATTATTATCAAACCACTCAAGTAGATAAATTGGAAGTTTTGTTCATTCATATATATAACTCATATGTGTGTGTTTAGTATATATTTAGGATCAAACCACTTGATACAAACTGATATTGTAGTACTTTAAGTATTTGAGGTTAAGATATTTTCATATTTTAAATGTGTGTTTAGTTAACCAGCGCCGTCAGCTGCTAGGCAGCTAAACTTCTTAGGTGGGTTGCTGTAGGTGGAATAGTGTTTTGTTGACTTCTTGCTGGTTGATGGAACTACTAGTAAGGGTTGTCCCGAGTCACTTAGTGCTGGAGTAGGATGTGATTTTGAGGTGGGTCAGACCGATGCCGACACCCATGTTTTTTTTTCTTGTCTTACTGAGACAATATGGGTTGTTTGGCTGAGTGGACTGATGCCACCACCACATCACCATGATGATATTTAGGCATGAAAGACTTGGTTTGACATGTGGTCACCAGTCTAGTCCCTTGCAACTGATTTTTGTCCATCTCCGGTACTAGGTGACTATTTCCGCTCTAGCTGTATGTTAGGGTTTTATTTTTGTGCTAAACTTTTTTTTGCAGAGATCCATGAAGCTCGATTTCATTCGTGCTCTTGGTTGAGTATCAGTTTTACCTATTTTACCTACTTTCTTCTTTTTCTGTACCAGTTTTACTTCACTTTCACTTACTTCTGAATGGTTTTTTTATTTCCTCTGTAATCTATTGTACCCTTGCTTTTCCTTTTGATAGTTGCTTTGTTGAGGTGTTCGTTTTTCTGAATACCTCAGGTACATATATTTAGCCGACTGTGCGACTAGTTCGCTCCTAGAGATTTTCTAGCATTTCAGCTACCGAAGTGTTCTTCTGTTCCTCTTGTTTGGGTGGTAGATTTCTTTATACATTTAGTATAGACATACCTACTCACCAGTGGGTTCGTATCAGTTGTTGATGCCCACTTGTGGTTTCTCTTTTAGATACTTTGCACTTGCTTATACTATTAGTTTTACAGCTTTTGGTTATATTAAACTTACTGCTGGGAGGATTTATGATAGGATGCTAGTTACTTTAAAACTTATAAAGAAAACTATTATATATAAATCATAACCAGCATGTTTCCTAAAAAGCTCAAACGCTACTTTCCAAAGACGTAAAAAAATGTGGATTTTCTTATAGATCTATATAAATTAAATCTAGGGTCTTGCATAGTATAAGGCATCCCCTGGGGATGCTTATGCATTCTCTTAGGATGTTAAAAAAAGTGAATAAAGTATTTTACGCTACGTATAAGTATAATTTTGAAGTGTGGACTAGATGATCCACGGAGCCGAGGGATACTGCCTTAAAATATAACTTATTTTTTTCCAATTAATAAACTTATGAATTTTCATAAAAGAGGGTAGATAGTGATTCTCCTGAGCATCGACAGTTATCCCCTGCTCGACGTGGCATCATGACATGCGTTTTCCCGTACTCTGATAAATATTAAATTCGAAGAAAATGCGGGTTGTGACAGTTGGTATCAGAGGGAGGTTTCTTAACAAATTGTCGGGGAACTTTCCTTGTAAGTTTTAGGTGTTTAGAGTCATATCATACACAGACTGACATGTCATCAGCACATCTTGGCTGAAGCACGAACACTACACTCATAGCATAACATGAAGTATACGGGGCATATTATGTAGAATGGGATGCATAATATGTGTTCGTATATGGATCCACCATAGGAGGCAACATGTGAGGTTTATGTATTTATGTGGTGCATAACCTCACAACATGGATGCGACTAGCGCATTTTCTTTTTCGTTGCATTAGAATGTTATGCATTATGGGATGCATAAGATTCTCTTGCGTACGCCGCTCATAACATGCATTAGGGCCTTTTTATAATGCATAGCACAACCATGCATAACATAACATTGCATAAGCACAACGTGCTAAACTAAAGACTTGCATAATGACATGTGTACACACATAATTTTAGAGTCAAAAAGAATATAAATTCATGCATTCCTGATCTAGGCACAAGAGTCAGTGTGATGGTGGTGAACCGTCTTAGGTTAAGCATGACATTATTTTCTTTTTATAAAAAAAAATAAAACCCCAGAGCAAGTTGGTCGTGAAAGCAAGTACTTATGTAGGTTGGTCTGTACCTGTTTGTTTTGTCCTAGTGGTTGAACTAGGTTCTGATGATTGCTTGTTTATTCTTTTTAGTATGGCGCCTAAGCGTAGAGTGACGAGGTCGAATCCCCAATCTGAGGGCGAGTCTTCTGGTGCTCAAAGCGTTGCAGTTGTGGAAAGTCTAAGGCAGAGCAATGAGGCTCTATCGAGATAGATGGTGGACCTTCAGTCTCAGATCCAGTCCTTGATATCTGTGGTGGCAGGACTAGCCCCGAGAGCGCAGGATCCTGCAGCGGGTATAGCTGTTCCAGCACCTCCTGCACGTCCTACACACCCAGCCCCTTTGGTGCCTCCAGTGGTGGTGCCCCCGGAGATGGATTTCATCACTCAGTTCCAGCGACTACGAGCCCCTACCTATGATGGTAAGGCGTACTTCATGGTATTAGATGACTAGTTGATTTCCATAGAGGAAATATTTCATTATTCTGGAGTGTTTGAGGATCAGAAGGTAATGCTTGTTGCCTATCAGCTGAAGGGGTTAGCAAAGAGCTGGTGGATGAGGGAGAATGAGGGAATGGTAGGATGATGCACTTGGGCTTCCTTCAAGGAGATCTTGATGCGGAAGTTTCTACCTTCAGTGGAGCGAGATAGGCTGATGAACGACTTTTTGCATCTGAAGCAGAGGCAGCTCACTGTCAGCGAGTATGAGATTGAGTTTAGCAAACTCAGTCGCTTTGCCCCCAATTTGGTGAGTTCCGAGGAAGATAGAGCTAAGCCTTTCCTTGGTGGACCGAGGAGTGACGTTCAGCAATTAGCGGTTTCTCATGGAGCGATGAGTTATGCTGGTGCGTTAGAGGCTGCTTTGAAGGTAGAGGCCATCGAAAATACGAAGCAAAGAGGACAGCAGGCGAGGAATGAGAAGAGGAAGGCTGTTGAAGCAAAGAGCCGCCAAGTGCCCCGTGCTACTTCGAGGACGAGGAGAAAAGAGGTCTGTAGTTTTTGTGGCCGGCCGGGCCATCCAGCTGAGAGATGTTTTAAGAGGGCGGCGGCGTAAAAGGAGCATGTGCATGCTATTTAAGGTGCTCCCAGGCAGAATGTGGTGTGTACTCTGTGCAAGAAAGAGGGGCATCATGTTACACATTGCTGGTTGAAGGACAAGGTCTGCTATCAGTGCGGACAGAAGGTTCATACAAAGGCAAGATGCCCGCAGCTCCAATCTGTGCTCCGACCAGTTCCCCTTCAGTCTTTGCCACCGCCTCAGTCTGTGGATAAGGGCAAAAGAAAGCTGAATGTGATATCATCAGCGTAGGCTCAAACTTCGACGCAAGTCATTTCAGGTAAACCTTCTCGCTTGTCTTTTTACTTCTATTGCAGTTTAGTTTGGCTATTTTTTCTATAATGATTGTGCAATTTTCTCTTTTTATTTATATATAGGGAGTTTTAAGGTAAAGAACTGCTGGGCGCGCGTTCTCTTTGACTCAGGTGCTACCCACTCCTTTGTGGCGAGGGCCTTTGTAGAACAATGCGAGTGGGTTCTTGATCGGGTAGGTGATGCCTTTTGCGTAAAATTCCCCTCAGGTGATTCCGTGATATCGGATAAGGGCATTCTGGATTGTCCTATTATGTTGGGGGATTTTTTGGCCAAGCAGATCTGAAGGTTATAGACTTGGAGGATTTCGACGTCATCCTGGGCATGGATTTGTTGTCCAGATATGATGCGGTGATCCATTGCAGGGGTAAGCGCTTGGATTTCAGGAAGGACAGCGGTCAGCCTGGGAGTATTTCGGTGATTCGTGTCAAGGCTCTCTAGCGATTTTTGCGGTATGTGTTTAGAGATTAGTTCATTATGATTGTTTTGTTTGCTTAGTCTCGGTACTGGGGACTGTTAGAAGTGTACCACAATTGGATGAGATTCCTGTTGCGTGGGAGTTTTCCGATGTGTTTCCTAGCAATCTTCCCGGTCATCCTCCAGACAGAGATGTTGAGTTCGTGATTGATTTAGAGCCCGGTATGCGTCTGATTGCCAAGGCGCCATTTCGGATTGCCCCGCGAGAGCTGGAGGAGCTGCGTACCCAGCTGGATGAGTTATTGGAGAAGGGTTTCATAAGGAAGAGCTCGTCGCCCTGGGGTGCTCCTATTCTCTACGTGAAGAAGAAGGATCGTTTGATGCGCCTTTGCATCGACAATAGGGAGTTGAACAAAGTCACCATCAAGAACAGGTATCCATTGCCCAGAATCGACGACTTATTCGATCAGTTCCATGGTAGCTCGGTGTTCTCCAAGATTGACCTTCGATCAGGCTACCATTAGCTCAGGATTCGGGAGTCGGACATTCCACGGATGGCTTTCCAATCGAGGCATGGGCATTTCGAATTCCTTGTTATGTATTTTGGGTTGACCACCGCGCCATCAGCATTAATGGACTTGATGAACCGGGCGTTCAAAGATTTTCTGGACAAGTTTGTGGTAATATTCATAGACGACGTTCTGATTTATTCTCTGAATGCTGCGGAGCATGATCAGCACTTGCGGTTGGTGTTATCTGCCTTGAGATATCATTAGTTGTACGCCAAGCTGAGTAAATGTGAATTCTGGTTGCCTCAAGTTTACTTCCTGGGTCATGTGGTGAACAAGGATTGCATTTCAGTGGACCAAGAGAAGATTTTTGAAGTGATGGATTGGCATAGGCCGAGCACACCCAAGGAGATTAGGAGCTTCTTGGGGTTGGCCGGCTATTATAGAAGATTTGTTGAGGGCTTTTCTACCTTGGCAGCGCCCATGACTAAGCAGACGCAGAAACATGCATCGTTCATTTGGAGTGAGAAATGCGAGGAGGCTTTTCTGGAGCTGAAGAGAAGGTTGTGTTCTGCCCCTCTGTCGACGTTGCCTACGGAGGGCCAGGACTATGATGTGTATGTGGATGCCTCGCATGTTGGGCTCGGAGGCGTGTTGATGCAAGAGGGGAAGGTGATTGCGTATTGGTCGCGGTAGTTGAAGTCTCATGAGCGAAATTACCCTACGCATGACCTTGAGTTTGCGGCGGTGATTTTTGCGTTGAAGCTGTGGAGGCATCTACTCTATGGGGCTCAATGTAAGATTTTCATAAATCATAAGAGCCTGAAGTACGTGTTTATACAGAAGGAGCTTAATCTGCGCCAGCGGCGGTGGCTAGAGTTTGTGGCTGATTATGACGTGGAGATCCAGTACCATCCAGGCAAGGCAAATTTGGTAGTCGAGGCCTTGAGCCGCAAGTTAGGGAAGATCTTCAACCTCACGACAGACCGTTTAGGGGAAGATTTCTTGTTGATGGACATCTCTGTGGGATGCTGTGATTTGCAAAGCAGTTTGGCAGTCGCAGAGCCGTCTTGGATTTCACTCACCAGGTTGCACTAGAAGGATGATCCGGATTTTTTGCACCTGTACCTCAGGACTGATATAGGGGATTTGCCAGATTTTTCTATCAATGATTAAGGTACTTTGAAGTACCGAGACAGGTTGTGCTTCCCCGCAGTTGGAGATATCAGGGTTATGTTATGCAAAGAGTCTCATGGATCCAGTGTTTCCTACCACCCAGGATCTACAAAGATGTATCGTGATTTGAAGCAGATCGCCTGGTGGTACGGTATGAAGGGGGATATAGCTCGGTATGTTTCAGAATATTACAATTGCAAGCGGGTGAAGGCAGACCATGGGAGACCGGGTAGCAAGTTGACTCCCTTGGAGATCCCGACGTGGAAGTGGGAAAGTATCATGATGGACTTTATTATTGGCTTACCGAGATCTCCGCGAGGTTTTGACTCTATTTGGGTGATAGTGGACAGACTGACGAAGTGTGCCCACTTCATGTCGTATAAGATTGATTATCCGATGAGTAAGATAGAGGAGCTATATTTGAGCGAAGTCTTCCGATTACATGGGGTGCCAGTTAGCATCATATCCGACCGATATTCCAGGTTTACTTCCAATTTCTAGAAGAGCTTGCAGGAGGGTTTGGGCACGAACTTGAGATATTCTAACGCATACCACCCGCAGACAAATGGGCAGACGGAGCGCGTCAACCAGATTGTGGAAGATATGATCCGCTGTTATATTCTAGAATACGGGGGAGCGTGGGATGAGCGCTTGAGGCTAATGGAGTTTGCTTACAATAACAGTTATCAGGAGAGCCTGCAGATGGCTCCTTTTGAAGCCTTATATTGGAGGTGCTGCAGAACACCGTTATTTTGGGCTGAGGCTGGTGAGAGGCCTTTGTTGGGTTTTGATGCGCTCGAGGAAATTGAGGTTGCCTTGAAGCTTATTCGGGAGAAGCTTCAGGTGGCTCAGGAGAGGTATGAGAAGAACGCCAATCGGCGTAGGTCCGATTTGGAATTTTCGGTGGAGGATATGGTATTCTTGAAGGTGTCCCCGATGGTTGGAGTGAAGTGGTTCGACAAGATCTATAAGCTGGATCCGAGGTATGTGGGCCCATTCAGGATTATGGAGCATATTGGTGTGGCAGCGTACAGGTTGGATTTGCCAGCGACCTTTCTAGGTGTGCACAATGTGTTCCATATGAGTTAGCTGCGGAAGTGCGTGCGGAGTAGTAGGCAAGTGTTGGATGCGGTGCCTCAGTTGGAGCTGAATCTGAATTTTATGGAAAGGCCGGTCTGCATTCTCGATGCGCAGGATCGAGTGTTGCGATAGAAGACCATACCCATGGTTAAAGTCTCGTGGAGGAACCAGGAGGTGGAAAGCGCAACTTGGGAGTTAGAGTCGGCGATGAGGGAGGCTCACCCTCATATCTTTCCTTGACTGTGCCTGGTATGTTCAACCTTCTCCTTTATAGCTTTTGTTATGCTATTTCTGTTTCTTCCTTGTTAGAAGCTTGTGCATAAAGTTTCGGGGCGAAACTTTCTTTTAGGGGGAGTGTCTGTAACGCCCCCCTTTTTTTTGTATTTATTTAATTCTCCCTTGGCGTTACGTGGACGCATTTTCTCTCTCGTGCCGTGCTAGAGTACCTTGTTAAGTGTTCTTAGAGGTTATAGCCTATTTTATGGTTTCCCCAGCATGTCGGCGTCTGTTTTGGAAGCCCGACTGAGCCTCTTAGGGAATCCTTGCGATTTGGCTTCGGGTGAGGTTTGCCCGAGTGTGTGATCATCGGAGGTTATGTCCGACTTCGCCGATGTTTTCGTATCCCGAGTGTTTAGCTACGGTGCGGATTCGTTCGGAATTCGAGAACGTTATGTTTCGCGTTGTTTCAACGGTCGCTAGATAGCGGGTTGTCAGTTTTAATTATAAACATATGTTAGTGTTTTCACATTTTTGTCGGGTTAGTGATTTGGGTGTGCCGGTACGTAAATGCGCACGTGCACGCGCGTGCAAGTCTTTTTAATAGAGTTCGTGTGCGTGTCAAGTTATGCGTTAACTTATGTGTGTGAATATATGTATGGGTTAGCGTATATTTGTGTTTATATTTATGTGAGAATATACATATAAGTATTTTGAGTTAGTATAATTATTGGAGTTAATGTTGTTATTGAGTAGTTAATTATGTTTTTTAAACTTAGTTAATTAGGAGTAATAAGGTTAGTGATTTAGTTATTAGATTAATTAAGGTTGCATAAATTACATTTTTTATAATAGGTATTATAATATATATATTTAACTATTAGGTTTCCTTTCCCCCCATTAACCGGCCAACCAGTAAAAAGAAAAGAAAAACGAACCCTGTAGCAAGCCGAGCGGAAGAAGGTTTAGGGAGGATGCCTGGCTGCTGCTCCGCCGCCAGTTCACCGCCCAGAACCACTTGAAAACTCGGTTTGAGGCCGGATCCGAACTCCCCTATGCGAGATCTTCGTTCCAAGGTATCTATTTTGAGTTTTCCTCCATGATTTTTTTGCCCGATCGGTAGTTTAGGGTTGCTGTTTTTTTTAAGTTTTACAGTGATGTTCTTCCCGATTGGTTTGTCCAAAGATTTTTGTGATCTAGGTTGCTTAAGGCCGGCGGTTTAGGAGCATTGGGCTGACCGAATTCGTCCATTTTTTCTTAAGGTAAGAGTCCCCTTTTGTTGTTTTGATTTTTGCCCAGATTTCAAGTATGTATGGTTTTTATTTCAAGCATGCTAGGGATTTCATTTTTCTCTTTATGTCTAGATTTTTTTTTCCTTGTGGTTAAAGTATTTCACTTGAGGTGGTGGTTTTGGGGAAGGAGGTGCTGCACGATTGTTTTTGGTGGCCGGAGGTTTGGAAGAAGTTGCTGGCCGAAGTTTTTCTAAAATCAAGGCAAGTGTGCCCTTTGCCCTTGCCAAAATAATTCTTGTCATGTCTTTTATTTGCTTGATTTTGGAGCGAACCTTTTTTTAGGACTTAGTTATGCAAAATCCGTACAAGTCCACACTTTCTCCCTTTTGTTTTGTTGTTAAACACCGAACTTCCCTATAGTTTTAGCCTTGTTCTTGTTATATATGGTATGGGCGCGTGATGTTTCCAGAGAATGATCACTTGGAGGAGTGAGGCTCAAGGTGATAATGCCAATGCCCTTTTATTGCCATTTTGTTGTTTAAGCACCGAGTGCTCCATTATTATAGCATTGTTCATTTCAATATTTGTATTATAGCATGCTATTTCCCTTAGTTGTAATCCATGACCAGCTCGATTTATTTTCAAAGCACTTGCACATGATTAGTATCAAACCACTCAAGTAGATAAATTGGAAGTTTAGTTCATTCATATATATAACTCATATGTGTGTGTTTAGTATATATTTAGGATCAAACCACTTGATACAAACTGATATTGTAGTACTTTAAGTATTTGAGGTTAAGATTTTTTCACATTTTAAATGTGTGTTTAGTTAACCAGCGCCGTCAGCTGCTAGGTAGCTAAGCTTCTTAGGTGCGTTGCTGTAGGTGGAATAGTGTTTTATTGACTTCTTTGTGGTCCATGGAACTACAAATAAGGGTTGTCCCGAGTCACTTAGTGCTTGAGTAGGATGTGATTTTGAGGTGGGTTGGACCGATGCCGCAACCCTTGTTTTTGTTTCTTGCCTTACAAAGACAATATGGGTTGTTTGGCTGAGTGGACTGATTCCACCACCACAGCAACATGATGATATTTAGGCATGAGAGACTTGGTTTGATATGTTCTCACCAGTCTAGGACCTTGCTACTGATTTTTGTCCATCTCCGGTACTAGGTGACTCTTTCCGCTCTAGCTCTATGTTAGGGCTTTATTTTTGTGCTGAACTTTTTTTGCAGAGATCCATGAAGCTCGGCTTCATTCGTGCTCTTGGTGCACTCCCTTTCTACTTACCTTGGTTGAGTATCAGTTTTACCTGTTTTACTTACTTTCTTCTTTTTCTGTACCTATTTTACATCACTTTCACTTACTTCTAACCCTTTTTTTTTATTTCATGTATAATCTATTGTACCCTTGCTTTTCCTTTTGATAGTTGCTTTGCTGAGGTGATCGTTTTTTTAATACCTCAGGTACATGTATTTAGCCGACTGTGCGGCTAGTTCGCACCTAGAGATTTTCTAGCATTTCAGTTACTGCAGTAGTCTTCTGTTCCTCTTGTTTTTGAGGAAGATTTCTTTAGACATGTAGTATAGACAGACCTACTCACTAGTGGGTTCGTGTCAGTTGTTGACGCCCACTAGTGGTTTCTCTTTTAGATACTTTGCACTTGCCTATACTGTTAGTTTTACGGCTTTTGGTTATATTAAACTTGCTCCTGGGAGGATTTATGATAGGATGCTAGTTACTTTAGAACTTATAAAGAAAACTATTATATGTAAATCATAACCAGCATGTTTCCTAAAAAGCTCAAACGCTACTTTCCAAAGACGTAAAAAAATGAGGATTTTCTTATAGATCTATATAAATTAAATCTAGGGTTTTGCATAGTATAAGGCGTCCCCTAGGGACGCTTATGCATTCTCTTAGGATGTTAAAAAAAGTGAATAAAGTATTTTCCGCTACGTATAAGTAGAATTTTGAAGTGTGGACTAGATGATCAACGGAGCCGAGGGATACAACCTTAAAATATAACTGATTTTTTTTCCAATTAATAAACTTATGAATTTTCATAAAAGAGGGTAGATAGTGATTCGCCTGAGCATCGGCAGTTATCCCCTGCTCGACGTGGCATCACGACACGCATTTTCTCGTACTCTGATAAATGTTAAATTCAGAGAAAATGCGGGTTGTGACAATCGATACGTGCGTGTGGAGCTTGGAAACGAGCGTGTTGAGCTCGGATTGACGAAGGTGAGGCGTCGAATGTCGGGATGAGACCGACGATCGTCGAGAGGAATGACATGGGCATGTCAAGTCAATTTTGTGACTTTTTCGGAAATTTTTTGGGAATAAAAAAAACTAAGTTAGAAATAAAATTTACAAAAAAGAAACAATTTATTGAATAAAACAAACTAAAAAAATACAAAACTAAACTAAAATAACAAAATAAAAACATAGAAAAAATGAGTATATTTACAACCTATCAAATAAAAACTTGATAGGCCGCGAGCATACTCTTATTGTGGTTGGTTCGATGAGTCGACGCCGAGGACTGCTCGAAAATCGAAGTTTCTAACAAAAGGAGGCAAGTGCACCTTTCGCATATAGTACTCGATATTCGGGAGAATAATGAGGTCGTATTGTTCTCGGGGTCGTGTTGATTATCCTTACACCTCCGGGAGGACTATTAATTTACTAAAAGTAAGGTGGATTTTTGTTTAAATAAAAACGGATATAAAAAGAAGGCAGAAAATTTCTTAGATTATTTGATGACGGGTTAACGCTCGGCATCGAATCGGATTAAGACTAAAATAATTCTTAATAATTATTGAACTTAGTTTTTAAATTAATAAAAGGCACTTGGCCATGGAGGTTCCATAAATATGAGCGCACTTATCTCTAGTAATATTGTTCACCTGAACATTAAGACTATTCAACCGATCGTTAGACTAACGAAGGATTCCTCTTAATGCCCGCTTTACGCTAAGAACCCCGCTATTGGGTGGGGAACCCAATTCGGTAGAACTACGCTCGTCCTCTTTCGATAGTATGTACGCAATTCTATTTACCCAAGGGGGATCGGTCCATATGTGCAACCTCTCGGCGTTGCGTATGGATAACGGAAATAGAGCCCACACATCGATTATGTGGTCCTATGCGTCGTTAACCCGTAGCAAACCTTAAGTCCTTAAATTAAAATAAAAATAAAGAACCTTAATTATTTTAAATCATTTTATAAGTCCCAATGCTCTTCGATGTCGAGGGCTAATAACGATTAGCAACTCATCCGTATGGGGACGACTTTATGGTTTTAACGAGGCGTGAGTACAAAATTTAACACTAAACAGTTATAAGAAGGAGACATAAACAAAACAACATTTAGAAAAATTGCAATGCTAATTATAATTAAAACTCACGCACACTTCAAAACCATAAATAATGAAAAAGACAAGTCCTACTCAAACGACTAGGCGGTAAATGACGAGTCCTACTCAAACGAGTAGGCGGTAAATTAAAACAATTCGCCATTTAACTCTTAACGAGTAGGCGGAAATAAATGCATAAATAAAAAGAAACTAAGTAACAAAAAATGAAAATTACAAATCCTACTCAAATGAGTAGGAGGAAAATTAAAAGACAAGTCCCACTCAAATGAGTGGGCGGGAAATAAAAGCAGAACGACATTTAACTATTAATGAGTAGGCGGAAATAGATGCGCACACGCACACACTCTTCATAACTGAAGAAAGCAAGAAAACAAAGCAATAAAATGATCACCTAAACGCACGCACTCTACAAGATTGAGAAAGCGTTAAAATTGTGAGTCCCAGCTCAAATGAGTGGGCGGGAGAAATGAAAGCAATAAAATCTATCCTCATACACTCACACACACAAAGTAAAAACAAGAAATACTAAGTTACCTAAAAATTAAAATGACTTTATTTCTATTCTTAGAACATGCTAAAAACACATAAAAAGATGAAATAAAAGTAAAAGAAGCAAAAGTTTTTTGAAAACAAAGTTAAAATCAAAGTTGTTGAAAAATTAAAACGTTTATATTTTCATTCTTAGGATTCCATAAAAGTGACAAAAAAGTAAAAATAAAAATTAAAGGAACAAAAAGTCTTACAATCCTAAAACAAAGCTAAGTAAAAAAAATCAAAAAAAAATCACTTTAAATCCTCTTTTACAATTTCATAGGAATGAAAATATAGGACTTTAAAAAGTTTTCAATACAACATTTCATTTTGAAAAAAGACATAAACAAAATTTTTGCCATTATAACAATTTATTTTTTACATAAAAACCTATAATGAAACCTAATATGGCAATAATTTAAAAGCATGAAAAATTACAACAAGTTACACTAATTGATAATTTTCATAAAGGGAAAGACTAGGTAAAATAAGAGGACAAAAAGGAAAGAGATGAGCCACCCCAAATGAATTTTCATACTAGGTAGAGAGGGAAAAACTACAACTTTTATTACCATAATTAAACTATTACAAAGCTATTACAAGCCAAAAGGAAAAGCTAAAACAAACATGAAAAGGGAGGGGGGAGAAAGCCTCCTTACATTTGATGGAATCACCAAGGGCATCCCATAAGAAGACACAAAATTGGCTCAAAAAGTAAACCCTTGGACCTCACAGAAAAGATTTATTTATAGACAAATTTTTCGAATGTGACATGCCATAGTCACGGGCGTGACATGGGGCGTGTCGAATGTTGCATGTTTGACTTGGCAAAATCCGGCAGCTGAATTGCTTCTGGAGGCTTCGAGAAGTGACACGTGGAGGTCACGGGCGTGTCCAGTATCAGACACGGGTGTGTCGGCTGGGCGTGACTGAACAACTGGCGGGAGTGGCATTGAGTGGCGATGTAGTTAAGTGGCGTTGAGTGGCATTGAGAGGTGAATAGTGAAAGAGTTGAGTGGCATTGAGTGTCAGCGACGTTGAGTGTTGACGGCATTGAGTGTCGGAACGGGCGTGTCGAGTTTGGATACTGGCGTGTTGAGCTCGGATTGACGAAGGCGAGGCGTCAAGTCCGGGATGAGCCGACGATCGTCGAGAGGCATAACACGGGCGTGTCGGATGCATGACACGGGCGTGTCAAGTCAATTTTTTTACTTTTTTTGAAATTTTTCTGGAATCAAAATAAACTAAGTTAGAAATAAAATTTGCAAAAAAGAAAAAAATTATTGAATAAAACAAACAAAAAAGACAAAACTAAACTAAAATAACAAAATAAAAACATAGAAAAAATGCGTATATTTACAACCTATCAAAAACCCCCATACTTACGTTTTTGCTATTCTAGAGAAAAAGTTTGATGTGAATTTATAATGAATAAAACAAACTCTAAGTCTAGCTACCGTTTTAAGTTAATTATAAGAGAGATCGAAATAAATATACGTGGTATAAGAGTTAAGTCCTAAAATTATGTAGATGATTTTAATAGGGCAAAGGTTTTTGGCCAAAAGACTTCTTAATGTAATCAAATAGAAAGCAATAGGTTTACTGGTAAGCTTAACAAAAAATAGCTTGGAATTATATGAACTTTAGCTTATAGGAGTTTTACCGGAAGTAATACAAATTACAAATTATGCCCTCAAAAAGATTTTTGAATTAATTCTAGAATCATGAAATTGGCTAAGGGGGTTGACGGTTTATGAAGTGGCTAGGATTTTTGAGGCGAGGTAATTTTTTCTCGAACCTCCATTTTTTATGATTTGGATGATTATGAAAATGAAATCTTATTTTTGTAATATGATTATTTTTTCGTTCTTTTTCAACTTCATAATAATAAAATTAACCCAATGTATATGTATAGGAGTAATTAATTTTATGCTTTTACTCCGTAACATATAATCTTTTAATTATTGGGTGTCTATGTTTACGGAATGAAATCTTACTCTCATTGACATAGGATCTTTTATAGCAGTAATGAATTTTTTATCATGCCGAGTTGGACATGATAAATAAGGGGAAGAGAAGAAAACTAGATTTTTTTTAAAAAAAATCATTTGAGAGCAACCATTATAAATTGTACGTTCCAATGTTTCAGAAAGCTAAAATTAAGCATAATTGAATTCTATAGTCGTTATTTTCTAACATAATACATGTGCTCCTATCTATGAAAAATTAGAAGTAGTGCCTATAACAAGTCTCTTATTTTTAACAAAGCATAATGAATTCTTTAAAACTTAACCCCGACTATTTAAATTTTTCAATCAATAATTAATAAACAAATAGTGCACAAAGAATTAAGAAAATTCTCATATAAATAAACTCAAAACAAAATTTTTTGATAGCAAGAAAATTAAGAATGATATATTTGATTTATTTATTTTATAAAATATTTTTTTTTAAATTTTTTTTTTAATTTTTAAAGTTATTATTTTTTTTTGTATTTCTGTATTTATTTCTTTAATATATACATACTAAAGAAAGGAAATGCGAAAATCAATTTTTTTTGGATTTTTAAGTTTTGTAAATTTTTTGAATTTTTAAGAAAATTTTCATGTAGTTACAAAAATTTGGAGAAAAAGAGAAGTTATTTACAAGGATGAGAGAGAAAAGAAAAGGGGAAAAGAGAAGAGTATTTACAAAAAATATTTACTTGAATTTTTTTAAAAAGAAAAAGTATTTACAAAGTAACATTAAATATTTTTGGAATTTTTTTGTTTTATAAATTTTTTGTTTGTTTTTGTTTTGGAAATAAAAGTGCAAATAAGAGAAGTGCAGAAAAGAAAGCAGGGAATATACGAAAACACCCCCATACTTAGTTCCAACATTGTCCCCAATGTTGTAAGATAAGTTTGCGGTATGAGAAAAAAAAATGCTATATGTACAAAAAGAAAGAGGGAGGGTAGAAGCGTCCCTGATGCGTGTGCGGGGAAGCCCGTTTAGAAACCCTGCATAATTAGAAAAAGTATCAAACATGATAAATAAAAAGCGAAAAAGATAAGTGTGGGGTGCCTCCCAGGAGCGCTTTGTTTATAGTTGCGTAGCTTGACTATATTGGCGGGTTTATAAGTCGAGGAGGGATATGGTTTCGTTATACTCGATCACTGGTAGCCTGCTATGTATGTCTTTAACCTATTAACATTTACTTTAAATAAGCCTTTTTCCGGGTGGGAGATGAGTATGGTCCCATATGGAAAAACTTCTTCAACTAAAAAGGGACCGGACCAATGAGATTTGAGTTTGCCATTAAAAAGTTTAAGATGAGAATCATAAAGAAGGACAAGATCGCCCGGAGAAAAAAATTTTGGGGACTAGATTTTTCGATCGTGATATAACTTAGAACGCTCCTTAGAACCTATTGCTCTCATAAGCATTTGCATGCCATTCATCGAGCTAGTTTAGTTGCAGTTTTCTATTTTGAGCGGCTAAGTTATCGTCGAGGTTTAAGAGTTTTAAAGCCCAAAGTGCGCGATGTTCTAGTTCTACGGTTAAATGGCACGCTTTGCCATAGACCAATCGAAATGGAGTACAACCGGTGGAGGTTTTGTATGTCGTACGATACCCCCATAACGCGTCGTCAAGTTTAACGGACCAATCTTTCCTATTTATATAAATGGTTTTTTCTAATATGCGTATAATCTCTCGATTTACTACCTCAACTTGGCAACTTATTTGCGGGTGGTAGGGGGTGGCAAGTTTGTGTGTGAATCCATATTTAGCTAACTTCTTAGCCATAAGAGCGGTACAGAAATACGTTCCCTTTTCACTAAAAAATGTGCGAGGCGTGCCGAAGCGAGAAAATAGTTTTTTAAGAAATGTAACGACGACTCGCGCATCGTTGGTGGGGAGAGCTTGCGCTTCCGCCTACCTTGATACGTAGTCGACCGCCACTAAAATATACAAATTTTTGAAAGATGGAGGTAGGGGGCCAACAAATTCTATGCCCCATAAATCGAAGACTTCACATTCTAAAAACATGTTTTGGGGCATCTCGTCTCGACAAGAGATGTTACCCGACTGCTAACAGCTATCGCATGCACGCACAAAATTGTGAGCGTCTTTGAAGAGAGTGGGCTAAAAGTAGCCCGTCTCTAGCGCCTTCCTAGCAGTCTGGTTAGCTTGATAATGCCCACCAGCAGGACCCTCGTGGCAGTGCCTAAGTATTTTTGTGCACTCCACACCCGCAACGCATCTTCAGACCGCTTGGTCTGCGCAGATACGAAAATGAAATGGGTCCTCCCAAAAGAAATATTTCAATTCAGAAAAGAATTTCTTCTTTTGATGACTTGAAAATTCTTTTGGAAGTACCCGCTCAACTAAATTGTTCGAAAAATCTGCGAACTAAGGCGAAGATGACGAAGATAAATGAATGGCTAGGAGGCATTCCTCGGGGAATCTGTCATTTATTTCAGATTCGACGAGTGCTTCCGCACCCGGATTTTCTAAGCGGGAAAGGTGGTCCGCCGCTAGATTTTCCGCGCCCTTCTTATCTCGGATCTCAAAATCAAACTCTTGTAGGAGGAGAATCAATCAAAGAAGGCAGGGCTTCGCATCATTTTTAGCTAATAAATATATAAGGGCGGAGTGATCGGTAAAAATGATAACTTTTGATAACGTTAGATACGAGCGAAACTTATCAAAAGACAAAAAGACGGCTAAGAGTTCCTTTTCCATCGTCGTGTAATTCACTTGTGCGGAAGTGAGCGTCTTGCTAGCGTAATATATTGGATGAAAATGTTTTTCTACGCGTTGGCCAAGAATGGCACCTAAGGCATTATCACTAGCGTCGCACATGATTTCGAACGGTAGGGACCAATTAGGGGCCACTAAAATTGGTGAGATGATAAGTTTTTGTTTTATTAAATTAAAGGCAGACTCATATTCATTACTAAAGATGAAGCGTGATTCCTTTTCCAAGAGGTGAGTTAGCGGCTTTGTTATTTTTTAAAAGTCTTGAATGAAGCCTAGGTAAAAGCCCGCATGGCCTAAGAAACTTCTAATAGATTTTACGTTTGTTGGGTGCGGAAGTTTTTCTATGATTTTTACCTTGGCCTTATCTACCTCCATCCCCTTAATCGAAATCTTATGGCCGAGGACCAAACCTCCTCGGACCATAAACCTTAAACATTATACCCTTGCACACCCAATTTGAACCTAATCCGTTTATCTTTTGATACTCCACCTCAAAAATTCACCAAGGCCAATCCTCGCCTAGTAGCCCACCTATCATTGAGATCTTCATGAAATGAGTTTTTTTCATAGTGATATGTGGCTTGAGTGCGTGTACACTTGCACCCACTTGGAATGATCCCTACTATGAAGCCCCTAAAATAAAAACATAGTGATATGTGGACTGAGTGAGTCTGTACTCGCACCCATTCGGAATGATCCCTACTATGGACCCTTGGTTAAGAAACAAAAAAAAAATAAAGTATCCATCTTCTAAAAAACAAAATATGGGAAGTATAATACGTGCAAAGTCTGGGGGTGCTCGTAAAATATCGATGTATGTTAAGGTATTGACCATATAAAGGGCTTAATTGTGATGTAGGTGTGAAAAAAAAACCATCGAGTTATCTTTGCTTACCCCACCTATAATCACCTATCCTAAGCCAAAAAGGTTACACAACCATACAAGTCCTAAGGATCCAACTTTACTAATTCTCATTTGTGCTGTGGAGAGGGTGTGTAAAGGAAAGTGTATGATTATCAATAAGGGCCTTTTTTAGTTTTGAAAGACTAATGCATATGTTATTAAGATTGTTATTTTCTCATTACAATAGTTATGGATAACTATAATCCTAATTCTAAGAAAGAGCAAAAAGTAGTTAAGATATGTATTGGAGTAATTTTTAATAAAAAATATATTTAGAAAAGTCTGCTATACTATTTCCTATACAATTGCAACATCAAATTTCTATTTGAATTGAAAACAATCAGTGTGCGGAAGAAAAATTATGTATCGGTAACCCAATTGTTTGAATTAGTTTGCTTAGGGACAAGCAAAAACTCAAGTCTGGGGGTATTTAATGAGTACAAGTATGATAGACTTTTTACTATCATAATTGTAATCATGTCCATTATTTTCTTCCTCTTTATCTAGTCATTGCGCAGAATAGTTAAGAATTGGTATTGTCATGAATAGTAGATCATAGTTTAGAGTTTTTAAAATTTCATGTATTGAGCTCCCCACTTACTACTTCATTTCTCTAATACAGGTACGGTGAACCAGTGGAACTAAAAGTCTTGGAAAAAACAGGGGAGTTGACGAAACCAACATGGCTGATCACAAGAGAAGAATTGGCCAAACATGGGTACGAACACGCCTGTGTTCATACCCATGTTCTATTCTAGCCGAAACGATTTAATGAAGGAAGAGTCAGAGCACCACACAGGTGGGAACACGCCCATGTTCCCAGCCCGTGTCCTTTTCGAGACAAATTGAAGAATTAAATCTAGCCTACCCGTGTCGGCAGAACATGAAGAACAACATGGCCGTGTTCGACGACACGGGCATGTCAGTACCCGTGTCATCTAACACGGCCCACAACCAAACACATCTGCTCGTGTAGAACTGCCCTGGAACTGCCAACACGGCCTGCAATACGGCCGTGTTGGAACACGTGTTCGACCATGTTTGTTATGAGACTATAAAAACCTGGAGAAAATTTTTTTCTGGACTTTTGGATAAATTTGCATTGGAGCTTTTCTGGAGGACGAAAGTGGAGCACCTAAGAGAAGGATTATTTAAGAGGTTTTTTCTATGCCTTTAATTCTTCATTGTATCTACTTAATTTTGAACTTATCTTGGTGATTCAACTTTCTTTATTTTATATTTTACATGAACTTTGTATTTGAACAATTTGTTTAATCATGCATCGCATTGTTTTCCTCAAATTTGTGGTAGTTTATGCGTATATCCTTCTTGGAACAAAAATGATTATCCAAAATATGAATTTAACTTTTGTTATTCATGAATTTCAAACCTCTAGATTGAGAAATTGGATGTTTGCAATGATGTTAATAATTTCATAATTAGGAGTTATTTTTGTTTACACTTGAATATTCATGATCGAGAGATATGTAAATTGTAAATTTTTGATATGTATAAATGAATTTATGATATGTTAGAGATAACCTTTCATAAGTTTGTGTAGTAAATAGGGAAACGTACTTAATGAAAATTTGAGTATTGTAAATTGTTTGAGAGAAAGTTTACTCACTTAGATTAGATTTTGAATTATTCGAGAGAGAATTTAATGAATGTTTTACTCTTACATTACAATGAATTTGATAATGTTTCTATTACATGATTAAATAGATTTGACACAATGCAAAAGTAGTTTCATCAATTTAACACTCCAATGTATCTTTATCTAAATAGTCATAGTTAGATTAATATAAGTTAAAGTTTAATGTTAATTATCGGTATGATAATAGAGTGAGGGTGAGTACGAGTATTTGAAAAGACCCTATGGAATACGACACGAGATATAGAATTCTCCTATACTATGTTTGATAGGTGCACTTGCCTGAAATGTTAAATCAATTTAGCTTATGCCTGTCTACATAGTTATTATTAAATTATAGAATGATTCTGCATCAAGTTATTACCATGTTATGTGAAAATAAACATCAAGTTTTTGGCGCCGTTGCTGGGGACTTCTTTTCAATATTTTGAAAGCTTTAACTCTATTAATCTACCATTTTTGTTTACTAATAAATATTTGTAACTTAGTTTATATTATAATTATATTGCTTAATCTCTGTTTTGTAGTCTGTTAGTCTATGACCAGGGGAAGAAATTCTGGGCTAGAACCATTTCATTCTGATCCAGAATGAATTATTCACAACACCAATCAAAGAGACGTGGGTATTAACACCACAGATATTATAAACGATCCGTTAGATGAAGAAACAGTGAATCAAGGAGAACACCATCCTGAAGATTTAGATACCATGGCAAACCAAAATGAGCAAAACATGTCTAACTTTGCTAGACCCAATCTCCAAGGAACTGGGTCAAGCATTGTTAGACCACCCATTCCAACTAATAATTTCGAACTGAAACCGAGTGTGATACAAATGGTCCAACAATATGTTCAATATGATGGCTTACAAGACAACGACCCCAATACACACTTAGTCGGATTCCTAGAGATATGTGATACTTTCAAGATTAATGGTTCCTCAAACGATGCCATTCGATTGACATTGTTCCCATTTTCATTAAGGCATAAGGAAAAGCAGTGGCTCAATTCGTTACCTATAGGGTCCATTACTACTTGGGACATGATGGTTGAGATGTTTTTGATGAAGCATTTTTCACCGGCAAAGACCGCAAAGTTAATGAACGACACCTCTACGTATGTTCAATTGGAGGCTAAATCATTGTACGACACATGGGAACGATTCAAAGAATTATTAAGGAGATGCCCACATCATGCCTTACCTTCTATGCTTCAGATTCAGACCTTCTACAATGGTCTCAATCCAACAACCAGACAGATGATTGATGCGGCTAGTGGAGGCACCTTGAATAATAAGACACCTGAGGCAGCCAAGCAGTTGATAGAAGAAATGGCAATGAATATCTACCAATGGACTACCGTGCGGCCAAAGTCTATTAAGCCTGCCAGAATGCATGAAGTAGACACCGTTATAGCCTTAGGAATTAAAGTGGAGAAGCTCCACCAAAATATGGACAACATTTCTTTAGCTACACCCTCCATGGTACCTCAACAATGGGACCCTTCCATTGTTGGAATGCCTAGTGGTGAACCTCAAGTGCAAGAACATGTAGACTACATGGGTAATAATCCCAGACCACCTTTCAATCCTGGAAACAACCCATATAGTTTTACATACAATAAGGATGGAGGAACCACCCCAACAAGGCTACTAAGGCAAGCAGCCCATGTTTGGACAACAACAACAACAATTGGAGCCAAGGAAGCCAACATTGGAAGATGTCCTTATAAAGTTCATGCAAACTACCGATGTTGCCTTCCGTAATCAATAAGGTTCTATTTGAAATTTGGAGAATCAGATTGGGCAGTTGGCAAGGATGGTATCTGAAAGACAACAAGAGAGACTTCCAGGAAATACTGAGACAAACCCGAAGGAACATGCAAGAACAATTCAGTTGAGGAGCGGGAAGGAGTTACAAGACCCAAGGCTTACACAGGATGCACCTCAAGTGGAGTCCAGTGGAGAAGCACCGAACGTGACACCAATGGAATATCAACTAGCCGTACCATATCCAGCAAAGATGAACAAGGAGCGCATGGATGCACAATATGCTAAATTTTTATCTATGATTAAACAATTGCATGTTAATTTACCTTTTTCTGATATTCTTCAAATGCCCAAGTATGCAAAATATTTGACGGATTTAATTTCTAATAAAAGGAAAATAGAAGAATTATCTTTAGTCATACTTAGTGAAGAATGTTCCGCTATTTTACAAAATAAATTTCCACAAAAACTTAAGGATCCCGATTCTTTTTCAATTCCATGTTTAATCGGTGATTTGCAAGTTAATAAAGCTTTAGCGGATTTAGTAGCTAGTATAAATTTGATGCCTTATAAATTATATTTGAAACTAGGCCTAGGAGAACTTAGCCCGACTAGGATGAGCATTCAATTAGTAGATAGGTCAGTTAAGTACCCCAGAGGCATAGTGGAGGTTGTATTAGTTAAGGTAGACAAATTTATATTTCCTGCCGATTTTGTTATTCTAGATGTGGACGAAAATATCGAAGTGCCACTTATACTTGGTCGTCCATTTCTAGCCACTTCTAGAGCTCTTATTGATGTTTTTGATGGTAAATTTGTTTTGAGATTAGGGGAAGATGAAGTCACTTTTAAAATTGGCAATACTATGAAACAATCTTTAGATAGTGATGATTGTTGCTATTTTCTCATGGTGTTGATGATTTGATGACTTCTATTGATTCTAATTTTTTTATAAAGATCCTTTAGAAATTTGCATTACTAATTGTGTTCTAGAAGATGAAATTAGTGAGGATATTTTTGATTATTTACTTTTTCTAGATAACTCTGTTTCGATGAATGGAAGTACTGAATATAGCTTACTTACAAAAGGAGATCATGAAGTTCATAAGAATAATACTAAGAATCCACCTGTAGTCGAATTAAAAAATTTACCGGATCATCTTGAGTATGCATTCTTAGGAACTTATTCTTCCTACCCAGTTATCATTTCTTCTAATCTTTCTGAGATTGAAAATACTAAATTATTAACTGTGTTGAAGAAATATAAAGGTGTAATAGCCTGGAAAATATCTGATATAAAAGGTATTAATCCTAGTTTTTGCACTCATAAAATCCTTTTGGAAGAAAGCTATAAGTCATCTATTCAGCTGCAACATAGGCTTAATCCTAATATGAAAGTGGTAGTAAAGGCTGAAATTGTTAAATTGTTAGATGCTGGTATGATATACCCTATTTCCGATAGTTCATGGGTTAGTCCTGTCCAATTCGTTCCTAAAAAGGGTGGTTTAACTATGGTAACAAACGATAAAAATGAGTTAATTCCAACGCGAACAGTAACAGGTTGGCGTGTCTGTATAGACTATAGGAAGCTAACCGATGCCACTAGGAAAGACCACTTCCCTTTACCCTTTATTGACCAAATACTAGAACGCTTGTCAGGACATTCATATTATTGTCTTCTAGATGGACTTTCTGGGTATTTCCAAATCCCCATAGCCCCAGAAGACCAAGAGAAAACAACGTTCACATGCCCATTCAGGACCTTTGCCTATAGGCAAATGCCATTCGGTCTATGTAATGACCCCGTCACTTTCCAAAGATGCATGTTAGCCATCTTCAATGAGTATGTTGAAGATATCATGGAAGTGTTTATGGATGACTTCTCCATCTTTGGAGATTCCTTTGATGTATGTTTGAATAATTTAGAGAAAGTTCTGAGAAGGTGTGAGGAGACAAACTTAGTGCTTAGTTGGGAGAAGTGTCATTTTATGGTGCAAGAAGGGTTAGTACTAGGTCATAAAATCTCCAATCAGGTAATTAAAGTAGATAGAGCAAAGATAGAGACAATAGAGAAGTTACCACCACCCACATCTGTTAAGGCAGGTAGAAGTTTTTTAGGCCACGCTGGATTTTACCGCCGGTTTATTAAATACTTTTCCAAAATTGCTAAACCACTTACGAGACTTTTAGAAAAGGACACACCTTTTATCTTTGATCAAGAGTTTCTACATGCTTTTGAGTTCTTAAAAGAGAGATTAATTAATTATCCTATTATGATAGCGCCTGATTTTACTCAGCCGTTTGAGATCATGTTTGACTCTAGCATTTTTGCGGTAGGAGCTGTTTTAGGACAACGCCGAAACAAATATTTTCATCCTATATTTTATGCTAATAAAACACTTAATAATGCACAAGAGAATTATACTACTACCTAAAAAGAACTTCTAGCAGTAGTTTTTGCCTTTGATAAATTTAGATCCTATTTAACATTGTCCAAGGTAGTAGTTTACACGGATCACTCTGCCCTTAGATATTTGCTAGCCAAGGCGGAAGCAAAGCCTCGTTTAATCCGTTGGGTTCTTTAACTGCAAGAATTTGATTTGGAAATAAGGGATAAATGAGGAGCAGAAAACTTAGCGGCAGACCATCTTTTAGGTTTAGAAAATCCATTACGAGCAATGTTAGATTAATCTGAAATTTCTGATACATTCCTTGAGGAATCGTTATTTTCCTTATCTTTAAATATAAATCATGATTATCCATGGTTTGCAGATTATGCAAACTATCTTGTGGCTAAGGTCCTCCCAAATGATTTTTCATTTTAGCAGAAAAAGAAAATTTTCTCCGATTTGAAATATTTTTTTTGGGAGGACCCTTTTCTTTTTCGGATATGTGCAGATTCCGTGATCCGAAGGTGTGTATCAGCCGAGGAAGGGTGGAGAATCCTTGAGCAGTGTCATTCAAGTCCTATTGGTGGTCACTATGGAGCAAATCGCTCTGCGAAAAAGGTTCTTGATTCGGGTTTTTATTGGCCCCTTCTATTAAGGGATGCCCAAAGGTATGTGCTTTCATGTGATTCTTGTCAGAAATCAGGTAATTTTTCTAAATTACATTAAATGCCGCAAAACTTTATTCTTGAATGTGAAGTATTTGATGTCTGGGGGACAGATTTTATGGGCCCATTTCCTATTTCATTCGGGAATAAGTATATCTTGGTAGCCGTAGATTATGTATCAAAGTGGGTTGAGGCGCAAGCTTTGCCTACTAATGATAGTAGAGTTGTAATCAAATTCCTGAAATCTATATTTGCGCGATTTGGCACACCACGTACACTTATTAGCGATAGGGGTTCTCACTTTGGTAATCTACAGCTCGATAAGGTATTGCAGAAATATGGAGTCACACATAGGATAGCTACACCATATCATCCACAAACTAGTGGTCAAGTTGAGGTATCCAATAGAGAACTTAAGTGAATCCTAGAAAAATCTATAGAAGGGAATAGAAAACAATGGTCTAGGAACCTACACGATTGTTTATGGGCGTATAGGACCGCATTTAAAACACCTATAGGGACAACCCCCATTAAGTTAGACTATGGTAAATCTTGTAACTTACCTATAGAGTTAGAGCACAAGTCATATTGGGCAATACGCTCTTTAAATGTTTATACTAATTCTATAGGGGAGAAACGCAAACTTCAAATTAATGAACTAGATGAATGGAGGACTATGACATATGAGAACTCCAAAATTTATAAGGAGAAAACAAAATTATTTCATGACTGTCACCTCCGAAAACCCAAAACATTCAAAAAGGGTGAACAGGTACTAGTTTTTAATTCTAGACTGCGTCTATTCCGAGTGAAGCTTAGGTCTAAGTGATCCGGACAATTTCATGTTAAAGAAGTCTTTACCTATGGCACCGTCGAGCTAACTCACCCTGAAAAGGGAGATTTTATAGTCAACGGGCACCGATTAAAACTTTATTATAGTGCACTTCCCCAAGACTTTGCTTGACTAGAATACTGCCTTCATCTAGACTAGGAGACTGTATAGAATAGTTTAGTAACTTGTCTATATAGTTTATAGAAATTTTTATGAAAATTTTAGTTAAATTTCTACCCAGAAAAGAACAAATAAAGCACTTAGGAGAAATTGCTAAATCATAGAAGTACACGGCCAAGCACACGCCCTTGTGCATGGCCGTGTCTAGAACACGCCCATTCACCCAGCCGTGCCCCATATAAATCAGGGAAAGGCGGAATTTTTCCAGAGCACCACACGGGCATCGACACGCCCGTGTGTGTTGCCGTGTCTTACAACGCATTTTCAATTAAAAGCCAGAGCAGGACACGGGTATCTACCCGGCCGTGTTCTCGGCCGTGTTTTGAAGTACACGGCTGTACACCAAACCATGTGAACATCCGTGTTGAGATGGCTAATTAAATTGTTTTCGTACAGAGCAGGACACGGGTCCAAACACACCCGTATTGTGGACCGTGTCCGCGCCCATCACTTATCGGTTTGACCACACGGGTAGTGGACACGACCGTGTTATCGACCATGTCCAACTGACACGAGCACTTTCCCGCAAAATGACCACACGTCTCCTTGAAGACCGTGTTTCCCGAGCTCGTCAATTTCATAACATGGGTACACACACGACCGTGTGTACACCCGTGTTCGACTTCTTTTTATAGGGGAAAATTTTTTTAATATCTCTCCATCATCTCCACCTTCTCCTCTTTCCATACATTCACCTATTCTAGCCGGGTTCAACACCAGCCCCTCCAAATTCGTGGATTCGCCTCTTCTCTTTGCAATCAAACGTCATCAGTATAATTCCTGGGTTTACATCCATCAAATCTCTTCTTATTTTTCTTCTTCTTCTTCATTCTCTTTAGAATTTTTCCCTTTATTTTCAGATCATGTCGTCATCACGAAGCCAAGGTGATCGCTGATGTCAGTAGGAACTTCAAGCATTGTCTACTGAGAGGCGCGGCGTCGTTCAACCGCTAGTCTTCACAGATGCAGTCCATACAAACCGCTATAATCGCCTGCAAGCCAAGAAATTCAAGGATATAGGAATAATAGACTGGGACGTCCTGGAAAGCATAGATCTTGCGGCTAATGTACGGGAGATAATTTCTGTAGTAGGGTGGCAAGGGTTTTTTGCCATAGAGGAGTTAGGTTTTCGAGAACTCACGCTCGAGTTCTTGTCCACCTTCTATTTGAACCTTCGACCCTCCTTGACCGAGAATGGAAGACCAACCGAGGGAATTATCTCCTTTCAGGTAGGAGGAACTTTCTATACACTATCTCTCTTCCAGTTTACACAACATTTAGGAGTGTATGAAGAGGCATTCCTCTTTAGTTCCGCCTACTCTGTTCTAAAATTTTGTCTCCCCAGTCGTGACCAGGCGGGCGATATTTGGCGCCATCTATCCTTTGACACTGAGCCCTCTGAAGCCAAGAGGTCTAAGGCATCAAAGCTGGATTCCCCCGCCGTACATTACGTCCATCATCTACACTTAGTCATACCCTGAGTGGTCAGGGTGAAATCTCCGACGTTGTTAGTCGTCAGGAAATCCTCTATCTACATAGCATGAAAGCCCATTATCCAATCCACCTTGGCTATATGCTTTCCCAATTCATTCTTCATCAGGCGGAGAACTCCTGCATTGGGTCTATTTGTGTAGCCCCATACATCATGCGCCTGGAGAGGAATATGGGCATATTCTTGCCTCTTCCCCCGATGACGGTGGTAGCGAAGACTGTGCCTATCACCATGGCCAGTATTCAATCCATCTGCCTCTTCACCGCTCGTCAAGGCCGGGGTGGGTTACATATACCATTACGAGTCGCGGAAGACATGTACCTATCCACGACGATGCAGATGAGGTAGATCCCGACCTGGATGAGCCTCTCATCCCCCCAGCCCGCTCGACGTATACTCAGGGGGAGTCCTCTACTGCCCAGCCTCCGCGGCAGTCTCGTTATTCACAGGATTTCAAGCACTTCAATGATACTCAGCTATTGCCACGCCTTCAACGTATTGAGGAGACGCAACAGCGGACTGAGGACATCATATATCAATTCCGGCAGCACTTTGGGATTACCAGCCCACCATGGCCAGCTCCTCGTCGACCTCACACTCAGGATGATCCGGATGACCAGGATGACACGCCTATGTAATTCTGATTTATATCCCTATATATCTGGCTATGTAATGCTGTATCTTTTATTATTATTATTATTATGATCTTGTACTAGCATGTTCAATATATATAAAAAAAACAAAAAAATGCCTTTGTTTCGTTATGTGATTCTTTAAATTCATGATCGTCAGTTCTTTATATCCTGGTGCAATTTCTATCTCAAATTTTTTGCTACATTGCAATGAGGAAATTTTTTGTTACTTCTCTTTAAGCTTTCATTACTTCACTCGTTTGGGAATATAACTATCTAATTTACTTTCGCACGCTGATTAAACTGAATTCGTGTTCAAATTTCTTGATTAGTAACTACGTATAGAAATTCATTAGCCAACTTTTCTCCATATAATTTGATTTAAAAAGATTTTCTTTTCTATTATTAACTAATAATCACTCCATTTTAGAAAATATATTTATCTATACTAAAGTGAGTCGATGAGTGTAATATTTTGATAATTTTGTATTAGGAGATCAAAAATAACAAAAAATTTCTCTATTGGTGTCTAGAACTTACTAGCGATTCTCAAACCTTTTGCACATGTTAATTAGTAAGGGTGGAAATGACTTAGGCCTCCTTTTGGATAGCTTGAGCCTTTCAATCCCAAAACCTTAAACATTATACCCTTTCACACCCAATTTGAACATAATCCCTTTATCTTTTGATACTCAACCTCTAAAATTCACAAAGGCCAATCCTCGCCTAGTTGCCCACCTATCATTGAGATCTTCATTAAATGAGTTTTTTTTCATAGTGATATGTGGCCTGAGTGCGTGTACACTTGCACCCACTTGGAATGATCCCTACTATAAAGCCCCTAAAAGAAAAACATAGTGATATGTGGCCTGAGTGAGTGTGTACTTTCACCCATTCGGAATGATCCCTACTATGGACCCTTGGTTAAGAAACAAAAAAAAATAGAGTATCCATCTTCTAAAAAAAATATATGGGAAGTATAATACGTGCAAAGTTTGGGGGTGCTCGTAGAATATCGATGTATGTTAAGGTATTGACCATACAAAGGGCTTAATTGTTATCTAGGTGTGGAAAAAAAACCATCGAGTTATCTTTGCTTACCCCACCTATAATCACCTATCCTAAGCCAAAAAGGTTACAGCAATATACAAGTCCTATGGATCCAACTTTACTAATTCTCATCAGTGCTGTGGAGAGGGTGTGTAAAGGAAAGTGTATGATTAGCAATAGGGGCATTTTTAAGTTTTGAAAGACTAATGCATATGTTATTAAGATTGTTATTTTCTCCTTACAATAGTTTTGGATAACTATAATCCTAATTCTAATAAAGAGCGAAAAGTAGCTAAGATATTTATTGGAGGAATTTTTAAGAAAAAGTTATATTTAGAAAAGTCTGCTATACTATTTCCTTTACAATTGCTGCATCAAATTTTTATTTGAATTCAAAACAATCAGTGTGCGGAAGAAAAATTATGTATCAGTAACCCAATTGTTTAAATTAGTTTGCTTAGGGACAAGCAAACACTCAAGTTTTGGGGTATTTGATGAGTACAAGTATGATAGACTTTTTACTATCATAATTGTAATCTTGTCCACTTTTTTCTACCTCTTTATCTAGTAATTACACAGAATAGTTAAGAATTTATATTATCATGAATAGTAGAGCATAGTTTAGAGTTTTTACTATTTAATGTATTGAGCTCCCCACTTACTACTTCATTTCTCTAATACAGGTACGGTGAACCAGTGAAACTAAAAGTCTTGGAGAAAACAGGGGAGTTGACGGGACCAACATGGTTGATCACTGGAGAAGAATTGGTCAAACACGGGTAGGAACACGTCCGTGTTCAAACCCGTGTTCTATTCTAGCTGAAACGATTTAATGAAGGAAGAGTCAGAGCACCACACGGGTGGGAACACGCCCGTGTTCCCAGCCCGTGTCCTTTTCGGGACAAATTGAAGAATTAAATCCAGCCTACATGTGTCTGAAGAACATGAAGAACAATACGGCTGTGTTCGACAACACGGCCGTGTCAGTACCCGTGTTATCTAACACGGACCACCACCAAACACGTCTGCTCGTGTGGAACCGCCAAAAAATTGCAAACACGGCCTGCAATACGGACGTGTTGGAACACGTGTTCGACCATGTTTTCTATGAGACTATAAAAACCTGGAGAAAATTTTTTTCTGGAATTTTGGATAAATTTGCATTGGAGCTTTTCTGGAGGACGAAAGTGGAGCACCCAAGAGAAGGATTATCTAACAGGTTTTTTTCTATGCCTTTAATTCTTCATTGTATCTTTTTAATTTTGATCTTATCTTGGTGATTCAACTTTTTTTATTTTATATTTTACATGAACTTTGTATTTGAACAATTTGTTTAATCATGAATCGCATTGTTTTTCTCAAATTTGTGGTAGTTTATGCGTATATACTTCTTGGAACAAAAAGTATTATCCTAAATATGAATTTAACTTTTGTTATTCATGAATTTCAAACCTCTAGATTGAGAAATTGGATGTTTGCAGTGATGTTAATAATTTCATAATTAGGAGTTATTTTTGTTTACACTTTAATTTTCATGATCGAGAGATATGTTAATTGTATAATTTTTATATTTATAAATGATTTTATGATATGTTAGAGATAACCTTTCATAAGTTTGTGTAGTAAATAGGGTAACGTACTTAATGAAAATTTGATTATTCTAAATTGTTTGAGAGAAACTTTACTCACTTAGATTAGATTTTGAATTGCTCGAGAGAGAATTTAATGAATGTTTTACTCTTACATTACAATGAATTTGATAATGTTGCTATTACATAATTAAATAGATTTGACTCAATGCAAAAATAGTTTCATGTGAATGCTCTTAACTTTCATCTTTTCATCAATTTAACACTCCAATGTATCTTTATCTAAATAGTCATAGTTAGATTAATATAAGTTAGAATTCAATGTTAATTATCGGTATGATAATAGAGTGAGGGTGATTACGAGTATTTGAAAAGACCCTGTGGAATACGACACAAGATGTAGAATTCTCCTATACTATGATTGATAGGTGCACTTGCCTGAAATGTTAAATCAATTTAGCTTATGCCAGTCTACATAGTTATTATTAAATTATAAAATAATTCTGCATCAAGTTATTACCATGTTATGCGAAAATTAACATCAGCAGGTTTTAAATCCTATGTCTTTCTTACCAATTGGCTCGAAAGGCATGTCTATAGAGGTTTCCTCGTTGCAATAAAAATTTTCGAGCGCATAAACATCATCGTTTAAAAATACGGACTCGAAAACGGGAGAAGAACGATCTCCTAAAAAGGTATCTAAAGAGTAGCAGAAATCATCGCTCGATGACAAATTATCCATCGAGGGATTAATAAAGAATGTAACTTGATCATCTCCTACCCGTAGGAGAAGACGACCATTACTAACATTTATTAGTGCGCGGGAGGTGGCGAGAAAAGGGAGACTGAGTATTATTGGTACCTCGGCGTCCTCTCTTATGTCTAAGATGACGAAGTCAACCGGAAAGGTAAACTTGTCTACTCGGACAAGGACGTCCTCCACTACCCCGATAGGTAACTTAACCGAGCGATCCGCTAATTGGATGCGCATATTCGTTGGACTAGGAGTACCCAAACCTCAACATTGAAAGAGCGAGAACGTCATCAGATTGCTAGCCCCTAAATCAGCTAAGGCAAATTTGACTAATATATTGCCAAAAAGGCACGTGATGGAAAACCGTCCCGGGTCGTTTTGTTTTGTGGGCAATTTATTAGTAAGAGCCGCCGAGCAGACAGCGTTGAGAGATATATGCAAAATATCCTCGAGTTTACGTTTATTAGAAAGTAGTTCTTTTAAAAATTTTGCATACTTGGGCATTTGCGAGATAGCCTCGCAAAAAGGAACATTAATGTGAATTTGTTTATGTAATAAAATAAATTTTTCATATTGCGCGTCCTTACGCTCGTTTTATAACCTAAGAGGATACGACAAGGGCTTGTTTAAAGTAATTTTTTCGTTTAAAATCGGTAAGGGCGGCGTAGACGAAGAAGAGGGAAGAGGGGTCGGAGGAGAGATATGTACATGAGGGTCGGTCCGTTTTGGATCGACCACCTCCTTACCGCTACGGAGGGTTATAGCATTGAGGTTCTCCTGTGGGTTGGGCTCTGTATTCCCTTGCAGTGCCCCCTGCACGCGTTCCGACAAGAGTCGCGCCAACCGTCCAACCTATAGTTCTAAATTTTTTAGCGATCCGGTGACGTTCCGGATATTGGACTCGTTGGACGCGATGTATTTATTAAAATTTTCCTCCACTTGGGACGACTTCATAGGAGGGGGAGGAGGAAACGCCGGCGCAAAAGAAGGAGGAGGAGGGTGTTGCGCATTGTTCGGGTTGCTCCATAAAAAATTCGGATGGTTCCTCCAACCCAGATTATAGGTATTACTATAAGGGTTATTTTGTGGGAAGGAGGGCCTAACTGGATTTCCCATGTAGTCCACGAAATAATCGAATATGCAGATGTTAGAGGGGGGAAGAAAACAAGGCGGAGTGGGGGAGGTAGCAGTCATCTCCTCCACCTGCTTTGTTAACCTTTCGACTTGAAGGGTTAACAGAGAAGTTGGATCCACTTCAAAAAGGCCAGCCACCGACTTTGGGCATCCCTGCGGGATGTTCCATTGATAGGCGTTCATAGACATCTCTTCGAATAAAGTCTGGGCGGCCTCGGGGGTCTTATTGTTAAGGGTGACCCCGGCTGCCGTATCAATCATTTGACGCGTCAGGAAGTTAAGGCCGTTATAAAAGATTTGTACCTGCAACCACGTTGGCAGTGCGTGGTGTTGGCACCGGCGGAGGAATTCCTTAAACTGCTCCCAAGTCTCATATAGAGACTCAGAATCATTTTGCACAAACGAAGAAATGTCCGCCCGCAACTTTGCAGTTTTTGCGGGCGGAAAGTACTTCGTTAGGAACCGTTCTGTCAACTCAACCCAGGTGGTGATACATCCTCGTGGGAGGGAATTCAACCATGCCTTGGCTTTGGATTTGAGGGAGAAGGGAAATAAGCGCAAACGAATGGCGTCATCAGTGATGCCATTGATCTTGTATGTGTCGTAAATTTCCCAAAAAATGGACAAGTGGACATTAGGGTCATCATCCGGCAGTCCATCGAACTGCACAGAGTTTTGGATCATTTGGATTACACTTGACTTTATTTCAAAATGGTTATTCGCCACCGTAGGGCGAACAAAACTCGACCAAGTATCATCCAAATTTGGTCGGGCGTAATAAAACATTGTACGCTCCGTAGCCACGTTTGGAACTTGGTCGGCTATATCAGCTATAGAGGGTTCTCCGATAGATTCGTCGGGGTCTAAAAGAAGAGTTCGTCGTTTAGATCGAATACGCGCAAGTGAGGGTTTGATCTCCTAGGAAGGGTAGGGGCTAATTTTTTGTTTATTGGGGTCTGGGCTTTGCCAATTAGGCGAATTAGTCATAGATTTAGTTTTCCCTTTAAACCTCACTTAACAAACATGGCGTCGTGATGTAATCTCCCACTCCTTATGGGATGTTACATGTTAAGTTTATTCCGGTAGATCCCTCGTAGGCTTAACCTTAATTTCGGGGACGAAATTTTTATTTTGTTTATTTGGATTTGTAACATCCCATTTCCAACTAGACCCCCTAGGAGTGGTTTTGTCATGACTAGGTCATGACAAGACCCTAGAGAACCTAAAAGATCAGGTGGACTTGAGAATAAAGGTGATTGTGTTAGATGGTCTGCAAATAGTAGATTCATAAACCCTAGTTTAGGATGATCATATAGTTTCCTTAGGACTCCAAGACCTCACAAACCATTGGAAAGGCCCAACAAAACCCTATGGGCCCATGGGGGTCAATTCTAGGTGGACAATTTGGCCAAGGACCCACCTATGCCTACTTTGGGCAATTGACCTATATAAGGACAAGGTGCCCTTAGTAAACCAAAATAACTCTACCAAAGGTCTCTCTAGACCTAAAGAGGGGCCAATGAGTCGATAAGGATCCATTGGGGTACACCCAAATGGTCATGATGACCAAAGTCAACTCTACCCAATGTCAAGTCAAACCCTAGCCCAATTGGGCTAACCAAAGCTCAAGTCTTTTTCCCCTTAGGCTAACTTTGATTTCTTAACTATCAGGATTATATTGGCTGCACCTATCCTAGAGAGTTGACCAGTAAGCATGGTGACTAAGATAGAGAGAGAGAGAGAGAGAGAAAGCTTCATTTCTTTTTAATGGAGGAGAGAGAATTTTGGGAAGAGGAGGAATGGAGTGGGGCTCTGCCATGGGAGGCCAACAACCACCCTTGATGGCTGCAATCAACTCCTCTAGGGAAGAGAAGTTGATTCCAGCCATTTCCCGGCCACCAAGGGGCATATTCAGCCCCCCTCCTCTCAACCCGAGCCATGCAATTAATGGCTTTGATGGGCAATGAAGGATCCAGCCACTCCCCTCCCCAATTGGCCTTTTAAACACCACCAGTGGGGGAAGGCAATTCTTTTCAAAATCTCACCTGGAGGGAGCAAGCCGTCCCACTGAGCTATTGTAGAAGTCGAGCGCCGCCCCCATCATCCATGGTGTCCCGCCGCTCCTCTCACTTTCAGGCCGTCGGAAAAATCCTCCCCTTCCTCTTTTCTTATGGGTAGATCTAGGGATTCATTAAGTCCATGATTCGAGCTCAATAGAGCCCGATCGAAGATTGGATTTTCCAAGCTTTTCCCTGAAAATCGCATACTCGGGTTCGCCGGAATAGCCATCTCCGGCGGCCCTGCGGCCGGCTGGGGGTAGCCCCCACCTCCCCGAAGGTGGTGGTGGCGGTGGCTGGCTAGGGAGGCGGCCGGGTGGTCGAAAAATCAGCCTGCAATGTTGCCCAGGCATGGGGAATCGTTGTCCTTGGCCTTTTGGAGAAGATGACGGGCATCCGCCGGATGCGCGCCAAGATTCGTGCAGAATCATTTCGTTTTGTTATTATTTCTTGATTTTTTTTTATTTTTTTGTCACACTTTCTACAACACTTTGATTTAATTTTTAAAACTACTTTGGGACTTCTGATGAGAAAACTTGCATCATAAACGTTATAGCCCTAAGGGTCTACTTTTAGCCAAAATTGATATGGACCCATTTGGACCTCTAGTTGGACCAGGGCATCCATTTTGGTGGGGCCTATACCTAGGGATATCCATAGATTGAAAAGGGTGCCCACACTTCATCCCTTGTCAAAATGACCTTAAATTTGGGAAGGGGGTCAACCTTAGTCATACCTAGGGTCAGTCCAAAAATGGGAATTTTTGGGAATACTTTGTCCTATAGTTTTTGTTATTATTTAATAATACTAGGGTATTTTAATTAAATGGTCTAATGACATCCAAACCGTCCCAAATTTTGGTGTGTGGTCCCTGGTATTAGTTCCTAGCTCTGTACACAATTTCAACTCATTTGGATGAGTTTTAGTAAGGGAATCACCAAACCCTAGTTTGGCCTTAAGGAGGTGTTTTTGATTAAAAAGTGCACCATGGGATTGGAGTGGTTAACTCACCTCAACAGAGGCTGAGGTTTTGGACACTGACTTAGTATGACCAATGTCATCCTCTTAAGGAAAATGGTGTGATTTAGGGTTGATTTACCCTAGGGTTCAAACTCAAACCCTAAGGAAGTGCTTTTGGGTGATGTGAAGGGCATAAAGGCAAATACCCTTGTATGACCTTGTAACTCAGTATAGTTGAAGGTAGTGTACCCTAAGCCTTCTGGAAGGAGTCTTAGAGAATTTTGGGGTAGGTATGTTGGAACACCCTATTACTAATTTGGGCAAGGATCACTATGTTTGTCTTAGGAAACTAGTTTGACCTAGATGTATAGTTAAAAAGGTCAACATTAGAATGTGTTTAGGGCTTAGAATTTAGGTTTGAAGCTGCCCCCAGGACCATTCAAGGAATCAAACTTAAAGCTGAGGCAAAGACAATTATCGTCGAGCTTAGGTCGACGAAATGTCGAACTCCGTTCGGTTCTCTCTGAGCTCAACTTTGCTAAATCGTCAAGCTCCGGTCGACGATCTTCTAGCTCAGATCGACGATCTGTCTTCAGCTTATTCTTCAGGTCGCTGAGCTACGGTTAACAATCTTCGAGCTCAGGTCGACGTTTTCTGTCTAATCTTCTTTCCAATCTCTGAGCTCAGGTCGATGATCGTAGAGCTCAGATCGACGTTTTTCCTGAGAGATCGACAATTTTAAGGATTCAAATTCAGTCACACTTTGGAATATTTTTCAAATTATCTCAGCATTTATTTCAAGAGATCTGCCAGCCGTTTTCCTTTATTCTGGAGCAAGTTTCAAGGAATTCTTTTTGAGAATGTTTATTGGACTTTCCTCTAGAAGACAAGACTTTTATGGAGGAAATTTAATGTCTGTTCACGGCTATCTTGGATAGAGGATCTTCAGAGTATAAATTTTTCTTTTAGTCTGACAGAGATACATAACCAGTGAACACAACAAGAAATTTATAGTACAGATTCACAAGATAGAGAGATCAATTCAAAAAAAATTAAAGTGATCAATTCTGAAGAATCAGTTGAACATTTTGGCATACTAAAAAAGTGATCATAAGCTTCATCACAAGGACTCCAGACAATTCAATTTTCTCAGCCTCTGCTGAAACCATCTTCTGTTGGAGATCTGAAGCTTCTGAAGACCTATCACCCTGAAGCAAAGCTTCCACTCCTGAACTAGTCTACATCTAAGGTGGAGCTTCGACAACACAATCAATCCACTTGTGCTTCTCTTTTTGATTTAGACAGAGAAGAAAACTTCACTCTTTTTCTTCTTCTTTCCTGCTGTAAAAGGGTTACCAAAACTCCCTTCAAATGTTTTTATTCTGATTCTGAGAACCTTGTCAAAACTCAGTGGTGGCAAGACACCTGATCATAAAATCTAGTTTGGTTTTTGAGCACCTTATCAAAAGCTCATTGGTGCCCAGGACACCTGATCAACCCTTCCTGTAGTGGATTCCTACCAAGGGTGGTAGAAGAGTGGATGTACCCAGGTTTTTGGGGATGTAAGACCCCCTTTTTTTTTTCTTTTTCAACCACCGGGGTCTTAGGCCCAGAACCGCCGCTTTGCGGTGACTCCTTCACGTCCCGAAGGATCATCACCACAAGGCGCCGATTCTGCCGGCCAAATCGATCACAGAAAGTAGCACAATTATTGAAGTAATAGTAAACAGTCCACAATAATATAATCACATATATAATTAAGTAAGCTCCACGAAGGGAGTGTCCACAGAAACATCAGAGTACTATAAATACGGGCTTATGCCCGGTACAAAATGTCCTCACTACAAGTCTCTCATGCGGAAGCGAAACAGAAACTACTCAAGGTCGAGACTCACGGTCCCGGCTGTGTGAACTCCGGAGCTAGACTGCCCCATCTCTAGGCGCACCGATCTCTGGGGCTGCTCCTCCATGCTGGGCTCCACGATCCCCTAAATGATGCGGTTCGAAAACCGTTAGTCATAAAGACTAAGCCCTATCATCCCCTACCCCTTCCCCCCCATGGCTCCTAGGTACCGAGCGGAGAGGAAGAAAGGGAAGGACATGAAGGTGGAGATTAACATGAAAAACAGATGGCAGCGGAAACTAATCTAGCAAGTTGTATTAGGTGAGCAGTTAATAAGTTGTTGTAATAGGTCTAGCTGTAAGAAAAGCAATTAAATGAATTTAAACCTTCACTTATGCGAGAACACATAAGCAAAAGGGATCTTTTGCAAGGCTCCCATCGTATAAGTGTCCCATACCACTTATACCTTGGGGTGTCGGATATCAAACAGCAGTGGTTATATATATATTGAAATTAACCTTTGATTTATAAACTTGCCCACACAAGCTTATAGACCAAGGGTCGTTTTGCAGGTCCTAAAGTATAAGCGTCCCATTCCACTTATACTTTAGGTGTCAAGGTTGTTATGAAGGATTATGATATGCAACTATATGGTGGGTATGTTATGTCATGCAGTGCAACTCACACACCCGACTCTGTGCACACAGACCTTTAGTTCCCCCTTTCGGAGCCGTTACCTCCCAGGATACCTCCGTAGTGGCACACGGAAGCGGTGGGTTGGGCCTCGCCCACCTCCAAAACCAGTAAAGCACACTGGTCTGACCTATCGTACGCCTCAACGCTTGGTGCACAAAGCGGACGCCTGCGTACTCTTGCCGGCTGGCGCACCGGACTTCTGTTGGCGAAGTGCTAATCACCCCGCCGAGTCAACGATATCGGTGTCGGTGCAATCGAACTCCCCGATATCGAAAGACCCACCACCTTAACTTTTCCTATTTTATGCACATGCAAGTTTATCGTAAACACACAAAAACCGAGCCGAAGCTCCCCGGACCAAAACGTCCGTCTCCAAACCAACCGAGCCGAAGCTCCCCGGACCAACCGTCCGTCTCCAAACCAACCGAGCCGAAGCTCCCCGGACCATCCGTCCGTTTCCAACCCAACCGAGCCGAAGCTCTCATCTATCTTCCTGTGCCAACAGTGTTGTGAAGAGTGCAGCCCTAGTCACTAAGTTACTCTTGTCGATTTGTTATTACAGTTTACGTTAGCCCAGGACTGCCCCCGGTATACCCCGTGAAGGGCTCTCAAGGGGCACTAGGAACCAAGACGGTGCATTACGGCCCGAAGTTCCCTTTCGCAAGGCACTTATTGTTATTGGTTGTTTTCCCTTAGCCCGATTCCCTTCTCATATTACGATAGGCTATCCTAGGGTGATTTTTAAACCTTCCACTCCTCGGGAAAAGCGATCTTTCGCCAAACCCAAGCACCTCTTAACTCTAACTATCACCACTACTCACTACTCTTTATATCTTCATCAGATCATGTTCTATTGCATTTCACAATTTACTAAATGCAGACCGACCTAGGCTACATGTCGAACCGGTTATGCAATGATCGATTACTCATCCAAATGCCCTAAACTATTTACTGGAGACTTATCTTGATATAAATAACCTAAATCCAGAAAATGGAAATTTTCCTAATTTATTTGGCATTTAATTAAATTCCTCGAAAATCCCAAGGGCTACCGGTTTGAACATGAACTACCCTAATTATTCATGCAAGATGTCTAGCAAATTTATGATAATTAGTAGGTTATCTCAGAAGGCTAAATCCTAAGTATCACAATTTTCTATCATCAAAACGACATGAAAATTATTTTGGAAATAATCTCTAATTTCTATAGTTTATGAATCAAGTACAGAAAATATTCTTCCAAAAATTATAAATAAATTATGACAAGCAGATAAAGGCCTAAAAGTAGCACTGGCCAAGTTTCATAATTTTCCAGCAAGTATTTTATCCATAATTAATTTTTAAACATAAAGGCCCTTTCTATCATTTGTGAATAATGTACTAGATTTACTCAACACAAAATTCTATAAAAATTCAGGGGTCAATGTGTTACTAATCAAGATCTAAATCCAAAACTTCAACTCATTATAAATAATTTAAAACCTCCAAATAATTGAAACATCAATTCGGGTAAATAAACCTTAAACTCATGAAGTATAATATATATTGATCATAAAATTCCAGAAAAATTACCATAAGTCTAATACATCCTAAAACTCCCTCCTCCCGAGTTTCACAATTTTTGGATTAGCTTTAGTGCTTAAAATAACTAAATTACGTTTCCATCCTAATCCTACATCTCAACTTTTGAGGTACCTAACTACCTCCAAATCCATCACTATTTCAACCAGAGGGTTTTCATCATATCATCCCCCTCTCCTCCAAATTTCAAGGGCATACAAGAGCTTTTGCTCCTATGTCCTTCACAAACCTCAAACTCCCACCCGTTGGAGTTGAGCCAATCTCTCAGGGTAAAATCCACCCTAAGCCACACCATGTTACCCAAGAGGGTAGACATAGTCCCAACAAATCAGTGGCCAACTCATCAGCCTCTTTTGAGGAGATTTGTCCACTCCATCCCCAATCGTACTTTTCCCCAAAGTACCCCTCGCCAAGACCTATCTAGGACTTGATACTTCCCTATTCAAAACTCGACCAATCGAGTAGAAATTTTCTACAGATCTTAATATTGATGCCAGGGACCACCACCCAAAATTTGGGGGAGTTTGGGCTTAATTTCATCTCCTAATTAATTTTATATTGTTTATTAAATTTTTACAAAAACTTTAGGCAAAAGTTCTCCAAAAATTCTCATTTTTGGACAGCCTCTCGATATACATATTATAGACCTCCAGTCCAAATTTCAAGTCATTTGGACATGTTATGAACCGTGGGCAACCATTTTAACTTCTGGTTAACCTAGGTCTTGATCCCACCAAAATGAGTGCTGTGTTCAAACCACTCACCCAAATTGAATAAAATCAATTTTAAATTAAAGTAGACCCCGAGGGCTACAACTTTTGTGTCTGGTTTTTCCTAAATCGGCCTCTAAGTGCCTCGTTTTGCAGCCTCAACATATATCCAAATAACCTATTTTTCCATTAAGTAATATATAATAATCTATGTATTATAATATAATCTACTGTTCATCTTCTTCAAGAACCCGAAAACCAGACACAGGAAAATCATTTTTCCTATAAGCATTCCGTGATCCGTTGCCGGCCGTCCGGTCACTTCCCTGGCCAGCCACCACCACCACCACCTCCGTTGAGGCGATGGCTAGCGGTCGGCGGTGGTTTGGCCGCCGGAGGTGGCGGTTTCCGGCGAACTCAAAATATCTTTTTCATGGTTTTTCCATGAAAACGAGTGATGGATCCGGCTCCGTTGAGCGCGAACCTCCTTTCTAAGAATCCTAAGATCTACCCATGAAAGAGAAGGAGTAGAGGAGGACCTTGTTCGCGGTTTGGAGGCGAGAAGAGCGACGAGGTGCCATGGCGCGGTGGTGGCGTTTGCTGAACTCCTCTTTACAGCAAGAACAAGGATCTGCTTCGTTTGCTTGAACGTGTAACCCTCTCCTCTTTCCCTAAGTGGGCTTTTATAAACAGGAAGGTGGGAAGGTGAATGGTTTAAGCCATTATGGCCATGAAGTTCCCTCCCCTTAATGCTTCGGTTATGGTGCAGGGATAAGAAACGGCGGAAACTGAACAGGTATGTCCAGCTGGCGATTTCCTATTGGACCACCTTTTCCTTATTTATTATATAATTACAGAAGGAAAACGGCCGGAAGTTACTCCTGGTGTAACTTCCCAAGCCAGCATTAATTTCCACGCGCGTTAGAATTATTTCGGGCCTGAACCGTCGTTTCGGCCAATGTCACGGGCGTGACACATAGGTCACGGGCGTGACAGGCCCGGGGAGCCCATTCTGGGTTCGACGATCGTCGAACTGAGATCGACGATCGTCGATCGGTGGTCACGGGCGTGACACCTGTGTCACGGGCGTGACAGCGTCGGGCGGTTAAATATGGTCGACGATCGTCGATTTGAGATCGACGGTCGTCGAACGCTGGTCACGCCCTAGGTCACGGGCGTGACCTCCAGGTCACGGGCGTGACATGCCCGAACGGCAAGTTTCGGGCTCGACGATCGTCGAATTGAGGTCGACGATCGTCGAAGGCTGGTCACGCCCTAGGTCACGGGAGTGACACTCATGGTCACGGACGTGACATGCCCAGACAGCGCGTTCGACGATCGTCTCGTGGAGATCGACGATCGTCGAAGTAGACACGCCCAGGTCACGGGCGTGACGGGCCGGTCACGGGCGTGACCAACCCGTGACCCGCAATATTGGTCGCTTTATTTCCAATTTTGGGCTTCCTAGGGTTCCGTCACGACCAATCTGACTCCTAGGGGTCTAGCCGGAAATGGGATGTTACAAATCCCAATAAACAAAACAAAAATTTCGTCCCCGAAATTGAGGTTGAGCCTACGGGGACTTCTATCAAAATAAATTAAACTTGTAACATCCCATACGATCCTTCTATTGGGTTCAGGCGACTATTCGTTTGATAACGAAGACAATCTCCCCAATAAACAAAAGATTAGCCCCTACCTTTCTGATTAAGTGTGCATGCCTAGGTCCTGGATTTTTCCTTATCTAAACTTAGCATTCCAAAACAAGAAGACAGTCTATAATATACCGAGAGGTGGTGAGATGTACCTGACTGAACAACTCCGGGTATCTTTGCCTCATCAGATCCTGCGGTTCCCAGGTGTGCTCCTCCTGACCGTGATTTCTCCACAGAACCTTGACTAAGGGAATCTTCTTGCGGCGCAAGATCCGCACTCCTTTGTCATCGATCCGAACCGGCTCCAAGTGAACAGATCGGTCTGAAGCTACAGGCCCTTCTGTGGTCAAAATTCGCTGCTCCGGGTGTAGTAGAGCCCTTCTCAGCGAAGAGATGTGGAAGACGTCGTGTAGAGCTGCCAGCTCTGGTGGCAACTCTAGCCTGTAGGCTAAGGGTCCGATCCGCTCCAGGATCCGGTAAGGGCCCATATACCTAGGGCTGAGTTTCTTCCTCCGACCACGCACCCGTGAGACTCCGTGCATGGGCCGGATCTTCAAGAACACTCGATCTCCTACCCGGAACTCCACCTGACGATGCCGAGCGTCATAGTATTTTGCTTGTCTGCTCTGCGCCTCCAGCATCCTATCTCTGATCAGCCTCACCTGAGCCTCGGTATCTTCAACGAAATCCGATCCCAGCAGTTTCGGATCCTCGTCCTGAACCCAAGAAAGCGGGGTCCTACATTTCCTTCCATACAAGGCCTCATAAGGCGCCATCCTGATGCTGGACTGGTAGCTATTATTGTAGGAGAACTCGACCAAGGGTAACATCTTCTCCCACGGCTCCCCTCGGTCTAGTATACACAGCCGTAGTAAGTCCTCCAAGGTCCTGTTGGTGCGCTCGGTCTGCCCGTCCGTCTGAGGGTGGAAGGCCGTGCTAAAAGTCAACCGGGTGCCCAAATATGCCTGCACTGACCGCCACTCCCTGGATGTAAACCGTCCATCGCGGTCCGACACTATCGTTCGGGGCACGCCATGATATCGGACATACTGCTCCACAAACTTCCGTACCAGCACTCCCACCGAGTCATCCTTCCTGATCGGTATAAAGCGGGCCACCTTCGTCAGCCGATCGACAATCACCCAAATCGAGTCGTTCCCTGTCCGAGACCGGGGAAGACCATGTATAAAATCCATCGCTATGTCGTCGAACTTCCACTCCGGCACCGGGAGTGGCTGCAACAGTCCTGCGGGGTTCCTGCACTCCGCCTTCACCAACTGACACGCCTCGCAATGGGTCACGAAGTACGTAATGTCCTTCTTCATGCCCGGCCAAAACATCGTCCTCTTCAGATCAGCGGTCATCTTTGTGTTCCCCGGGTGCACGGAGTACCGGCTGCAATGCGCCTCCGTCAGAATATCCTCTCGGATCTGGCCTCCTGCAGGTATATATACTCTGCCTCTGAAGTGGAGCAAACCATCTCTCAGGGAATAATCTCCTGTCGAGCCTTCCTCCAAAGCTCGGAACATCGGCTCCGCCCCCGCATCTGTCCTCTGTTCGTCCCGAATGCGATCCCGAATATCGTCAATGGCCACTATCGATGCCAGATACTCCCTATACAGATCTGGGTCATCCTCGGACACTAGGGATATCTGCATGTCTCTGAATGACTGGACCAGCTCCATAGACATAACCTGGGGCCCAGCTTCGGAAGTGGCCGCTCTCCGGCTCAACGCGTCGGCCACCACGTTTGCCTTCTCTGGGTGGTAGTGCATCTCATACTGATAATCTGCTAAGAACTCCACCCAGTGCCTCTGCCTGATATTCAGCTCCTTCTGAGTGTCCACGTATTTCAAGTTCTTGTGATCGGAGAAGATATCGCAGTGGACTCCATAAAGGTAATGACGCCAGACCTTCAGAGCAAAAACGACCGCTCCTATCTCGAGGTCGTGCACCGGGTAGTTCCTCTCATGGGTCTTCAGCTGGCGGGAGGCATATGCTATGACATGTCCGTTCTGCATCAGCACCGCTCCCATCCCTTGGTATGATGCGTCGGTATACACCTGGAATCCCTCCCTTCCGGATGGAAGAGCCAGGATAGGGGCCGAGATGAGTCGGTCCTTCAGCTCCTGGAAAGCCGCCTGGCACTGCGGGGTCCAAACAAAAGGTGCCTCCTTCTTTGTCAAAGATGTGAGGGGGAGGGCAATCCGAGAGAACCCCTCCACGAACTTCCGGTAGTAACCGGCAAGTCCCAAGAAACTGCGTACATCGGTGGCTGTCCTCAGCTGCGGCCAATCGCGAACTGCACGAATCTTTGCTGGATCTACTGATAACCCGGCTCCGCTGATGATGTGGCCTAGGAAGGCCACCTCCTTCAACCAGAACTGACACTTGCTGAATTTTGCATAAAGACGATGCTCCCGCAACCTCTCCAAGGTCAGTGCCAGATGCCGAGTGTGTTCCTCCTCCGTCCTAGAGTAGATCAGGATGTCGTCTATGAATACTATGACGAACACATCCAAGTAGGCCTCGAAATCCCTGTTCATGAGACTCATGAACGCCGACGGAGCATTCGTGAGCCCAAAGGGCATCACGGTGAACTCATACAGGCCATATCTGCTACTAAAGGCCGTCTTCGGGATATCCTCCTCCTGGATCCGCAGCTGGTAGTATCCTGATCTCAAGTCCAGCTTTGAGAAATAATGGGCCCCCTCCAGCTGGTCGAATAATTCGTCTATCCGTGGGAGCGGATAGGTATTCCGGACGGTCAGCCTGTTTAGTGCTCGATAATCGATGCACAGGCGGAGTGTCCCATCCTTCTTCTTCACGAACAGGACCGGTGCTCCCCATGGCGAGGAACTCGGTCTGACAAAACCTGCCTCCACCAATTCCTGCCACTGGTTCCGAAACTCTGCCAACTCCTTTGGGGCCATCCGATAAGGGGCCCTAGACGCCGGCTTGGCCCCCGGCACAAGCTGTATCTGAAAATCCTGCTCTCGGTGTGGAGGTAATCCTGGTAGTTTCTCTGGAAAGATGTCAGCGAAATCTCGCACCACCGGAATGTCTGTCACCGACTCCTTAACTTCCGCCATCTCAAAAAGAATCTGATAGACCTCCTCTCCCTGCAGATGGGCCTTAACGGCCTGTACCGAAGATAAGAGTATACGAGAGACAGGTCTTATACCTTCAATGGTAATGAAAGAGTCCCCATGTCTCACGGTGATCCTCTTTGCCTGGCAGTCAATCTGGGCATAGTTCCAGTGCAGCCATACCATGCCCAGGATCAGGTCGTAGTCCGTCAGCTTCAAAATCGTCGCTGGAGCCTCGAACGCTTTTCCACCAATCTCCGCCTCCATATTGCAGTGATCCGTGGTAAGGAGCTCAGATCCATCCGGTAGTCGCACCCTCATCCTCGAGCCTGTGAACCGCTCCACACCTTCCAGTCCTTCCACGAACGACTCCGACACAAAGGAGTGAGTAGCTCCAGTATCGAACAGCGTGCGGGCAGGCTTGCCGCTGATGAAGACTATACCTGGGGTGATTAGATATCTTAGGGTTCTATAATGAGTTTTTACTTTCCTTGCTATCAATCTAGTGCGATTCAAAGTTTTAACAACTTAAAGGGGAAATTCTATGAAAACCAAGAAGTATTTCGGCATACCTGCGATGACCTGCTCCGGATTCCGCGGCTGTGCAAGGTCCAAGGCATATACCTGCTCTCTTCCCTGTCTACGATCTTCCCCCTGGTATCCTCGACCGCGGCCGCGTCCTCGGCCTCCGTAATGCTGAGCTGGTGGGCCGTCCTGATGTGCTGGAGGTGGTGCCCCCCTCATGGGGCAGTTCCTCCGAATGTGCCCAATCTGATGACAAAAGTAGCACTCTGGGGGATACGCCATTCCCCCGGGTCTCGGCATCTCCTGCATCCGAAGGGGTGGAGGGGCCAATACCATCTGTTCCCTCGGCTCCGGTCTCATGTCCTGACGAGGCTGGTCCTCTGTCCTCCTCCCCTCTTGTACAACACCCCGCCGCTGGTCATTCCTTCCTCTTCGTCCCTGATCCTCTGCTGGCCGTTTCCGGCCCCGGCTGGTGTGCCAATCTGCCTCAATCCTTTTGGCCATCTCCAAAATCCGGGAGATGGGCCCGTCAGATACAAACAAGAGGGCCTCCCTCAGGTCCTCATGTAGGCCCTTGTAGAACCTCCTGATATACCCTGCCTCGTCCAGCTGGTAGGAATCTGCGTATCGAGCCAGGTGGTCAAACTCTCGATGGTACTCCACCACGGTCCGAGTACCCTGCTTCAGCTGTAAGAACCGTTCTTCCAAGTCATCCCTAGCCGACTGTGGAACGAAATGCTCCAGCAGTGCGGCCCTGAACTCCTCCCAAGTGATCTCCGCAACCTCCCTATCAGCAAATGTCGTGTCCAACAGCGTCTTCCACCACCTCTTTGCATGGGACTCCAGGCAGGAGACAACCAGAGCCACCTTCTCCTCCCATGGACACCGAATCCCGGTCAGCATCTCGTACATGATATCCAGCCATTCCTCCGTCCGAACAGCCGACTCTGTCCCCAGATAGGACGGGGGAGAAAGACCCCGGAAGATGCTGAGCCAGTTGGCCCCCAGATTGGGTTGCGGGACCGGAACCTGCTGGGCCCTGAAGGCCTCCAGAATGGCAGTCAGGGTCTGTCCCATGTCTGACTGAAGGAAAGGAGTGGGGGCCGGTGGGGGTGGTGCAACATCCTGAGCCTGTGGAACTCCACCCTGAGGCGTAGTCCGTGCTGGAGGCTGCGTAACAAAAACACACGCTGAGAAAACGTTCAAATACTACATAAAGGTGGACAAATTATATGTGATCCCCATATGGGCACACCACTGCTTCCGCTGCTTAGTTTGTCCCCAAACTAAACTCGAGCGGGGGTGACCGAGGGTTTGTGGACTGCTACTTCCTTCTGATCGATGTTTCCTCTGATACCACTTGTAAGACCCCCTTTTTTTTTCTTTTTCAACCACCGGGGTCTTAGGCCCAGAACCGCCGCTTTGCGGGGACTCCTTCACGTCCCGAAGGATCATCACCACAAGGCGCCGATTCTGCCGGCCAAATCGATCACAGAAAGTAGCACAATTATTGAAGTAATAGTAAACAGTCCACAATAATAAAATCACATATATAAATAAGTAAGCTCCACGAAGGGAGTGTCCACAGAAACATCAGAGTACTATAAATACGGGCTTATGCCCGGTACAAAATGTCCTCACTACAAGTCTCTCATGCGGAAGCGAAACAGAAACTACTCAAGGTCGAGACTCACGGTCCCGGCTGTGTGAACTCCGGAGCTAGACTGCCCCATCTCTAGGCGCACCGATCTCTGGGGCTGCTCCTCCATGCTGGGCTCCACGATCCCCTAAATGATGCGGTTCGAAAACCGTTAGTCATAAAGACTAAGCCCTATCATCCCCTACCCCTTCCCCCCCATGGCTCCTAGGTACCGAGCGGAGAGGAAGAAAGGGAAGGACATGAAGGTGGAGATTAACATGAAAAACAGATGGCAGCGGAAACTAATCTAGCAAGTTGTATTAGGTGAGCAGTTAATAAGTTGTTGTAATAGGTCTAGCTGTAAGAAAAGCAATTAAATGAATTTAAACCTTCACTTATGCGAGAACACATAAGCAAAAGAGATCTTTTGCAAGGCTCCCATCGTATAAGTGTCCCATACCACTTATACCTTGGGGTGTCGGATATCAAACAGCAGTGGTTATATATATATTGAAATTAACCTTTGATTTATAAACTTGCCCACACAAGCTTATAGACCAAGGGGTCGTTTTGCAGGTCCTAAAGTATAAGCGTCCCATTCCACTTATACTTTAGGTGTCAAGGTTGTTATGAAGGATTATGATATGCAACTATATGGTGGGTATGTTATGTCATGCAGTGCAACTCACACACCCGACTCTGTGCACACAGACCTTTAGTTCCCCCTTTCGGAGCCGTTACCTCCCAGGATACCTCCGTAGTGGCAAACGGAAGCGGTGGGTTGGGCCTCGCCCACCTCCAAAACCAGTAAAGCACACTGGTCTGACCTATCGTACGCCTCAACGCTTGGTGCACAAAGCGGACGCCTGCGTACTCTTGCCGGCTGGCGCACCGGACTTCTGTTGGCGAAGTGCTAATCACCCCGCCGAGTCAACGATATCGGTGTCGGTGCAATCGAACTCCCCGATATCGAAAGACCCACCACCTTAACTTTTCCTATTTTATGCACATGCAAGTTTATCGTAAACACACAAAAACCGAGCCGAAGCTCCCCGGACCAAAACGTCCGTCTCCAAACCAACCGAGCCGAAGCTCCCCGGACCAACCGTCCGTCTCCAAACCAACCGAGCCGAAGCTCCCCGGACCATCCGTCCGTTTCCAACCCAACCGAGCCGAAGCTCTCATCTATCTTCCTGTGCCAACAGTGTTGTGAAGAGTGCAGCCCTAGTCACTAAGTTACTCTTGTCGATTTGTTATTACAGTTTACGTTAGCCCAGGACTGCCCCCGGTATACCCCGTGAAGGGCTCTCAAGGGGCACTAGGAACCAAGACGGTGCATTACGGCCCGAAGTTTCCTTTCGCAAGGCACTTATTGTTATTGGTTGTTTTCCCTTAGCCCGATTCCCTTCTCATATTACGATAGGCTATCCTAGGGTGATTTTTAAACCTTCCACTCCTCGGGAAAAGCGATCTTTCGCCAAACCCAAGCACCTCTTAACTCTAACTATCACCACTACTCACTACTCTTTATATCTTCATCAGATCATGTTCTATTGCATTTCACAATTTACTAAATGCAGACCGACCTAGGCTACATGTCGAACCGGTTATGCAATGATCGATTACTCATCCAAATGCCCTAAACTATTTACTGGAGACTTATCTTGATATAAATAACCTAAATCCAGAAAATGGAAATTTTCCTAATTTATTTGGCATTTAATTAAATTCCTCGAAAATCCCAAGGGCTACCGGTTTGAACATGAACTACCCTAATTATTCATGCAAGATGTCTAGCAAATTTATGATAATTAGTAGGTTATCTCAGAAGGCTAAATCCTAAGTATCACAATTTTCTATCATCAAAACGACATGAAAACTATTTTGGAAATAATCTCTAATTTCTATAGTTTATGAATCAAGTACAGAAAATATTCTTCCAAAAATTATAAATAAATTATGACATGCAGATAAAGGCCTAAAAGTAGCACTGGCCAAGTTTCATAATTTTCCAGCAAGTATTTTATCCATAATTAATTTTTAAACATAAAGGCCCTTTCTATCATTTGTGAATAATGTACTAGATTTACTCAACACAAAATTCTATAAAAATTCAGGGGTCAATGTGTTACTAATCAAGATCTAAATCCAAAACTTCAACTCATTATAAATAATTTAAAACCTCCAAATAATTGAAACATCAATTCGGGCAAATAAACCTTAAACACATGAAGTATAATATATATTGATCATAAAATTCCAGAAAAATTACCATAAGTCTAATACATCCTAAAACTCCCTCCTCCCGAGTTTCACAATTTTTGGATTAGCTTTAGTGCTTAAAATAACTAAATTACGTTTCCATCCTAATCCTACATCTCAACTTTTGAGGTACCTAACTACCTCCAAATCCATCACTATTTCAACCAGAGGGTTTTCATCATATCATCCCCCTCTCCTCCAAATTTCAAGGGCATACAAGAGCTTTTGCTCCTATGTCCTTCACAAACCTCAAACTCCCACCCGTTGGAGTTGAGCCAATCTCTCAGGGTAAAATCCACCCTAAGCCACACCATGTTACCCAAGAGGGTAGACATAGTCCCAACAAATCAGTGGCCAACTCATCAGCCTCTTTTGAGGAGATTTGTCCACTCCATCCCCAATCGTACTTTTCCCCAAAGTACCCCTCGCCAAGACCTATCTAGGACTTGATACTTCCCTATTCAAAACTCGACCAATCGAGTAGAAATTTTCTACAGATCTTAATATTGATGCCAGGGACCACCACCCAAAATTTGGGGGAGTTTGGGCTTAATTTCATCTCCTAATTAATTTTATATTGTTTATTAAATTTTTACAAAAACTTTAGGCAAAAGTTCTCCAAAAATTCTCATTTTTGGACAGCCTCTCGATATACATATTATAGACCTCCAGTCCAAATTTCAAGTCATTTGGACATGTTATGAACCGTGGGCAACCATTTTAACTTCTGGTTAACCTAGGTCTTGATCCCACCAAAATGAGTGCTGTGTTCAAACCACTCACCCAAACTGAATAAAATCAATTTTAAATTAAAGAAGACCCCGAGGGCTACAACTTTTGTGTCTGGTCATTTTTCCTAAATCGGCCTCTAAGTGCCTCGTTTTGCAGCCTCAACATATATCCAAATAACCTATTTTTCCATTAAGTAATATATAATAATCTATGTATTATAATATAATCTACTGTTCATCTTCTTCAAGAACCCGAAAACCAGACACAGGAAAATCATTTTTCCTGTAAGCATTCCGTGATCCGTTGCCGGCCGTTTGGTCACTTCCCTGGCCAGCCACCACCACCACCACCTCCGTTGAGGCGATGGCTAGCGGTCGGCGGTGGTTTGGCCGCCGGAGGTGGCGGTTTCCGGCGAACTCAAAATATCTTTTTCATGGTTTTTCCATGAAAACGAGTGATGGATCCGGCTCCGTTGAGCGCGAACCTCCTTTCTAAGAGTCCTAAGATCTACCCATGAAAGAGAAGGAGTAGAGGAGGACCTTGTTCGCGGTTTGGAGGCGAGAAGAGCGACGAGGTGCCATGGCGCGGTGGTGGCGTTTGCTGAACTCCTCTTTACAGCAAGAACAAGGATCTGCTTCGTTTGCTTGAACGTGTAACCCTCTCCTCTTTCCCTAAGTGGGCTTTTATAAACAGGAAGGTGGGAAGGTGAATGGTTTAAGCCATTATGGCCATGAAGTTCCCTCCCCTTAATGCTTCGGTTATGGTGCAGGGATAAGAAACGGCGGAAACTGAACAGGTATGTCCAGCTGGCGATTTCCTATTGGACCACCTTTTCCTTATTTATTATATAATTACAGAAGGAAAACGGCCGGAAGTTACTCCTGGTGTAACTTCCCAAGCCAGCATTAATTTCCACGCGCGTTAGAATTATTTCGGGCCTGAACCGTCGTTTCGGCCAATGTCACGGGCGTGACACATAGGTCACGGGCGTGACAGGCCCGGGGAGCCCATTCTGGGTTCGACGATCGTCGAACTGAGATCGACGATCGTCGATCGGTGGTCACGGGCGTGACACCTGTGTCACGGGCGTGACAGCGTCGGGCGGTTAAATATGGTCGACGATCGTTGATTTGAGATCGACGGTCGTCGAACGCTGGTCACGCCCTAGGTCACGGGCGTGACCTCCAGGTCACGGGCGTGACATGCCCGAACGGCAAGTTTCGGGCTCGACGATCGTCGAATTGAGGTCGACGATCGTCGAAGGTTGGTCACGCCCTAGGTCACGGGCGTGACACTCATGGTCACGGGCGTGACATGCCCAGACAGCGCGTTCGACGATCGTCTCGTGGAGATTGACGATCGTCGAAGTAGACACGCCCAGGTCACGGGCGTGACGGGCCGGTCACGGGCGTGACCAACCCGTGACCCGCAATATTGGTCGCTTTATTTCCAATTTTGGGCTTCCTAGGGTTCCGTCACGACCAATCTGACTCCTAGGGGTCTAGCCGGAAATGGGATGTTACAGGGGAACCACTATAGTTCCTTGTGTCTTCTGGTTTCTTGAGTATTTTCTTTGCTGTGTGCTGTGATTTTCTTTTTGCTGTCTTAGTTTTAAATTATATAGCAAGGAACCTTACACTTATACATAAATTAAATCTTAATTGTTTTGCTTGTGAAAATTGTAAAGTTATTTTAAAAATACTCTATTCACGCCCCCTCAAGAGTTGAGATAGATCTTTGTCTCACTTTCAATTGGTATCAGAGGGAGGTTGGCTGTTCATACAGGCTAACACCTGAACCAAAAGATCCTTGATAAGATCAATCTTTTAAGAGGGTTATTTTCATTATATTTAATTTTATATAAAGACATGGCATAGAACAAAGATTATGCAAGCACCAGGCCTCCAGTGTGCAATCTATCCAAGTTTGCACTTTGGAAAGCAAGGATTAGACTTTACATGAACTCTATTGATGAAGACATATTTAATTCGGTTTTGACAGTGTGCCCAAGTCCACCAGCAAGCTCAAGTACAAATGCTGTTCCACCTCCTTCAGGAACAGATGCTGAAATAAAGAAGTGGAAGACTGCAGATGCCAAGGCCATGAATATCTTAGCTCAGACAATGTCTGATGAGATATTTCAAACGGTAGCTGAATACAACTCAGCCAATGGACTTTGGGACAAGGTCTCTGAAATTGTCTCAGGATCTGCTGATGAAAGGAAAGACAGGAGATCCCATCTTATAAGCCAATATGAGAATTTCAAAAAGGGAGAAGCTGAATCAGTGGCTGACATGTACAATAGACTAAGTCTGATTGTCAATGAATTAAAGACTCTGCATAAAGAAATCTCATTGACTGAGCAGAATGACAAAATCTTAATGTGCTTCCCCAGCACTTGGGATTCAAGAATCTGGCCAATCAAAGATACCAGAAGTCTAAATGAGATTACCATTGAAGCTCTCCTGGGCAAGCTCAAATCTTATGATCTGCTCATTAAAAATAAAGAAGAAGAACAAAAGGCTACTTCTCCAGTCACAAGGAAAGAGAATACCATAGCCTTCAAAGCTATAGAAGAGGAGCCAGAAGATAAAGCTACAGGAAATGATGAGTTCCTAAGTCTACTTGCCAAAAGATTCTACAAGATGGCCAGAAAAGACTTCAGAAAGAGATCATACAAGGGATATGATAAGCCAAGGTATAATAAATCAAATAACAATAAAGAAATTATATGTTTTGGTTGCAGGAAACCAGGCCATATTGTGCCTGACTGTACAGAAAACAAGAACAAGGACAAGAAAGATAGAAGATAGAGAAGAAAGGAGAAAAACTTCAGAAAGAACAGCTCAGACAAATCCTCCTCCAGCAAGAACAAACATACAAGGAAGGGATTTGTTGCTGAGACATGGAGTGAAACTGAAGAGGACTCTGAAGCCTCATCCAGCTCCAGTGATGATGAGGATGATGCTGATGAAAAGGAATTTTGCATGATATCTATCAATGCCTCTCAAACCGATTCAGAAGCATAAGAGTCAGAATCAGATTCAGAAGCTCAACTAGAAGAAGATCAAGTAATCAATTCATTTGATTTCAGTTCTGAGGACTTTAAACATGAGTTTAAAGTACTATTCCTAGATCTGTTGGAGTCTGAGAAGGAAACCACTTCCCTCAGAAAACAACTGTATGAGTATAACACTTTAAAATCAGAGAACCTCAAACTCTCTGAAGAGTTAGAATGCTATAGAGAGGAGATAGCTTCACTGAAGAGTGAACTATCCAAGGCCAAGAAATTTGAAGAATCCCTTAATGGGAGAAGTAACAAATTAATGGACATCACAAGCACAGTGAACTCAAGATTAAATAGTACACTGGGCTTGGGTGCTTCATCTAGCCAACCCATAGTATTAACAACCCCAATCAAATTTATTTTTGATAAAGGGAAGTGTGTTGTAGAGGTAGCTAGGAAGAATTCAGATCTACCTAAGAAAAGCAAAGCTCAACAGAAAACGTCGAGCAGAGGTCGACGATCGTCGAATAGATATCGACGATCTCAGGCTGAAACGTCGAACTCAGCTCAACGATTTCTGAACTCGAAACTCCCTCACAGTCGATCTTCGAACAGTGCTCAACGATTTTACCCAAGATCGTCGAACTCAGCTCGACGATCGTTGAACGGAGTTCAGAGCTTTGAACCTTCTTTCAGAGGCAAATCTCAATTCAATCATAGAAGTGCTTCATCCCAATGCTTTAATCCTTATACTGAATGAATAATACCCCCTAGGAGATACCATCCTGAAGGTTATAAGAGTCAACCTAGGATGTCTTTTATTTCTGAATTTAAGGGATATCAACTTAGGCCCAAGGTAAACTGGGTCAAAAACATATAAGCTGTTTATGTGCAGGTGAAGACCTATCCAACATCAAACCAGCTATGGTATCTGGATAGCGGGTGCTCAAAGCACATGACAGGGAATAAGGACAACTTCACATCCTTTAAAGCCAAGCTTGGACCCAAAGTAATCTTTGGTGATTCAAACTTTGGAACAACAAAAGGATATGGTGCAGTCCAAATTGGGACAGTCACCTTCAAGAAAGTAACCTATGTTGAAGGACTCAAGCACAACCTGATAAGCATTAGTAAGCTGTGTGATGAAGGATATCAAGTGACTTCAACAAAGAAATATGCAAGATCAAGTCAGAAGACAACACAACAGTGTTGACAGGTAATAGGAAAGGTAATATTTACTTAGTAGACTTTCATTCATCTAAGGTAGATATTTGTCTGTTTAATTCCATAACTAGACCTAATATTCTATGGCATAAGAGACTAGGACATGTTAACCTTAGAACCATTTCTAGGCTATCCAAGGACAACCTTGTCAGAGGACTGCCTTCTGGCCCCTACAAGAAGGAAGGGCTCTGCAAGGCTTATCAATTAGGCAAGCAAACTAAAAATAGCTTTAAATCAATTAACAAGAGTGATTCACCTACGATTTTGTATCTGTTACACATGGATCTTTTTGGAACCATTATAGTACAAAGCTTAGGAGGGAAATCCTATACTTTAATGATTATAGATGACTTCTCAAGATTCACATGGGTATTCTTTCTGAGGAAGAAGTCTGATAACTTTAAGTGTTTGACAGAGTTTCTCAAATGAATTCAGATTGAGTTCAACACTCACATTGCCCTGATCAAAAGTGATTATGGGACAGAGTTTGATTCTCTTCTCATGCAAGAGTTTTGTCAAAGTGAAGGGATCAGGCATACTTTCTCAGCTCCTAGAACTCCTCAACCAAATGGGGTAGCTGAAAGGAAAAATAGAACCCTCATTGAATCTGCAACTACATTATTGACAGATGCTCACCTACCTCTATCCTTTTGGGCTGATGCAGTGAACACCTCCAATTATGTGTTGAATAGAAGTCTAATACATAAACTGAAGGGCAAGACTCCCTATGAATTGCTCAAAGGGAAGAAACCTAAAGTAGACTATTTTTAAGTTTTTGGTTGCACTTGTTACATTCACAATAATGACAAGAAATATTTAGCAAAATTTCAAGCAAAAGCTGATGAAGGAGTGTTTCTGGGATACTCCATGATCAGTAAAGCTTATAGGGTTTATAATAAAACTACTATAAAAATAGAAGAATCTGTCCACTTTTCCTTTGATGAAACTAATATGTCTTTCAAGAAGAAGAATACTTCTACCATAGAATATTTGCAGGTGCATTCTATAACTGAAGAATTGGATAGATTACAAGTTACTCAAAAGGATGAAAGTAGTGAAGATGAAGAAGCTGCTCCACATCTAGAAGAAAATCTTCTTGAAGAGCCAGTTGTTGTCCCACAAGAGGAAACAATAACACGGGTTGGTGAACATTCTACACCCCCTGTTGATCTAGTAACAACAAGAGATCATCCAATCTCCCAAGTGATTGGAGACATCTCAGCTGGTGTGCAAACAAGAAATTAGATCAATCAAAACCTGATGCACACTTGCTTTCTCTCTCAAATTGAACCTCAAACAATACAAGATGCAGAGCAAGATCCACACTGGATCATTACATTGCAAGAGAAGTTGCATCAATTTGAAAGAAACAAAGTTTGGGAACTAGTGCCTAAGCCAAAGGATCATTCCATTGTTGGAACAAAATGGGTGTTCAGAAATAAGCTGGATGATCAAGGAATTATTGTAAGGAACAAGGCAAGGCTAGTTGCTCAAGGATATTGTCAAGAAGAGGGGATAGACTATGACCAGACCTTTGCACCTATTGCAAGGTTAGAGGCCATAAGAATCTTCCTGGCTTATGTTGCTCCCAAGGGTTTCAAAGTCTATCAAATGGATGTGAAGAGTGCTTTTCTTAATGGGGAGATCAAAGAAGAAGTCTATGTCAGACAACCTCTAGGTTTTATCTCTCTAACTCATCCAGATTATTTTTAAACTACACAAAGCATTATATGGTCTCAAGCAAGCTCCTAGAGCATGGTATGAGACTCTAGCATGCTTTCTGCTGAAGAATGATTTTGTTAGGGGGAGAGTAGACAAAACACTTTTTATTAGAACCCATAAGTCCCATACCCTACTAGTACAAATTTATGTAGATGATATTATATTTGGGTCTACTGATTGAAATTTGTGCAAAAAGTTTTCCAAGCTTATGCACTCTAAATTTGAAAGGAGTAGCATGGGTGAGCTATCCTTCTTCTTAGGATTGCAAGTCAAACAACATGCTGAAGGCATATTTATTTCTCAAACCAAATATGCAAAAGAATTGGTTAAGAAATTTGGGATGTCTGATGCATCATATATGAAAACACCCATGCCTACCAATGCTGTATTGGATGCTGATGAACATGGGAAACCAGTTGATCAGACAACATATAGAGCAATGATTGGCTCTCTATTGTATCTTACGGCCAGTAGGCCTGATATAATGTTTGCTACATGTATATGTGCTAGATTTCAAGTTAGCCCTAGAGAGTCATACTTAACTTTAGTAAAGAAGATTCTTAGGTATGTTAGAAGCTGTCCAAATCTAGGTCTCTGGTATACAAAAGATTCAGCATTTGACTTAACTGGATTTTTAGATGCTGATTATGCTGGATGCAGAATAGACAGGAAAAGCACTAGTGGAACTTGTCAGTTTCTTGGTGATAGACTTGTCTCATGGTATTGTAAGAAACAAACATCTGTGTCAACCTCAACTGCTAAAGCTGAATATATGGCTGCAGGCAGTTGTTGTTTACAAATATTGATGATACAAAACCAACTCCTAGACTATGGTTACAACTTAGAGAAGTCTAAAATATTTTGTGATAACACCAGTGCTATTTCCATTTCACAAAATCCAGTCCTCCATAGTAGGACAAAACACATAGAAATTAGGCATCATTTTCTAAGGGATAATGTTGAGAAAAATAAAATTGAACTTCAATATATCCCAACTGATTTGCAAAGGGGAGATATTTTCACCAAGCCCTTGGATGAAAAGAAACACAACTTCTTCCTCAATCAGTTAGGCATGTTAGATGGAGGAAGCCTAAAATAAATTACAAGATTTTCAAAAGCTAAAAACAGACCAAGATTAGGCTAAAAACTCATCTTTTTTTTGTGTCTGTAGGATAGTTTTCTGACTCTGAACTACGCTCGACGTTTTCCCCAGAAAGCGTCAAACGGAGATCGACGTTTTCCCAAAACGTCGACCTGAGTTCAGAGCGTGTCAGATAGTTGTATACTATCTCTTTCAGGCCTTCGATCGTCGAACTGAGCTCGACGTTCTCCCTAGATCGTCGAACTGAGATCTACGATATTGAAGACCTTTCATCTTCCATCAGGAGTCCTGATCATCGAACGGAGATCGACGATCCTTCCTTTTTCGCGTCGAACCCTAATATAAAATCATTTTTCAGCCGCCGCTCATCGTTTACGCTTTCATACTCTCTGCAACTCTTTCCCTCCAAACTTTCTATACTTGGTCGTGTTTGCTCAATCTTTGCAGGTACAGATGGCTGCATCAGTTGCTGCTCTTTCAAAAATGAAATTTGATACAGGCTTCGACATCGACATGAATTCTTTCGATGGAAGCGACCAGAGATTCAAAGATATCTTAAATATTTTCCAAGAACAACGGTTAGTTCAGATTATGTCCACCAGAGTGAAGCTCGCAGCAGACGAAATAAAAGAATGGTGTTTTTCTGCCATACATGAGAATGAGAATTCTATAGTCGGCTCGATCAAAGGGACTCAGGTACCCTTGTCCCCCGCTCTACCAATAGAAGTTTTCAACCTCAGTACTGGAAATGATTCTATTGATTTGTCTGGAGAAGAGTTTGATTCAATGCTAGATAGAATGAGTCACTCTGCTGTGAACCCTAATAAATTGCTGAAAAAGAATTTATCTATTGAATTTCAATTCTTGACTGATGTTGTTAGAAAAGTGCTCCTGGCAAAGCACTCCACCCATGATACAATTTCAAGATACCAGTTATGTCTAATGGGAGCATTGGTTGATAAAAAACATCTGGACTGGGGCTCCATCTTCTTTAATTTGATCAAGAAGAAACTTAGCAAAAGCTGTGTAAGCTTTGGGAGGATCTTAGGGGTTTACCTGCACTCCAGGTGCCCTGATCTGCTGACTTCAAGTGGGATATACATCAATGCATCCAAAAGACTTACCTGTGCCCTCTTCAGCAGGTGGGACAGGCAGATCATAAACCCTAATAGGGCTGCTACAGCAACACCTGCTTCAGGCACAAGGGCTGCCTCAGTCACTCCTCCTCAGGTCTCTACCCCAGCAGGAGATTTGCCTGCTTCTTCTCCTCTTTCAGCTGTCTCTGCCCCAGTCATCTCAACCTCACCACCAATCTCCACCATAACCATATCTTCCCCCATTACAATCTCTTCACCAATCTCACCTCCTCCCGCCACTACCTCTGAACAATTCCATCCTTTATTCTATTATCCACCTGTCACCTCTCCATCATTTTCTCTCTTTGATGACTCCTTCATGGATGATTCTTCTCCTGAGCTTCCCTCTACATCCTCCTACCAACAACTTCTTCAAGACATACTCTCTCAACCATCCTTTTCCCCTTCCATCTCATCCATCTCCAACCCAGTTACATCAATCTCAACACCTCCTACCCCTAGGCCATCCATCCCTACTCCTCCTACCTCAACATTCTCCATTCCATCAGCTCCAGCCAACATCATTCTAGCCACTTCATCTCCTACCTCTAATCAAGCCCCTCTTGAGCATGTAGATCTTTCAGCTTTGGCAGACAGGCTGTATGAGCTGCTAGCCCCCAGGGTAACCTCATTGCTGGAGACCACCTTGGCTCCACTTCTGAAAAGTGTTCAGGAGCTGTCTACCAGGCTCTCTCCCTTCCTCTCCTCTCAGGCAATCCCTTCTTCTGGGTGCCATGATCCAATTACCACTGAATCCAGGCAGGGGGAGATGCCTTATGAAGCTCTGGTTGTGCCTGAGGCTGCTGAAGGTTCAGTTCCTACTCCTGTCTTTGCAGTGGATCTTCAGAGTCTGCTATCAGTATTTGATTCTGTGTATTTCAGTTCTCTACCAGTACAACAAGTTGAAGATCTTACTAAGGCCATTGTGCCTATCTCAGTATATGATCCCAGCCTGATTGCCTCATATGTCAATTCTTTCAAGGCAATGGATGTTATTGCTTCCATCTCTATTGCTGCTGCTACTGCTTCCATTGAATCTTCTGATATTGAAATGTTGCCTATTGTTGATGATACTACTGCTAAAGAACTTGCTACATATATGGAAGAATCTGCTCCTGCTGTTGCTCCAATTTCTGCTGCTGCTGCTATTCCTGCTCTAACTCCTGATCAACTGAAACAACAAGAGATATATATAAAGAGCATTGATGAGTTGTATGATAGACCCCAAAGTTCAGAAAGTGATCAGTTTCACACTGAATCTGATGACTCTTCTGGAACTATTGCCAAGAAAAGGAAGGCCAGAAGCAAGGCCATGAGGAAGGTTCCCCCTACTCAAGCCAAAGATGCCAATGACATTCCATACTATATTCTGCATGACAGTCCAATCTCTGAGCCCTGGATGCAGTTCTCCAAAAATCAATCGAAAGCTATGAAGAAAAGAAGGAAATTGGATAGATATGAGAAAGGATGTTCTCGGTTTCAGCCTCCTACTCCTCCTCCTCCAGATTCAGGATCAGGTGGAGGCTCAGCTTCTCAAACCCCAGCTTCAAAGCAAAGTTCCTCCCAGTCCTCATAAAGATATCATCCTAGGGGACAATAGCAAAGGGGTTATCAGTCCAGAAGGGGACAGTATAGAGGAAATCAAAGATAATATAGATTTCATGCAAGGGAAGGACAAAGGCACATGGACTCTACTCTTGGTCCTTTCCCTTATAAACTCAGAGAAAATGTTGATACTAGAACTCCTACTACTTCAGAAACTATCAATAGATATGAGCCAGCAGTTCCTTTTAAAGATCCAGAGAACAATCCATTATCATGGACTGCTAGGATGAAAGAAATTGCTGCTTTAGATCAGTTGAAGAAAGCCAGAGAACAAGGAAAAGACTTCGCCAATATTACTACTTTATCAGATCAGAGAAAAGCAGAACTGGAAAGGTATGCATCAAGAAAATTCTTTGACCCAGTGGACTACATGAAATTGCATCCTGAGGCTGTGGTTCCAGGAGCTAGATCTCAAACCTCCTTTGGTGCAGAGGATGATAGAAGGTCAAAGAAGGAAGCACTTAATCCCAACAGGGAAATTCTATTTAAGAAAGGAAGTGAAAAGAAGTAATATCTATAAGCAGACAATACAATCATTCTGAACATTTGCTGATATTCCATATAACTGCTGCCTTGTTGCTTGCTCTGTTCTTTTTGTTTCAGTTTATTGCTCTTCAGTATATTATTGTTGTTTTTATTTCTGAGATTTGTAAATAGTAATTCTAACCCAAATAGGGGGAGATTGTTGGAACACCCTATTACTAATTTAGGCCAGGATCACTATATTTGTCTTAGGAAACCAGTTTGACCTAGATGTATAGTTAAAAAGGTCAACATTAGAATGTGTTTAGGGCTTAGAATTTAGGTTTAAAGCTGCCCCCAGGACCATTCAAGGAATCAGACTTAAAGTTGAGGCAAAGACAATTATCGTCGAGCTTAGGTCGACGAAACGTCGAACTCCGTTCGACGCTCTCTGAGCTCAACTTTGCTAAATTGTCGAGCTCCGGTCGACGATCTTCTAGCTTAGATTGATGATCTGTCTTCAGCTTATTCTTCAGGTCGCAGAGCTCCGATCAATTATCTTCGAGCTCAGGTCAACGTTTTTTGTCTAATCTTCTTTCCAATCTCTGAGCTCAGGTCGACGATCGTAGAGCTCAGATCGACGTTTTTCCTGAGAGATCGACGATTTTAAGGATTCAAATTCAGTCAGACTTTGGAATGTTTTTCAAATTATCTCAGCATTTATTTCAAGAGATCTGCCAGTCATTTTCCTTTATTCTGGAGCAAATTTCAAGGAATTATTTTTGAGAATGTTTATTGGACTTTCCTCTAGAAGACAAGACTTTTATGGAGGACATTTAATGTCTATTAACGGCTATCTTGGATAGAGGATCTTCAGAGAATAAAATTTTCTTTTAGTCTGACAGAGATACATAACCAGTGAACACAACAAGAAATTTATAGTACAGATTCACAAGATAGAGAGATCAATTCAAAAAAATTAAAGTGATCAATTCTGAAGAATCTGTTGAACATTTTGGCATACTGAAAAAGTGATCATAAGCTTCATCACAAGGACTCCAGACAATTCAATTTTCTCAGCCTCTGCTAAAACCATCTTCTGCTGGAGATCTGAAGCTTCTGAAGACCTATCACCCTGAAGCAAAGCTTCCACTCCTGAACTAGTCTACATCTCAGGGGGAGCTTTGACAACACAATCAATCCACGTGTGCTTCTCTCTTTGATTTAGACAGAGAAGATAACTTCACTCTTTTTCTTCTTCTTTCCTGCTGTAAAAGGGTTACCAAAACTCCCTTCAAAAGTTTTGATTCTGGTTCTGAGAACCTTGTCAAAACTCAGTGGTGGCAAGACACCTAATCAAAAAATCTAGTTTGGTTTTTGAGCACCTTATCAAAAGCACATTGGTTCCCAGGACACCTGATCAACCCTTCCTGCAGTGGATTCCTACCAAGGGTGGTAGAAGAGTGGATGTACCCAAGTTTTTGGGGAACCACTATAGTTCCTTGTGTCTTCTGTTTTCTTGAGTATTTTCTTTTGCTGTGTGCTGTGATTTTCTTTTTACTATCTTAGTTTTAAATTATATAGCAAGGCACCTTACACTTATATATAAATTAAATCTTAATTGTTTTGCTTGTGAAAATTGTAAAGTTATTTTAAAAATACTCTATTCACCCCCCCTCTAGAGTTGAGATAGATCTTTGTCTCACTTTCAAGGTAGATACCTCAAAACCCCAACCCTAGGGTTAGGGTAGAATCACCTTTGTATAACACAAGCCAATTTTACTCATCAAAAGGGTGTGAAACTTTAGGAGCATGAGTTTTAAGGTAGAAAGAACCATTAGTAATTTTACTGGAATTTTTTGAGCAATATTTTTAGTACTTCATTTTTAAGGTATGATATAGCCCTAAATAAGTTTTTATTTATTAAAAATCATTCTCTTCACTGAACCCCATGAAACTTTGGCAGTGAATGTATTAGGTTGAAATTGTTGCCCATGATTTTTTGTATAATTTTTGTTTGATCAAATCTAGTACATCATGCACAAATGATTAAAAAGGGGTTTGGTGGTGTAAAATTATTCATAGATGATATATCTGTTGAAAAATTATGAGGCTTAGGCACAGATGATTTCAGGGCTAAATATGCTTGTAGTAATTTATTTAAAATTTTTAGAGGGTTGATTATAGTACTTTCCTAACAAGTCCATAATATTTAGGTTTTTGGTAATTATTTTATTTAGAGTTTAATACCTGCTAAAAAATTATGAAACTTGTCCAATGATGTTTATAGAGTTGTATTAGCTCAATATAATTAATTCATAATTTTTGGATGAAAATTTTTTGTACTTGATTCATTAATAATGAAAGATAGAGATTATTTATATAATAGTTTTAATGCCCCTTAGTTGCTAGAAAAATTATTATACGTTGGATTTACATTACTGAGTTAACCTAATATTTATCATAATTTTGTTAGGCATCTTGCATGAGTACTTAGGGTAGTTCATGTTAAAACTATTAGCCCTTAGAAGCTTCAAGGTAATTAATAAAATGCGAATAAATTAGGAAAATTACAATTTTATGGATTTAGTCTATTTGTGCCATGATAGGTCTCCAGTAAATAATTTAGAGCATTTGGACTCTTTATACGATGGGAGCCCTGCAGAAGATCCCTTGGCTTATGCATTTTCGCACAAAAGTTAAGGTTACTTTTCATACTTTACTTTACTGCCACATGTACTATAAAATTGCTAGTATATGTCCGTTATCATCTGTTTCTTGATTACTCTCCACCTTCAAGTCCTCCCCTATCTTCCTCTCCGCTCAGTGCCTAGGGGCCATGGGGGAAGGGGTGGGGGATGATAGGACTTAGTCATATAGACTAACGATTTTCGGACCATATCATTTAGGGGATCGTGGAGCCCAGCATGGTGGAGCATCCCAGGAGGTCGGCCTGTTTGGAGATAGGGCAGTCTAGCTTAGGAGTTGAGACAGCTGGGTCTGTTAGTCCCTAATTCCAGTAGTGATTTATTTTGCTTCCGCTTGAGTGACTATGTAGTGAGGATTTGATGTATCGAGCTTAAGCCCTTATTTTCAGCACTTTTATATTTTGTGGACTCTCCCTTTGTGGAGATTTTCTTTCTCTGATGTGATTTATTGTGGACATTTGTTTAGAGTTTTTACTTCGCTTGTGTTTACTCTACTTGGTTATTTTTCCGTGATTGAAACGGCCGGCAGAATCGGTATTTCATGGTGATGACCCTTCAGGGCGTGAAGGTGTCACCACAAAGCAGCGGTTCTGGGCCTAAGACCCCGGTGTTTTAAAAAGAAAAAAATGGGGTCTTACAAGTGGTATCAGAGGTAACCTCGATCGGAAGAGTAGCAGTCAACTAACCCTTGGTCTCCCCCGCTCGAGTTTAGTTTGGGGACAAACTAAGCAGTGGAAGCGTGGTGTGCCTATATGGGGATCACATGTAATTGTCCATTGTTAATTAGACTTGAGTCAATTTCTTACAGACGATTTTTGATATGCAGCCTCCAGCACAGCCTACACCACAGGGCGAAGTCCGACAGACTTCGAATATTGCACCACCTCCCCCGGTTCCCACTCCGTTCCAATAGCTAGAGATGGGGCAGACTTTGACAGCCATTCTGTAGGCTTTCAGGCCCCAGCAGGGTCCGGTCCCGCAGCCAAACACGAGGGTCAACTGGCTGAGGAACTTCCGAGGACTCTCTCTGTAACGCCCCCGATTTTCCTGCATTTATCTGTATTCTCATTGGCATTACGATGATGCATTCCGTGGCTTGTGCCATGTGTGGAGTATGGTTTAGCTCCTTTGAACTGAGTGCCCTGTTTGGTAGCCTGTTGGCAAGATCTCCCTAGCAAGCCGAGTCGTTTTGGGTGACCCGGTGTGGCCTCTCGGGGGAATGTTTGTGTTTGGCTTTGTTTGGGTATAACTCGAGTTCTGTTCGTCGAAAGTTAATTTTGACTTCGCCGTTGTGTTCGTAGCGTGGGTATTTAGCTACGGTGCGAATTTCATAAAATTCCGAGGTGGTTCGGTTTTCGCGTCGTTTGGTGTGTTATTGGTATTTGTGATCAATTAATTAAATTGATTTTGCTTGTTCTGTAGCCCTTCGGTTTTGACCGATTGTTAAATTCTGCGAGAGAATTTAATTGGGCAGTTATCGCCTTGCCTTGGTGCCAGCCATATTTTTTTTGGCTTATGCTTATTTTTGTATTTACTTAATGAAATTAAGTAATTAGGCGTTTTAGGGTTCGGTTATGGTTGAACCGGCGTTTAGCTTTTCGTATAAAAGCTTTTCTTAAGAAGTGACGGCCCACTTCTTCTTCTTCTTTTCCTGAGAGAGAAGTCGTCGCTACCTTTTTCGCGGAGAGCAGAGGAGAAAACCGCCCGTCCTGTACCTCCTTCGGTCGGCGATTCCGGGCTTGTTCGTGGACGGAATTCGATTCCGAAAACGGTGTTGTCTTGCTCTCTCCGAGATCTTCGTTTCGACGGTAAGATATTCGATTTTCGTGGAGTTTTGATGAGATTTGGGTTTCGGTTTTGGAGTTTTCAGCCATTAAAGGCCGTGAGATTTATTCTAGGTGCTGCGTCTGGTTGTTCCGTGTGAAGAGGAGGAGAGCCATCTAGGCTTCGCTGAAAGTTGAGGCAAGTGGTATTCTTGCCCTTGCCAAGTTTCTTTTGATTATTTTTGCTGAAATAGAAATCCCTGTTAGCCCAGGTTAGAGGCCTTGTTGTTCTCATATTTATTGCTATCCATAGGAATTAGTTCTTCCTATAAACCCCCCCTACTTGTGCTGATGGAACCCAACTTTGCCGGCGTTATGCGGTTTATCTTTGTTCAGATTTGCTCTGGTTTGGGTGTAGCCGAGAGGGAGTGTTAGGAGGGGAGGGGGTGTTTTTCCCAAATTTGTTAAGGGTATTACTCGAGTATGGGAGCATGTTACTCGTGAGGTAGAAGTGGATTACTCGGGTATTAGTTCTGGAGTACTCGAGTAGGTGGTAGATACTCGAGTAGTAGCCTTGAGCTACTCGAGTAGTGGTTTCAAGATACTCGAGTAGTAGCTTTGAGATACTCGAGTAGAAGGCATTAACTCGAGTATTTGCCTTGGAGTTACTCGAGTAGTAGGCAACTACTCGAGTAGGGGTTATGGGTTACTCGAGTAGTAGGTAACTACTCGAGTAAGGGTTTTTAGTTACTCGAATAGTGGGCATCTACTCGAGTGCAGGTTTGTAGATACTCGAGTAGCTGGTTGGAGTACTCGAGTAGCTGTTTGTAGATACTCGAGTAGCTGGTTAGAGTACTCGAGTAGCTGGTTGGAGTACTCGAGTAGCTTGTTGGAGTACTCGAGTAGCTGGTTGGAGTACTCGAGTAGCTGGTTGGAGTACTCGAGTAGCTGGTTGGAGTACTCGAGTAGTTAGTAACTACTCGAGTGCTGGTTATGTTTGTATACTCGAGTAGGTGCATTGGCTTACTCGAGTAGTAGGTAACTACTCGAGTAGGGGGTTTGGTTTACTCGAGTAGTAGGTAACTACTCAAGTGCAGATACGCGAGTAGTGGCTTTAGCATACTCGAGTAGTAGGCAACTACTCGAGTAGAGGGTTGAGGTACTCGAGTAGTGGGCGACTACTCGAGTAGAGGGATGAGGTACACGAGTAGTTGGTAACTACTCGAGTACTGGAAATTCCCTGCCTTCGTTTTGCCTTAGAATCGTCGAGCTCCGTGTTACCTTAGTGGGATTGAGGTTAGAGTTTGGTTTTGGCCTTAAGTGAGGCTAGCTCACTCAACGCCAAGGTGTAGGTAGGCACCGAGTGGGTCTCACTCAGCGCCTTGTCGTGTTGATTCTTTTCAACACTCTTCCTTTACCTTGTTTTCCGCTCCCGAGTGGTTTTCTTGTTATATTTCTCATATTTCCTTGTCGGCCATTTTCTTTACCTTCTTAAAGGCCGAATCGTGGGTCGTGGTTAGGGCTGATACCGAGTCCAGTTCGAGCGATTTTGGCTCGGCTCGAAATCGAAATTTTCGACTCGAACTCGGCTCGAAATCGACTCGAAATCGAAATTGATTTCGAGTCGAGTCGGCTCGACTCAAAATGACTCGATTCCGAGTCGGCTCGAAATCGAATCGAGCCGGCTCGAAATCGAATCGAGCCGGCTCGAAATCGAATTGAGTCAGCTCAAAATCGAATCGAGTCGGCTCGAAATCGAATAAAGTCGGCTCGAAATTTAGCAATTTTTCGTTTTATTCCTAGTTTGTGCAAAATAAAATTGGGCAACGTATAAATTTAGCAAATGAAACACTTAAAGCCTTCATTCTTTTTATTAATATTTAAATTTTGTTATTTTTAATCTTAAAATAAGAATATATTAATAAATACATAATTTTTTTTAATTAATTCGAGTTGATTCGAATCATATTTCGAGCGATTCAGGGCTGGCTCGAAATCGACTCGAAATCAGATTCGAGTCAAATTGAATCGACTCAAATTGAGTCGAATCAATTTTAACCGATTCCGATTCGGCTCAATTTTCGAATGATTTTCGAGCGATTTTCGAGTTTCGAATAATATGCTCAGCCCTAGTCGTGGTTAGTAGTGGTGGTTTATAGCTCTTCAGGGGGGTGGAGTTGTGTGACATAGCCAAGGCCACTCTTGTTTTCGTGCTCCAGGTACGGGCTGGGCATGTGTGGGTGGAAGGTCCCTTGTGCTTTCACGTGTAGACCCTCGAGCTTGTTGACTTGGACATGGTGGATTGGGGGACTGCGTTTGCCGTCGATCCGGTTCCTCGTTGTTTGTTTTTGCTACTATCACTCTCCACAGTTTAGGGTGTTAGAGGTTTCTTCCTTGGTAGTTTGCAGCACTTTTGGCTCTTGGTAGCCTAGTAGGGCCGGCAGGATGTTGTTCCTGAGTGGGGTTGTTGTTGTTTCCTGTGCTCGTTGTGCTTTTCTGTTGTCTTGGTTTGGACAGTTGTGGCTCTTTCTACTGCATGTTTTTCAGTTACTTCTTCCTTTTGGTTGACTCTTGCTTGCAGTTGTTTTTACCTTGTTGCTTGCTGAGGTATTCTGTTTTCTTTTGGAATGCCTCAGGTTCTGAGTTGTAGCCGGTCTGGTGGCTAGTTGAGGCAGTGGTGCTGCTGGTGGACACCCGGACCTTGGAGATCCGTTTACCTTGTTAGTGAGATAGTTTCTCTGTACCTTCTTGCAGACTTACATATGTGCCAGTGGGTTAGTGTCAGGTTGTTGGCGCCCACTGGTAGTTTTCTTACCTTTGTACTGGATATATTTACTTATGCTGCTACCATTTTCTGGAGATAGTCTACTTGCTCTGAGAAGGTTTTATGCTAGGTTGCTAGTTACCTTTAAACTATAAATATTATTATAAATAAAGCTCATGATCGGCAAGTTTTATAAGACTTAATCACTATTTTCCAAATCACGTATGAAAATCATTTTCTTATATATTATATAAATTAAATGTAGTGTCTTGCATAGCATGAGTGGTTCTCTTGGGACCCTTATGTGCTCTTTAGGGTGTAAAACCTAATTAAAGTATTTTTCTTTCCGCAGCGTATAAATATAGTTTTTCTTTTGTGGACTAGGTGATCCACTGAGCCGAGGGATACGGTCTCTAAAATATAACTGATTTTCTATTCATAAAACACAGGATTTTCTTGCATAAAGTTTGTAGTTGGTTTTGCCTGAGCGTCAGCGGTTATCCCCTGCTTGACGTGGCATCATGACGCGTGTTTTCTCATACTCTGATAATTCCTATAATTGGACAAAATGCGGGTTGTGACAGTTGGTATCAGAGGGAGGTTGCTTGACAAGTTAGTTGAGCAACCTTCCTTTGTTTGCTTTAGTAGTTCAGCATCATGTCATTCACACATCGATATGTCATCAGCACGTTTTGGCAAAAGCACGAACACTACACTCATGGCATAACATGAAGTATACGAGGCATATTATGTAGTATGGGATGCATAATATGTGTTCGTATATGGATCCACCATAGGGGCTACATGTGAGGGTTATGTAGTATGGGATGCATAACCTCACCACATGACTGCGACTAGTACGTTTCTTTTTCGTGGCATGGGAATGTTATATAGTATGGGATGCATAACATTTTCATGTGTATGCCGCTCATAACATGCATTAGGACCCTTTTTAGAATGCATAGCATAAACATGCATAGCATATCATTACATAAGCACAACGTGCCGAGCTAAAGATTTACACGATGACATATGTACACACATAAGTTTTCAAAACAAAATAAAGTCATGCATTCCCGATCTAGGCACAAGAGTTAGCAAGGTGATGGTTAACTATCTTAGGTTAGGGCATGTCATCAAATTTTTGTTAAAAAGATAAACTCTCAGAGCAAGTTTAGCAGCTTTAAGCCTATATCTATATATGTATGGTCTGTACTTGTGTTTGTGTTCTAGTCGTTGATTGGGGATCTGATTTGGGGTGGTTATGATTATAGGATGTCTAGGCGACCTACGACTCGATCGACTCCCCTGTCTGAAGGTGTGTCGTCTGGGGCTCAGCGTGATACGGTAATCGAGAGTCTGCGTCAGAGTAGCGAAGCTATGGGCAGACAGTTGGAGGAGGTGCAAGCCCAGATTCAGTCTTTGGTGGCAGTTGTGGCAGGACAGGCTCAGGGTGCGCAAGTTCCTGCTGGGGGGTTAGCTGTTCCTCCTCCCCCTGCACTAGTGAGACCTCCAGTAGTGGTGCCAGCGGAGATGGCCTTCATCTCGCAGTTTTAGAGGCTGAGCCGTCCCACTTATGACGGGAAGGCAGATTTCATGGTTATAGATGATTGGCTGATCTCCATGAAGGAGATGTTTTCGTATTCAGGGATTGCTGGTGACCAGAGGGTGATGCTAGCCACCTATCAGCTTAAAGGCTTGGCTAAGAGTTGGTGGCTGAGAGAGAAGGAGAGCTTAGTAGATGGATGCTCTTGGGGAATGTTTAAGGAGATGTTGTTGAGGAAGTTCTTGCCTTCGGTCGAGCGGGACCGTCTCATGAATGACTTTCTCTACCTGAAGCAAAGGCAACTCACGGTGGGTGAGTATGAAATAGAATTTAGTAAGTTGAGCCGTTTTTCCCCTGCCTTGGTCAGCGTTGAGGCTGATCGAGTTAAGAGATTTCTTGGTTGTTTGAGGAGCGAAGTGCAGCAGTTGACCAGTGCTTATGGGTCAGTGACTTATGCTGGAGTTGTAGAGGCTGCTCTTAAGGTTGAGGCTATTGAAACGGCAAAGAGCAGAGGCCAGCAGATGAGAAAGGACAAGAGAAAGTCTGTGGAGGGGAAGAAGCCCCTGGTACCCGATGCTGTTCTGGGAAAGAGGAGCCGAGTAGTGTGCAGTTTCTGTGGCCGGTCAGACCATCCTGTCGAGAAATGCTTTAAGAGGTCAGCAGCTCAGAAGAAGGAGCAGGTTCATGCGATCCAGGGTGCTCCTAGGAGAGATGTCTCCTGTTCAGTTTGCAAGCGGTCCGGGCATGATGCGGCCCAGTGTTGGACCAAGGATAGAGTCTGCTTTCAGTGTGGGCAGAAGGGTCATATCAAGTTGAGGTGTCCTCAGGTTCAGACAGCTCTTCCTGCAGTTCCATTGCAGGCTTTAGCTCCACCTCCGCGTGTGGACAAGGGAAAAGGGAAGCTGAACGTGATTTCTTCTGAGGTGGCTCAGACTTCGACCCAGGTTATTTCAGGTTAGTTGATTGCTATTTTCCTAGCCTGGTAGTTTTATTTGCTAGAGTGTTGAGGTATTGCTATGGTAGTTCCTTAGTTTGTGTGTTCCTATAGGGAAGTTTAAGGTGAAGAACCGCTGGGCGCGTGTTCTGTTTGACTCCGGCGCTACCCACTCGTTCGTGGCTAGAGCCTTTGTAGAGCGTCATCGATTGACTCTAGATCGTGTTCGGGATTCCTTCTGTGTCAAGTTTCCTTCTGGTGATTCTGTGTTGTCAGATTTGGGCATTTTGGATTGCCCGGTTTTGTTGGGGGACTTTTTTCCGAAGGGGGACCTGAAAATGATTGATCTGGAGGACTTCGATGTCATTTTGGGCATGGACTGGCTCTCTCGGTATGATGCGGTCATTCAGTGCAAAGGAAAGCGCTTGGACTTCATCAGGGACGACGGTCAGCCCGGCAGCGTGTATGCTGCTCTGTGTTAGGGTTTTCCTGTCATCTCTGCGGTATGTGCTCAGAGATTGTTTCATTCTAATTGTGGTGTTTGTTTAGTCTCGGCGATTGGAGCTGCTGTTAGCGTGCCACGCTTGGAAGAGATTCCTATTGTTCGTGGTTTCGCCGATGTTTTTCCTGATGATCTTCCTGGTCTTCCTCCTGATTGGGATGTTGAGTTTGTGATCGATTTAGAGCCGGGTACGCATCCTATTGCTAAGGCGCCGTACCGGATGGCCCCTCGTGTGTTAGAGGAGTTGCGGGTTCAGTTGGATGAGCTGTTAGCTAAAGGGTTTATTAGGCAGAGTTCGTCGCCTTGGGGTGCTCCTGTTTTGTTTGTAAAGAAGATAGATGGGTCGATGCGGCTCTGCATCGACTATAGAGAGTTGAACAAGGTCACTATCAAGAACAGGTACCCTCTGCCGAGGATCGATGATTTGTTTGACCAGTTGCGTGGTAGCACGGTGTTCTCCAAAATCGATCTTCGTTCTGGTTATCATCAGCTTAGGATCCGTGAGGCGGATATTCCACGGACTGCGTTTAGGTCGAGACATGGACACTTTGAGTTTCTGGTGATGTCGTTTGGTCTGACCAACGCACCATCAGCCTTTATGGATATGATGAACCGGGTGTTCAAGGATTTTCTCGATAAGTTCGTTGTGGTCTTCATTGATGACGTGTTAGTTTATTCACGCAGTGCTGAGGAGCATGAGCAGTATTTGCGTTTGGTCCTATCGGAGTTGAGGAATCACAAGTTATTCGCCAAGTTGAGCAAGTGCGAATTTTGGTTGCCTCAAGTTTCTTTTCTAGGCCACGTGGTGACTAAGGATGGGATCTCGGTCGATCCAGAAAAGATTGCAGCAGTGATGGATTGGATTAGGCCGAGTACTCCTAAGGAGATCAGGAGTTTCTTAGGGTTGGCTGGCTATTACATAAGATTTGTGGAGGGTTTCTCTTCCCTAGCCGCACCTTTGACCAAGCTGACTCAGAAGAATGTGGCTTTTGTTTGGAGTGAGAAGTGCGAAGATGCTTTTCTAGAGCTGAAGGAGAGATTGTGCACTGCTCTCGTCCTGACCCTTCCTACCGAGGGAGTAGATTATGATGTTTATGTGGATGCTTCGCTTGTAGGTCTGGGATGCGTATTAATGCAAGAGGGAAAGGTAATTGCCTATGGGTCAAGTCAACTGAAGACTCATGAGAAGAATTATCCCACGCATGACCTCGAGTTTGCAGCGGTTATTTATGCTTTGAAGTTGTGGAGGCACCTACTTTATGGGGCTCAATGCAAGATCTTCACTGACCATAAAAGCCTAAAGTACGTGTTCACGCAGAAGGAGTTGAATCTGCGTCAGCGGCGGTGGCTGGAGTATGTGGCTGATTATGATGTAGAAATCCAGTATCATCCGGGCAAGGCCAACGTGGTGGCCGACGCCCTGAGCCGAAAGACGGGAAAGATCTTTAACCTCTCCGCCAATCGTTTAGTGGAGGAGTTCCTCCTTATGGATATATCAGTGGGATGCTGTAGTTTGCAGAGTAGTTTGTCAGTTGCAGAGCCGTCCTGGATTTCTTTGACTAGGCTGCACCAGAAGGACGATCCTGATCTTATGCACCTTTTCACCAGGACTGAGAAGGGAGAGTTGCCCGATTTTGCTATCGATGATGCGGGTACTTTGAAGTACCGCGGCAGGTTTTGCCTTCCCGCGGTTGGGTATATTAGGAGGATGATTTGCAGTGAGGCTCATGGTTCCAGCATTTCCTACCATCCAGGATCTACGAAGATGTACCGTGACTTAAGACAAATTGCCTGGTGGTATGGCATGAAAGGAGATATAGCCCGATTTGTTGCTGAGTGTCACACTTGCAAGCGTGTGAAGGCCGATCATGGAAGGCCTGGTGGTAAGTTGACTCCGCTAGAGATCCCGACTTGGAAGTGGGAGAGTACATCTATGGATTTCATTACGGGTTTACCAAAATCCCCGAGAGGATTTGATTCGGTTTGGGTTGTAGTAGATAGATTGACGAAGTGCGCTCACTTCGTGCCTTATAAGATTGATTACCCGATGAAGAGGATAGCAGAGTTATACATGAATGAAGTCATCCGACTCCACGGTGTGCCGGTTAGCATCATTTCCGATTGAGATTCCCGGTTTACTTCTCGTTTTTGGCAGAGTCTGCAGGAGGGTCTGGGTACGGATCTGAGATATTCTACTGCCTACCACCCGCAGACCAATGGGCAGACGGAGAGGGTGAACCAGATTGTTGAGGATATGATCCGGTGCTATATTTTAGAGCACGGTGGAGCGTGGGATGAGCGGCTGCGACTCATGGAATTCGCCTACAACAACAGTTATCAGGAAAGTTTGCAGAAGGATCCGTTCGAAGCCTTGTATGGGAGGCGCTGTAGGACTCCGTTGTTTTGGGCTGAGGCTGGTGAGAGGCCTTTGTTGGGTCCCAATGCGCTTGAGGAAATGGAAGTTGTTGTGAAGCTTATTCGGGAGAAGCTTCGTATAGCCCAGGAGAGATATGAAAAGAACGCCAACCGGCGTAGATCTGCTTTGGAGTTTTCCGTCGGGGACCTTGTATTCCTCAAAGTTTCCCCGATGGTAGGTGTTAAGAGATTTGGTAAGAATCGGAAGTTAGACCCAAGGTATGTGGGCCCGTTTGAGATTTTGGAACGGGTTGGCGTGTCAGCATATAGATTGGATTTACCAGCGAACTTCCCGGGTGTGCATAATGTTTTTCATGTTAGCCAATTGCGGAAGTGTGTCCGCAGCAGTGGACAGCTCTTGGATGTTGTGCCCCATTTTGAGCCCAACCTCTCTTTTGTTGAGGTGTCGGTTCGTATTTTAGATACTCAGGAGCGTGTGCTGCGAAAGAAGTCCATACCGATGGTTAAGGTTCTATGGAAGAATCAGGATTTGGAGAGCGCGACTTGGGAGTTAGAGTCGGCTATGAGGAGGGCTTATCCTCACCTGTTTCGTTTATTTAATTGGTATGTTTTCCTTCTTGTAACTCCTATTAGTTGTTTCTCCTTCTTTAGTAGGAGTGTTGTGCGTAAAGTTTCGGGACGAAACTTTCTTTTAGGGGGAGTGACTGTAACGCCCCCGATTTTCCTGCATTTATCTGTATTCTCGTTGGCGTTACGATGACGTGTTCTGTGGCTTGTGCCATGTGTGGAGTATGGTTTAGCTCCTTTGAACTGAGTGCCCTGTTTGGTAGCCTGTTGGCAAGATCTCCCTAGCAAGCCGAGTCGTTTTGGGTGACCCGGTGTGGCCTCTCGGGGGGATGTTTGTGTTTGGCTTTGTTTGGGTATAACTCGAGTTCTGTTCGTCGAAAGTTAATTTCGACTTCTCCGTTGTGTTCGTAGCGTGAATATTTAGCTACGGTGCGAATTTCGTAAAATTCCGAGGTGGTTCGGTTTTTGCGTCGTTTGGTGTGTTATTGGTATTTGTGATCAATTAATAAAATTGATTTGGCTTGTTCTGTAGCCCTTCGGTTTTGACCGATTGTTAAATTCTATGGGAGAATTTAATTGGGCAGTTATCGCCTTGGCTTGGTGGCAGCCATATTTTTTTTGGCTTATGCTTATTTTGGTATTTACTTAATGAAATTAAGTAATTAGGCGTTTTAGGGTTCGGTTATGGATGAACCGGCGTTTAGCTTTTCGTATAAAAGCTTTTCTTAAGATGTGACGGCCCACTTCTTCTTCTTCTTTTCCTGAGAGAGAAACCGTTGCTGCCTTTTTCGCAGAGAGCAGAGGAGAAAACCGCCCGTCCTGTACCTCCTTCGGTCGGCGATTCCGGGCTTGTTCGTGGACGGAATTCGATTCCGAAAACGGAGTTGTCTTGCTCTCTCCGAGATCTTCGTTTCGACGGTAAGATATTCGATTTTCGTGGAGTTTTGATGAGATTTGGGTTTCGGTTTTGGAGTTTTCAGCCATTAATGGCCGTGAGATTTATTCTAGGTGCTGCGGCTGGTTGTTCCGTGTAAAGAGGAGGAGAGCCATCCAGGCTTCGCTGAAAGTTGAGGCAAGAGGTATTCATGCCCTTGCCAAGTTTCTTTTGATTATTTTTGCTGAAATACAAATCCCTGTTAGCCCAGGTTAGAGGCCTTGTTGTTCTCATATTTATTGCTATCCATAGGAATTAGTTCTTCCTATAAACCCCCGTACTTGTGCTGATGGAACCCAACTTTGCCGTCGTTATGCCGTTTATCTTTGTTCAGATTTGCTCTGGTTTGGGTGTAGCCGAGAGGGAGTGTTAGGAGGGGAGGGGGTGTTTTTCCCAAATTTGTTAAGGGTATTACTCGAGTATGGGAGCATGTTACTCGTGAGGTAGAAGTGGATTACTCGGGTATTAGTTCTGGAGTACTCGAGTAGGTGGTAGATACTCGAGTAGTAGCCTTGAGCTACTCGAGTAGTGGTTTTGAGATACTCGAGTAGTAGCTTTGAGATACTCGAGTAGAAGGCATTAACTCGAGTATTTGCCTTGGAGTTACTCGAGTAGTAGGCAACTACTCGAGTAGGGGTTCTGGGTTACTCGAGTAGAAGGTAACTACTCGAGTAAGGGTTTTGAGTTACTCGAGTAGTAGGCATCTACTCGAGTGCAGGTTTGTAGATACTCGAGTAGCTGGTTGGAGTACTCGAGTAGCTGATTGTAGATACTCGAGTAGCTGGTTGGAGTACTCGAGTAGCTGGTTGGAGTACTCGAGTAGCTGGTTGGAGTACTCGAGTAGCTGGTTGGAGTACTCGAGTAGTTGGTAACTACTCGAGTGCTGGTTATGTTCGTATACTCGAGTAGGTGCTTTGGCTTACTCGAGTAGTAGGTAACTACTCGAGTAGGGGGTTTGGTTTACTCGAGTAGTAGGTAACTACTCGAGTGCAGATACGCGAGTAGTGGCTTTAGCATACTCGAGTAGTAGGCAACTACTCGAGTAGAGGGTTGAGGTACTCAAGTAGTGGGCGACTACTCGAGTAGAGGGATGAGGTACATGAGTAGTTGGTAACTACTCGAGTACTTGAAATTCCATGCCTTCTTTTTGTCTTAGAATCGTCGAGCTCCGTGTTACCTTAGTGGGATTGAGGTTAGAGTTTGGTATTGGCCTTAAGTGAGGCTAGCTCACTCAACGCCAAGGTGTAGGTAGGCACCGAGTGGGTCTCACTCAGCGCCTTGTCGTGTTGATTCTTTTCAACACTCTTCCTTTACCTTGTTTTCCGTTCCCGAGTGGTTTTCTTGTTATATTTCTGATTTTTCCTTGTCGGCCGTTTTCTTTACCTTCTTAAAGGCCGAATCGTGGGTCGTGGTTAGTAGTGGTGGTTTATAGCTCTTCAGGGGGGTAGAGTTGTGTGACATAGCCAAGGCCACTCTTGTTTTCGTGCTCCAGGTACGGGCTGGGCATGTGTGGGTGGAAGGTCCCTTGTGCTTTCACGTGTAGACCCTCGAGCTTGTTGACTTGGACATGGTGGATTGGGGGACTGCGTTTGCCGTCGATCCGGTTCCTCGTTGTTTGTTTTTGCTACTATCACTCTCCACAGTTTAGGGTGTTAGACGTTTCTTCCTTGGTAGTTTGCAGCACTTTTGGCTCTTGGTAGCCTAGTAGGCCCGGCAGGATGTTGTTCCTGAGTGGGGTTGTTGCTGTTTGTTGTGCTCATTGTGCTTTTCTGTTGTCCTGGTTTGGTCAGTTGTGGCTCTTTCTACTGCATGTTTTTCAGTTACTTCTTCCTTTTGGTTGACTCTTGCATGCAGTTGTTTTTACCTTGTTGCTTGCTGAGGTATTCTGTTTTCTTTTGGAATGCCTCAGGTTCTGAGTTGTAGCCAGTCTGGTGGCTAGTTGAGGCAGTGGTGCTGCTGGTGGACTCCCGGACCTTGGAGATCCGTTTACCTTGTTAGTGAGATAGTTTCTCTGTACCTTCTTGCAGACTTACATATGTGCCAGTGGGTTCGTGTCAGGTTATTGGCGCCCACTGGTAGTTTTCTTACCTTTGTACTGGATATATTTACTTATGCTGCTACCATTTTCTGGAGATAGTCTACATGCTCTGAGAAGGTTTTATGCTAGGTTGCTAGTTACCTTTAAACTATAAATATTATTATAAATAAAGCTCATGATCGGCATGTTTTATAAGACTTAATCACTATTTTCCAAATCACGTATGAAAATCATTTTCTTATATATTATATAAATTAAATGTAGTGTCTTGCATAGAATGAGTGGTTCTCTTGGGACCCTTATGCGCTCTTTAGGGTGTAAAACCTAATTAAACTATTTTTCTTTCCGCAGCGTATAAATATAGTTTTTCTTTTGTGGACTAGGTGATCCACTGAGCCGAGGGATACGGTCTCTAAAATATAACTGATTTTCTATTCATAAAACACTGGATTTTCTTGCATAAAGTTTGTAGTTGGTTTTGCCTGAGCGTCAGCGGTTATCCCCTGCTTGACGTGGCATCATGACGCGTGTTTTCTCATACTCTGATAATTCCTATAATTGGACAAAATGCGGGTTGTGACACTCTCCCCCATCCTACTTATGGACAGAGTCAGCTGTCCGGATGGAAGAAAGGCTGGACATTTTGTACGAGATGTTGATAGGGATACGGTGCCCCTTGGAGGAGAGAGTGCCATTGGTGGTCTCTTGCTTGGAGTCTCACGCCAAGAGATGGTGGAAGACGTCACTGGAGACGAATTTTGCGGATATGGAGATTACAGATATTACTTGGGAGGAGTTTAGGGCCGCATTACTAGAGCATTTTATTCCACAGTCGGCTAAGGATGAGTTGGAGGACAGGTTCCTGCAGCTGAAGCAGGGCAATAAGACAGTGGTAGAGTACCACCAGGAGTTCAACCATTTAGCCTGCTTTGCGGACTCCTATCTGCTGGATGAGGCAGGATACATCAAGAGGTTCTATAAGGGCCTGCAGGAGGACATGAGGGAGGACCTACTGTTCGTATCTGACAGGCCAATAACTCGGATGTTCGAGATGGCAAAGAGGATAGAGGCTGATTTGCAAGCTACTCGGGGCCGGAAACGGCTAGCGGAGGATCAAGGTCGATTAGAAAGGAACGATCATAGACGAGCCCGTATCACGGACAGGAGAAGGGTAGAGGACCAGCCTCGTCAAGAGGCAAGACAGAAACAAGGGATCCAATGGGGGTGGCTCCACCACCTCTTCATACATGGGAGGGCCAGAGATACGGGGGAATGGCATATCTCCCGCCAGAGTGCTTCCACTGCCATCAGGTTTGGCACATCCACAGAAATTGCCTAATGAGAGGGGCACCCCCACCAGCTCACCCGGCTGCCCAGCCATCGCAGTATTTTGGAGGCCGAGGTCGTGGCCGAGGACGCGGATACCAGGGGGATATCGTAGACAAGAAAGGGAGCAGGTGTATGCTTTGGACCTTGCGTAGCCTCGGAACCCAGAGCAGGTCATAGTAGGTCCGCAGAGTTGTTTAATCGTTTTTAAAAGAATTTCCCCTTTCTCAAATGACAAATTTGTAGAACTGCACTAGATAGAATAAATAGGAAAGAAAAACTCGTTATAGAATTATAAGACATTTAACCACCCTAGGTATAGTCTTCATCAGCGGCAAACCTGCCCGCACGCTTTTCGATATCGGAGCTTCTCACTCCTTTGTGTCGGAGACGTTCGTAGAAGGATTGGAAGGCATGGAGCGATTCACGGGCTCGGAGATGAGGGTGCGACTACCCGATGGATCTGAACTCCTTACCTCGAACCACTGTGACATGGAGGTAGAAATCAGTGAAAAGGCATTTGGGGCTTCAGCGACGCTTTTGAAAGTTGACGGACTACGACTTGATCCTGGGCATGGTATGGATTCACTGGAACCATGCACAGATTGATTGTCAAGCGAAGAGGATCACCATGAGGCACGGGGACTCTTTCATTATCATCGAAGGTATAAGACCTGCCTCTCGTATACTCTTATCTTAGGTACAGGCCGTTAAGGCCCACCTGCAGGAGATGAGGTTTATCAGATTCTATTTGAGATGGCGGAAGTCAAAGAGTCTGTGACAGACATCCCGGTGGTGTGAGATTTTGTTGACGTATTTCCAAATAAACTGCCAGGACTATCTCGACACCGAGAGCAGGACTTTTAGATACAGCTTGTGTCGGGGGGCCAAGCCGGCATCTAGGGCCCCTTACCGGATGACCCCAAAAGAGTTGACAGAGTTCCGAAGCCAGTTGCAGGAACTATTAAAGACAGGGTTTGTCCGGCCAAGCTCTTTACCTTGGGGAGCCCCAGTGCTATTTGTCAAGAAGAAGGATGGAAGTCTCTGCTTGTGTATTGATTATCGAGCGCTGAATAGACTGATGGTCCGGAATATATACCCGCAGCCACGGATTGACGAGTTGTTTGATAAACTGGAGGGAGTGCATTTCTTCTCGAAACTTGACTTGAGGTCAGTTTATTATCAGCTACGGATTCGAGAGGAAGACATTCTGAAGACCGCTTTCAGTAGTAGGTATGGACTGTTTGAGTTTACAGTGATGCCCTTCGGGCTCACAAATGCGCCGTCAGCATTTACAAGCCTCATGAATAGGGTATTCGAGGACTATTTGGATGTATTTGTCATCGTATTTATTGACGACATCCTCATCTAATCAAGGACAGAGGAGGAGCATACACGACACCTGACCTTGACTCTAGTAAGGCTACGGGAGCACCATCTGTATTCGAATTTCAGCAAATGCCAGTTTTTGTTAAAGGAGGTGGTCTTCTTAGGTCATATTATCAGCGGTTCTGGGTTGGCGGTAGACCCGGCCAAGATTCAGGCAGTGTAGGATTGGCCACCGTTGAAGACAGCCACAGATGTATGGAGCTTCCTGGGACTTGCCGGATACTAACGGAAGTTCGTCGAAGGATTCTCCAGAATTGCACTCCCTCTTTGATCCCTGATGAAGAAGGAATCCCCTTTCATTTGGATGCCACAATGCGAGGCGGCCTTTGTGGAGTTGAAAGGTCGGCTTACCTCGGCTCCCTTTCTCGTTCTTCCGTCGGGAAGGGAGGGATTCCAGGAGTACACGGATCCTCCTACCAGGGGATGTGTGTCGTTTTGATGCAGAACGGGCACGTAATAGCCTACGCCTCCTGACAGCTGAAGATACATGAGAAGAACTATCTCGTGCATGATCTGGAGTTGGGTGCAGTGATCTTTGTTCTGAAGATTTGGCGACACTACCTCTACGGATTTAACTGTGACATCTTCTATGATCATAAGAATTTGAGATATGTGGACACGGAGAAGGAACTCAACATCAGACAGAGATATTGGGTGGAGTTCCTATCGGATTACAAGTACACCATGCACTACCATCCCGGGAAGGCGAACGTGGTGGTAGATGCTTTGAGCCGGAGAGGAGATACCTCAGTGAAGGGACCACATCTGATGTCCATGGAGCTAATCCGGTTTTTCAAAGATATGCAGATATCCCTAGTGTCCGAGAAGGATCCAAAATAGTATATGGAGTATCTAGCATCAATGGTTGCCATAGATGATATTCGGGACCGCATCCGGGACGGACAGAGGACAGATGCATGGGCAGAGCTGATATTCCAAGCCTTGGAGTAGGGTTCGATGGGAGATTATTCACTGAGAGATGGATTGCCATATTTTATAGGCAGGGTCTATATACCCACAGGAGGACAGATTTGGGAGGACATTATGGCAGAGGCACATTGTAGCAGATATTCTATACACCCGGGGATCACCAAGATGATGGCCTACTTGAAGAAGACGATGTATTGGTCAGGGATGAAGATGGAAATTACATAATTCATGACTCATTGCGAGGCATGCAAGCTGGTGAAGGCGGAGTGCAGGAACCTCGCAAGATTGCTACAGCCACATCCGGTCCCGGAGTGGAAATTTGAGGACATCGCGATGGATTTCATTCATGGCCTCCCCCGATCACGGATGGGAAACAATTCAATTTGGGTCATCGTCGATCGGCTGACAAAGGTGGTCAGATTCATTCCGATCAGAAAAGATGACTCGGTTGGGGTACTAGTGCGGAGATTCGTAGAGCAGTTCATTCGTTACCATGGTGTGCCCAGAACGATCGTGTCGGATCGGGATGGTCAGTTAACATCCAGGGATTGGAGATCCGTGCAGACTTTCTTAGGCACGCGACTGACCTTCAGCACATCTTTTGATCCCCAGAGGGATGGGCAGACGGAACGCACCAACCGGACATTGGAGGACCTCCTAAGGCTATGCATTTTGGATTGAAACGAACCTTGGGAGAAGCTCTTACCACTAGTCGAGTTCTCTTAGAACAACAGCTACCAGTATAGCATAAGGATGGCTCCTTATAAAGCATTATACGGAAGGAGATGCAAGACTCCGCTTTCATGGATTCAGGACGAGGATCCGAAGGTGTCGGGATTGGATATTGTCGAAGACACCGAGGCTCTGGTTAAACTGATACAGGACAGAATGCTTGAAGCGCAAAGCCGACAGGCTAAGTACTACGACGCCCGACACTGTCAGGTAGAGTTTCAGGTGGGATTCCAGGTTTTCTTTAAGATTCAGCCCATGCACGGAGTTTCATGGGTGCGTGGTTGGAAGAAGAAGCTCAGCCCTAGGTATATGGGCCCTTATAGGATCATGGAGTAGGTCGGGCCCCTAGCTTACAGGCTAGAGTTGCCACCAAAATTGGCAGGCTTACACGACGTGTTCCACATTTCCTCACTTAGGAGGGCTCTACTACGCCCGGAACAGCTGATTTAGACCACAGATGGGTCGATAGCTTCAGACCGGTCAGTTCACTTGGAGCCTATTCAGATCGATGACAGAGGAGTGTTCAAGAGCTGTTCAGTCAAAGTTCTGTGGAGGTACCACGGCCAGGAGAAGCATACCTGGGAACCGCAGGACCTGATGTGACAAAAGTATGAAGAGCTGTTCAGTCAAGTATAGCTTACAACCTTTCAGGATGTTCAATTTACTTTCCTGTTTTAAACTAGTAGGACTGCCCTAGTTATAGGTTGTAAATATACACATTTTTTCTGTGTTTTTTTTGTTATTTTAGTTTAGTTGTCTTTTTTAGTTTGTTTTTTTCAATAAATTGTTTCTTTTTTGTAAATTTTATTTCTAACTTAGTTTATTTTGATTCCAGAAAAATTTCAGAAAAAGTCAAAAAAATTGACTTGACACGACCGTGTTACGCATCCGACACGCCCGTTTCATGCCTCTCTATGATCGTTGGGCTCATCCCGGCACTCGATGCCTCACCTTCATCAATCCGAGCTCAATACGCCTGTGTCCAAGTTCGATTTGCCCGTATCGACACTCAACGCTGTCAACACTCAACGTCGTCGACACTCAATGCCACTCAATGCTTTCACTATTGACCTCTCAACGCCACTCAACGCCATCGCCACTCCCGCCAGCTGTTCAGTCACGCCCAGCCGACACGCCCGTGTATGACACCGGACACGCCCGTGACTGCCACGTGTAACTTCTCGAAGCCTCCAGAAGCAATCCAGCTGCCAGATTTCACCAAGTCAAACACGCAACCTTTGACATGCCCCCTATCACGCACGTGACTAGGGCGTGTCACACCCGAAAAATTTGTCAATAAATAAAACTTTTCTGTGAGGTCCAAGGGTTCACTTTTTTGAGCCAATTTTGTGTCTTCTTGTGTGTTGCCCTTAGTGATTCCATCCAATGTAAGGAGGCTTTCTCCCCCCTCCCTTTTCATGTTTGTTTTAGCTTTTCCTTTTTCCTTGTAATAGCTTTGTAATAGTTTCATTATGGTAATAAAAGTTGTAGTTTTTCCCTCTCTACCTTGTATGAAAATTCATTTTGGGTGGCTCATCTCTTTCCTTTTTGTCCTCTTATTTTACCTAGTCTTTCCCTTTATGAAAATTATAAATTAGTGTAACTTGTTGTAATTTTTCATGCTTTTAAATTATTGCCATTATAACAAGAATGGAAATAATTTAAAATCGAAATTTCTTGATAGGCCCGCGATCAGTCTCTTATTGTGGTTCGTTCGATGAGTCGACCGTCGCGGACTGCTAGAAAATCGAAGTTTCTAACGAAAGGAGGCAAGTGCACCTATCGCATGTAGTACTCGATATTCGGGAGAATACCAAGGTCGTATTGTTCTCGGGGTCGTGTTGATTATTCTTACTCCTCCGGGAGGACTATTATTTTACTAAAAGTAAGGTGGATTTTTGTTTAACAAAAATGGATATAAAAAGAAGGCAGAAAATTTCTTAGATTATTCGATGACGGGTTAACGCTCGGCATCGAATCGGATTAAGACTAAAATAATTCTTAACAATTATTGAACTTAGTTTTTAAATTAATAAAAGGCACTTGGTCGTGGAGGTTCCATAAACATGAGCGCACTTATCTCTAGAAATATTGCTCACCTGAACATTAAGACTATTCGACCGATCATTAGACCGACGAAATATTCCTCTTAATGCCCGCTTTACGCTAAGTGCCCTGATATTGGGTGGGGAACCCAATTCGGTAGAACTACGCTCGTCCTCTTTCGAGGGTATGTACGCAATTCTATTTACCCAAGGGGGATCGGTCCATACGTGCAGCCTCTCGGCGTTGCGTATGGATAACAGAAATAGAGCCCACACATCGATTATGTGTTCTTATGCATCGTTAACCCGGGGCAAACCTTAAGTCCTTAAATTAAATTAAAAATAAAGAACCTTAATTATTTTGAATCATTTTATAAGTCCCAAAAGCTCTTCGATGTCGAGGGATAATAACGATTAGCCACTCATCGGTATGGGGACGGCTTTATGGGTTTAACGAGGCGTGAGTACAAAATTTAACACTAAACTGTTATAAGAAGGAGACATAAAAAAAACAACATTTAGAAAAATTTCAAGGCTAATTATAATTAAAACTCACGCACACTTCAAAAATATAAATAATGAAAAAGACAAGTCCTACTCAAACGAGTAGGCGTAAATGACGAGTCCTACTCAAACGAGTAGGCGGTAAATTAAAACAATGCTCCATTTAACTCTTAACGAGTAGGCAGAAATAAATGCATAAATAAAAAGAAACTAAGTTACAAAAAATGAAAATTACAAATCCTACTCAAATGAGTAGGAAGAAAATTAAAAGACAAGTCCCACTCAAATGAGTGAGCAGGAAATGGAAGCAGAATGCGATTTAACTCTTAACGAGTAGGCAGAAATAGATGCGCACACGCACACACTCTTCATAACTGAAGAAAGCAAGAAAACAAAGCAATAAAATTATCACTGACGCACACGTACTCTACAAGAATGAGAAAGCGATAAAATTGCGAGTCCCGGCTCAAATGAGTGGGCGGGAGAAATGAAAGCAATAAAATCTATCCTCATACACTCACACACATTAAGTAAAAACAAGAAAGACAAAGTTACCTAAAAATTAAAACGACTTTATTTCTATTCTTAGAACATGCTAAAAACACAAAAAAAGATGAAATAAAAGTTAAAGAAGCAAAAGTTTTTTGAAAACAAAGTTAAAATAAAATTTATTGAAAAATTAAAACGTTTATATTTTCATTCTTAGGATTCCATAAAAGTGATGAAAAAGTGAAAATAAAAATTAAAGGAACAAAAAATTTTACAATCCTAAAATAAAGCTAAGTAAATAAAATAAAATAAAATTCACTTTAAAACCTCTTTTACAATTTCATAGGAATGAAAATATAGGACTTTTAAAAGTTGTCAATACAATATTTCATTTTGAAAAGAAGACTTAAACAAAATTTTTGCAATTATAACAATTTATTTTTTACATAAAAACCTATAATGAAATCTAATATGGCAATAATTTAAAAGCATGAAAAATTACCACAAGTTACAGTAATTGATAATTTTCATAAAGGGAAAGACTTGTTAAAATAAGAGGACAAAAAGGAAAGAGATGAGCCACCCCAAATGAATTTTCATACAAGGTAGAGAGGGAAAAACTACAACTTTTATTGACATAATGAAACTCTAACAAAGCTATTACAAGGATAAATGAAAAGCTAAAACAAACATGAAAAGGGAGGGGGGAGAAAGCCTCCTTATATTGGATGGAATCACAAAGGGCAGCCCACAAGAAGACAAAAAATTGTATCAAAAAAGTGAACCCTTGGACCTCACAGAAAACTTTTATTTATAGACAAATTTTTCGGGTGTGACACGCCCTAGTCACGGGCATTATAAGGGGAGTGTCGAAGGTTGCATGTTTGACTTGGCGAAATCCGGCAGTTGGATTACTTCTGGAGGCTTCGAGAAGTGACACGTGGCAGTCACGGGCGTGCCCGGTGTCAGACACGGGTGTGATGGCTGGGCCTAACTGAACAACTGGCGGGAGTGGCATTGAGTGGCGACGACATTGAGTGGCGTTGAGTGGAGTTAAGAGGAGAACAGTGAAAGCGTCGAGTAGCGTTGAGTGTCGACAGCATTGAGTGTTGACGGCGTTGAGTGTCGACACAGGTGTGTCGATCTTGTACATGGGCGTGTTGAGCTTGGATTGACGAAGACGAGGCTTCGAATGTCGGGATTCGCCCGATGATCGTCGAGAGGCATGATACGGGCATGTCGGATGCGTGACACGGGCGTGTCAAGTCCATTTTTTTACTTTTTCTGAAATTTTTCTGGAATCAAAATAAACTAAGAATGAAATAAAATTTACAAAAAAGAAACAATTTAATGAATAAAACAAACTAAAAAAGACAAAACTAAACTAAAATAACATAATAAAAACATTGAAAAAATTAGTATATTTACAACCTATCAAATACCCCCATACTTACGCTTTTTCTATTCCAGAGCAAAACTTTGAGATGAATTTATAAGGAATAAAAAAACTCTAAGTCTAACTACTGTTTAAAGTTAATTGTAAGAGAGATTGAAATAAATATACGGGATATAAGAGTTAAGTCCTAAAATTATGTAGATGATTTAAATAGGGCAAAGGTTTTTGGCCAAAAGACTTCTTGATGTAATCAAGTAGAAAGCAATAGTTGTACTGGTTAGCTTAACAAAAATAGCTTGGAATTATATGAACTTTAGCTTATAGGAGTTTTACAGAAAGTAATGCAATTTACAAATTATTCTCTCAAAAAGATTTATTAATTAATTCTAGAATCATGAAATTGTCTAAGGGGGTTGATGGTTTATGAAGTGGCTCGGATTTTTGAGGCGAGGTAATTTTTTCTCGAACCTCCATTTTTTCTGATTTTGATGATTAGGAAAATGAAATCTTATTTTCCTAATATGTTTTTTTTTCGGTTCTTTTTCAACTTCATAATAATAAAATAAACCCAATGTATATATATAGGAGTAATGAATTTTATCCTCATACTCCGTAACATATAATCTTTTAATTATTGGGTGCCTATGTTTATGGAATGAAATCTTATTCCCATTGACATAAGATCTTTTATAGGAGTAATGAATTTTTTATCATGCCGAGTTGGACCCGGCTGCCGCGTCAATCCTTTGACGCGTCAGGAAGTTAAGGCCGTTATAAAAGATTTATACCTACCACTACGTTGGCAGCGCGTGGTGCGGGCACCAGCGGAGGAATTCCTTAAACCGCCCCCAAGTCTCATATAGAGACTCAGAATCGTTTTGCACAAATGAAGAAATGTCCGCCAGCAACATTGCAGTTTTTGCGGGCAAAAAGTACTTCGTTAGGAACAGTTCCGTCAACTCAGCCCAGGTGATGATACATCCTCTGAAAGTATCTAGTGTTAACTAATCCACCTATGGGGGGGGGATAGGTTTCGTGCAGTATTTTGCGGATTAAACTAACCTGCACAAGTAAGCAAACAGAACACAGAAAACACAAAAAGAATTATAGTGGTTCCCTGATTTTGGTACGTCCACTTCCCCCTTCGACCTATCTCCCACCAAGGGACTCAGTCACTTCTTCAAACAGATTGAAATCCAATCCTCACACTAGGAGCAATGCTCCCCAAACTACGGAAGGAACCCTTCCAACAACGAAGTCACAACTTCACCACAATGGGTTGCACCCAACCCTTACAACTAGGAATAAAAGTTCCTTTACAACAAAATTGAATGTAAATAACAATACAAACAATGCTTTGGATATTCCGATGTCCTTCTTCATTTGTTGAAGCTTGCACGAAAAGTACGAAGAGTCCACTACCGGATTTCTCACTTGGAATGGATCTTATCACAAGATCGACGGCGGCAAGTAAGTGCGATGGCGATGATTTGTAGATCCAAACTTCTTGACAAAGCAAGCTAGGTCTTCGAACGATCTCAGTCGGATCAAACGTCTCAACCAATTCGGAAGGGAGAACAAGTCTCGTTCAACGAATCGGAAGACCAGAGATCTCGAGAGAGATACGGGAGACCGGATGCTTGCCTCGGTTCTATTGTCATACGATCAGAGATGAACTGAGATCAGCGGCGACGACGACCTTGTGAGCGGCGATGAACGATCAGCGGTTTCTGCGATACGCTAGGTCGCGGCGTCGGCGTTCTTTTGTATTTTTGTGTATGTTCTCTTTTGAGTTTCAAAATACCCATGTATTTATACCAAGAGCCAACCCTAATGACTGTTGTGGGGACCACAAGGAGAATCCCTAGCCCCGGCCAAAATAGCTTACGGCGGCTTGGTTCTGTCCAGCGAATGGTGAGAATTTGCCTAAGGCAAAATCGGCGGGAGTCATTGGTGATTCCCGTCGATGTCGGCGGGAATCACTCTCGACTCCCGTCGATTCTGCCTTGGCAGAATTTCGGTTTGAAATCTGCCAGTCGGAAGAAGTCGGCGGGAGTTGTTATTGATTCCCGTAGAAGTCGGCGGGAATCACTAACGACTCCCGTCGAAGTCGACGGGAATCACTAGTGATTCCCATCGATTTTGACTTGGAAGAATTTTCCTCCTTCCTTCTTTTGAAAACTTGGTCTTTGACCCATCCTTGCTCCTTCTTCTGCTCTTAATCTACCTTGACCCTGTACTTGAAAAAAAGTACACTCCAATAAGGAGAGCACGCGTGAATCAACACACTGATCTACACAATGATGGATTACGTTGTGTAGACCCGTGTATATTGACCCACTACACCCCGACATTAGTGTGTACTTAGCATGGAATAGCTGCAAGCAAAACTTATAGAATTGTCAAATACATTGTCAATTCAACTTAGCTTGTTCAGGGGCTTCTTCAAATTAGGTCTATTATGGATGCAATACCCAACAATCTCCCCCTATTTGAAGAAGCCTAAACCCTACAAGCTAAGGTGAATAGAATAGATGGGAATAAAAATCATAAAATGAAAATTCAATTGAGAGTGGAATTCATTACCATTTTCCTGAGAGCAACATAGCCTTTGTGGCCTACTTAGCATTGGCAGCCACCTTAGTCTTGGTCGAGAGGGTAATCTCCCCCCTTTTCAGCTTCTGCAAATCTGGGACTTCACTTGGAGCAAAATGCTCCCCCTCAGTTCTTGCATCCATTCCTGATCTTGAGTGCCAAGCAGATGCTTCCCCTTGATTCAAGAGCCTTGAGCCTTTCAGTCTTCAATCTTCAAAGTTAACCATGCCGATTTTAGTTTTGAACAAATTGAACTTGGCCTCGTCTAGTGGCTTTATGAAGATATCTGCAATCTACTTATCCGTTGGCACATAACAGAGAGATATATCTTTGTTTTCCACATGCTCCTGAATGTAGTGGTAGCGCACTTCAATATGCTTTGTTCTGCTATGCGACACTGGATTGTTCGCAATTACAATTGCGCTCGAGGAGTCGCAAAACATAGGAACTTCTCTGAACTGCAAGTCATAATCTTTGAGTTGATTTCTGATCCATAGAAGTTTTGCACAACAGCTGGCTGCTGAGATGTACTCAGATTCAGCCGTAGAGGTTGCTACACAGTTCTTCTTTTTACAGTTCCATGATATAAGCCTTCTTCCTAGGAATTGGCACGTCCCGGAAGTGCTTTTCCTATCATCCCTACTTCCTGCAAAGTCATCATCTGAAAAGCCTATCAGCTTGACATCATTGTTTCTTGGGTACCACAAGCCAAGATTTGGTGTACCTTTAAGGTATCTAAGAATCCGCTTTGCAACGACATAATGAGATTCCTTAGTGTTCACCTAATATCTGGCACAAACGCATGTGGAAAACATAATATCTGGTCTGCTAGCATTAAGGAAGAGCAGGGATCCAATTATGCTTCTGAATTTGGTTTCATCAAAAGGTTTCCCTTTCTCATCCTTGTCTAGAGACACAGTAGATCACATTGGAGTCCTCATAGAGGTTGCACTCTCCATTCCGAATTTCCTGAGGAGTTCATTTGTGAACTTTGGCTGAGAAATGAAAATTTTATCCTCAAACTGTTTCACTTGAAGTCCCAAGAAATACTTCAGTTCTCCCATACTGCTCATTTCAAACTTCCCTTGCATAAGTTTAGAAAACTTTTTGCACAGGTTGTTTTCCGTTGAACCAAATATTATGTCATCGACATAGATTTGCACCAGCAAAATCTTGCCTTTTAATTCCATAAGAAACAATGTCTTATCTATTTTTCCTCTCGAGAACTTGTTCTCAAGAAGAAAACTAGACAGAGTCTCATACCAAGCTCGAGGAGCTTGTTTTAAGGCATATAATGCTTTATTAAGAAAGTAAACATGATCAGGGAGTGTTGGATTAACAAAACCTGGGGGTTACGTGACATATACTTCCTCTTTTAAATTTCCATTCAGGAAAGTAGACTTCACGTCCATCTGATAGACATTGAATCCTCTGTTAGAGGCATAGGCTAGGAACAACCTTACTGCCTCGAGTCTTGCAACTAGTGCAAAAGGTTTTGTCAAAGTCAATCCCCTCCTCCTGTCTGTAACCTTGAGCCACCAGTCTGGCCTTGTTCTTGATGATGACTGATGCACGTAAAATACGGCAAGTGTACCGGTCGCACAAGTAATAAAGTTGGGAGTAAATCCCCGGATGTCGGTCTCTTGAGGAATGCAATTGGCGTCGAACGATTTAGACTCTAAAACTATTGTTATGAGAGTTAATTGAAATAAACAAAAAGATAATGGGGCTTTGGTTGGTGGTCTTACGACCGACTACACTAATGTAAACTATGCGGGTTGCAATCACCGCTTCTTAAGGTGAGGTGGATGTAGCGGCCGCGATGCCGTACTTCGGTTGGTGAGTGGACGGAAGTCTAGCGAGTGAGGTGATTAGTGCGGAGTGAAATTGAGTGAAACGAACGTGTGGAGTGGAGCGAGATGGAGCTAGGCGCATCAAAGGATAATTCTCACAAGCACTATGAAACACAAATGATCCAATATAACACTAGAAATTTATGTTCATTACATGCATAAACAATCCATGCAACAAAAAGAGAGAAAATGCAAAACCACGAGATTGAAGATCCACCGCGGTTGTTGGCCGGAGGTGCGGGTTGTCAATCCGCTTCCAAGCGCAGTCCGAGGAGGGCTTCCGGTACCACCGAGCTGTCACCTCGAGGGCCTGTAATTCCGTTCTCTAGGTATGCTTCGTCTTCTTCCTTGGTGGAAAGCTCAGAGAAGAATGCTTCAATGGCTGGGAGGGTCACCGGAGGATGCAGAATGCTTTGGAATCGCCGGAGAAGGTCCTACCGATGATGGGTGTGAAGGTGGAGGCGAATGGAACTGCTGGAGGGCGAAATGGCGGACTTGCGGAGGTTCCGTAATGTGTCTCGTTGCCCTAATTTGCGGAACAGGGCATTTTATAGCTTGCAGAATAAATAGGGCGCACGACCACTGGCGCACGACCAGTGGTCGTGCGCGACCAAGGTCAGCGCCCGTGCGTGAGCAACCTGCAGACCTGCATCAGAAAATCAAAGGTCGCGCACGATCAGCAGCGCACGATCAGTGATCGTGCGAGGCAATGCTGATGATCGTGCGGAAATAGCCAGACAGAACTTTTGTAAAATGGGGTATGACTGCGCACGATCAGCGGCGCACGAGCAGTGGTCGTGCGCGGTGTGGCAAGTGATCGTGCGGAAAGTTCAAGACAGAGTTTTAACAAATGAGTCCGGGATGCACACGATCAGTGATCGTGCGCCAGGAGGTCGATGGTCGTGCGTGGGTAAAAAAGCACGACCACTGACTCCATTGCCAAAAACAGTGAAACGCCTATCCCGAATGCCCTCACGATCCCCAAACCTGCAGGAAAACTGCATGGGACATCGATCGCGGCAGCTGCAGCAAACAATAATAATCATAACAAGAATGTAAATGCACACAAGCACAGAAATGGGCTAAAAAGGTGCACAGGGCGTGGAATGCCGTAGCTAACCAAAAGGAGTACAAATGGCGCTAAAAGATAGTGCAAAGCTGAGGAAAAAGGCCAAGATGAGTCCAAAATAAGGTATAAAATAGGGACTCATCACACCCCCAGACTTAACCATTTGCACGTCCCGGGCAAATAATCACCTTGTGGACTCAAAAAATGGCTAGCTGACGTAGTAATTTTAAAATACAGTAGGATGAGAAATCAAGAAACACAATTGCATAAAAAATATAATAGAAGGAGTTTTTAATCATGCTAAGCAATTTATAATTTTCGACAAACATAAATAAATACTGTCACTACTCAAAGATTGAATTTCCGGGGAATAGCGCGGTCATGTGTAGGAAGAAAATAGGCAAGTCGGATGGCGGAGCATTGCCAAAGAGCGGGGCTCGTGATCACCACCAAAGGAATCCACCAATGTCGGGGACCATATGCTTGCCCGTTCACACTTTCTCCACGATGCTGGTTCGACTCGAGCATAAATCCGTAGGACTTTAGGTGAAGAGTGGGGGCTTGGGTGTAGACGTAGTTATGGATGAAAAAGATGAAAACGAAGGCTACGCACAACCCAACGGAGCTCGCACAAATACAGATTTCTCACTAGCAAAATGAATGCGAGTGCACCACACCCCCAGACCTTGTTTATACAACATGGGTGTGTGCACCGCCTACCCCAAAAAAGATATCTCAAAAACAGATTTTCATTTATACTTTTTATTTTCTCTTTTTCATTTCTTTTTCACAATTTTTTGCTTTTATAATTTTTTTTTCTTTTTCAAATTCTTGAATTTCAGCAAATATAACAAGATGGCGCCAAAAACTTGATGGCAAATCCACATTATTCATAAAACCACATCCCATATCAACAACCCAACGAGAAAATGCTTGGAACTAGAGCTCGACGCGGGTATGCGACTAGGATTGGCTTGAGGCATTGGTGAATTGAGTGTGGAGCTGAAACAAAAGGAAGGTAGGCTCAACGGGGCTAGCGAGGGCTATGTTAGGATGGGTGCAAGGCTCAACCGGGCCAAAGTGATGGCCTACGTCACGCTCACGCTCGACTAACCGTGCACCAATGCTTCGAATGTAGCCTGGGGCAAGTTCTTAGTCACCGAGAAAAGTGATCCGTCCTCCCGACTCGAGCAATACAAAGCTAGCGACGCCTACACACATTCCTACACTACCGAGTGATTACTCCGGATTCATAGATTTGAGAAGGACAGACAGTATTTACGAGTGCAGAAAAAAAATATAAATTGCAAGCATAAAGAAAAACTGAATCTATACGATTTCTACACAACGTTAGCATTCGATTAGGAGCACTGCACGAGTTTCGAACTACTCTAAATCAAAATCCTACGTCAGCACCACCATCTTAATGTTTACACAAAATAATACATCAACTCGAGCCGCACGCGTGGTCAAGTGCGCGCTCATGTGGGTGCCAAAGTGTGCAGCAGGAGTCGAAAACAATGAAGCAAAAAGGAAAACTACTGGCATGCGAAATTAAATGTGCTCGTGGAGTGCACAGGCGGCTCTTCCCCCCAGACTTGAATGAAAAACATAAGCAAGTAAAATAGACATTCAGCCAAGGAATGAAATCTGAAGCGAGAGAGAGTACCTATGCTCCAAAGAGGGGAGCATACCAGAAGATTGCGTGATGGTTCGCGGGAGTTGCTGCTTCGCACAAAAGATAAGTTGAACCTGCGAATTAGGCCAAACAACGGAAAATACAAAAATAGAAAACATAAAATAAAAAGCATAAACGAGGGGACCAAAAGGTCCAAGTTTGGGTTGTCTCCCGAATAGCCCTTTTGTTTACCGTCCTTAAGGTGGACCAAATACCTGTATTAGCAGTTGTATACAATGTTTTTGCAGCAAAATAAAATAAAACTCAAAATGTTCCAACAAAAATAACAAGAGCCGCAGCGGAAATTGGGATCAAGGCGCCGCCCCATCACCAAGTAGTGGGTCTTCGAGCTGTAAGCTTTGAGGTTCGCAGATGATAGCGCCTCCATCGTACAATTTTAGCCGATGCCCGTTGACCTTGAATTTGTCGCCGCTCTTCCCGGATATTTCAATAGCTCCAAAGGGTGAGACTCCGATCACTGTAAAGGGACCGCTCCACCGTGATTTTAACTTTCTAGGGAATAAGCGGAGGGGGGAGTTGTACATTAGGACTTGGTCTCCCGGTTGGAATTCTTTTGGGATGATGTGACAGTCGTGCCATTTTTTTGTTTTTTCTTTATAGATCCGCGCGTTTTCATAAGCAAAATGCCGTAGCTCTTCTAGTTCATTCAGTTGGGAGCGGCATTCGCCTACTGTAGTCTCAATGTCCATGTTCAGAAATTTGGTTGCCCATAGAGCCTTGTGTTCTAATTTGACCGGCAAATGGCAAGCCTTTCCGTAGACAAGTTGGAAGGGGGACATACTGATAGGAGTTTTGAATGCGGTTCGGTATGCCCATAAGGCGTCGTCGACCTTCTTAGCCCACTCTTTTCGGTTGGAATTTATGGATTTTTCATAGCATCTTGAGAAGGGGATTTCCCTTTGCTCAGATGGTGCGTGTATTCGCGCCGGAGTGAACAATATCGCTTATCGCGCAAGCGCTTGGCCTCCTTCAGCTTCTCAACCGATGGAGACTTCCAAGGAGTGGATTCCCCGGTGACGGCGCCAAAAACTTGATGCGCGTAAAATACGGCAAGCGTACCGGTCGCACAAGTAATAAAGTTGGGAATAAATACCCGGCGACGGCGCCAAAAACTTGATGCGCGCAAAATACGGCAAGCGTACCGGTCGCACAAGTAATAAAGTTGGGAGTAAATCCCCGGATGTCGGTCTCTTGAGGAATGCAATTGGCGTCGAACGATTTAGACTCTAAAACTATTGTTATGAGAGTTAATTGAAATAAACAAAAAGAGAAGGGGGCTTTGGTTGGTGGTCTTACGACCGACTACACTAATGTAAACTATGCGGGTCGCAATCACCGCTTCTCAAGGCGAGGTGGATGTAGCGGCCGCGATGCCGTACTTCGGTTGGTGAGTGGACGGAAGTCTAGCGAGTGAGGTGATTAGTGCGGAGTGAAATTGAGTGAAACGAACGTGTGGAGTGGAGCGAGATGGAGCGAGGCGCATCAAAGGATAATTCTCACAAGCACGATGAAACACAAATGATCCAATATAACACTAGAAATTTATGTTCATTACATGCATAAACAATCCATGCAACAAAAAGAGAGAAAATGCAAAACCACGAGATTGAAGATCCACCGCGGTTGTTGGCCGGAGGTGCGGGTTGTCAATCCGCTTCCAAGCGCAGTCCGAGGAGGGCTTCCGGTACCACCGAGCTGTCACCTCGAGGGCCTGTAATTCCATTCTCTAGGTATGCTTCGTCTTCTTCCTTGGTGGAAATCTCGGAGAAGAATGCTTCAATGGCCGGGAGGGTCACCGGAGGATGCGGAATGCTTTGGAATCGCCGGAGAAGGTCCTCCCGATGATGGGTATGAAGGTGGAGGCAAATGGAACTACTGGAGGGCGAAATGGCGGATTGGCGGAGGTTCCGTAATGTGTCTCGTTGCCCTAATTCGCGGAACAGGGCATTTTATAGCTTGCAGAATAAATAGGGCGCACGACCACTGGCGCACGACCAGTGGTCGTGCGCGACCAAGGTCAGCGCCCCTGTGTGAGCAACCTGCAGACCTGCATCAGAAAATCAAAGGTCGCGCACGATCAGCAGCGCACGATCAGTGATCGTGCGAGGCAATGCTGATGATCGTGCGGAAATAGCCAGACAGAACTTTTGTAAAATGGGGTATGACTGCGCACGATCAGCGGCGCACGAGCAGTAGTCGTGCGCGGTATGGCAAGTGATCGTGCGGAAAGTTCAAGACAGAGTTTTCACAAATGAGTCCGGGCTGCGCACGATCAGTGATCGTGTGCCAGGAGGTCGATGGTCGTGCTTGGGTAAAAACGCATGACCACTGACTCCATTGCAAAAAACAATGAAACGCCTATCCCGAATGCCCTCACGATCCCCAAACCTGCAGGAAAACTGCACGGGACATCGATCACGGCAGCCGCAGCAAACAATAATAATCATAAAAAGAATGTAAATGCACACAAGCGTAGAAATGGGCTAAAAAGGTGCACAGGGCGTGGAATGCCGTAGCTAACCAAAAGGAGTACAAATTGCGCTAAAAGATAGTGCAAAGCTGAGGAAAAAGGCCAAGATGAGTCCAAAATAAGGTATAAAATAGGGACTCATCAATGACACCGTGTTCATCCAGTTTGTTTCTGAAGATCCACTTAGTGCCGATCACATTCTGTTTCTTTGGTCTAGGAACTAGCATCCAGATATTGTATCGTTCGAATTGATGCAGTTCATCTTGCATTACCAATATCCATGACGCATATTTGTTCACATCGTCGAACTTCTTTGGCTCAACCTGTGACAGAAAACTAAGGTGAGGAATCTCGTTAATTGTACCTCTGTGAGTTCTGACACCATCCCGAAGATCTCCTATGATCTAATCTCTTGGGTGATCCCTCACGTGTCTGAGCTCAAAGAGTCTTGCATCTGGAGCTCCAACATCTTCTCCGGCTCCTCCCTCTTCTTGGAGAATTTCTCCATCCTGACTATAATCTTCTCTAGTTGGTGTTGAGGTGGAGACCTTGACGTACTTGGGAGTTTCATCTTTAGCAGTCTCATCTAGACTTATCTGTTCAAGCCATGCAACTGCATCTTCAAGAATGCCACTGGAAGAATTGCTATGAAGCAGACTTCCTTTATCAAATATAACATTAATGGACTCCTCTACCACTAGGGTTTTCTTATTGAAAACCCTATATGCCTGACTATTGCTACTATAGCCCATTAAGATGCCTTCGAAGCATTTTTCTCCGAATTTAGTATGTGGGTACTTCCAATTATTGAGTACATAATATCTGCAGCAAAAAATCCTTAGATAGGACATGGTCGGTTTCCTGCCTTTCAATAGCTCAAAAGGCGTCTTATGATGATTCTTGTTGATCAAGGCTCGTTTTTGCACGTGACAGGCTGTATTGACAGCCTCTGCCAAGAAGTACTCTGGAAGAGAAGCGTCATTCAACATTGTCATACGTGCCTCAATGAGCGTTCTATTCCTCCTCTCCGCAACTCCGTTTTGCTGAGGAGTATGCGGGGAGGAAAACTCATTAAAGATACCATGTTCTCCAAAGAATTCTGTCATAGCTCCAGACTCGAATTTTGTTCCATGGTCACTTCTGATTTTTACCACAGAGCAGTTAAGTTTGTTCTGAATCTTCTTGATAAAATTAGTGAAGATGTCAAACATATCTGACTTTCGTTTCAAGAAGAACACCCACGTAAATCGAGAGTGATCATCAACAATCACTAGCCTATATGATTTGCCTCCTAAGCTATGAACTTGCACTCTACCGAACATGTCCATGTGCAGAAGATAAAGACATCTGGAAGAGTCTTTGTCTGCAATGAACTTAAAGGTAGCTCGAGTATGTTTGCCCTTCTGGCATGCAGGACAAGGGCTATCTTTGATGAACTTAATAGTAGGGGCATCCCTTACTAAATTCTTGGAAAACAACATATTAATAGTTTTGAAATTAATATGTGCTAATCTCTTGTGCCATTGTTCACAGAGAGATGCACTGTCTTTTGCTACTAGGCAAATGGGGGAGGAAGAGTCTAAGCTAAGAAAATCTAAGCAAAAAATATTTCTGCTCCTAATGCCAGTTAATACCGTCTCCGAAGAGGCACACGATATTATCAAGCACTTTTCCTTGCAGAACTTAACGTCGTATCCTTTATCACACAAATGGCTTACACTGATCAGGTTATGGTATGACCCTTCAACATAGGCCACGTCGGTGATAGAGAACAGACCGTTGGATATCATACCATAACCCTTGGAGACTCCTCGATCTGATCCTCCAAAGATGACTTTGGGTCCATTTTTGACTGGGGAGTTATCACGCAACAGGCTTCTTGTCCCAGTCATATGCCGGGAACATCCACTGTCCAAGTACCAAATTAGCATTTTGGTGGCCTTTGGACATACCTGCAAAATAGAATTAGTTTCCCTTAGGAACCCAATTGAACTTGGGTCCTAGATTCCTTGTTAGCACACTCCCCCTCGGGTGGTTAACCCTACGAGTGGTCGGCCTTGCAGTGCTAACATGAGGAGTCTCATTGTTTCTTGGATTAAACCAGCAATCCACGGCGAAGTGACCAACTTTGCCACAACACCAACAGTCAAACCTATTGTACCGATTCCTAGGCCCCTGCTTCACCCTTGGAACGGTGGGTCCAGCCGGGGCCCTGGATCCGGAGGCGGAGGCATCATTACGACAGCATTCACATGATTCCTTCACTTCCTATTCCTTCAGTATAACAGGCTTGGCCATTGGGGTCTGCTTCCTATTATGGCCGTTAGTGAAGTAGCCATAATTCTCCACTTGGATTTCCTCATAATGTGCCTTGAAGACACTCTCACCATAGTTGCGGGGGAAGGTCCAACCATCATACCGACTCTTGTGCTTTTAAACTGAGGGCCAGAAGAAGTGGCACTAGGTTGACTCAAAGTCATGCTCATTGCATGGAAAGCTAGGCTTTCAGAATGAAACAGGACCGGGTGGGGCCTTTCCCTTTTCTACAGTAGAGGCCTTCTTAGTAGCCTTATTTTTCCTTTGATTTCTGTTTCTCTTGGATGATTTACCAGGCACGGACACATGCCCTAAGCCAGCCGCCTTAGCCTGAGAAGAGAATACATCAACAAGCGGAAGAACGGCCTTTGGCATAGAGAAGTTTTTGACAATCTTCCTCTCAGCCGCAAGCTGTTCTTCAAACTTGTTAATTTATTTCTGCTTTTGATCAAGGAGCCTTAGAGAATCTGAGTGCTAAGAAGTCAGGTCCAGGTGTTCCTGTCGGAGATAAATCAAGCCAGTGATCTCTTATCTTAGGGACACACCCTAATTCTTAAGGAATTTTACTTCCTTTTTCTGAGCGCTCAACCTCTTTTGGCACTCTTCGAAAGTATTGAGCAGAAGCGCATACTTTTCAAGGAGTTCAGCTTCACGGGCAGATGGACTGTCCTCGTTTTCATCTTCAGGAGACTCAGAGTAAGAGTCAGAGTCAGAGAGGGGGGTGCGATCTTTTACCTTCCCAGTAAATGGGGGACAGTCTCCATCTGAGACGGAGCGACCCATTAGCCTGAAGTTAGCTTCTTCATCATAACTAGAGTCTGAAGAATTAGATTCACTCAGTGTCCTTTGATTTTTAGCAATGTAGCTCCTCTCCTTCTTATTATCTCTAGAGGACTTGTTCTCCTCTCCTTTCCCCTTATCTCTCTTACTTTGGTGGCAGTCAGCAATGACGTGGCCTGGCTTATTACATCCAAAGTAGATAATGTCAGCAGAACGATGTTTGTTCTGTTTAGACTCATACCTGTCAGAAGAGTAATTATTCTTCTGATTTTTGGAGGAGGAGCTAACCTTTTTTATCTGATTCCTTATCTTGAGGAACTTTTAAAACTCTCGAGTGATGAAGGAGAATTCTTCCTCAGATAGCTCTGAGCCAAATGTGCATGGCTAGCAGTCTTCTTCCTCAGCCTTTCTCCAAGAGCGGGACGAGGCTGCACCCTTGCCTTTCCTTGAGTGATTAGCTTTCAGGGCCATAGTATTATCTTTGGCAGCGGCCTAATCTTCTTCTTCTTTGGCTTTTCTGGTGTTTAGCTAAAACTCGTAGGACATTAGCATCCCAAATAGAATCTGGGGATCAGTTTCTGCCAGCTTGCCAAACTCTCTGATGGCGCAGTTCTTGGTGTCCCATTCCTTAGTAAGGGATCTAAGGAATTTGTCATTTAGTTCACCATCGGTGAACACTCTGCCATAACCCTTTAGGGCATTGACGATCTTCAGGAAGTTCTCGAATGTCACTCCGATTTCTTCCTTGGGACCTTTCCTAAAGGCCTCATACTTCTGGTTCAGAAGGGATCTTCGATCATCTGTTACTTCATCTGTGCCTTCCATCAGAATGATCAGGCAGTGCCAGATGTCCTTGGCAGTCCTGTAGTTTCTGAAATTCTGCATCGTTGAATCATCGATGATGCTTACTCAAATGTTTTGAGCTTTCTTGTCTAGTCTTACAAGCACCATCTCATCCTTATCCATTTCAGAGAGCTTCTTGGGCACCATCTTGGTCGGATCAATGGTGGAGGCCTTAGTGGGGATATAAGGGCCCTCCTCGACTATCATGAAGAGTCGGGGATCGACTGCTTCCATGTAGAACCTGATCCTTTCCTTCCAGATGGGAAAATTTAGCTTGGTGCATACTGGAATCTTTCTTGAATACTTGAGTCCATCCATTCCTGAGATCTTCTTTATTCTTGACACTAGACACAGGATCTTACTCAAGGTGTTAACCTTATTGAAGAGTAACATACCTCTGATACCACTTGAAAGTATCTAGTGTCAACTAATCAACCTATGGGGGGGTGTTGGAACACCCTATTACTAATTTGGGCAAGGATCACTATGTTTGTCTTAGGAAACCAGTTTGACCTAGATGTATAGTTAAAAAGGTCAACATTAGAATGTGTTTAGGGCTTAGAATTTAGGTTTGAAGCTGCCCCCAGGACCATTCAAGGAATCAGACTTAAAGCTGAGGCAAAGACAATTATCGTCGAGCTTAGGTCGACAAAACGTCGAACTCCATTCGACGCTCTCTGAGCTCAACTATGCTAAATCGTCGAGCTCCGGTCGACGATCTTCGAGCTCAAATCGACGATCTGTCTTCGGCTTGTCCTTCAGGTTGCTGAGCTCCGGGCGACGATCTTCGAGCTCAGGTCGATGTTTTCTGTCTGATCTTCATTCTAATCTCTTAGCTCAGGTCGACGATCGTGGAGATCAGATCGACATTTTTCCTGAAGAGATTGACGATTTTAAGGATTCAAATTCAGTCAGACATTGGAATGTTTTTCAAATTATCTCAGTATTTATTTCAAGAGATCTGCAAGCCGTTTTCCTTTATTCTGGAACAAGTTTTAAGGAATTCTTTTTGAGAATGTTTATTGGACTTTCCTCTAGAAGACAAGACTTTTATGGAGGACATTTAATGTCTGCTAATGGCTATCTTGGATGGAGGATCTTCAGAGAATAAATGATCGTTTTTTTTTTGGTCTGACAGACATACATAACAAGTGACTACACAAACATAGACAGTCTACAACAAGAAATACTCAGTACAGATTCATAAGATAGAGAGATCAATTCAAAAATTAAAGTGATCAATTCTGAAGAATCAGTTGAACATTTTGGCATACTGAAAAAGTGATCATAGCTTCATCACAAGGACTCCAGAAAATTCAGTTTTCTCAGCCTCTGCTGAAACCATCTTCTGCTGGAGATCTGAACCTTCTGAAGACCTATCACCCTGAAGCAAAGCTTCCACTCCTGAACTAGTCTACATCTCAGGGGGAGCTTTGACAACACAATCAACCCACTTGTGCTTCTCTCTTTTTTTGAGATAGAGAAGACAACTTCACTCTTTTCCTTTTTCTTTCCTGCTGTAAAAGGGTTACCAAAACTCCCTTCAAAAGTCTTGATTCTGGTTCTGAGAACCTTGTCAAAACTCAGTGGTGGCAAGACACTTGATCAAAAAATCTAGTGTGGTTTTTGAGCACCTTATCAAAAGCTCATTAGTGCCCAGGACACCTGATCAACCCTTCCTGCAGTGGATTCCTATCAAGGGTGGTAAAAGAGTGGATGTACCTAGGTTTTTGGGGAACCACTATATCTCCTTGTGTCTTCTGGTTGCTTGAGTATTTTCTTTGTTGTGTGCTGTGGTTTTCTTTTTGCTGTCTTAGTTTTAAATTATATAGCAAGGCACCTTACACTTATACATAAATTAAATCTTAATTGTTTTGATTGTTTAAATTGTAAAGTTATTTTAAAAATACTCTATTCACCCCCCCCCCCCCTCTAGAGTTTAGAGAGATCTTTGTCTCACTTTCAATTGGTATCAGAGGCAGGTTGGTTGTTCATACAGGCTAACACCTGAACCAAAAGATCCTTGATAAGATCAATATTTTAAGTGGGTTATTTTCATTATATTTAATTTTATATAAAGACATGGCACAGAACAAAGATTATGCAAGCACCAGGCCTCCAGTGTGCAATCTATCCAAGTTTGCACTTTGGAAAGCATGGATTAGACTTTACATGAACTCTATTGATGAAGACATATTTAATTCTGTTTTGACAGTGTGCCCAAGTCCACCAGCAAGCTCAAGTACAAATGTTGTTCCACCTCCTTCAGGAACAGATGCTGAAATAAAGAAGTGGAAGACTGCAGATGCCAAGGCCATGAACATCTTAGCTCAGATAATGTCTGATGAGATATTTCAAAAGGTAGCTGAATACAACTCAGCCAAAGGAATTTGGGACAAGCTCTCTGAAATTGTCTCAGGATCTGCTGATGAAAGGAAAGACAGGAGATCCCATCTTATAAGACAATATGAGAATTTCAAAAAGGGAGAAGCTGAATCAGTGGCTGACATGTACAATAGACTAAGTCTGATTGTAAATGAGTTAAAGACTCTGGATAAAGAAATCTCATTGACTGATCTGAATGACAAAATCCTAATGTGCTTCCCCAGCACTTGGGACTCAAGAATTTGGCCAATCAAAGATGCCAGAAGTCTAAATGAGATTACCACTTAAGCTCTCCTGGACAAGCTCAAATCTTATGAGCTGCTCATTAAAAATAGAGAAGAAGAACAAAAGGCTACTTCTCCAGTCACAAGGAAAGAGAAGACCATATCCTTCAAAGCTACAGAAGAGGAGCCTGAAGATAAAGCTACAGGAAATGATGAACTCCTAAGTCTACTGGCCAAAAGATTCTACAAAATGTCCAGAAAAGACTTCAGAAAGAGATCATACAAGGGACATGATAAGCCAAGGTATGATAAATCAAATAACAATAAAGAAATTATATGTTTTGGTTGTAGGAAACCAGGCCATATTGTGCCTGACTGTCCAGAAAACAAGAACAAGGACAAGAAAGATAGAAGAGAAAGAAGAAAGGAGAAAGACTTCAGAAAGAACAGCTTAGACAAACCCTCCTCCAGCAAGAACAAACATACAAGGAAGGGATTTGTTACTGAGACATGGAGTCAAACTGAAGAGGACTCTGAAGCCTCATCCAGCTCCAGTGATGATGAGGATGACGCTGATGAAAAGGAATTTTGCATGATGGCTATCAATGCCTCTCAAATAGATTCAGAAGCAGAAGAGTCAGAATCAGATTCAGAAGCTCAACTAGAAGAAGATCAGGTAATCAATTCATTTGATTTCAGTTCTGAGGACTTTAAACATGAGTTTAAAATACTATGCCTAGATCTGTTGGAGTCTGAGAAGGAACTCACTTCCCTCAGAAAACAACTGTCTGAGTATAGCACTTTAAAATCAAAGAACCTCAAACTCTCTGAAGAGTTAGAATGCTATATAGAGGAGATAGCTTCACTGAAAAGTGAACTATCCAAGGCCAAGCAATTTGAAGAATCCCTTAATGGGAGAAGTATCAAATTAATGGACATCACAAGCACAGTGAACTCAAGATTAAATAGTACACTAGGCTTGGGTGCTTCATCTAGCCAACCCATAGTATTAACAACCCCAATAAAATTTATTTCTAATAAAGGGAAGGGTGTTGTAGAGGTAGCTAGGAAGAATTCAGATCTACCTAAGAAAAGCAAAGTTCAACAGAAAACGTCGAGCAGAGGTCGACGATCGTCGAACAGAGATCGACGATCTCAGGCTGAAACGTCGAACTCAGCTCAACGATTCCTGAACTCTGAACCCCCTCACAGTCGATCTTCGAATGGAGCTCGACGATTTTACCCAAGATCGTCGAACTCAGCTCGACGATCGTCGAACGGAGTTCAGAGCTTTGAACCTTCTTTCAGAGGCAAATCTCAATTCAATCCTAGAAGTGCTTCATCCCAATGCTTTAATCCTTATACTGAATGGATAATACCTCATAGGAGATACCATCCTGAAGGTTATAAGAGTCAACCTGGGATGTCTTTTATTTCTGAATTTAAAGGTTATCAACCTAGGCCCAAGGTAAATTGTGTCAAAAATATGTGAATTCTTATATATACAGGTGAAGACCTATCCAACATCAAACCAGCTATAGTATCTGGATAGTGGGTGCTCAAAGCACATGACAGGGAACATGGACAACTTTACATCCTTTAAAGCCAAGATTGGACCCAAAGTAATCTTTGGTGATTCAAAGGATATGGTGCAGTCCAAATTGGGACAGTCACCTTCAAGAAAGTAGCCTATGTTGAAGGACTCAAGCACAACCTGATAAGCATTAGTAAGCTGTGTGATGAAGGATATCAAGTGACTTTCAACAAAGAAATATGCAAGATCAAGTCAGAAGACAACACAACTGTGTTGACAGGTAACAGGAAATGTAATATTTACTTAGTAGACTTTCATTCATCTAAGGAAGATATTTGCCTGTTTAATTCCATATCTAGACCTAATATTCTATGGCATAAGAGACTAGGACATGTTAACCTTAGAACCATTGCTAGGCTATCCAAGGACAACCTTGTCAGAGGACTGCCTTCTGGCCCCTACAAGAAGGAAGGACTCTGCAAGGCTTTTCAATTAGGCAAGCAAACTAAAAATAGCTTTAAATCAATTAACAAGAGTGATTCACCTAGGACTTTGTATCTGTTACACATGGATCTTTTTGGACCCATTACAGTACAAAGCTTAGGAGGGAAATCCTATACTTTAGTGATTTTAGATGACTTCTCAAGATTCACATGGGTATTCTTTCTGAGGAAGAAGTCTGATAACTTTATGTGTTTGACAGAGTTTCTCAAATGCATTCAGATTGAGTTCAACACTCACATTGCCCTGATCATAAGTGGTTATAGGACAGAGTTTGATTCTCTTCTCATGCAAGAGTTCTGTCAAAGTGAAGGGATCAGGCATACTTTCTCAGCTCCTAGAACTCCTCAACAAAATGGGGTAGCTGAAAGGAAAAATAGAACCCTCATTAAATATGCAACTACATTATTCACAGATGCTCACCTACCTCTATCCTTTTGGGCTGAGGCAGTGAACACCTCCAATTATGTGTTGACTAGAAGTCTAATACATAAACTGAAGGGCAAGACTCCCTATGAATTGCTCAAAGGGAAGAAACCTAAAGTAGACTATTTTAAAATTTTTGGTTTCACTTGTTACATTCACAATAATGACAAGAAATATTTAGCAAAATTTCAAGCAAAAGCTGATGAAGGAGTGTTTCTGGGATACTCCATGATCAGTAAAGCTTATAGGGTTTATAATAAAACTACTCTAAAAATAAAAGAATCTGTCCACATTTCCTTTGATGAAACTAATATGTCTTTTAAGGAGAATAATACTTCTACCATAGAACATTTGCAGGTGCATTCTCTAGCTGAAGACTTGGACAGATTACAAGTTACTCAAAAGGATGAAAGTAGTGAAGATGAAGAAGCTGCTCCACATCTGGAAGAAAATCTTCTTGAAAAGCAAGTTGTTGTCCCACATGAGGAAACAACAACACAGATTGGTGAACAATCAACACCCCCTGTTGATCTAGTAACATCAAGAGATCATCCAATCTCCCAAGTGATTGGAGACATCTCAGCTGGTGTGCAAACCAGAAATCAGGTCAATCAAAACCTGATGCACACTTGCTTTCTCTCTCAAATTGAACCTCAAACCATTCAAGATGCAGAGCAAGATCCACACTGGATCATTGCAATGCAAGAGGATTTGCATCAATTTGAAAGAAACAAAGTTTGGGAACTAGTGCCTAAGCCAAAGGATCATTCCATTGTTGGAACAAGATGGGTGTTCAGAAATAAGCTGGATGATCAAGGAATTATTGTAAGGAACAAGACAAGGCTAGTTGCTCAAGAATATTCTCAAGAAGAGGGGATAGACTATGACCAGACCTTTGCACCTGTTGCAAGGTTAGAGGCCATAAGAATCTTCCTGGCTTATACTGCTCACAAGGGATTCAAAGTCTATCAAATGGATGTGAAGAGTGCTTTTCTCAATGGGGAGATCAAAGAAGAAGTCGATGTCAGACAACCTCCAGGTTTTATCTCTCTAACTCATCCAGATTATGTTTTTAAACTACATAAAGCATTACATGGTCTAAAGCAAGCTCCTAGAGCATGGTATGAGACCCTAGCATGCTTTCTTATGGAAAATGATTTTATTAGGGGGAGAGTAGACCAAACTCTTTTTATTAGAACCCATAAGTCCCATACCCTACTAGTACAAATTTATGTAGATGATATTATATTTGGTTCTACTGATTCAAATTTGTGTAAAAAGTTTTCCAAGCTTATGCACTCTAAATTTGAAATGAGTAGCATGGGTGAGCTATCCTTCTTCTTAGGATTGCAAGTCAAACAACATGCTGAAGGCATATTTATTTCTCAAACCAAATATGCAAAAGAATTGGTTAAGAAATTTGGAATGTCTGATGCATCATGTATGAAAACACCCATGCCTACCAATGCTGTATTGGATGCTGATGAACATGGGAAACCAGTTGATCAGACAACATATAGAGCAATGATTGGCTCTTTATTGTACCTTACAGCCAGCAGGCCTGATATAATGTTTGCTACATGTATATGTGCTAGATTCCAAGTTAGCCCTAGAGAGTCACACTTAACTTTAGTAAAGAGGATTCTTAGGTATGTTAAAAGCTGTCCAAATCTAGGTCTCTGGTATCCAAAAGATTCAGCATTTGACTTAACTGGATTTTCAGATGCTGATTATGCTGGATGAAGAATAGACAGGAAAAGCACCAGTGGAACTTGTCAGTTTCTTGGTGATAGACTTGTCTCATGGTATTGTAAGAAACAAACATCTGTGTCAACCTCAACTGCTGAAGCTGAATATATGGCTGCAGGCAGTTGTTGTTCACAAATATTGTGGATACAAAACCAACTCCTAGACTATGGTTATAACTTAGAGAGGTCTAAAATATTTTGTGACAACACCAGTGCTATTTCCATTGCACAAAATCCAGTCCTCCATAATAGAACAAAACACATAGAAATTAGGCATCATTTTCTAAGGGATAATGTTGAGAAAAATAAAATTGAACTTCAATATATCCCAACTGATTTGCAAAGGGGAGATACTTTCACCAAGCCCTTGGATGAAAAGAAACACAACTTCTTCCTCAATCAGTTAGGCATGTTAGATGGAGGAAGCCTAAAGTAAATTACAAGATTTTGAAAAGCTAAAAACAGACCAAGATTAGGCTAAAAACTCATCTCTTTTTGTGTCTGTAGGATAGTTTCTGCCTCTGAACTGCGCTCGACGTTTTCCCCAGAAAGCATCGAACGGAGATCGACGATTACCCGAGAAACGTCGAATGGAGATCGGCGTTTTCCCAAACGTCGACCTGAGTTCAGAGCGTATCAGATAGTTGTATACTATCTCTTTCAGGCCTTTGATCGTCGAACTAAGCTCGACCTTCTCCCTAGATCGTCGAACTTAGATCTACGATATTGAAGACCCTTTCAGCTTCCATCAGGAGTCCTGATCGTCGAACGGATATCGACGATCCTTCCTTTTTCGCGTCGAACCCTAATTTAAAATCATTTTTTGGCCGCCGCTCGTCGTTTACGCTTTCATACTCTCTACAACTCTTTCCCTCCAAACTTTCTACACTTGGTCGTGTTTGCTCAATCTTTGCAGGTACAGATGGCTGCGTCAGTTGCTGCTCTTTCAAAAATGAAATTTGATACAGGCTTCGACATCGACATGAATTCTTTCGACGGAAGAGACCAGAGATTCAAAGACATCTTAAATCTTTTCCAAGAACAACGGTTAGTTCAGATTATGTCCACCAGAGTGAAGCTTGCAGCAGACGAAATAAAAGAATGGTGTTTTTCTGCCACAAATGAGAATGAGAATTCTATAGTTGGCTCGATCAAAGGGACTCAGGTACCATTGTCCCCCGCTCTACTAACAGAAGTTTTCAACCTCAGTACTGGAAATGACTCTATTGATTTGTCTGGAGAAGAGTTTGATTCAATGCTAGATAGAATGGGTCACTCTGCTGTGAACCCTAATAAATTGCTGAAAAAGAATTTATCTATTGAATTTCAATTCTTGGCTGATGTTGTTGGAAAAGTGCTCCTGGAAAAGCACTCCGCCCATGATACAATTTCAAGATACCAGTTCTGTCTAATGGGAGCATTGGTTGACAAAAAACATCTGGACTGGGGCTCCATCTTATTTAATTTGATTAAGAAGAAACTTAGCAAAAGCTGTATAAGCTTTGGGAGGATCTTAGGGGTTTACCTGCACTCCAGGTGCCCTGAACTGCTGACTTCAAGTGGGATGTACATCAATACATCCAAAAGACTTACCTGTGCCCTCTTCAGCAGGTGGGATAGGCAGATCATAAACCCCAATAGGGCTGCTGCAGCAACACCTGCTTCAGGCACAAGGACTGCCTCAGTCACTCCTCCTCAGGTCTCTGCCCCAGCAGATGATTTGCCTACTTCTCCTCCTCCTCCAGCTGTCTCTGCCCCAGTCATCTCAACCTCACCACTAATCTCCACCATAGCCATATCTTCCCCCATTACAATCTCATCACCAATCGCACCTCCTCCAGCCACTACTTCAGAACAATTCCATCCTTTATTCTACTATCCACCTGTCACCACTCCATCATTTTCTCTCTTGGATGACTCCTTCATGGATGATTCTCCTCCAACTCCTCCTGAGCTTCCCTCTACATCCTCCTACCAACAACTTCTTTAAGACATACTCTCTCAACCATCCTTCACCCCATCCTTTTCCTCTACCATCTCATCCATCTCCAACCCAGTTACATCAATCTCAACACCTCCTACTCCTAGGCCATCCATCCCTACACCTCCTACCTCCACATTCTCCATTCCATCAGCTTCAGCCACCATCATTCCAGCCACTTCAACTCCTACCTCTACTCAAGCCCCTCTTGAGCATGTAGATCTTTCAGCTTTGGTAGACAGGCTGTATGAGCTGCTAGCCCCCAGGCTAACCTCATTGCTGGAGACCACCTTAGCTCCACTTCTGAAAAGTGTTCAGGAGCTGTCTACCAGGCTATCTCCCTTCCTCTCCTCTCAGGCAATCCCTTCTTCTGGGTGCCTTGATCTAGTTGCCACTGAATCCAGGCAGGGGGAGATGCCTTCTGAAGCTCTGGTTGTGCCTAAGGTTGCTGAATGTTCTGTTCCTGCTCCTGTCCTTGCAGTGGATCTTCAGAGTCAGCTATCAGTATTTGATTCTGTGTACTTCAGTTCTCTGCCAGTGCAATAAGTTGAAGATCTTACTAAGGCCATTGTGCCAATCTCAGTATGTGATCCCAGCCTGATTGCCTCATATGTCAATTCTTTCAAGGCTGTGGATGTTATTCCTTCCATCTCTATTGCTTCTGCTACTGCTTCCATTGAATCTTTTGATATTGAAATGTTGCTTATTATTGATGATACTGCTGCTAAAGAACTTGCTACATATCTAGAAGAATCTGCTCCTACTTCTGCTGCTGCTGTTGCTTCAATTTCTGCTGTTGCTGCTGTTTCTGCTCTAACTCCTGGTCAATTGAAACAACAAGAGAAATATATAAAGAGCATTGATGATTTGTATGATAGACCCCAAAGTTCAGAAAGTGATCAGTTTCACACTGAATCTGATGACTCCTCTGGTACTATTGCCAAGAAAAGGAAGGCCAGAAGCAAGGCCATGATGAAGGTTCCTCCTGCTCAAGCCAAAGATGCCAATGACATTCCATACTATATTCTGCATGACTGTCCAATCTCTGAGCCCTGGATGCAGTTCTCCAAAAATCAATCGAAAGCTATGAAGAAAAGAAGTAAATTGGATAGATATGAGAAAGGATCTTCTCGGTTTCAGCCTCCTCCTCCTCCTCCTCCTGATTCAGGATCAGGTGGAGGCTCAGCTTCTCAAACCCCAGCTTCAAAGCATAGTTCCTCCCATTCCTCAAGAAGATATCATCCCAGTGGACAATACCAAAGGAGTTCTCAGTCCAGAAGGGGATAGTATAGAGGAAATCAAAGAGAACATAGATTTCAGGCAAGGGAAGGACAAAGGCACATGGACTCAACTCTAGGTTCTTTCCCTTATAAACTCAGAGAAAATGTTGATACTAGAACTCCTACTGCTTCAGAAACTGTCAATAGATATGAGCCTACAGTTCCTTTTGAAGATCCAGAGAACAATCCATTATCATGGACTGCTAGGATGAAAGAAATTGCTGCTTTACATCAGATGAAGAAAGCCAGAGAACAAGGAAAAGACTTCTCTAATATTACTACTTTATCAGATCAGAGAAAAGCAGAACTGGAAAGGTATGCATCAAGAAAATTCTTTGACCCAGTGGACTATATGAAATTGCATCCTGAGGCTGTGGTTCCCAGGTCTAGATCTCAAACCTCCTTAGGTGCAGAGGATGATAGAAGGTCAAAGAAGGAAGCTCTTAATCCCAACAGGGAAATTCTATTTAAGAAAGGAAGTGAAAAGAAGTAATATCTATATGCAGACAATACAATCATTCTGAACATTTGCTGATATTCCATATGACTGCTGCTTTGTTGCTTTCTTTGTTCTTTTGTTTTAGTTTATTACTCTTCTGTATGTTGTTGTTGTTTTTATTTCTGAGATTTGTAAATAGTAATCCTAACCCAAATAGGGGGAGATTGTTGGAACACCATATTAATAATTTGGGCAAGGATCACTATGTTTGTCTTAGGAAACCAGTTTGACCTAGATGTATAGTTAAAAAGGTCAACATTAGAATGTGTTTAGGGCTTAGAATTTAGGTTTGAAGCTGCCCCCCCCCCCCCCCAGGACCATTCAAGGAATCAGACTTAAAGCTGAGGCAAAGACAATTATCGTCGATCTTAGGTCGATGAAACATCGAACTCCGTTCGACGCTCTCTGAGCTAAACTATGCTAAATCGTCGAGCTCCGGTCGACGATCTTTGAGCTCAGATCGACGATCTGTCTTCGGCTTTTCCTTCAGGTCGCTGAGCTCCGGTCGACGATCTTCGAGCTCAGGTCGACGTTTTCTGTCTGATCTTCATTCTAATCTCTGAGCTCAGGTCGACGATCATGGAACTCAGATCGACGTTTTTCCTGATGAGATCGACGATTTAAAGGATTCAAATTCAGTCAGACTTTGGAATGTTTTTCAAATTATCTCAGCATTTATTTCAAGAGATCTGTCAGCCGTTTTCCTTTAATCTGGAGCAAGTTTCAAGGATTTCTTTTTGAGAATGTTTATTGGACTTTCCTCTAGAAGACAAGACTTTTATGGAGGACATTTAATGTCTGCTAACGGCTATCTTTGATGGAGGATCTTCAGAGAATAAATGATCGTTTTTTTTGGTCTGACAGACATACATAACAAGTGACTACACAAACATTGACAGTCTACAACAAGAAATTCTCAGTACAGATTCATAAGAAAGAGAGATGAATTCAAAAATTAAAGTGATCAATTCTGAAGAATCAGTTGAACATTTTGGCATACTGAAAAAGTGATCATAGATTCATCACAAGGACTCCAGACAATTTAATTTTCTCAGCCTCTGATGAAACCATCTTCTGATGGAGATCTGAAGCTTCTGAAGACCTATCACCCTGAAGCAAAGCTTCCACTCCTGAACTAGTCTACATCTCAGGGGTAGCTTTGACAACACAATCAATCCACTTGTGCTTCTCTCTTTTTTTGAGACAAAGAAGACAACTTCACACTTTTCCTTTTTCTTTCCTACTATAAAAGGGTTACCAAAACTCCCTTCAAAAGTCTTGATTCTGGTTCTGAGAACCTTCTCAAAACTTAGTGGTGGCAAGACACCTGATCAAAAAATCTAGTGTGGTTTTTGAGCACCTTATCAAAAGCTCATTAGTGCCCAGGACACCTGATCAACCCTTCATGCAGTGGATTCCTACCAAGGGTGGTAGAATAGTGGATGTACCCAGGTTTTTGGGGAACCACTATAGCTCCTTGTGTCTTCTGGTTGCTTGAGTATTTTCTTTGCTATGTGTTGTGGTTTTCTTTTTGCTGTCTTAGTTTTAAATTATATAGCAAGGCACCTTACACTTATACATAAATTAAATCTTAATTGTTTTGATTGTTTAAATTGTAAAGTTATTTTAAAAATACTCTATTCACCCCCTCTATAGTTTAGATAGATCTTTGTCTCACTTTCAGGGGGAATAGGTGTCGTGCAGTCTTTTGCGGAATTAAACTAACCTGCACAAGTAAGAAAATAGAACACAAAAAACACACAAAGAATTAAAGCAGTTCCCCGATTTGGGTACGTCAACTTTCTTCCTTCGACCTATCTCCCACCAAGGGACGACTGAGTCACTTACTCAAACGGATTAAAATCCAATCCTCACACTAGGAGCAACGCTCCCCTAACTACGGAAGGAACCCTTCCAACAACGGAGTCACAACTCCACCACAATGGGTTGCACCCAACCCATATAACTAGGAATGAAAGTTCCTTTACAACAAAATTGAATGTAAATAAAAATACAAACAATGCTTTGGAGATTCCGATGTCCTTCTTCGTTCGTTGAAGCTTGCATGAAAAGTACGAAGAGTCCACTACCGGATTTCTCACTTGGAATTGATCTTGTCAAGACTGGCGGCAGTAAGTAAGTGCGAAGACGATGCTTTGTAGATCCAAACTTCTTGACGAAGCAAACTAGGTCTTCAAATGATCTCAATCGGATCAAACGTCTCAACCAATTCGGAAGGGAGATCAAGTCTCATTCAACGAATCGGAAGACAAGAGATCTCGAGAGAGATTCGGGAGACTGGCTGCTTGCCTCGGTTCTGTCATCAGACGATTGGAGATGAACTGAGATCAGCGGCGACGACGACCTTGCGAGCGGCGACGAGCGATCGGCGGTTTCCGCGATAGTCTAGGTCACGGCGTCGACGTTCTTTTGTATTTCTGTGTATGTTCTCTTTTGAGTTTCAAAATACCCATGTATTTATACCTGTAGCCAACCCTAATGACCATTGTTGGCCCACGAGGAAAGCCCTAGCCCCGGCCAAAACAGTGCACGGTGGCTTAGTTCGGTCCAGCGAACGGTGAGAATTTGCCTAAGGCAAAATCGGCAGGAGTCGTTGGTGATTCCCGTCGATGTCGACGGGAATCACTCTCGACTCCCGTCGATTGTGCCTTGGCAGAATTTCGGTTTGAAATCTGCCAGCCGGAAGAAGTCGGCGGGAGTCGTTATTGATTCCCGTCGAATTCGGCGGGAATCACTAACGACTCCCGTCGAAGTCGGCGGGAATCACTAGTGATTCCCGTCGATTTTGACTTGGAAGAATTTTCCTCCTTCCTTCTTTTGAAAACTTGGTCTTTGGCCCATCCTTGCTCCTTCTTCTTCTCTTAATCTACCTTGACCCTGTACTTGAAAATAAGTACACTCCAATAGAGATAGCACACGTGAATCAACACACTAATCTACACAACCATAGATTACGTTGCGCAGACCCGTGTATATTGACCCACTGCACCCTTACATTGGTGTGTACTTAGCATGGAATAGCTGTAAGCACAACTTGATAGAATTATCAAATACATTGTAAATTGAACTTTGCTTGTTCAGGTGCGTCTTCAAATCAGGTCTATTGGTTATGCAATACCCAACATCCTCGCGGGAGGGAATTAATCCACGCCTTGGCTTTGGATTTGAGGGAGAAGGGAAATAAGCGCAAACGAATGGCAACATCACTGACGCCATTGATCTTGAACGTGTCGCAAATTTCCAAAAAATTCGACAAGTGGACATTAGGGACTTCATCCGGTAGTCCATCGAACTGCATGGAGTTTTGGATCAGTGGATTACACTTGACTTTATTTCAAAAATTTTATTCACCACCGTAGGGCGAACAACACTCGACCCAGTATCATCCAAATTTGGCCAGGCGTAATATGACATTATATGTGTCGCAGCCACGTTTGGAACCTGGTTGGCATATAAGCTATAGAGGGTTCTCCGATAGATTCGTCGAGGTCTAAAAGAAGAGTTCAGCGTTGAGATCGAATACGCGCAAGTAAGCGTTCGATCTCCTAGGAATGGTAGGGGCTAATCTTTTGTTTATTGGGGTCTTGGCTTTGCCAATTGGGCGAATTAGTCATAGATTTGGTTTTCCCATAAAACCTCACTTAGCAAACATGGCGTCATGATGTAATCTCCCACTCCTTATGTGATGTTACAAATTTTTGTTTATTCCGGTGGAACCCGTAGACTTAACCTTAATTTCGGGGACGAAATTTTTGTTTTGTTTATTGGGATTTGTAACATCCCATTTCAAAGTAGACCCCCTAGGAGTGGTTTTGTCATGACTAGGTTGTGACAAGACCCTAGAGAACCTAAAAGATCAGGTGGACTTGAGAATAAAGGTGATTGTGTTAGATGGTCTGCAAATAGTAGATTCCTAAACCCTAGTTTAGGATGATCATGTGGTTTAACTAGGACTCCAAGACCTCACCAACCCTTGGAAAGGCCCAACAAAACCCTATGGGCCATGGGAGTCAATTCTAGGTGGCCAATTTGGCAAAGGACCCGCTTAGGCCTACTTTGGGCAATTGACCTATATAAGGACAAGGTGCCCTTAGTAAACCCAAAGAACTCTATCAAAGGTCTCTCTAGACCAAAAGAGGGGCCAATAAGTCGATAAGGATCCATTGGGGTCAACCAAAATGGTCATGATGACCAAAGTCAACTCTACCCAAGGTAAAGTCAAACCCTAGCCCAATTGGGCTAACCCAAGCTCAAGTCTTTTTCCCCTTAGGCTAACTTTGATTTCTTAACTATTAGGATAATATTGGCTGCACCTATCCTAGAGAGTTGACTAGTCAACATGGTGACTAGGAGAGAGAGAGAGAAAGCTTCATTTCTTATTAATGGAGGAGAGAGAATTTTGGGAAGAGGAGGAATGGAGTGGGGCTCGGCCAATGGAGGCCAACAACCATCCTTGATGGCTGCAATCAACTCCTCTAGGGATAAGGAGTCAATTCCAGCCGTTTCTCGGCCACTAAGGGGCATATTCAGCCCCCTCATCTCAACCTGAGCCATGCCACTAATGGCTTTGATAGACAATGAAGGATCCAACCACTCCCCTCCACAATTGGCCTTTTAAACACCACCAGTGGGGGAAGGTGAGTCTTTTCGAACTCTCACCTGGAGTTAGCAAGCCGTCCCACTGAGCTGTTGTAGAAGCCGAGCGCCGCCGCAGTCGTCCATGTTGTCCCGCCGCTCCTCTCACTTTCAGGATGCCGGAAAGGTCCTCCCCTTCCTCTTTGCTTATGGGTAGATGTAGGGTTTCATTAAGGCCATGATTCAGGCTCAATTGAGCCCGATCGAAGATTGCGAAAGTGAGGAAAAAATCTACCTTAACTCTAGAGGGGGGTGAATAGAGTATTTTAAAATAATTTACAATTAAAACTATAGAGTAGTGGAAGACTTAAATTTATGTATATGTGTAAGGTGCTTGCAGTGAAATAAAAACTAAAGCAAGAAATAAAGAATCACACAGCACACAGCAAAGTCAAACACACAACAACCAGATGACACAAGGATCTATAGTGGTTCCCCAACAACCTAGGTACATCCACTCTTCTACCACCCTAGGTAGGAATCCACTGCAGGAATAGTTGATCAGGTGTCCTGGGCACCAATGAGCTTTTGATAAGGTGCTCAAAAACCAAAACTAGATTTTTTTGATACGGTGTCTTGCCACCACTGAGTTTTGACAAGGTCTCAGAAACCAGTCTCAGAACTTTTGAAGGGAGTTTTGAAAAACCCTTTTACAGGAGGGAAAGGGAAAAGAAAAAAAGAGTTGAGTTGTTCTTCTCTGTCAACAGTCTGAGAGAAGACAAGTGAAAGATGATGTTAAAGCTCCCACTGAGATCTGTAAAGGTTCAGGAAGGTGAGCTTTGCTACGGTGATAGGTCTTCAGGTGCTTCAGATATCCAGCAAAAGATGATTTCAACAGATGCTGAAATGTGTGATGTCTGGAGTCCTTGATGTTGAAGCTTTTGAACACTTGAGGACTTGGAGGAGTAGAATAGCAGATGATTTCCTCCACAAAAAACTTTCTTGTGTTCTTGAAGATTTTGACTAATTGAATCTGTATGTTCTAGAAGATGAGTTCTTGATCTGGGTATATTTTGATCTCTCTTCTGTAACTCTTTCACAATCTGATCTGTTCTCTATCTTCAGGATAATTCTCTAGGGAGTATATCAGATTTTGACTTAGATGGCCGTTACTCAGTCATAAATGACTTCCATAAATGACAACTGTCTCTGGGGAAAGTCCTAAGTAACATTCCTTTTAGCCTTCCTTGAAACTTGCATTAGATTGCTTGAAATGACTAGAAAATCCTTTGCAATAAATGCAGCAAATAACTCTGAAAGAATTCCAAAACTGTACTTGAATTTAAATTCTGAAAGCGTCGATCTCTCACAAAAATAGTCGACCTGAGCTCAGCTATCATCGACCTGAGCTCAGAGATTTGATTTAAACAGCATACCGAAAACGTCGAACTTAGATGTACGATCGTCGACCTGAGCTCAGCGACTTGAAAAATAGCTGAAGACAAAACGTCGATCTGAGCTCGAAGATTGTCGACCGGAGTTCGACGACTTGCAGAATTGAGCTCATAGAACGTCGAACTGAGTTCGATGTTTCGTCGACCTGAGCTCGACGAAAATTGCCTTAGTCTCAGCAATGAATCCTGATCTTTGAATGGTCTTGAGGGCAGCTCCAAACCTATGTTCTATGCCTTAGACTCATTCTAAGTTTACCTTTTCAACTATACACCTAGGTCAAACCAATTTCCTAATAATATTGTGATCCTTGCCCAAATTAGTAATAGGGTGTTCCAACAATCTCCACCTATTTGGGTTAGGATTACTATTTATAGGACACAATAGGAAATACAAAAGCATACATATAGAAACAAAAGCTAAACCAACAAAGCAGAAGAAAAACATAGCAGCATTGCAGAACTAATATAGAATATCAGCAATATTCAGAGATATAGATATATTGTCTGCTTACAGAAATCATTTCTTCTCATTGCCTTTCTTAAATAGAATCTCCCTGTTAGGGTTAAGAGCATCTTTCTTTGATCTTTTATCATCTTTTGCACCTAAGGAGGTTTGAGATCTAAGTCTTGGAACTACAACCTCAGGATGCAGTTTCATATAATCTTCTGGATCAAAGAACTTTCTTGAAGCATATCTCTCAAATTCTGTCTTTCTTTGTTCTGAAAGGGTTGTAATGTTTGAAATATCTTTACCTTGCTCTTTGACCTTCTTCATTTTATCTAGAGTAGCAAGCTCTTTCATTCTTGCAGTCCATGACACTTGGTTATTTTCAGGATCCTCAAAGGGGACTTGAGGTTCATATCTATTGATGGATTCTGAATCAGTAGGAGTCCTGGTAGCAATTATATCTCTGAGCTTGCATGGTAAAGGACCTGATGTTGAATCAATGGGGCCTTGTCCTTTCCTTTGGTGACTGGAGTAAGTTCTGTGCTCTCTCTGATTTCCTCTGTACTGACCTCTTCTAGAATGATAGCCTCTTTGAGATTGTCCTCTAGGTTGATATCTTTGAGAAGATTGAGAAGAACTGTGCTTTGAAGTAGATGATTAAAATGCTGAGCCTCAACCAGATCCTGAGTCTAGAGGAGGATGAGGAAGAGGAAACTGAGAAGAACCTTTCTCATATTTATCATGCTTTCTTCTTTTCCACATAGCCTTTAGCTGATTCTTAGAATATTGCATCCAAGGCTCTGTAATCTGACAGTCATGCAGAATGTAATATGGAATATCATTGACAACTTTGGCTTGAGCAGGAGGGACTTTCATCATGGCTTTGCTTCTTGCTTTCCTTTTCTTAGCAATTGTGCCAGCAGAATCATCAGAGTCTGTATTGAATTGATCACTTTCTGAACTCTAGGGTCTGTCATAAAGATCATTAATCTTTTTGATGTATTCATCTAGAAGTTTGGATTTGTCAGAAACAGCAGCAGAAGGAGCAGAGGGAACAGAAATAGTTGGAGCAGCATGAATCTCAGAAACAGCAGATTCTTAAAGATATCTAGCCAGATCTTAATCAGCAGCAGCAATAACATCAACAGATAACATATCAACATCAGTAGATACAGCAACTTCAGCAACAGCAGCAGAAACACAAACTTCCTCAGCCTTAAGAGAACTGATATAGGAAATAATCAGGCTGGGATCACAGACAGTAATAGGCACAATATCCTTAGTAAGGTATTAAACTCCCAGAGTTGGTAAGCAGCTTCTATAAAGAAGATCAAATGCAGACAACAGTGACCTGTGGTCCACTGTGAGAACTTGTACACGAACAGCAGGCACTACCTCAGCTTCATAGGGCATCACCCCCTGCCTTAATTCAGTGATGACTGGATTAAGGCACCCCACAGAAGGGATTGCCTGAGGAGAAGGGAGAGAGGATAGCCTATCAGATAACTCCTTTATTGATTGTAGGAGTGGAGCCATGGTGGTCTCCAGCAGGGCTACTAGATTGGGAGCCAGTATCCCATATAGCTTATCTGCCAAAGCTGATAGATCCACTTGCTAAAGTGTGACTTGAGTAGAGGTGGAGGGGGGAATGGTTTGGGCTAGTGATGGATGAACTGCAGTAGATGGTATGATAGTTGGTTGAGAGATTGGGATGGTGGAGATAGATGATATGGGTGTAGAGATGGAAGGTGTGAAGGATGGTTGGGTGAGAATGTCATGAAGGAGCTATTTGTATGAGGAGGTAGAAGGAGGCTCGGTAGGGGAGGAAGTGGAATCATCCATAAAGGAATCTTCCAAGATGTTGAAAGAGGGTATGTCAAGAGGTGGATAGTAGGGGAGAGGATGGAATGGCTCTGAGGTGGCTGGAGGTGATAGTGGCGAAGGGATTGTAATGGGGGAAGAGATGGATGTGGAGATGGCGGATGTGGAGATGTAGGTAGAAACAGCAGGAGGTGGAGAAGGAGGAGAAGAGGTGGAGGCAGGCAACTTTTCAATGAGGGCAGAGGCCTGAGGGGAAGTGACTGCAAGAGTCCTTGTGCCTGAAGCCATGGTAATCTGGATGGTTTGATGATCTGCCTATCCATCTAACCAAATAGGGCACTAATCAGTCTTTTTGATGCATTGATGTGCATCCCATTTTAGACTAGCAGTTCTTGGCACCTGGAGTGCAGGAATACCCCTAAAATCCTCCCAAAATTCACAAAGCTGTTGTTTATTTTCTTCTTTATCAACTCAAAGAAAATTTCTCCCCAATTCAGGTGTTTCTTATCTACTAGGGCTCCCATAAGACAAAACTGATACCTGGATATGGTATCATGAGCTGAGTGCTTTGCCAGAAGCACCTTCCCCACAATATCAGCTAAAAACGAAATTCAATAGATAGATTCTTTTTCAATAACTTTTAGGGTTTGCTGCAGAGTGACCCATTCTATCCAACATTGAATCAAATTCTTCTCCAGACATTTCAGTAGAATCATCTCCAGTACTTAAATGGAATACTTCAGACAGTAGAGTAGGTGATAAAGGTACCTGAGTCCCGCTTATTGTACCGACTATAGTATTTTGATCCAGATTATTTGTTGTAAATACCCATTCCTTTATCTCATCGACCGCAATCTTCATTCTGGTAGACATAATATGCACCAACTGTTGTTCTCTGAATAGTTCCAGAATGTTTTTGAATATTTGATCGCTGCCGTCAAACAAATCCATATTGATATCAAATACAGTATCAAACTTCATCTTTGTAAGAGCGGCAACATTCACAGCCATTGTATACCTACAAAAAGATAACAAACACAACCAAGTGTAGTAGAGTTTGGAGGGAAAGAAAGAATTTGCAGAGAATATGAAAGCGCAAAAGAAGAATGACGGCCAAAATAATTTTTTTATATTACGGTTTGACGCCGGAAAGTAAGGATCATTGAACTCCGTTCGACGATCTGGCCTTCTAATGGAATCTGAAGAGTATTTAATAACGTCAATCTCCGTTCGACGATACTGGAGAGCGTCGAGCTCCTCTCGACGATCGATGAATAGAAAGAAGGATAGCTAAATGCTAACAGACGGCGCTGAACCTCGGTCGACGCTATTTGGAAACGTCGATCTTCGTTCGACGCTTTTTGGGAAAAATGTCGAGCGCAGTTCAGAGACAAAAAACAGCCTACAAACACTAAAAAATACCAGTTTTTAGCCTAGTCTTGGTCTGTTTTTAGATTTACAAAATCTTGGGATTTATTTTAGGCTGCCTCCATCTAACATTCCTAACTAATTTAGGAAGAAGATTTGTTTCTTTTCATCCAAAGGTTTGGTGAAAATATCTCCCCTTTGCAAATCGTTTGAATATACTGAAGTTCAATTTTATTTTTCTTTACATTATCCCTTAGAAAGTGATGCCTAATCTCTATATGTTTTGTCCTACTATGGAGGACTGGATTTTTTTCTATGGAGATAGCACTAGTATTATCACAAAAGATTTTTGATCCTTCTAAGTTGTAGCTATAGTCTAGGAGCTAGTTTTGAATCCACAGAATCTGTTAGCAACAAGTGCCTGCTACCATGTATTCAGCTTCAGCAGTTAAAGTGGACACAAATGTCTGTTTCTTGTAGAACTAGGAGACAAGTCTGTCACTAAGGAACTGACAAGTTCCACTGGTGCTTTTCCTGTCTACTTTACATCCAGCATAATCAGCATCTGAAAATCTAGTTAATTCAAATCCTGAGTCTTTTGGATACCAGAGTCCTAGATTTGGACAACTTTTCACATACCTGAGAATACTCTTTACTAAAGTTAAGTGTGAATCTCTAGGGCTTACTTGGAACCTAGCACATATGCATGTAGCAAACATTATATCAGGTCTACTAGCTGTAAGGTACAATAGAGAGCCAATCATTTCTCTATATGTTGTCTGATCAACATGTTTTCCATGTTCATCAGCATCTAATACAACATTAGTAGGCATAGGTGTTTTCATACAAGATGCTTCAGACATACCAAATTTCTAAACCAGTTCTTTTGCATACTTGGTTTGAGAAATGAATTTGCCTTCAGCAGGTTGTTTGACTTGCAATCCTAGAAAGAAGGAAATCTCACCCATGCTTCTCATTTCAAATTTAGAATGCAATAAGTTAGAGAACCTTCTGCACAAATTTGAATCAGTAGAACCAAATATGATATCATCTACATATATTTGTACTAGTAGGGTATGGGACTTATGGGTTCTAATAAAAAGAGTTTGGTCTACTCTACCCTTATAAAATCATTTTTCAGAAGAAAGCTTGCTAAGGTCTCATACCATTCTCTAGGAGCTTGCTTGAGACCATATAATGCTTTATGCAATTTGAAAACATAGTCAGGATAAGTTGAAGAGATAAAACCTGGAGGTTGTCTAACATTGACTTCCTCTTTGATGTCTCCATTGAGAAATGCACTCTTCACATGCATTTGGTAGACATTGAATCCTTTGTGAGCTTCATAAGCAAGGAATATTCTTATGGCCTCTAACCTTGCCACTAGTGCAAAGGTCTAGTCATAGTCTATCCCTTCTTCTTGAGAATAACCTTGAGCAACTAGCCTTTCCTTGTTCCTTACAATAACTCCTTGATCATCCAACTTGTTTTTGAACACCCACTTTGTTCCAACAATTGAGTGATCCTTAGGCCTTGGCACTAGTTCCCAAACTTTGTTTCTCTCAAATTGATGTAGTTCCTCTTGCATAACAATGATCCAATGTGGATCTTGTTGTGCATCTTGAATGGATTGAGGCTCAACTTGAGATAGAAAGCAAGTAAGCATCAGGTTCTGGTTGACCTGATTTCTGGTTTGCACACCAGCTGTGATGTCCCCAATCACATGGGAGATTGGGTGATCTCTTGTTGTTACTAAATAAACAGAAGGTGTTGATTGTTCACCAACCTGTGTTGTTGTTTCCTCTTGTGGAACAACAACTGGCTCTTCAAGATTGTTTTCTCCAAGATGTTGAACAACAAGATGTTGAGTATCCTCTTCATCTTCACTGATTTCAGCTCTTTGTTGGATAGGTGAATGTACTGAATCTTTTCCTACAATGTGTAACCTGTCCAAATTTTCTAAAAGAGAATTTACCTGCAAGGTTTCTATGGTAGAAGTAGACTTCTCCTTATAAAACATGTTAGTCTCATCAAAAGATACATGAACAGATTCTTCAATTTTAAGAGGAGTTTTATTATAAACCCTATAAGCTTTACTGATCATGGAGTATCCAAGAAACACTCCTTCATCAGCTTTAGCTTGGAATTTTGCTAAATACTTCTTATCAATATTGTGAATATAGCACATGCAACCAAAATTTTTGAAATAGTCTACTTTATGTTTCTTCCCTTTGAGCAATTCATAGGGAGTCTTGCCCTTCAGTTTATGTATCAAACTTCTGTTCAACACATAGTTGGAGGTGTTCACTGCCTCTGCCCAAAAAGATAGAGGAAGGTTAGCATCTGTCAACAATGTAGTAGCAGATTCAATTAGGGTTCTATTTTTCTTTTCAGCTACCCCATTTTGTTGAGGAGTTCTAGGAGCTGAGAAAGTATGCCTGATCCCTTCACTCTGACAGAACTCTTGCATGAGAAGAGAATAAAACTCTATCCCATGATCACTTCTGATCAGGGCAGTGTGAGTATTGATCTCAATCTGTATGCATTTGAGAAAATCTGTCAAACATTTAAAGTTATCAGACTTCTTCCTCAGAAAGAATACCCAAGTGAATCTAGAGAAGTCATCTACAATCACTAAAGTGTAAGATTTCCCTCCTAAGCTTTGTACTGTAATGGGTCCAAAGAGATCCATGTGTAATAGATACAATATCCTAGGTGAATCACTCTTATTAAGTGACTAAAGCCATTTTTAGTTTGCTTGCCTAATTGACAATCCCTGCAGAGTCCTTCCTTCTTGTAGGGGCCAGAAGGTAGTCCTCTAATAAGGTTATCCTTGGAAAGCCTAGCAATGGTTCTAAGGTTAAAGTGTCCTAGTCTCTTATGCCATAAATCATTTGGTTTGCAGACTGAATTAAATAAGCAGATATCTATGTTGGTTGAAAGGAAATCTACAAGATAAATGTTACCTTTCCTTTTACATATTAACACTGTTGTGTTATCCTCTAACTTGATCTTGCATAAGGATTTGTTGAATGTCACTCTATATCCTTCATCACAGAGTTTACTGATGCTGATTAGATTGTGCTTCAGTCCTTCCACATAAGCCACCTTCTTGAATGTGACTGAGCCAATCTGAACAGCACCATATCCTTTTGTTTGACCATAGTTTGAATCACCAAAAATCACTTTGGGTCCAAGTTTGGCATTGAAGGATGTGAGATTGTCCTTACTCCCTGTCATGTGCTTTTAGCACCAACTATCCAGATACCATTGTTGGTTCATTGCTGGATAGGTCTTCACCTGCACATAAACAGTTTATATGTTTTTGACCCAGTTTACCTTGGGTCTAGGTTGATAACCTTTAAATTTTGAAATGAAAGACATCCATGGCTGACTCTTATATCCTTCAGAATGGTATCTCCTAGGAAGTACTATCAATTCAGTATAAGGGTTGAAGCTTTGGGATGAGGGACTTCTAAGATTGACTTGAGATTTACCTCAGAAGGAAGGTTCATAGCTCTGAGCTCCGTTCGACGATCGTCGACCTGAGTTCGACGATCTTGGGTCAGATCATCGAGCTCCATTCGAAGATCGACTATAGCAGAGTTTAGAGTTCAGAAGTCATCGATCTAAGTTTGACGATCCAGCCTTGGATCGCCGAGCTTTGTTCGACAATTGTCGAGCTCTGTTCGACGTTTTCTGTTGAACTTGACTTTTCTTAGGTAAATCTGGATTCTTCCTAGCTACCTCTACAACACTCTTTCCTTTATAAGAAATAAATTTAATTGGGTTGTTAATACTATAGGTTGGCTGGATGAAGCACTCAAGCCCAGTGTCCTGTTGAATCTTGAGTTCACTGTGCTTGTGATGTCCATCAGTCTGATGCTTCTCCCATTAAGGGATTGTTCAAACTTCTTTGCCTGGGATAACTCACTTTTTAGTGAAGCTATCTCCTCCCTACAACATTCTAACTCCTCAGAGAGTTTGAGGTTGTCTGATTTTACGGTGCTATGTTCAGAAGATTGATTTCTGAGAGAGATAATCTATTTCTCAGATTTTAACAGGTCTAAACAAAGTGCCTTAAATTCAGATCTAAAGTCCTCTAAGTCAAAGTCAAAGGAGTCTATTACCTGGTCTTCTTCTGTTTGAGTTTCAGATTCTGAGTCTGATCCTTGTTCTGTATCAGATTTTTGCTGAGAGGCATTGATAGCCATCATGCAGAACTCTTTTTCTTCAGCATCATCCTCATCATCACTTGAGCTTGATGAGGCTTCTGATTCCTCTTCAGTATCACTCCAGATTTCAGCTACAAACCCCTTCATTGTATGTTTATTTTTGCTGCAGGAGGATTTGTTGTTGTTGTTTCCCCTGGAGTCCTTATCTTTTCTCACATCTTTCCTGTCCTTCTTGTCCTTATTCTTATTTTCTGGACAGTCAAGCACAATATGGCCTAGTTTCCTACATCTAAAAGAGATTATTTCTTTATTATTTGACTTGTCATACATTGGCTTCTCATGCCCTCTGGATGACCTCTTTCTGAAATCTTTCCTGGCCATTTTATATAATCATTTGGCAAGCAAGCTCATCAATTCTTCATTGCACGTGACCTTGTCTTCAGGCTTCTCTTCTATAGCTTTGAAAGCTATGGTCTTCTCCTTTCTGATGACTGGAGAAGTAGTCTTTTGCTCTTCTTCCCTATTCTTAATGAGCAGCTCATAAGATTTGAGCTTGCCAAAAAGAGCTTCTATAGTAATTTCAGTTAGACATCTTGCATCTTTAATTGGCCAGATTCTTGAATCACAAGTGCCGGGGAAGCACATTAGGATTTTGTCATTTAGTTCAGTGAGTGTGATCTCCTTATCCAATGTCTTCAACTCAATAACTATCAGACTGAGCCTGTTGTACATATCTGCAACTGACTCAACTTCTCCTTTCTTGAAATTCTCATATTGGCTTATGAGATGGGATCTCCTGTCCTTCCTTTCATTAGAAGATCCTGAGACAATTTCAGATAACTTGTCCCATATCTCTTTTGCTGAACTACATTCAACCACCTTTTGGAATATCTCATCAGACATGGTCTGAGCAAGGATATTCATAGCCTTTGCATCTGCAACTTTCCATTTCATTATTTCTGCATCTGTTCCTAAATGAGGCGGAAAAGCATTTGTACTTGTGATGACTTGAGGTCTTGGACAAACTGTCAAAATAGAGTTAAAAATGTCCTCATCAATAGAATTAATGTAAAGCTTAATCCTTGCCTTCCAAAGTGCAAACTTAGAGAGGTTGCACACTGGAGGTCTGGTGGTAGCATAATCTTTGTTTTGTGCCATGGTTTTGTATGAAAATAAATATAATATAAAAAGTAATAACTATCCTCTATAGAAGGTTTATCTTATCAAGGATCTTTTGGTTCAGGTGTTAGCCTGTTCAACCAATTTGTTGAAAATTCAGATGTTGAATAACCAACCTGCCTCTGATACCAATTGAAAGTGAGGAAAAAATCTACCTTAACTCTAGTGGGGGGGTGAATAGAGTATTTTAAAATAATTTACAATTTAAACTCTAGAGTATTGGAAGACTTAAATTTATGTATATGTGTAAGGTGCTTCCAGTGAAATAAAAACTAAAGCAAGAAATAAAGAATCACATAGCACACAGTAAAGTCAAACACACATCAACCAGATGACACAAGTATCTATAGTGGTTCCCCAACAACCTGGGTACATCCACTGTTCTACCACCCTAGGTAGGAATCCACTGCAGGAATAGTTGACCGGGTATCCTGGGCACCAATGAGCTTTTGATAAGGTGCTCAAAAACCAAAACTAGATTTTTTGATAAGGTGTCTTGCAACCACTCAGTTTTGACAAGGTCTCAGATACTAGTCTCAGAACTTTTGAAGGGAGTTTTGAAAAACCCTTTTACACAGGGAAAGGAAAAAGAAAGAAAGAGTTGAGTTATTCTTCTCTGTCAACAGTCTGAGAGAAGACAAATGGAAGATGATGTTAAAGCTCCCCCTGAGATCTATAAAGGTTCAGGAAGGTGAGCTTTGCTAGGGTGATAGGTCTTCAGGTGCTTCAGATCTCCAGCAAAAGATGATTTTACCAGATGCTAAAATGTGTGATGTCTGGAGTCCTTGATGTTAAAGCTTTTGAACACTTGAGGATTTGGAGGAGTAGAATAGCAGATGATTTCCTCCACAGAAAACTTTCTTGTGTTCTTGAAGATTTTTACTAAGTGAATCTGTATGTTCTAGAAGATGATTTCTTGATCAGAGTATATTTTGATCTCTCTTCTGTAACTCTTTAACAATCTGATCTGTTCTCTATCTTCAGGATAATTCTCTAGGGAGTATATTAGTTTCTGACTTAGAGTGCCGTTACTCAGTCATAAATGACTTCCATAAATGACAACTATCTCTGGGGAAAGTCCTAAGTAACATTCCTTTTAGCCTTCCTTGAAACTTGCATTAGATTGCTTGAAACGGTTAGAAAATCCTTTGCAATAAATGCAGCAAATAACACTGAAAGAATTCAAAAACTGTTCTTTAATTCGAATTCTGAAAGCATCGATCTCTCACAAAAATCGTCGACTTGAGCTCAATTATCGTCGACCTGAGCTCAGAGATTGGATTTAAACAGCAGACAGAAAACGTCGAACTGAGCTCTACGATTGTCGACCTGAGCTCAGTGACTTGGAAAATAGCTGCAGACAAAAGGTCGATCTGAGCTCGAAGATCGTCGACCGGAGTTCGACGACTTACAGAATTGAGCTCAGAGAACGTCGAACTGAGTTCGACGTTTCGTCGACCTGAGCTCGACGAAAATTGCCTTAGTCTCAGCAATGAATCCTAATCTTTGAATGGTCTTGAGGGCAGCTCCAAACCTAAGTTCTAAGCCTTAGTCTCATTCTAAGTTGACCTTTTCAACTATACACCTAGGTCAAACCAATTTCCTAATAATATAGTGATCCTTGCCCAAATTTGTAATAGCGTGTTCTAACAGATTGGATTTTCCAAGCTTTTCCACAAAAATCGCATACTCGGGTTCGCCGGAATTGCCGTCTACGGCGGCCGTGCGGCCGGCGGGGTGTAGCCCCCACCTCACCGAAGGTGGTGGTGGCGGTGGCCGGCTAGGGAGGCGGTCGGGTGGTCATGAAATCAGCCCGCAATATTGCCCAGGCGCGGGCAATCGTGGTTGTTGTCCTGTTGGAGAAGATGCGCGCCAAGATTTGTGCAGAATCATTTCATTTTATTATTATTTCTTGATTTTTATGATTTTTTTGTCACACTGTCTGCAACACTTTGATTTAATTTTTAAAAATACTTCAGGACCTCTGATGAGAAAACTTGCATCATGAAAGTTCTAGCCATAAGGGTCCACTTTCATCCAAAATTTATTTGGACCCATTTGGACCTCTGGTTGGACTAAGGAATCCATTTTGTTGGGGCCTATACCTCGGGCTATCTTGAGATTGAAAAGGGTGCCCACACATCATCCCTTGTTGATGAGTCCTCTTTATATACCTATTTTCGGACTCATCTGGGCTTATTTCCTTGTCTTTGCACACCGTTTAGCGTCATTTGCACTCCTTTTGGTTCGCTACGGTTTTCCACGCCCTGTGCACCTTTGTTGCCCATTTTCTGTGCTTGTGTGCATTTACTTTCTTGCTATGTTCATTACTGGTTGCTGTGGCTGCCGCGATCGATGCCCCGTGCAGTTTTCCTGCAGGTTTGGGGATCGTGAGGGCATTCGGGATAGGCGTTTCACTATTTTTGGCAAAGGAGTCAGTGGTCGTGCGTTTTTACCCACGCACGACCATCGACCTCCTAGTGCACGATCGCTGATCGTGCGCAGCCCGGTCTCATTTGTGAAAACTCTGTCTTGAACCTTCCGCACGATCACTTGCCATATCGCGCACGACCACTGCTCGTGCGCCGCCGATCGTGCGCAGTCATACCCATTTTTGCAAAGTCTGTCTGGCTATTTCCGCACGATCATCAGCATTGCCTCGCACGATCACTGATCGTGCGCTGCTGATCGTGCGCGACTACTGATTTTCTGATGCAGGTCTGCAGGTTGCTCACGCACGGGCGCTGACCTTGGTCGCGCACGACCACTGGTCGTGCGCTAGTGGTCGTGCGCCCTATTTATTCTGCAAGCTATAAATACGCTGTTCCGCGAATTAGGGCGAGACAATCGTTACGGAACCTTCGCCAGTCCGCCGTTTCGCCCTCCAGCAAGTCCCATTCACCTCCACCTTCATCCATACCAACGGGAGGACCTTCTCCGGTGATTCCGAAGCATTCCGCATCCTCCGGTGATCCTCCCGGCCATTGAAGCATTCTTCTCCGAGCTTTCCACCAAGGAAGAAGACGAAGCACCCCTAGAGAACGGAGTTACAGGCCCTCGAGGTGACAGCTCGGTGGTACCGGAAGCCCTCCTCGGACTGCGCTTGGAAGCGGATTGACAACCCGCACCTCCGGCCAACAACCGCGGTGGATCTTCAATCTCATGGTTGTGCATTTTCTCTCTTTTTCTTGTTGTATGGAATGTTTGTGCTTGTAATGAACATCAACTTCTAGTGTTATTTCGTTTGGTTGTGTTTCATCTTGCTTTAGAGATTTATTCTTTGATGCGCCTCGCTCCATCTCGCTCCACTCCACATGTTCGTTTCACTCAAGCTTGCTCCGCACTAATCACCTCACTCGCTAGATTTCCGACCACTCGCCAATCGAAGTACGGCATCGCGGCCGCTACATCCATCTCGCCTTGAGAAGCGGTGATTGCGACCCGCATAGTTTACATTAGTGTAATCGGTCGTAAGACCAGCAACCAAAGCCCCTTTCTTTTCTGTTTATTTCAATTAACTCTCATAACAATAGTTTTAGAGTCTAGATCGTTCGACGCCAATTGCATTCCTCAGGAGACCGACATCCGGGGATTCATTCCCAACTTTATTACTTGAGCGACCGGTACGCTTGCCGTATTTTACGCGCATCACTTGTCCAAATGAGCTGAGATTTGGGCAGGGGGTCAAACATAGTCATACCTAGGGTCAATCCAAAAATGAGAATTTTTGGGAATACTTTGTCCTATGGTTTTTGTTATAATTTAATAATACTATGGTATTTTAATTAAGTTGCCTAATGACCTCCAAACCCTCCCAAATTTTGGTGAGTCGTTCCTTGTATTAATTCCTAGCTCTGTACAAAATTTCAACTCATTTGGATGAGTTTTAGTTAGGGAATCACCAAACCCTAGTTTTGCCTTAAGGAGGTGTTTTTGATTAAAAAGTGCACCATGGGTTTGGTGTGGTTAACTCACCTCAAAAAAGGCTGGGGTTTTGAACACTGACTTAGTATGACCAATGTCATCCTCTTAAGGAAAATGGTGTGATTTAAGGTTATTTACCCTAGGGTTCAAACTCAAACCCTAAGGAAAGTCTTTTGGGTGATGAGAAGGGCATAAGAGCAAATACCCTTGTATGACGTTGTAACTCAGTAGAGTTGAAGGTAGTATACCCTAAGCCCTCTGGAAGGAGTCTTAGAGATTTGAGGGTAGATAGATACCTCAAAACCCCAACCCTAAGGTTAGGGTAGAATCACCTTTGTATAACACAAGCAAATATAACTCATCCAAATGGTGTGAAACTTAAGGAGCATGAGTTTTAAGGTAGAAAGAACCCTTAGTAATTTTACTGGAATTTTATGAGCAATATTTTTGGTACTTCATTTGTTAGGTATGATATAGACCTAAATAATGTTTTACTTATTAAAAATCATTCTGTTCATTGAAACCCCATGAAACTTTTGCAGTGAATGTATTAGGTTGAAATTGTTCCCCCTAATTTTTTGTATAATTTTTGTTTGATCAAATCTAGTACATCATGCACAAATGATTAAAAAGGGGTTTGTGGTATAAAATTATTCAAAGATGATATATCTGTTGAAAAATAATGAGACTTAGGAACAGATGATTTCAGACCTAAAGATGCTTGTAGTAATTTATTTATAATTTTTAGAGGGTTGATTACAGTACTTTACTTACAAGTCCATAATATTGAGGTTTTTGGTAATTATTTTAGTTAGAGTTTAATCCCTGTTGAAAAATTATGAAACTTGGCCAATGATGTTTTTAGAGTTGTATTAGCTCAATATAATTAATTCATAATTTTTGGATGATAATTTTCTGTACTTGATTCATTAATAATTAAAGATAGAGATTATTTCTAAAATATTTTTAAGGCCCCTTAGATGTTAGAAAAATTATTATACCTTGGATTTACATTACTGAGTTAAACAAATATTTATCATAATTTTGTTAGGCATCTTGCATGAGTACTTAGGGTAGTTCATGTTCAAACTGGTAGCCCTTAGAAGCTTTAAGGTAATTAATTAAATGCCAGATAAATTATGAAAATTACAATTTTATGGATTTAGTCTATTTGTGCCATGATAGGTCTCCAGTAAATAATTTAGAGCATTTGGATTATTATTTGGATTATCTCCTATCCAGTTCGACATATAGCCTATGTTGGTCTACATTTGGCTAAATGGGATAATTGCGATAGGAAATGATTGGACATGGTGTAGGAGTTAGTCATTTTGCTGGGTTGGATAGATGTGGATGAGTTCACCATAGAAGGATAGGAAGAGTAGTGAGAAGTGGTTGGGCTAGAGTTTAGAGGTGCTCGGGTTCGACGAAAGATCGTCTTTCCCGAGGAGAGGAAGCGTCAAAATCACCCTAGGATTCGCCAACTGTAATATGAGAAGGGAATGGGTAAAGGAAATCAACCAATAACAATAAGTGCCTTCGAAAGGGAATGATAGGCTTCAGCTACCATCATAGTTTCGAGTGCCCTTTGAGAGCTCTTCACGGGGTATACCAGGGGCAGTCCTGGGCTAACGTAAACTGTAGGAGTGATAAATCTTAAAGATAAACTAGAATAATTTGGGGTTCACTTTCACACACCCCGGTGTCTCGGGAAGTTATTTTGAGTATTGTATTCGAGCGGTAGGCTCGGTGGTTATGGAGACGGGCGGAATAGCTTGGCGGGACGAAGGCCCGATTGATAATTGGAACGGACGGGATAGTCTGGGGAGCTTTGGCTCAGTGGGAAACGCATTAATATTGCGTGTGCATAATTTATAAGGTGGCGGGCCCTCAGTGTTAGTGGTTGATGCACCGATGCTAATACGTTGGCTCGGAAAGTGTGGTTAGCACTTCGCCATCAGAAGTCCGGTGCGCCAACTAGCAAGAGTATGCAAGAGTTCGCTTCGTGCACCAAGCGTTGAGGCATATGACAGGTCTGACCGGTAGTGCTTTACTGGTTTAGAGGTGGGCGAGGCCCAACCAACCGCTTCCGTCTGCCACTACGGAGGTATCCTGTGAGGTGAGGCTCCAGAAAGGGGGAACTAAAGGTCTGTGTACACAGAGTCGGGTGGGTAAGTTGCACTATCATGATCACATCATACCCACTTGCATGTCATAACATAATCATTGTATATAACCCCTGTCACCTATTGTGTAAGTGGTATGGGACGCTTACACAATTGGACTTGCAAAACAACCCCTTTGTCTATAAGCTTGTGTGGGCAAGTTTATAAAGTAAGGTCAAATTCCTTATATATATATTGCTGCTAATAACAGACACCCCAATGTATAAATTGGAATGAGACTCTTTATACGATGGGAGCCCTGTAGAAGATCCCTTGGCTTATGCATTTCCGCACATAAGTTAAGGTTACTTTTCATACTTTACTTTACTGCCACATGTACTATAAAATTGCTAGTATAGGTCCGCTGTCATATGTTTCTTAATTACTCTCCACCTTCAAGTCCTCACCTTTCTTACTATCCGCTTGGTGCCTAGGAGCTATGGGGGAAGTGGTCGGGGATGATAGGACTTAGTCTTATAGACTAACGGTTTTCAGACCACATCATTTAGGGGATCGTGGAGCCCAGCATGGAGGAGCAGCCCCGGAGGTCGGCCAGTTTTTAGATAGGGCAGTCTAGCTCAGGAGTTCAGACAGCTGGGACTGTGAGCCCCTAATTCCAGTAGTGATTTATTTTGCATCCGCTTGAGTGACTATGTAGTGAGGATTTGATGTATCGGGCTTAAGCCCTTATTTTCAGCACATTTAGATTTTGTGGACTCTCCCTTCGTGGAGATTTTATTACTCTGATGTGATTTTATTGTGGACATTCGGTTAGAGTTTTTACTTCGCTTGTGTTTAATCTACTTGGTTGCTTTTCTGTGATCGAATCGGCCAGCAAAATCGGCGTTTCACAGTGATGAACCTTCTGGGCATGAAGGTGTCACTAGAAAGCGGCGGTTCTGGGCCTAAGACCCCTGTGTTTTAAAAAGAAAAAATGGGGTCTTACATTTAATATCCACGACTAATGTCAGGCATGATAAAAATTCTTAATACCCACGACCGATGTCGAGCGGGACAAGTACGTAATACCTGATACTGATGTCTAGCGGGATAAATACGTAATATCTGCGACTGATGTTGAGCTGGATAAGTACGTAATATCTACGACTGATGTCGAGCGGGATAAGTACGTAATGTCTGCGACTGATGTCAAGCGTGATTAAGGCTATACATCTGCGACTGATGTCGAGCGGGATCTTGAGGGCTTAAGAATTTAAAGGCATTTTACATCCATACGTGTATATGTTAGTATTAAAAGCAAAGCTAAAAAATAAGATTTGGATTGCATGCGGAATGCTTGTTTATAGTTAAGGATGTAACAAAAGGATATATACTTGGAACATGATCGAATCCCATTACTACCAATTGTCGGGGATCCCACTCCATTATTTCAAACTTAAATACTTTTATTATTTAAAAAACTAAGTCTTTGCATGCACCATTGACTTTATTAGAGAAGAATGTGCATGAGGGTTACTGAATATCATAAACTTGTAATTTCCCAACCCTTACAAATTGGTCTGCTAACTTTCGAAGAGCCATGCAATCTTCCGCTAGATGACCTATATCTTTATTATATTTTTAGAAAACTTCTTCATGCCGATATTTAATCTTAGATTTCATGCGTTGAGGATTTTTGAACTCTAACATTCTTTGAAGAACCGTTAGGAGATCTTCCATAGAAATTTTAAATTTGACATAGCTATCTTAACATTTTTAATTCTTTAGAGTTTTAGGATCAAAAGATACGATAGGATGTGCTTCTGCAAACCCAGATGTCTTATTTTGCTGAGGAGGCTTTGCATGCCTATTTTGAGGTAGAGGAGGAGACTTGTAACTTCTGAATTATTGTCAAATATTTTTTAGGATCTAGGTTGTTGATCACAAGAAGTCACCTGGGGTTGCTTAGCCTTCTGATTCAAAAATGAGATGTTGTGTTTGTTTGCTTCTTCATCAATTATGAACTTCTTAACAATATCAATAAGATCTCCATAGGTCTGGGGGTCCTTTACGGCGAGCTCAAACTTTATAAGTCCTTCTCAAAGTCAGTTCACAAAAGCACATTGATAATAATCTTGCTGAACATTAATAATATCCAGAATTTCCATTTGGAATCACTTGACGAAGTCAGGATTAGACTCTTCATCCTCCTACTATATTTGGAAGAGATCTCCTGCATCTGTTTTTCGCTTCCTGTAGGTAGTAAACCTTGAAAGGAATTTCCTTTGAAGTTCTTTAAAGCTAGTTATTGACCGAGATGGTAGACTTTCAAACCACTATCTAGCAAGGTCGCCAAAAGATATAATGAGAAGTTTACATTTGATTCCATCTGACACTTTTCTTAGCGAAATAACTGATATAAAAGCTTGTAGATGAGAAACTGGATCATTAAATCCAGAATATTCTGGCAGATGAGGTACTCGGAAATCGTCAGCGATAGTATCCCAACAAATTTTGTCAATGAATGGAGAAGGGACTTCTTCTTCTTTAAAAGGGGGTTCTTGGCTTTCATGACCTTGACTATAATAAGAGGTCATGCTTGGTTTGCGACTTTCACAAGGAGGGTTGAAGATCCATTTTGATGAAAACCCATTATTACTGTTAAGTGCCCCATCACTATGAGAACCACCTTGCCTCTCGGAGAAATCCATAATAGCCGATAAGAAATTATAGTCACCTCATTCCTTCGCAAAATACATTTTGAACAGGAGAAAACAGCCAAACAGTACTAAGAAACCGCTAAACAGCTGCGTATTGAATGGGAGGATAGATGGTAGGACATGCCGGTGAGGAGACCGGCGGGAAATTTGGCGGGTAGAGTGGCTGGCTGGTGCCGGATTTAAAGCAATAATAGGCACTACCGCGACTTGCTTGACTAGCCGTCGAGTCCTAGCGGTTGGAGCAGTCTGACGCTATTTGACCGCTGATTTCATCGACTACTCGATATCTTAAGGTCGCATGTTAACTGTTGATGTGGGAAATGGCACCACCGAGTTAACTGTTCGAAATTTCACTGGGGATGAGGAGAAAAAGAGGAGAGACAGCCGATTAGCGGGTTACTAGTAGATAGAGAAGAAACCAGAGTAAGCCATAAGAAGAGACGACACCACACTTTGCCCGCAACGGCCTGAATGCCTCTCTTGCGGCAGGCTTTCCTTTTATTTTAAATGAAGCGGTTACACTTAGAGAGTAAATAAAAGAGAAAAATGGAAGCCGGCCGAACAGCAGGCCCCAAGACACTAGGCTCGAGACCGCAGCTTCTAACAAGCAAGCTTTTGGATTAGAGTCAGCGTGCTTTGGGGAGCGTTACATCCACCTATTTATAGGCTCGTTGGCCTACCTAAATGGGCAGGGTTAAATTTATCGGCTACCCGGGGTAGAGGAGAACCGGGCAGAGTTGAGGGGAAACAAATAAACAAAAAAAGGAGACAGGAGGGAAACCTCGCGGCCTAGCGGATTCCTCCTGGCGAGCCGAGAGTCTGGGCCCTAGGACTTGGTATTGAGCTGGGCCGGCAATAACAGCGGCCTGACATGGAGACCACGTCGCTTCTCTTATAACTACCCGGCTTACTGTGTACGGAGGTTAAAAAATACAGGCTGTCCGGTCTTAAACGCCATGAGAACTAGTCGTAGATTCCGGGTTAACAATTTAGAATACTTATTTCTAGCGGAGGGTTCAAAACTTCCCATTATTGTGTAGGCTTATCTATCCAATGAGGGAAAAAAATATTAAATGTTTTAAAAAATTATCGCCGCACAAGTGTATGGAAAAAAACAGCTTTGAAAGGGATCAATCCCTCCTTTTATACTCACAAAATTTTATTGGAAGAAAATTCACATAAAACCATTCAACCTCATCGCCTCCTAAATCCTAATATGAAGGAGGTGATTAAGGAGGAGGTTATAAAATTATTAGATGCAGGCATAATCTATCTGATTTCGGATAGCACTTGGGTAAGTCTGATCTAAGTGGTGCCTATGAAATGACGATTAAAGGTAGTGTCAACTGATAAAAATGAGTTAATCTCTACTAGAATCGTTACCGGAATGAGGGTTTGCATAGAATACATCAAATTAAATGATGCGACCCGAAAGGATGATTTTCCTTTATCCGGACACTCTTTTATTGTTTTCTTGACTGTTTCTCGGGATATTTCGAAATTGCAATTACATCGAAGGACCAAGAAAAACAACCTTCACTTGTTTGTTTGGCACCTTCGCATGGTTTATGCAATGCCCCGACAACCTTCCAAAGGTGTATGCTAGTGATTTTTGACGAACTAGTGGAGGATATTATGGAGGTTTTCATGGATGATTTCTCCGTTTTTGGAGATTTGTTTGATTTATTCTTAAATAACCTCTCTCGTGTTCTCCAAAGATGTGAGGACACAAATTTAGTATAAAATTGGGAGAAGTGCCATTTTATGGTATGAGAGGGTTTAGTTTTAGGCCACAAAATTTCAAGTAAGTGTATAGAGGTAGACAAAGCCAAAATAGAAATAATAGAAATACCTCCTCCCCCTTCGAATATTAAGGTCGTACGTAGCTTTCTTGGGCATGTCGGTTTTTATCTCTGGTTTATTTAAGATTTTTCTAAAATCACCAAGCCCCTCACTCACCTTCTTCAAAAAGAAGCACCATTTATTTTTTATAAACATTGTTTGCATGCTTTTTCTATTATTAAAGAAAAATTAAAAAATGCTCCAATCTTGATAGCTCCTAATTGGGATCTACTTTTTGAAATCATGTGCGATGCTAGTAGTTTTGCCGTTGGTGCGGTCTTAGGACAACGCATCAATAAAAATTTTCATCCTATATATTATGCGAGCAAAATACTAACCGTCGCATAAGAAAATAATACAACTACCGAGAAATTATTACTTGTCGTTATTTTTGCTTTTAACAAATTCCACTCTTATCTCACTTTGTCCAAAGTTATTGTTTTTACCGATCATTTGGTTTTGTGTTATTTACTAACAAAAACAGATGCAAAGCCTAGATTAATTAGTTAGATTTTGCTTCCCCTACCCTACATATTTTCCACAACCTCATCACCTTAACCATCACCGGTCGCGGCGATAGCCATTGCGTTGTGACTCGGGTGGATTCACTATATTTATATAATATGTTCTATCAGGTCCCACTCAACCTAGGCAACGCGCTTGCCAAACAGATGGGGATTTGGGATACTCTTCCACTGTACTGTGTTCAAACGCCGCTTACCATTCAGTTTCAGACCTTCTAGACACTCGGCCTTGCGCGGCGACATGACGGAGAGTTCGAGTCTATCCTGCCAGTAGTAGGTGGTGGAGACATTGACATTGATTTTGGGGAAGGTCCCAATGGCCCTACTCAATATCCACAGCTTCCACCACCGCATCATCCTTCCCAAGCGCAAGGTCCTACTACTTATTAGGATCATTAATTTGGGTCCATTCAAACACAGCTACACCAGATGAAGACCCATTTTAAAGAGCATTTTATATAGTTTGATGGTCGATTTAGCCCGCTAGAGCTGAGTTATGCTTCTGCAGATTTGTACTCTTAAGGGAAGTTTTCTCTTCCTCTGCTTTTTATTGTAAAACATTGGGGACAATGTTTCATTTAAGTATGGGGGGGATACTTCTCACTAGTTTAACATCTTTTTTTAGCAAAACATAAATAAATAAGTAAATTTCTTATTAGAAAGTCTTTAAAAAGGAAAAAAACTATTTCAAAAAAAAATTAGATAATCGAAACTTAATTTCTTAGAAAGGGCTGTGTTGGGCTTTCATCCAACAACACCGCCTAGTATCGGCAATAGCCCTTCACAGGGTATGCATTGAGAAATCTAAGAAATAAAAAAAATTATGTTTAATTATTAATTAGAGAAATCATTATATCCCTAATTATTCACATGCAAAATATCTATTATTCAACTTTTATATAGTGTTTAGAAAATTTTCAGGCTTCAATTGAAATTTTAATTTTTGAGTTGAACTGTTGGCCATGCTGTGTTCCTACTCAAGTGCATGTGTTAGTAGAATTTTATGTATAACTAAAAATTCAGCATACAATTAGATTTTTATTTTTCTAAATGTGTGGAAATAGTTTTCTCTACTTTTATTTTGATACCGATAAAAATCCAAAAATAATTTAGGTGAGTACGTATAAGTTTACTAGAGAATGATTTCGCAAATCAAGAGTAAAGGCATTCTTTCTTTATGTCTAGAACTTGCCCTCTAGCGATTCTCAAGACTTGTATAAGTAAAAATCATTAGTATGAATAAGATATAGGCATTTCTTTTGGCCAGTTTGAGCCTTTGCACCTGTACCTAATATTTTTATCTTTGCTAAAACCACTTTGAGACTATTACCCTACCTTTTGTGTCAGCTCCACAAAATATTCCATCAAGGCCTAAAAATTGTTCTAATCGTGCACCTAAGCCCGAGCTCGATAATATATGAAAAGCTTTGTGAGTGATTTGGAGCCATTTTATTTTGGTGGCTAATTTTTTATTGAAAAAGCTGATTGTTTCTCCTTACTTTTGAAAATATTACAAAAGTCTTAAAAAAGGAGGGAGAAATAATTAAAAATGTTGGTGAAAAAAAATTGAAAAAAGAAGAAAAAAATAAGAAAAAGGTTTGGGAAATTGGCTATTTCTTTAAAGACATGTTTATTTATTTTGTATGAGCTCTGTATGGTTTGGGTGTGACTAGCCATCGTCTTTATCTTTGATTATCCACAACAAAAACCTAGCCTACGTTTCATCCTAGTTAAGTCCTATTGGTTTGTGCTTATAAGTTAGACTAGTGTCACGACGAGAGTGTGAAAGGACAAGCCTATGTCCATCAACATTTATGGATTCCTTTGGAGGGTATATTGATCTTTGATTAGTGTAATATTGATCGTAATACACACGCTACCTTCTCCCCAAATATAATTTTAGGATTTACTAGATTTTCAATTAAAAAGTACAAATATTAAGTGAAAATACATTCTAGAAAAATTAAGCTAATTTGTATGCTAAGTAGGTTTTTCTACAGAAATAGCTACGTACATTGGCATAAAACTTCACATTATACTCCTTAGGTTAAATTTTATTTTCTAACGTTGAAATTATTCTACTCCCTTTGAAAAGTTATTTAATCGGGACTAGTAAATGAGTAAATATGGGGGTGTTTGATAACTCTAATTTTCTCCCTATTTTTATATAGTTTTTATTTAATAATTAATTAATTTAGAGTTATATTTTATTAATTAAGTTTCTAATTATTTTATTTTTTATTTTAGGTTGATCTGGCCTGAAAATTATATTATGAAGCTGACAGCATTAATCAGGGGTAATTTTGGAGCAAATTGGAAAAAGCACTAGTACACACCCCAGTCACGGGCATGACCTACAAGTAACGGTCATTACAAGTAGGCGTGACCTCTCTAGATGGCCCAGAGTCATATCCATAACATTAAAAATTACACGCCCCTATGTCACAGGCGTGACATTTGGTGTGACACAGGCCACTGGCGTGACCAGTTGAATGATCTCCAGATCTCAGTGACACGTCAGATTAAAGTTACACGCCCAAGTTATGGGCATGACCATCAAGTCACAAACATGACCAATAGGCGTGATACAACATAAAAAAGATAGTTTCCGATCCAGACCATTCAAAGCTTACACGCCCTAGGTTATGGGCATGACGTAGGGCGTGACCTCTTTAATAATTACCAGATTAACTCTTGCCATTTCGATTTCATGCCATTTCTAGCAATAGTCAAGACACGCCCTAGCTTACCAGCGTGACCTAGGGGTGTGACCCTCAAAACAACAAATTTTGGCAGTTTTTGTCTAGCATTCACGGGCTTTCAAGATGACGGTTCTACACCTTTCACACCCCTTAGTCACTTGCGTGACTTATGGGGGTGACTCTCCCAAAAAGTTACTATAAATTCCATACAATGCTAGGAGCAGGGGGAGTCAATTTTGGAGTCAGATCTAGTTAGGTTGAGTTGTATTTTGGAGATTTTTCAGCTTTCTTGCATTTCTTTTATGTACTTTTTCCAATTCTTAGAGTAACTTTTAGCATTGCTATTTCCACTCAAGTACTTCTTTTTTATAATCATGTCTCTCTTAAACTTTTTATTTAATTCTCTTATTATGATGAGTAGATAAATTCCATTTAGCACTTGATCATGATGAACTTTGGAATAAAATAAACATATTCTACTTTTCTCAAACTATCAAGCATTCTATTCTATATAATTCAATTTATCTTTCATTTCAATTGCATCGAATTCATATATCGCATATATGTTATTTCATTCATAGATCCATATCCTAGATCTTACCGAGAGGTTGTGGATACAAGGAGATCACTCAAAGATAAAAGGAGTCGCATGCACTTCTCGAGAGAGGGTGACATAAATCTTCTACATTAGTGTCAAATCCAATACTGGGGTTCACCGCTTAAGGAAAGTGTAAGGGTTTCGGCTGGCTGAGAGGTCTTAATCGATGAACCTAAGGTTAATCGAGAGCGTATTCTCGAGATAGGAGCTTTCATTTTTTAGGAAACCCCACGGTCGAAGTTAGTAATTTGAGGCTTGTATTTTATAGTCTCATGGAAGTTTATTTTAATCCAAAGAGATTTTAGATCAAGTGCTAGTTTTTAAAACATTGAAATTTTCTTTAGTAAAATCTCTATTTTCTTAGTTTGCAAATCAACCAACTTTTTGTCTTATAAAATAATTTCTATTACTTGTGAGTACAAGTACACAATAGGCCCTGAGTCAAAATACAACACTTGATCCTATACTATATAATGATAGGTATACTTGCATTATCGATTTAGAATTGCGCTCTTGCGTGAATTTTACGCATCAATATTATTCATGCAAAGTTGGTCATGCAAGCAATATTTTCACGTGCAAGGGAAATGTGGCGGAGTGATAATATTTCCACGCACACAAGGTTGATATAGGGCTTTTGTGTTGAGTTATGCCGAAATCCACCCAGGTCTGTCATAAAATAAAATAAAATGTAATTAGCGCAAATTATATAAAAATAAAATAACAAACTATATAATATACAACTTTGAGAATTATATATATTTTATATTAAAATATGATAATTATGGTATGCATATTTTTTTCATAATTCTGTATTATCAGTGATTTTTCGGGTGGAAAGGTCTGATGTTATCAAGTTCCCTCCAAGGTGCCCCGCTCACTATTGGCTTAGGATGGGAAGCTCTCTCCGAGTGTGTGGTGGGACCTCTTCGCTACCGCTTGGGGTCTATTCTTAGTTTCCCTCCATTGAACTTATGGGATTTCTATTGTGCTTGTTGACCACCACTCGCCTTGTCTCATCTAGGTTGCCCACTAGGCCAGTAAAATTTAGTCACCCCTAGTCTGAATGCAGCGATAAAAAATCTTGGTTCCAAATTTGAGGGCGAAAGACTGCCTCTCATTACACTTGCTGAGAGAGAGAGAGAGAATAAGAAACACTCTAAGTGTTGTAGACCACCACTAAGAGAGCTAAGTCTTTTAAGAGCATTTGTGGGGAGTATTATGCTTTGACCACCCCGAAGACTTCGATTGTGGGTTGGAGGCTTGAGAGATGCGTCCAATGCACCTTAGTTTTTGTGGCTTAACTTCTATTATGCTCAGAGGGGTTTAGAAAAGTTGACCTATTATAGACTAGAGGCTTGCTGCCAACTGTAGGGCACAACATGCACGAACTGTGTAGGTGTATGCTTAAGAGATGTTTTAGGATCTTTGAAGAAATTCTTTAAGCTACAGGTGTTGTTTTGGGTGCATATGTTGGAGCAGAGCGCACAAAAGAATGATTAGGAGCGGACCGCATATTGGCGCATGTGGAGCTTTGTGCTCGGGGCGCGCAAGGAAGTGGCACATGCGGGAGCACGCAAGAAAGCAACACACACTCGAGCATACAAAGAAGTGTAATGCACTGGAGTATGAAAGGAAGCGGTGCGTATCAGAGCGCGCAAGTAAGCAGTGCATACGGGAGAGCATATGGGAGAAGTAGCGTGCATGAGAAAATCACACGTGGGAGAAGTGGAATGCGCAAGAGTGCATGCTAGGGAAGTGGTGAGTGAGGGAGTGCGTAAAGAAGTCGCACGTGTGGGAGAGAGTAAGGAATAGGCGTGTGCAGTGTAAGACCTCCAAACATAGAATTAAGAGATGGTCAAGGAGAGCCTTATGACCAGAACAGCCGCCATGAAAAATTGCCAGTACATGGGCGAACCTGTACAACAAGATGCATATCATGTCGGCTATTGCAGTATATTGTATACTAACAAATAAGTAAAACAAAACCAAGTCCATGATACACAAATATGTATAAAATGTTAACGATATAAATACGAATAAAAGCAAGAATCAACAATATTCTTGAATATAATTAGAGTACCAAAATGCCTAAAGGCTACAAGAAGTGCACAAACTCAAATATGTCATAGAAGGTAGAGATGGTATTATCATTCCAGGCCCTATCTCCCTAGCCTAGGTGTCCTCCTATACGGGGTGCTTCTACTGCTCCACATGCATGGTATGCTCCTAAATATAGTGGTGTAACACCGTTAGTCCTGAAGAATTATTGGCTTCACATCCTCTTCCCATATGATTCATAGGCAATAGGCAAAAAGAGGGGAAAATAGAGTGTAATATAATAGTAGTATATATCAAAATAGGTTGCAAGAATGGTGAGCAAAAACTAGCTGATATTATAAAAATAATTCTATACGTAAAACGGTAATCAATGTGTGTATTGTAGAATTATACATATTAGCAGTGTAGTAAGCAACAAGTAAGTAAGGGATTGAATTGAACTTAACTTATAAAAAAAGTTCAAATAGATTTATAAGTTAAGGATCTTGTAAACTAGAAAGTAACCCATCATATAAAAGAGCTCATACAAATTTATATAATTACTGGCTTATGTGGTGTGATATAAAGAATATATGATGACTCACCCATGCTACTCACTCACTCTGACTAGATATGTCAACAAAGACCATATTTCCTTCTTTTCCAGGGTTGCTAACCTCTCAAGTGCCCTCGTAGTAGCCAGACAGAGATAATAGAATTGGCTTCTCCACTACAAGGTGGTATACATGCTCTTAGACCTAGGCCACATGTACGCCTCAATGCTAATAACCAAACAGCAAATCCCATACGTACTACGACACAAAAAGGGTTTTTGGGAAGAAAACAACAAAACTTCCATCCCAACTAGCCTAAAATGCACGAAAGGGGTCCTTGGGAAGTAAACACCAAGGTGCCCAACCCTACAAGTCTAAATAGCACTGAAGGGGTCCTTGGGAGGTTAACATAAAGGAGACCTTCCCAACGGGTCGAGAGTCTATCTTGCCAGCTTCCGTTGGTGTTATGACAGGTAATCCCGTAGACTCGCCACAAGTAATCCCATAACCCAGAATCATAATGCATCCGTATTTCCATACCATCATGCGTTTCCCATAAATAGGTCAGTGATATTAAGCACCCAGGGACTCTCAACCACATATTTTAATACAGTAGTAATTTCATTTAATATATATAACAGTGCTATTATGTACTCAAGGACTTCCAACTAAGTCAGTACCATAATGCCTAATGATATCATCATATCCATAATATGTTGTCAGGACAACACCACTACTCATATTGAATTGTTGTAACTTTACTGAAGTGAAATGCGTGTGTCACAGGAATATTCGTTATGATTCTATAGGACTACTTGCAAGATAAGTGATATATTTGAGCTCACAAATAAGGTCTTCCTAAAAATATTCTTTGGCCATTTCAAACCTTATGCTAGATGATAATTTGTTGTTAGTGGTATTATAACTCACGTAGAGGGAGGGGGATGAATAGGTTGCTTGTACTTTTCTTATATTCTTTTTATATTAAACAGTTATGGAGAAAATAGAACACACAACAAGCATACAGATATTTATAGTGGTTCCCCAAGCTGTGTGTATATCCACCTTCTATCTACACATGTATAATAATGATCTAGACTAAGCAAACTCCTCCAAAAACACAGCTCCTTCAGCATACACCTCAGATCCTTAAGTATCTCTTAGATCTATACCATATCCTATCTCATATTTTTCAAGAAGTCCTACATCACGTACACATGCCCAACCACTCAAAGTCCTCCATTTCTTACAGCTCATAAACTATCCAGGTTCTTACCTCAGACTTATCCCAAATCCTACCTCAGATTTATCTAGAAATCCTACCACTCAGGGTTGGAGAATATCCCTACAACTTAGGCATAAGTGTCTTACTGCTCAGGCACAATGGCCCTATAGAAATAGAAATTTAGAATTACAATAAAAGTCTAAAATATAAGACCTTTAGGCTTCAGTACTTCTGTTGTTCTAGCTTTAATGGCTAAATTTGGAGCAGGTCCTTGAAAAGAGTATTCTTAAGGTTACACAGGTTAGGGCTTGCCCCTCCTTGATCTTCTCCTCTAATAAGTAGAAGATTATCTATCTTGAGTCTGATGACTCTCCTTATTCTTCTGAAGGCTATCATAAATAATTAACTTTTTTTCTCAGGAACACAGTGCATTGTTGTAGGTTTCACGATTTGAGCAATGATAGTGTTCCATTGACAAAGAACTACATCTTTATAGTCTTTGTCACACTATAACGGTCTTGACAAAACATCTTGTCATGGCTTGGACAAGAATAGAATATCTTATCCTAGCTTTCGATGCCAACGCTAAATTTGACTTCCGCCAAGCATTCTAGGCTTCAACGGCAACATTTTGAATATACTCCATGGTTCCGCTGAGTGACAACTTCATTCTCTACAGTACATGCCTTGGCGCTAAGTTTTGCAGCTTCTCAACGATAATGCTGAGAGAAGGATTGGTTCTCAGCAGTATGTCAACAATATAATTGACTTCTAATATACCTTCTCAGCTGTATATCAATGATACAGTTCATGCACGTATACCATCTCAAAAGTATAATCCATCTTTTCTCTAAACATGCTTTATAGCAGTATGTCTTACACAATATGCTCTTTGTATTGAAGGTGATGCTTTTTCAAATCTAGGAATATAGAGGAAAATATTCCCAATAATCTTCCCCTATTTGAAGAAGGCAGAACATCCAACAATGCTTATGAACATTAACCAAACAAATCAACATTTGAAAAAATATATAACAATTAAATGTTATCAACACAGGCATCATGATATAGTATAAGAATTGTTATCACAGATAACTATCAAAGTGAAAGTAAATTATCATGAACAAAATAACATAGAGCATTAAGCACAAAACAATAAGCATTCAACATTCCAGATTTAATAAATATAAATTTAGATGTTCTAATAATTTATTACAGATTAACTACATCAAGAGAATTTTTAAAATTAAGAAATCTGATGCTTTTCCTCAGGAATACTAGATGATTCTATTCTCATCCTTTTAGGAGTAGAGCCTGACTTTCTCCTTGAGCAGCAGCCTGCATCTTAGCTTGTTTGGCTTTATTGTCTTATCTCTTATAGTATAAGAAGGCTTAAGAATATACTTGGAGGGCATCTCTCTTGGATTGTTCTTCCTCACCAAGTTTTCTTTTTACACCCTTTATCTAAGAGATTTTATTTCCAGATGCTGAATCACTCTTCACTTGGATATAAACTATCAATCTTCTTTATAAGCTGGCCATGATTAATCCAGGCATTAACAATGATGTTTCTGGAATAATCACTCCAGTACTCATAGTATGGATCGTCAGCAAGCTCAGCTCTCCTTTTGGCCATGAATTTTTCATGTAACTTGAGGCCTTCTCTCTTTCTTCTTGCTACAAGATGTGCATTTTGAGAAACTCTTTATTGTGTTGAAAAGTTAAAATTTTCAAGTCTATTTTTGTCTAGCAGGGGGAAATTTAGAGAAATCCTTGTGCTCTGAAGGACCTTTAGGATTTGCTCAGCATTGGACTTCTCCTTTTGGACATGAATTCCAATTGAGTGGGAGATTCTTCAATGATACTAGTAGACATAGAATGGAATAAATTGTCCAAATTAGCAAGAATGACATCTCTTTTTTGAAATGCAAATTCCTTAGTCTGTATTTGAGTGGGGCACATATTTTTCAACATGATCTACTCCTTCTCTTAACATATCATCAGTTTGTCTCACCTAATTCTTTAAACATGTAATAACCTAAGCTGAGTCCTTCAGACTTTCATCCATTGACCTTAGAATATTGACATTCTTTTTTACAGTGCTTGCAGCTTGGTCAAACAACTTAGTAATTTTTTTGTTGAGATGAACTGTTTCATCTTTCAGAGAACATAAATTAGTCATTATTTCTGTCTTGACTTTATAAACTTCAATAAGTATTTCAGTTTTTACACTCTTTATTGATTCATCAATGTAACTTCTTATTGAGGTTGATTGCTAATCCAGTAGATTCTTTATTGATGAAAGTATAGAACTTTCTGACAGGCTGGAGGATGGTTAGGGATGGGATACTAGTGGCACTGATGTGGTGTCAACCCAGAAATCGGCGATCCCTCCTAAGATAGCCAACTCGCAAGTCGTGGCTTGCACCAGGATGTCGCGGCCTGTGAGTATTTCCTTCTAAGGGTGGGCAGATTGACATCTCAGTCCACTTAGTCAGAATGGCTAGGGCCGTCTATGTAGCTAGACAGCCCAGGTCGCGCAGCTCCCGCTCGTTCAGCAGGGGATGCAGACTGCTGCCTCAGTCCGCCCGTGCAGACCGCGCGGTTTGTTCGGCGAATCACGCGATGTTCATTCTTCAAAGGAGCAAGCTTCCAAACAATGTGGTGGACTCGCTTTCCTATCCGCCTAGACCGCTCGATAGTGACTTGCTTAGTAGGTTGAGGATTCAGTCTTCAGTCCGCCTAAGGGTTGTGGACTCGCTCCTCCCTCCAGCTCTCCAACCCGTACTACATCCAATGGACTAGTCCTCAGTCCGCCAGGTCGCCAGCCAATCGCCAAATGCGATAAGTCTCCAACACGAGGCAACCTGCTCAACCTGTCAGCCGCATGTTAGGCGGACTCGTTCCGCAGTCCGCCAAGGTTGATTAAGCTCGGCAACCGATCGAGTACATCCCGGTCTCCACGGGCTTGCGGACTCGTTATCAAGTATGCCTTCATTGATAAAGCCCAGTGTAACGCCCCCGATTTTCCTGAGTTTATTTTTTTATCGCGTTGGCGTTACGATGACGCGTTTCCGTGGCTTGTGCCATTTGTGGAGTGTGGTTTAGCTCCTTAGAACTGAGTGCCCTGTTTTGTAGCCTGTTGGCAAGATCTCCCTAGCAAGTCGAGTCGTTTTGGGTGACCCGGTGTGGCCTCTCGGGGGGATGTTTGTGTTTGGCTTTGTTTGGGTTTAACTCGAGTTCTGTTCGTCGAAAGTTAATTTCGACTTCGTCATTGTGTTCGTAGCGTGGGTATTTAGCTACGGTGCGAATTTCGTCGAATTCCGAGGTGATTCGGTTTTCGTGTCGTTTGGTGTGTTATTAGTATTTGTGATCAATTAATTAGATTGTTTTGGCTGTCCTGTAGCCTTCGGTTTTGACCGATTAATAAATTCTGCGGGAGAATTTATTTGGGCAGTTATTGCCTCGCCTTGGTGGCAGCCATATTTCTGGCATATACCTATTTTGGTATTTACTTAATGAAATTAAGTAATTAGGCGTTTTAGGGTTCGGTTATGGATGAACCGGAGGTTAGCTTTTCATATAAAAGCTTTTCTTAAGAAGTGACGGCCCACTTCTTATTCTTCTTTTCCTGAGAGAGAAGTCGTCACTGTTTTTTTTCGTGGAGAGCAGTGGAGAAAACTGCCCGTCCTGTACCTCCTTCGGTCGGCGATTCCAGGCTTGTTCGTGGACGGAATTCGATTCCGAAAACGGCGTTGTCTTGCTCTCTCCGAGATCTTCGTTTTGACGGTAAGATATTTGTTTTTCGTGGAGTTTTGATGAGATTTGGGTTTCGGTTTTGGAGTTTTCAGCCATTAATGGCCGTGAGATTTATTCTAGGTGCTGCGGCTGTTTGTTCCGTGTGAAGAGGAGGAGAGCCATCCAGGCTTCGCTGAAAGTTGAGGCAAGTGGTATTCTTGCCCTTGCCAAGTTTCTTTTGATTATTTTTGCTGAAATAGAAATCCTTGTTAGCCCAGGTTAGAGGCCTTGTTGTTCTCATTCTTCTTGCTATCTATAGGAATTAGTTCTTCCTATTGACCCCCCTACTTGTGCTATTGGAACCCAACTTTGCCGGCGTAATGCCGTTTATCTTTGTTCAGATTTGCTCTGGTTTGGGTGTAGCTGAGAGGGAGTGTTAGGAGGGGAGGGGGGTGTTTTTCCCAAATTTGTTGAGTGTATTACTCGAGTATGGGAGTATGTTACTCGAGTAGGTAGTAGATTACTCGGGTATTAATTCTGGAGTACTCGAGTAGTGGTTTCGAGTACTTGAGTAGTAGCTTTGAGACACTCGAGTAGGTAGTAGATTACTCGAGTATTAGCCGTGGAGTTACTCGAGTAGTAAGTAACCACTCGAGTAGGGGTCTTGGGTTACTCGAGTAGTGGGCTCGAGTACTCGAGTAGTAGCTTTTAGGTACTCGAGTAGAAGGAATTAACTCGAGTATTTGCCTTGGAGTTACTCGAGTAGTAGGTAACTACTCGAGTGGGGGTTCTGAGTTACTCGAGTAGTAGATAACTACTCGAGTAGGTAGGTTGGTTTACTCGAGTAGTAGGCATCTACTCGAGTGTAGCTGTTTGTAGTTACTCGAGTAGCTGTTTGTATACTCGAGTAGCTGCTTGTAGATACTCGAGTAGCTGTTTGTATACTCGAGTAGCTGCTCGTAGATACTCGAGTAGCTGTTTGTAGATACTCGAGTAGTTGTTGCAGATACTCGAGTAATTGTTGCAGATACTCGAGTAGCTGGTTGGAGTACTCGAGTAGTTGGTAACTACTCGAGTGCTGGCTATGTTTGTATACTCGAGTAGTAGGCGACTACTTGAGTAGAGGGTTGAGGTACTCGAGTAGTTGGTAACCACTCGAGTGCTGGAATTTGAATACACGAGTAGTAGGCAACTACTCGAGTACTGGAAGTTCCCTGCCTCTTGTTTTTGAATCGTTCGGCTATCGTCAATCTCTGAATGGAGATCATCGATCTCAGTTTCTGCCTTAGGCCGTTCGACTATCGTCGACCTCCGGTCGACAATCGTCGAGCTCCGTTTTACCTTAGTGGGATTGTGGTTAGAGTTTGGTTCTGGATTTAAGTTAGGTTAGCTCACTCAGCGCCAAGGTTTAGGTAGGCACTGAGTATGTATCACTCAGCGCCTTGTCGTGTTGATTCTTTTCAACACTCTTCCTTTACCTTGCTTTTCGTTACCGAGTGGTTTTCTTGTTATACTTCTGGTATTTCCTTGTCGGCCGTTTTCTTTACCTTCTTAAAGGCCGAATCATGGGTCGTGGTTAGTAGTGGTGGTTTGTAGCTCTTCAAGAGGGTGGAGTTGTGTGATATAGCCAAGGCCACTCTTGTTTTTCTTGCTCCAGGTACGGGCTGGGCATGTGTGGGTGGAAGGTCCCTTGTGCTTTCACGTGTAGACCCTTGAGCTTGCTGACTTGGACATGGTGGATTGGGGGACTGCGTTTGCCTTCGATCCGATTCCTCGTTATTTGTTTTTGCTACTACCACCTCCCACAGTTTAGGGTGTTAGAAGTTTATTCCTTGGTAGTTTGCAGCACTTTTGGCTCTTGGTAGCCTAGTAGGCCCGGCAGGATGTTGTTCCTGAGTGGGGTTGTTGCTGTTTCCTTTGCTCGTTGTGCTTTTCTGTTGTCCTGTTTTGGACAGTGGTGGCTCTTTCTACTGCAGGTTTTTAGTTACTTCTTCCTTTTGGTTGACTCTTACATGCAGTTGTTTTTACCTTGTTGCTTACTGAGGTATTCTGTTTTCTTTTGGAATACCCCAGGTTCTGAGCCGTAGCCAGTCAGATGGCTAGTTTGCAGTGGTGGTGTTGGTGGTCTCTTGGACCTTGGAGTTCTGTTTGCCTTGTTGGTGAGGTAGTTTTTCAGTACTTTCTTACAGACATACATATGTGCTAGTGGGTTCATGTCAGGTTGTTGGCGCCCACTGGTAGTTTCTCTTACCTTCGTACTGGATATACTTACGTATGCTGCTACCATTTTCTGGAGATAGTCTACTTGCTCTGAGAAGGTTTTATGCTAGGTTGCTAGTTACTTTTAAACTATAAATATTATTATAAATAAAGCTCCCGATCAGCATGTTTTATAAGCTTAATCACTATTTTCCAAATCACGTATGAAAATCGTTTTCTTATATATTATATAAATTAAATGTAGTGTCTTGCATAGCATGAGTGGTTCTTTTGGGACCCTTATGCGCTCTTTAGGGTGAAAAACCTAATTAAAGTATTTTCCTTTCCGCAGCGTATAAATATAGTTTTTCTTTTGTGGACTAGGTGATCCACTGAGCCGAGGGATACGGTCTCTAAAATATAACTGATTTTTCATTCACAAAACACAGGATTTTCTTGCATAAAGTTTGTAGTTGGTTTTGCCTGAGCGTCAGCGGTTATCCCCTGCTTGACGTGGCATCATGACGCGTGTTTTCTCATACTCTGATAATTCTTATAATTGGAGAAAATGCGGGTTGTGACAGTTGGTATCAGAGGGAAGTTGCTTGACAAGTTAGTTGAGCAAACTTCCTTTGTTTGCTTTGGTAGTTCAGCATCATGTCATTCACACATCGATATGTCATCAGCACGTCTTGGCAAAAGCACGAACACTACACTCATGGAATAACATGAAGTATACGAGGCATATTATGTAGTATGGGATGCATAATATGTGTTCGTATATGGATCCACCATAGGGGCTACATGTAAGGGTTATGTAGTATGGGATGCATAACCTCACCATAAGACTGCAACTAGCACGTTTCTTTTTCGTTGCATGGGAATGTTATGTAGTATCGGATGCATAACATTTTCATGTGTACGCCGCTCATAACATGCATTAGGGCCTTTTTAGAGTGCATAGCACAAACATGCATAACATATCATTACATAAGCACAACGTGCCAAGCTAAAGATTTGCAGGATGACATATGTACACACATAATTTTTCAAAACAAAATAAAGTCATGCATTCCCGATCTAGGCACGTGAGTTAGCAAGGTGATGGTTAACCATCCTAGGTTAGGGCATGTCATCAAATATATATATATTTTTAAAAAAGATAAACTCCCAGCGCAAGTTTAGCAGCTTTAAGCCTATATCTATATATGTATGGTCTGTACTTGTGTTTGGGTTCTAGTTGTTGTTAGGGGATCTGATTTGGGGTGGTTATGATTATAGGATGGCTAGGCGACCTGCGACGCGTTCGACTCCCCTGTCTGAAGGTGAGTCGTCTGGGGCTCACCGTGATGCGGTAATCGAGAGTCTGCGTCAGAGTAGCGAAGCTATGGGCAGACAGTTGGGGGATGTGCAAGCACAGATTCAGTCCTTGGTGGCAGTTATGGCAGGACAGGCTCATGGTGCGCAAGTTCCTGCTAGGGGGTTAGCTGTTCCTCCTCCCCCTGCGCTCGTGAGACCTCCAGTGGTGGTGCCAGCGGAGATGGCCTTCATCTCGCAATTTCAGAGACTGAGCCCTCCCACTTATGACGGAAAGGCAGATTTCATGGTTATTGATGATTGGCTGATCTCCATGGAGGAGATGTTTTCGTATTCAGGGATTGCTGGTGACCTGAGGGTGATGCTAGCCACTTATCAGCTTAAATGATTGGCTAAGAGTTGGTGGCTGATAGAGAAGGAGAGCTTAGTAGCTGGATGCTCTTGGGAAATCTTTAAGGAGATGTTGTTAAGGAAGTTCTTGCCTTCGGTCGAGCGTGACCGCCTCATGAATGTCTTTCTCTATCTGAAGCAAAGGCAACTCACGGTGGGTGAGTACGAAATAGAATTTAGCAAGTTGAGCCGTTTTGCCCCTGCCTTGGTCAGCGTTGAGGCTGATCGAGTTAAGAGATTTCTTGGTGGTTTGAGGAGCGAAGTGCAGCAGTTGACCAGTGCTTATGGGTCAGTGACTTATGCTGGAGTTGTAGAAGCTGCTCTTAAGGTTGAGGCTATTGAAACGGCAAAGAGTAGAGGCCAGCAGATGAGAAAGGATAAGAGAAAGTCTGTGGAGGGGAAGAAGCCCCTGGTACCCGATGCTGTTCCGGGAAAGAGGAGCCGAGTGGTGTGCAGTTTTTGTGGCTGGTCAGGCCATCCTGTCGAGAAATGTTTAAGAGGTCAGCAGCTCAGAAGAAGGAGCAGGTTCATGCGATCCAGGGTGCTCCTAGGAGAGATGTCTCCTGTTCAGTTTGCAAGCAATCCGGGCATGATGCGGCCCAGTGTTGGACCAAGGACAGAGTCTGCTTTCAGTGTGGGCAGAAGGGTCACATCAAGTCACGGCGTCCTCAGGTTCAGTCAGTTCTTCCGGCAGTTCCGTTACAGGCTTTACCTCCACTCCGCGTGTGGACAAGGGAAAAGGGAAGCTGAACGTGATTTCTTCTGAGGAGGCTCAGACTTCGACCCAGGTTATTTCAGGTTAGTTGATTGTTGTTTTTCTAGCCTGGTAGTTTTATATGCTAGAGTGTTGCGGTATTGCTATGGTAGTTCCTTAGTTTGTGTGTTCCTATAGGGAAGTTTATGGTGAAGAACCGCTGGGCGCGTGTTCTGTTTGACTCCGACGCTACCCACTCGTTCGTGGCTAGAGCCTTTGTAGAGCGTCATCGATTGACTCTAGATCGTGTTCAGGATTCCTTCTGTGTCAAGTTTCCTTCTGGTGAATCTGTGTTGTCAAATTTGGGCATTTTGGATTGCCCGGTTTTGTTGGGGGACTTTCTTGCGAAGGCGGACCTGAAAATGATTGATCTGGAGGACTTCGATGTCATTTTGGGCATGGACTTGCTCTCTCGGTATGATGCGGTCATTCAGTGCAAGGGAAAGCGCTTGGACTTCGTCAGGGACGACGGTCAGCCCGGCAGCGTGTATGCTGCTCTGTGTCAGGATTTTCCTGTCATCTCTGCGGTATGTGCTCAAAGATTGTTTCTTTCTGATTGTTGTGTTTGTTTAGTCTCTGCGATTGGAGCCGCTGTTAGCGTGCTAAGCTTGGAAGAGATTCCTATTGTTCGTGGTTTCGCCGATGTTTTTCCTGATGATCTTCCTGGTCTTCCTCCTGATCGGGATGTTGAGTTTGTGATCGATTTAGAGCCGGGTACACGTCCTATTGCTAAGGTGCCGTACCGGATGGCCCCTCGTGAGTTAGAGGAGTTACGAGTTCAGTTGGATGAGCTGTTAGCTAAGGGGTTTATTAGGCAGAGTTCGTTGCCTTGGGGTGCTCCTGTTTTGTTCGTAAAGAAGAAAGATGGGTCGATGCGGCTCTGCATCGACTATATAGAGTTGAACAAGGTCACTATCAAGAACAGGTACCCTCTGCCGAGGATCGATGATTTGTTTGACCAGTTGTGTGGTAGCACGGTGTTCTCCAAGATCGATCTTCGTTCTGGTTATCATCAGCTTAGGATCCGTGAGGCGGATATTCCGCGGACTGCGTTTAGGTCAAGGCATGGACACTTTGAATTTTTGGTGATGTCGTTTGGTCTGACCAACGCACCTTCAGCCTTCATGGATATGATTAACCGGGTGTTCAAGGATTTTCTCGATAAGTTCATTGTGGTCTTCATTGATGACGTGTTAGTTTATTCACGCAGTGCTGAGGAGCATGAGCAGCATTTGCGTTTGGTCCTATCGGAGTTGAGGAGCCACAAGTTATTCGCCAAATTGAGCAAGTGCGAGTTTTGGTTGCCTCAAGTTTCTTTTCTTGGCCACGTGGTGAACAAGGAGGGGATCTCGGTCGATCCAGAAAAGATTGCAGCAGTGATGGATTGGAGTAGACCGAGTTCGCCTAAAGAGATCAGGAGTTTCTTGGGGTTGGCTGGTTATTACAGGAGATTTGTGGAGGGTTTCTCTTCCCTAGCCGCACCTTTGACCAAGCTGACTCAGAAGAATGTGGCTTTTGTTTGGAGTGAGAAGTGTGAAGAAGCTTTTCTAGAGCTAAAGGAGAGATTGTGCACTGCTCCCGTTCTGACCCTGCCTACCGAGGGAGTAGATTATGATGTTTATGTGGATGCTTCGCTTGTAGGTCTGGGATGCGTATTAATGCAAGATGGAAAAGTAATTGCCTATGGGTCAAGGCAACTGAAGACTCATGAGAAGAATTATCCCACGCATGACCTCGAGTTTGTAGCGGTTATTTATGCTTTAAAGTTATGGAGGCACCTACTTTATGGAGCTCAATGCAAGATCTTCACTGACCATAAGAGCCTAAAGTACGTGTTCACGTAGAAGGAGTTGAATCTGCGTCAGCGGCGGTGGCTGGAGTATGTGGCTGATTATGATGTGGAGATCCAGTATCATCCGGGCAAGGCCAACGTGGTGGCCGACGCCCTGAGCCGAAAGACGGGAAAGATATTTAACCTCTCCGCCGATCGTTTAGAGGAGGAGTTCCTCCTTATGGATATATCAGTGGGATGCTGTAGTTTGCAGAGTAGTTTGTCAGTGGCAGAGCCGTCCTGGATTTCTTTGACTAGGCTGCACCAGAAGGACGATCCTGATCTTATGCACCTCTTCACCAGGACTGAGAAGGGGGAGTTACCCGATTTTGCTATCGATGGTGCGGGTACTTTAAAGTACCGCGGCAGGTTTTGCGTTCCCGCTGTCGGGGACATTAGGAGGATGATTTGCATTGAGGCTCATGGTTCCAGCGTTTCCTACCATCCAGGATCTACGAATTTGTACCGTGACTTAAGGCAAATTGCCTGGTGGTATGGCATGAAAGGAGATATAGCCCGATTTGTTGCTGAGTGTCACACTTGCAAGCGTGTGAAGGCCGATCATGGAAGGCCTGGTGGTAAGTTATCTCCGGTAGAGATCCCGACTTGGAAGTGGGAAAGTATATCTATGGATTTCATTACGGGGTTACCGAAATCCCCGAGGGGATTTGATTCTGTTTGGGTTATAGTGGATAGATTGACGAAGTGTGCTCACTTCGTGCCTTATAAGATTGATTACCCGATGAAGAAGATAGCGGAGTTATACATGAATGAAGTCATCCGACTCCACGGTGTGCCGGTTAGCTTCATTTCCGATCGAGATTCCTGGTTTACTTCTCGTTTTTGGCAGAGTCTGCAGGAGGGTCTGGGTACGGATCTGAGATATTCGACTGCCTACCACCCGCAGACCAATGGGCAGACGGAGAGGGTGAACCAAATTGTTGAGTATATGATCCGATGCTATATTTTAGACCACGGTGGAGCGTGGGATGAGCATTTGCGACTCATGGAATTTGCCTACAACAACAGTTATCAGGAAAGTTTGCAGATGGCTCCGTTCGAAGCTTTGTATGGGAGGCGCTGTAGGACTCCGTTGTTTTGGGCTGAGGCTGGTGAGAGGCCTTTGTTGGGTCCCGATGCGCTTGAGGAGATGGAAGTCGCAGTGAAGCTTATTCGGGAGAAGCTTCGTTTAGCCCAGGAGAGATATGAAAAGAACGCCAATCGGCGTAGATCTGCTTTGGAGTTTTCCGTCGGGGACCTTGTATTCCTAAAAGTTTCCCCGATGGCAGGTGTTAAGAGATTTGGTAAGAATCGGAAGTTAGACCCAAGGTATGTGGGTTCGTTTGAGATTTTGGAACGGATTGGTGTGTCAGCTTATAGATTGGATTTGCCAGCGAACTTCCCAGGTGTGCATAATGTTTTTCATGTTAGCCAATTGCGGAAGTGTGTGCGCAGTAGTGGGAAGCTCTTAGATGTTGTGTCCCAGTTGGAGCCCAACCTCTCTTTTGTTGAGGTGCCGGTTCGTATTTTGGATACCTAGGAGCGTGTGCTGCGAAAGAAGTCCATACCGATGGTTAAGGTTCTATGGAAGAATCAGGATTTGGAAAGTGCGACTTGGGAGTTAGAGTCGGCTATGAGGAGGGCTTACCCTCACCTGTTTCGTTGATTTAATCGGTATGTTTTCCTTCTTGTAACTCCTATTAGTTGTTCTCCTTCTTTAGTAGGAGTGTTGTGCGTAAAGTTTTGGGACGAAACTTTCTTTTAGGGGGAGTGACTGTAACGCCCCCGATTTTCCTGCGTTTATTTTTTTATCTCGTTGGCGTTACGATGACGCGTTTCCGTGGCTTGTGCCATTTGTGGAGTGTGGTTTAGCTCCTTAGAACTGAGTGCCCTGTTTTGTAGCCTGTTGGCAAGATCTCCCTAGCAAGCCGAGTCGTTTTGGGTGACCCGGTGTGGCCTCTCGGGGGGATGTTTGTGTTTGGCTTTGTTTGGGTTTAACTCGAGTTCTGTTCGTCGAAAGTTAATTTCGACTTCGCCGTTGTGTTCGTAGCGTGGGTATTTAGCTACGGTACGAATTTCGTCGAATTCCGAGGTGATTCGGTTTTTGTGTCGTTTGGTGTGTTATTAGTATTTGTGATCAATTAATTAGATTGTTTTGGCTGTCCTGTAGCCTTCGGTTTTGACCGATTAATAAATTCTGCGGGAGAATTTATTTGGGCAGTTATTGCCTCGCCTTGGTGGCAGCCATATTTTTGGCTTATACCTATTTTGGTATTTACTTAATGAAATTAAGTAATTAGGCGTTTTAGGGTTCGGTTATGGATGAACCGGCGTTTAGCTTTTCGTATAAAAGCTTTTCTTAAGAAGTGACGGCCCACTTCTTCTTCTTCTTTTCCTGAGAGAGAAGCCGTCGCTGTTTTTTTTCGCGGAGAGCAGTGGAGAAAACTACCCGTCCTGTACCTCTTTCGGTCGGCGATTCCAGGCTTGTTCGTGGACGGAATTCGATTCCGAAAACGGCGTTGTCTTGCTCTCTCCGAGATCTTCGTTTCGACGGTAAGATATTTGTTTTTCGTGGAGTTTTGATGAGATTTGGGTTTCGGTTTTGGAGTTTTCAGACATTAATGGCCGTGAGATTTATTCTAGGTGCTGCGGCTGTTTGTTCCGTGTGAAGAGGAGGAGAGCCATCCAGGATTCGCTGAAAGTTGAGGCAAGTGGTATTCTTGCCCTTGCCAAGTTTGTTTTGATTATTTTTGCTGAAATAGAAATCCTTGTTAACCCAGGTTAGAGGCCTTGTTGTTCTCATTCTTCTTGCTATCTATAGGAATTAGTTCTTCCTATTGACCCCCTCTACTTGTGCTGTTGGAACCCAACTTTGCCGGCATAATGCCGTTTATCTTTGTTCAGATTTGCTCTGGTTTGGGTGTAGCTGAGAGGGAGTGTTAGGAGGGGAGGGGGTGTTTTTCCCAAATTTGTTGAGTGTATTACTCGAGTATGGGAGTATGTTACTCGAGTAGGTAGTAGATTACTCGGGTATTAATTCTGGAGTACTCGAGTAGTGGTTTCGAGTACTCGAGTAGTAGATTTGAGATACTCGAGTAGGTAGTAGATTACTCGAGTATTAGCCGTGGAGTTACTCGAGTAGTAAGTAACTACTCGAGTAGGGGTCTTGGGTTACTCGAGTAGTGGGCTCGAGTACTCGAGTAGTAGCTTTTAGATACTCGATTAGAAGGCATTAACTCGAGTATTTGCCTTGGAGTTACTCAAGTAGTAGGTAACTACTCGAGTGGGGGTTCTGAGTTACTCGAGTAGTAGATAACTACTCGAGTAGGTGGGTTGGTTTACTCGAGTAGTTGGCATCTACTCGAGTGTAGCTGTTTGTAGTTACTCGAGTAGCTGTTTGTATACTCGAGTAGCTACTTGTAGATACTCGAGTAGCTGTTTGTATACTCGAGTAGCTGCTCGTAGATACTCGAGTAGCTGTTTGTAGATACTCGAGTAGTTGTTGCAGATACTCGAGTAGTTGTTGAAGATACTCGAGTAGCTGGTTGGAGTACTCGAGTAGTTGGTAACTACTCGAGTGCTGGCTATGTTTGTATACTCGAGTAGTAGGCGACTACTCGAGTAGAGGGTTGAGGTACTCGAGTAGTTGGTAACTACTCGAGTGCTGGAATTTGAATACACGAGTAGTAGGCAACTACTCGAGTACTGGAAGTTCCCTGCCTCTTGTCATAGAATCGTTCGGCTATCGTCAATCTCTGAATGGAGATCGTCGATCTCAGTTTCTGCCTTAGGCCGTTCGACTATCGTCGACCTCTGGTCGACAATCGTTGAGCTCCGTTTTACCTTAGTGGGATTGTGGTTAGAGTTTGGTTCTGGCTTTAAGTGAGGTTAGCTCACTCAGAGCCAAGGTTTAGGTAGGCACTGAGTAGGTCTCACTCAGCGCCTTGTCGTGTTGATTCTTTTAAACACTCTTCCTTTACCTTGCTTTTCGTTCCCGAGTGATTTTCTTGTTATATTTCTGGTATTTCCTTGTCGACCATTTTCTTTACCTTCTTAAAGGCCGAATCGTGGGTCGTGGTTAGTAGTGGTGGTTTGTAGCTTTTCAAGAGGGTGGAGTTGTGTGATATAGCCAAGGCCACTCTTGTTTTTCTTGCTCCAGGTACGGGCTGGGCATGTGTGGGTGGAAGGTCCCTTGTGCTTTCACGTGTAGACCCTTGAGCTTGCTGACTTGGACATGGTGGATTGGGGGACTGCGTTTGCCTTCGATCCGATTCCTCGTTATTTGTTTTTGCTACTACCACCTCCCACAGTTTAGGGTGTTAGAAATTTCTTCCTTGGTAGTTTGCAGCACTTTTGGCTCTTGGTAGCCTAGTAGGCCCGGCAGGATGTTGTTCCTGAGTGGGGTTGTTGCTGTTTCCTTTGCTCGTTGTGCTTTTCTGTTGTCCTATTTTGGACAGTTGTGGCTCTTTCTACTGCAGGTTTTTAGTTACTTCTTCCTTTTGGTTGACTCTCACATGCAGTTGTTTTTACCTTGTTGCTTGCTGAGGTATTCTGTTTTCTTTTGGAATACCCCAGGTTCTGAGCCGTAGCCAGTCGGATGGCTAGTTTGCAGTGGTGGTGTTGGTGGTCTCTTGGACCTTGGAGTTCTGTTTGCCTTATTGGTGAGGTAGTTTTTCAGTACTTTCTTACAGACATACATATATGCCAGTGGGTTCATGTCAAGTTGTTGGCGCCCACTGGTAGTTTCTCTTACCTTCGTACTGGATATACTTACGTATGCTGCTACCATTTTCTGTAGATAGTCTACTTGCTCTGAGAAGGTTTTATGCTAGGTTGCTAGTTACTTTTAAACTATAAATATTATTATAAATAAAGCTCCAGATCAGCATGTTTTATAAGCTTAATCACTATTTTCCAAATCACGTATGAAAATCGTTTTCTTATATATTATATAAATTAAATGTAGTGTCTTGCATAGCATGAGTGGTTCTTTTGGGACCCTTATGCGCTCTTTAGGGTGAAAAACCTAATTAAAGTATTTTCCTTTCCGCAGCGTATAAATATAGTTTTTCTTTTGTGGACTAGGTGATCCACTGAGCCGAGGGATACGGTCTCTAAAATATAACTGATTTTTCATTCACAAAACACAGGATTTTCTTGCATAAAGTTTGTAGTTGGTTTTGCCTGAGCGTCAGCGGTTATCCCCTGCTTGACGTGGCATCATGACGCGTGTTTTCTCATACTCTGATAATTCTTATAATTGGAGAAAATGCGGGTTGTGACAGTTGGTATCAGAGGGAAGTTGCTTGACAAGTTAGTTGAGCAACCTTCCTTTGTTTGCTTTGGTAGTTCAGCATCATGTCATTCACATATCGATATGTCATCAGCACGTCTTGGCAAAAGCACGAACACTACACTCATGGCATAACATGAAGTATACGAGGCATATTATGTAGTATGGGATGCATAATATGTGTTCGTATATGGATCCACCATAGGGGCTACTGATGGCGACGGCCATCATGACGGCCATCATGACGGCTTAGTTGGTGATAAAGATGACGACGATGGCGCACTTGATGTTCATGATGATCACGGGATGATGGCGGAAGATGAAGACAATGACCCACCGGTCAAGGACTTGTGACGCCGCAGCGGCCATGGTTATAATCTTCGCCAACGCAAAAGAAATTAAATTTATTATTAATTTTATTTTGATGAGTTGTTGTTGAACTAATTTATTTTTAGTCTTTTATTTCATGTTGGTGTGCAATTATCCATTTTTGGGCTGCTAATAGCCTTGTGTGTTGTAAGCCTTATAAAAAGGCATGGACTATGTAATTTTTATCTAGATTTTGAATGAAGTAAATTTGAATTGCCCTAAACCTATTCCCTCTTCTTTCTCCCCCTCAAATCAGCTGCCCAAAACCTTCTCCCTCTTCCAAAATTTCGGCCCCCCCTTTCCTCCACTTCTCCACCTTCTCTTGGCCGCCCCCTTGCATTCCTCCACCCTCGTGTTCTTCTCTCCGATTCTACAACTCCTTCGGCAATACTTTCCTCCTTCGGCGTTCGGTCGCCTTCAATCTTGAAGGCCAAGTGCAAAGGAAGACGGTGCCCGTCGGTGAACCTCCCCGGCGAGAAGCGGAGAAGACGAACGAATTTATTCATCCTTGGTGCATCTCCCGCCGCGTCCAAGGAAAGCGATCGTTTCGAGTGGATCCAAAACATCTCGGATCTACCGTTCCGAGTGGGGTAACGAAACCATCTACTCAAGAGTTTTTCTTTCCTAGATAGTTCTTGTGGTGGACGAATTTTGCGCGATCTTTTGAATCGTTGATTTCTTCGCGGTGCAATCTTAAATAGTTTGTATTTTTCGTTTGGTTTTTCCGAAGACTCCGAGAGGATTGGCGATCCTCGCTATTTTGCTTTTAGTTGGGATAGATCCAACCATTTTCTCGAATCGTGACTTTTTCTTTGGTGGATCTATTTTGGTACAACTCCAAACGCTCGTCCAGGATTAATATTATCCCTTTTAGCCGGAAAGGATTTTGGCCTATAGCCATTCTCCGTTCCAAGCGCGGATCGGCTACCCGTATATTAGCGCGAAAAATAAATAGCACCGTTGTTATTGCTGCGTTTCGCTAGCGTGCGAGTAGAAGAGCGTTAAGCGTTGCGAGAGTCGCGGTCGCGCGTTCCGTGTAGAATACCTCGGGACGGATCCTACATCAATTTGGTATCAGAGCCAGGTTGTGTTGGTTTCCCAATCGACACCATCCTTTGCTCTTTCCGTAATAGGAATCACGACGTTCCGTAGGTTGCGCACAGCCCGTTAAAATCCAAAACAAAATTGCCGTTTTGCTGAATTTGGTCTGCCTTTAGTAAAAACAAAAAAAAAAAAATTCAGAAAATTAAAAAAAAAAAATTCTGGTAGTTCTTCATATTTTTCTAAGCATAAAAGTCAAAAAAAAAATTTTTATTTGATCAACGGATTAGTGCCAAAAAATTCTAACATTATAAATTTAATCTGGTCAAACCTTCGAAATTAGCCACTGTTCATGCGCACAAGGCGTGGTACTGAATATTCCCCTCCACTTCACATATGGCTAACCACCATGATGATGACCACACTCCGGCCACCATCGCGGAGCTTCAGGAAGAGTTCAACACTAGGTTTGATGCACTGACGCAACTAATACAAGGGTTGGCTGTCAATCAAGCGGTGCCCCGTAATCCTGCTGCGGGAATACACAGGCCGGGACCTCAACCCCAGGCCGCTCACCAACGCGATGATAGGCACAACCAATATCAGGAGCAAGATGATGAGCACACGCCTAGAGCCCCTTATGAGTTCGACTTAGCTAGAGCCGTTAAGATTGACCCACCCTCATACGATGGTATGGGTGAACCCAAGCGTTTCTAGATTGGGTCATGGAGATTGAGTGTTACTTTGAGTGGCGTAACTTGACGGATGGCGAGAAAGTGCGGGTTGCGCGAATGAAGCTTATGGGTAGGGCCAAAACGTTCTGGTTAAATGAAGAGAGACGACTAGGTACTGTGAATGGATTACCCCCAATTGGGTGGAATGCCATGAAACCGCTTCTGAACGACCAATATGTCCCCGCGTATCATCGAACTCAAATGTTCGATGAATTAGCCACCCTTCGACAGGGGAGTAAGTCTGTAGCGGAGTACATGGGACTCCTTAAGGACATGATGGTACGTTGCGAGGTTAGGGAAATGCCTGAAGTTACGCTCTCCCGTTTCCGTAAGGGACTTAACCCGGACATCCAAGGCAAGCTATTGCGTTATGGTCACACGGACCTTAACACGACTTTTAATGCTGCTTTGGATATCGAAAAACATAACGCATACAAGTCCAAGGGACGATCCTTTCAGAAAGGAAAATCTATCTTAGGTGCCCCACCCACGACCTCCTTGCGGGACAAAGGAAAGTTCCGATCGACTGATTCCAGCTCTATCGTAATTACTGCTAGGAACAACAAAAATCCCAATGGCGAGAGAGTCCCGATAGGAAGAGTTAACAAGACTAATGCCTCGTGTTATTCGTGCGGAATCCAAGGGCACTACGCTAGTGAGTGTCCCACTAGGAGTAAACCACTGGCACTAATGGACTCCACTACTGAGCCTGCTGAGCTCGTCTATGAAGCTGGCGATGAATCGGACGCTGAACCAAGTGATATAGAAGATGATTCTTTTATGATGTTTATGAGGTGTATTTTAGCCACACCGCGTGTTTCGGATGAATATAATAGAACGAATATTTTTTCATTAAATTTCAAAAGCGGTGAAAAGTGGTGCAAGTTAATAATAGATAGCGGAAGTTGCATGAATGTCATATCCGAAAACGCCGTTACTCGTATGCACTTAGTTCCCGAGCATCACCCACGTCCTTACAAAATAGCATGGGTAAATAAAACGTCTATCGCGGTCTCTAAGCGGTGTCTAGTTCCACTTATGGTGAAGGGTTATGTCGATAAGGTGTGGTGCGACGTCATCCCCATGGATGTTTGTCACGTACTACTAGGGCGCCCGTGGCTCTATGATTATGACGTGACCCATTTTGGACGCGCCAACACTTACGAATTCAAATTTAACGGTAAGACCATCATACTTAAACCATCCCCACCTAAGGACCCGTCGAGCGCCTCCAAAGACACAATTGTGCCTGTGGAAAAGAAAACGATTAGTCTGATAAGCAAGAAAGAGTTAGAGCGTGAGACCTTTCTAGATGGCGTCATCTATGCACTTGTTTGCCTACAATCTAAAGAAGACTCACTATCTTTAGAGAGTTTGCCTATATCTCTGCGGACGTTATTGAAGGAATATAAAGACGTCTACCCGCTAGATTTGCCATCTGAGTTGCCACCCATGAGGGATATTCAACACGAAATCGATTTCGTCCCCGGCTCCTCTTTGCCTAATCTTCCACATTACCGGCTCAATCCTTCTGCTCATGACGAACTACAAACATTGATCTCAGATTTGCTGGCAAAGGGATTTATTCGCCACAGCAAGAGCCCATGTGCCGTTCCTGCCCTTTTGGTTCCAAAGAAAGATAAATCTTGGAGATTATGTGTAGATTATCGGTCTATAAATAAAATCACTGTCAAGTATAGGTTTCCCATTCCTCGTTTGGACGACTTGTTAGATATGCTATCAGGAGCCACTATATTCTCTAAATTGGATCTTAAGAGTGGCTACCATCAAATTAGGATACGGGAAGGGGACGAATGGAAAACGGCCTTTAAGTCTAAAGATGGACTCTATGAGTGGCTAGTGTTGGGGGAGGGGCTTACCAACGGACCAAGTACGTTTTCACGATTGATGACCCAAGTATTTAAACCCTATATGGGCAAATTTGTCGTAGTCTATTTCGATGATATCTTGGTATTTAGCCTCTCGCATAGCGAACATGAGACCCATCTACGGACCATCCTTACAACACTGCGCCAAGAAAAATTATATATTAATCTTAAGAAGTGCTCGTTTGGTGTGAATTCCGTAGAATTCCTAGGCTACATTGTGAGTTCTGAAGGCATTCATGTTGACCCCAAAAAGGTCCAAGTAATTAAAGAATGGCCAGAACCTAAAAATATTCGGGAAGTTAGAAGTTTTCATGGACTGGCCACGTTTTATCGAAGATTCATTCGAAATTTTAGCAGTATAATGGCACCGATTACCGAATGCATGAAAAAAGGCGATTTTGTTTGGACGAATGCGGCCAATAAAGCGTTTCAAACGATTAAGGAACGGATGTCGGAAGCCCCACTACTCCGCCTACCGGATTTTAATAAAGTGTTTGAGCTATCATGTGATGCATCGGGGGTTGGAATCGGAGGTGTTTTATGTCAGGATGGACATCCGTTAGGGTATTTTAGCGAAAAACTAACCGGTCCAAAATTAAATTACTCCAATTACGACCGCGAGTTCTATGCCGTTATACGTTGTCTCCAACATTGGCGACATTATTTAATTTCAAAAGAATTCGTAGTCTTATCCGACCATGAGGCCCTAAAATTTGTTAACTCACAAAGTAAAATCAGTCCACGACACGCCAAATGGGTCTCCTACCTTCAGGAGTACACTTTTGTTATCAAACACCTTAAGGGTACGTTAAATCGCGTGGCGGACGCTCTTAGTCGGGTCTCCCTATTATTAACTACCATGGAAGTAAAGGTCATAGGCTTTGAGAGAATTAAAGATGAGTATGCACAATGCCCAGATTCAAGGATATTTATTTCGCCGCTCAGGACCACTCTACGACCACTATATCGGCATTCTACCTTCGTGATGGGTATTTATTCAAGCATTTGCAGTTATGTATTCCCCGATCGTCATTACGACATTTTATTGTTTGGGAGTTACATAGTGGCGGATTAGGAGGACATTTTGGGCGAGATAAAACTATCGCACTGGTAGAGGATAAATTCTTTTGGCCGGGCCTCAAACATATGGTCAATAAAATAGTAGGAAGTTGCCGCGTCTGTCAACTAGCAAAAGGTAACAAGACCAACGCGGGTCTGTACACACCCCTTCCGATCCCGTCGGTACCATGGGTGGACGTTAGCATGGATTTCATATTGGGCCTACCATTGACTATTAGGCGACATGATTCTATTTTGGTCGTTGTGGACCGTTTCTCTAAAATGTCCTATTTTATTGCGTGTCATAACACTAACGATGCTTCACACGTCGCTAAATTATATTTCAAAGAGGTTGTGGCACACCGGGGCGTCCCCAAGACGATATTGAGTGATAGGGACGTTAAATTTACTAGTTATTTTTGGAAAACACTTTGGAAGCTTTTAGGTACAAAACTTGTAACATCCCATTTTCAAATTGGACCCCCCCTAGGTGTGACTTGAGCATAACTAGGTCCTATGAATTAACCTAGGTGAACCCAGGAGACCAAGTAACCTAAAAACCTAATTGAGATCCCACTTGGTCTGCAAATAGTAATTTTCAAAACTTTGATTTTGGGTGGCCTAGTAGGTTCATTGTGAATATAAAAATTCCCTTAGACCTAATGTGGGCCCAATGAGTCGCCAATATGGGCTAAGTCAACCCATAATGGTCAATTTGACCAAGTCAACCCCAAGCCCAAATCAAGTCAAACCTAGCCCATATGGGCTAACCCAACCTCAAGCCACCCTCCCTTAGGCTAATCTCTTGCATGATTATTATGTATTAATTTGGTTGCCCATATCCTAGAGGATTGACCAAGTCAACCTAGTGACTAGGAGAGAGAGAGGGAAGCCTAAATTTAGAGAAATAAAGAGGAGAGAGAAAGTGTTTAAAGAGGCCACTTATGGTGGAAGGTGAATCACTCCCTTCATGATTTTTCCTAAGGGGATTATAAACCTTAGTGGGCTGCCAATAGGCTAGGGAGATGAGAAAATTCGTTCATGATGGTGAAGAGAGAGAAAGCTTCATTTTCCTTTTAATGGAGGAGAGAGAAAGTGAGAAAAAAGAGGATATTCATGGTGGGGAAGGTGAATCATCCCTCCATTCATCACCAATTGATTAGTATTCATCTCCCCTATCAGTTTTTAGGAGTTTCCAAACATATTGGGACCAAGGGGAGGTGAATTTCAAGTGTTTTTCACCATGGCCGAAATTTCCCCTTAATGGCCATTAATGGTCATCAAGCCTACACCCTCCCTCTCCCTCATTTGGCTCTTTTAAAAGCTTCCTTAGGCCAAGAGCATTCGTTTCCCCCATTTAACAGAAGAAACCGGGTGGTTTGGTGGTGAGTTTGCAAGCATCGGAAAGCTCCACCGCCGGCCATGGCGCACCACCACCGCACTCGCCGACAAGCTCGGTTAAAGGTCCTCCTCCTCTCCTTCTCTCATGCTTAGATCCTAGGAATGTTTAAAAGTTGATTTCATGCCCAAACGAACCGGAGCCAAGCTTCAAAATTTCAGAAATTTGCCATTTTTCATGGACTTTTGGAGCTCTCGGGTAGGGCGGCGCCGCCACCTCCGGCCACCCTAGCTCCGGCCATGGATAGCCCCCACCACCGGGAACAAATGGGTGATGTTTCCTGGTGGTGGCGCCGCCTCAGGCCGCCGGGAAATGGGCCGCAAAAACCACCTGCGCGGGTCTATTTTCGGCTCAATCGGAGAAGATGAACAGCCTCCGTTGGATCTTGCTTTAAGATTCGTGCAACCCATATTTTCAGATTTTTCTGTATTTTAATAAAACAGTTCACTGTAGAAGGAATTTAGGCCCCTTCTGGGCATCTAATGAAAAAGTGTATAACATGAAAGTTGTAGGTCTTTTGAATACCTACAATTTGATATGTAGTGGTGAAAAATTGGATGAGGGGACTGCCCTGTAGAGCCTTTTTAGTAAGGGTATGTCCTACAACTAGGGTAGTTTTCTTCTAAAAATTATTTAGGCCCTTTAGGGGCATGTTCATCAAAAATGATCAACATGAATATTGTAGGCTTTTTAATTATCTACAGTTTGATATGTTATGGAAAATTTTAGGACAAGTATTCTGACCTGTAGGGTCATTTTTCTAGGGTAGGTCCTACAAATAGGGCAAATCTTTGAAAAATTCCCCACACCTAACCCTTGGTCCAAATGCTTTGAATTTTGGACAGTGGCTTAATCTCACCTAGACCTAGCTCCTGTAAAAATTGGAACCCATTTAAAGAAGTTTAACGTAGGGTTTTTCCCTAAACCTAGAGAAGCTAGGGTAAGGTAGTTGAAGGGTCAAATCACCTCAAAATTCTCCAAAATTTTGGAGGCATGTTTTTAGTGTTATCATTTAGCTTTGATAAAAATTTCAGCCCAATTGGGTTTTAAATGATTGGGTTTTGATGTGATCAAAGATTGGTCCTTAAAGGGGAAAATTAGGGCAAGGGGTTGTTGGGGCATGGTGGGTCCAATTCTCACCCAAATGGGTTGGGATTTTGGCCAGAGCCCCATGGACAGATAAAACACCCCCTCATGGAATTTGAGATGGTTTGGGGTGGGTTTGCCCTAGGATCCAAGTTCAAATCTTAAGGGTTGATCTATGGGGTTTGTGAAGGACATAGGGTTTTATGACTTTGTATGGATCTAGAGTTTAGTCCATGATGTTCTAGGGGTGGAATTATGCCCTAGGAAGGAGTTGCATGGTATGGGTACTTAGTCACATCACTTAATTCTAATTATACAAAATTAGGTCTTTATATCTTATGGAATGGATGATGAGTCAAAGGATTTTAAGTTCATGTAAAATTATGATAGAGGATGTTAATTTTGATATATTGAACAGTAGTTGTTGTTTCATGAAATTTAAATAAGTTTTCATATGTGTATCTTAACAAAAGTACATAATCGTAGAATCTTGGGAGAAATAATTTATGTGGTAATATGATTTAGATTTTAATGAAATTGTGTACATCATGTTTTTAGGATATATTAAACCTCTGGAAATTTTATCATGATTTATGGGATAATAATTAGAGTACTTCCTTCACAACTTAGCAAATAGAGATTTTTACTTAGGAATTAATTATGAAGTAACCAGCCATTTAAAGTTTGTGAAATTTAGTCAGAGGAGTTTTAATATCATATTACATCTCAGTGAATTTTTATGGAATTATTTGAATTATAAATTTAGGGGTTGCTTCATTAAATGTTATTGCCCATAAAAATTTAGATAAATTCAATTTGGTATATTAAATGCAAATAAAATTATTATTTTTGGTCAGAGGACTTTTCTGATGATTATCAAGGCTTTGTAATTTTTACATAATTTTATGATGATTAATTGTTGTACTTCCTTCATTAAATATGAATTGTGGAATTTCGATGAATAATTTAATTAGAGGATAAATACTATTTGTAAAATCATGGGAGTTAATATTTAGTAATAATTCACTGTTATACAGTAACTATAATTTTTGGATGACCAATACTTGAGTAGATCATGTAGTTCATGTTCATTATCACTCATGGTCAATTATTTGGAAAATTAATTAATTATCAATTTAATTAGGAAAAATTATAATTTTCTGGATTTAGGCATATTATGACGTGGTAGATTCCCAGTAATTATTACAAGGGTTTTGGAAGAGAATTTAATGGACGTTCTATCATGGGCAACGTATAGGGTAGAAGGGTATGTCTGGTGTGAAAAAGGCATGAACAGTGTTAGTATGAGACTTGGATATAAGGGTGGAGTTTTGTACCTTATAGGCTTGGGAAAATGAGCATGGGATTCATCATTGGAGATTATGATGAGTAAAGATGTGTTTGGCTAGCATAGGAGGTGCTCGGGGTAGACGAAAGATCGTCTTGCCCTAGGAGTGGAAGAGTCAAATACACTAGGGTTAGATTCATTATAATATTAAAAAGGGATTGGGTAAAGGGTAGACAACCAATAACAATAAGTGCCTTGCGAAAGGGAACTTCGGGCCGTAATGCCGCCGTCTTGGTTCCTAGTGCCCCTTGAGAGCCCTTCACGGGGTATGCCGGGGGCAGTCCTGGGCTAACGTAAATCTTAAAACAAACGAAAGAGTAATTAGCCTAATAGGGATTCACATTGCACACATTCGTTAGTTAGGGATGGTAATGGTTAAGTCGTCCCGAGGTGTTCAAGGGGGCGCTGTTCCGTGGTGTTCTAAGGGATGGAGTCTGGAGATGAGCCGGACGGTTTAGTCCGGGGAATTTGGTCTCGAATGTGGTTAATACGGACGGTTTAGTCCGGGGAATTTGGTCTCGGATGTGGTTAATACGGACGGGTTAGTCCGGGAGTTTGACACTTTAAATTGTTATATATTAAACTACTGCATGTGCACAAAAATAGGAAGGATTAAGGTGGTGGGTTCTCGATATCGGGGAGTTCGATTGCACCGACACCGATATCGTTGACTCGGCAAGGTGACTAGCACTAAGCCAAGGTTAAGTCCGGCGGACCAGTCGGCAAGAGTACGCAGGAGTTCGCCTCGTGCACCAGGCGTTGAGGGCGTACGATAGGTCAGACCAGTAGTGCTTTTACTGGTTTTGAGGTGGGCGAGGCCCAACCCACCGCTTCCGTCTGCCACTACGGGAGTATCCTAGGAGTTATCTCCAGAAAGGGGGAACTAAAGGTTTGTGTACACAAAGTTGGGTGGGTGAGTTGCACTGCATGACATAACATACCCACCATATAGTTGCATATCATAATCATTCATAACAACCTTGACACCTAAAGTATAAGTGGAATGGGACGCTTATACTTTAGGACTTGCAAAACGACCCCTTGGTCTATAAGCTTGTGTGGGCAAGTTTATAAATCAAAGGTTAATTTCAATATATATATATGCTGCTGTTTGATAACCGACACCCCAACGTATAAGTGGTATGGGACACTTTATACGATGGGAGCCTTGCAAAAGACCCCTTGGCTTATGCGTACTCACATAAGCGAAAGTTTAATTTCTTACTTACTTCCTTTCTGTTATACCTATTACAACATTTGAATTGCTCCCCGAATGCACAACTGCTAGTTAGGTCCACCGTCATCTGCTTTTGACTACTCTCCACTTTCATGTCCTCTCCTTTCTTCCTCTCCGCCCGGTGCCTTAGAGCGTGGGGGAAGGGGTGGGGGATGATAGGACTTAGTCTTTAGACTAACGGTTTTCGAACCATATCATTTTAGGGGATCGCGGAGCCCAACATGGAGGATCAGCCCAGGAGGCCGGTACGCTTGGAGATGGGACAGTCTAGCACTGGAGTCCAGACTACGGGGACTGTGAGTCTCGACCCTTCGTAGAGTTTTAGTTTTGTTTCCGCTTTTGAGTGATCTTGTAGTGAGGATTTGATGTACCGGGCATGAGCCCTTTTATTTCCAGACTATTTATACTCTGATGATTTTCTGTGGACACTCCCTTCGTGGAGTTTTATTTTATGTGATATTCTCTTTTGGTGGACTTACTTCTCTCTTGCTTGCTACTTATTGTGATCGAAAAGGCCGGCAGAATCAGCGTGTTGTAGTGACGACCTTCCCGGGTGCGAAGGTGTCACCGCAAAGCGGCGGTTCTGGGCATAAGACCCCGGGTTTTCAAAAAAAAAAGGGTCTTACAAAACTTATGTTTTCGTCGGCCTATCATCCTCAGACGGATGGGCAAACGGAAGTAGTTAACCGTAGTTTGGGAGGGTTACTGCGTTGCTTAGTGGGTGATCATAAGGGTACGTGGGACCTTATTCTTCCGCATGCTCAACTAGCGTACAACAATTCTAAGAATCGGTCCACCGGATTATCTCCGAATGAAATAGTGCATGGATACAAGGCGCCTGTGCCTCTTGACTTGGTTCCGTTACCACCATCTTTTAAATCCAGTCAATTCGCACAGGACTTCGCCTCGCACGTTCACTCTGTCCATGAGCACATTGGCAAGACGTTAGCTAAGCAATATGATATTTATCAATCGAATGCTAATGTACGTAGGCGAGCAGTCCCCTTGAATGTTGGTGATTTGGTAATGGTTCGACTTATCCCTGAACGGATGCCTTCGGGCACCATAAAGAAACTAGCGAATAAGAGAGCGGGTCCTTTTCGAGTTTTAAAAAAACTAGGCGAAAATGCATATTTATTGAAGTTGCCCGCTGATTGGGGAATTTCTCCTGTCTTTAACGTTTCAGATTTAACGCTTTATGTCGCTCCACCACCTGAACTGTCTGTCTCTCCGTTTAATATTTCCACTATATCATCTAATGGGGTGGGGGTGAGAATATTTCTGGATCGCTCTCTCCTTTGGATTCTCCGGGAGGTACGTTGCCTACTGATGATGCAATTTGTTTTTCTTCTTTGCCTAACGCATTTCCAAGGTTCCCCCGGACCGATTTCTTGCCTGACAGGATTTTACAGGATGCGGTGTTTCCCACTCCCGACGGTGATATTCACAGGTTTCTGATCCGATGGCGTGGTCGTCCTGCTTCGGACGACTCTTGGCTCTCTGCTGCACAGGTGGATCTTTTAGATGCGGATCTCTTGCGCCGTTACCTTCCCGCCCACTCATCGGAGATGAGCCCTTTCGAGCGGGGGAGGATTGATGGCGACGGCCATCATGACGGCCATCATGACGGCTTAGTTGGTGATAAAGATGACGACGATGGCGCACTTGATGTTCATGATGATCACGGGATGATGGCGGAAGATGAAGACAATGACCCACCGGTCAAGGACTTGCGACGCCGCAGCGGCCATGGTTATAATCTTCGCCAACGCAAAAGAAATTAAATTTATTATTAATTTTATTTTGATGAGTTGTTGTTGAACTAATTTATTTTTAGTCTTTTATTTCATGTTGGTGTGCAATTATCCATTTTTGGGCTGCTAATAGCCTTGTGTGTTGTAAGCCTTATAAAAAGGCATGGACTATGTAATTTTTATCTAGATTTTGAATGAAGTAAATTTGAATTGCCCTAAACCTATTCCCTCTTCTTTCTCCCCCTCAAATCAGCCGCCCAAAACCTTCTCCCTCTTCCAAAATTTCGGCCCCCCCTTTCCTCCACTTCTCCACCTTCTCTTGGCCGCCCCCTTGCATTCCTCCACCCTCGTGTTCTTCTCTCCGATTCTACAACTCCTTCGGCAATACTTTCCTCCTTCGGCGTTCGGTCGCCTTCAATCTTGAAGGCCAAGTGCAAAGGAAGACGGTGCCCGTCGGTGAACCTCCCCGGCGAGAAGCGGAGAAGACGAACGAATTTATTCATCCTTGGTGCATCTCCCGCCGCGTCCAAGGAAAGCGATCGTTTCGAGTGGATCCAAAACATCTCGGATCTACCGTTCCGAGTGGGGTAACGAAACCATCTACTCAAGAGTTTTTCTTTCCTAGATAGTTCTTGTGGTGGACGAATTTTGCGCGATCTTTTGAATCGTTGATTTCTTCGCGGTGCAATCTTCAATAGTTTGTATTTGTCGTTTGGTTTTTCCGAAGACTCCGAGAGGATTGGCGATCCCATATTACATGTGAGGGTTATGTAGTATGGGATGCATAACCTCACCATATGACTGCAACTAGCACGTTTCTTTTTCGTTGCATGGGAATGTTATGTAGTATGGGATGCATAACATTTTCATGTGTACGCCGCTCATAACATGCATTAGGGCCTTTTTAGAGTGCATAGCACAAACATGCATAGCATATCATTACATAAGCACAACGTGCCAAGCTAAAGATTTGCAGGATGACATATGTACACACATAATTTTTCAAAACAAAATAAAGTCATGCATTCCCGATCTAGGCACGAGAGTTAGCAAGGTGATGGTTAACCATCCTAGGTTAGGGCATGTCATCAAATATATATATATTTTTAAAAAAGATAAACTCCCAGCGCAAGTTTAGCAGCTTTAAGCCTATATCTATATATGTATGGTCTGTACTTGTGTTTGGGTTCTAGTTGTTGTTAGGGGATCTGATTTGGGGTGGTTATGATTATAGGATGGCTAGGCGACCTGCGACGCGTTCGACTCCCCTATCTGAAGGTGAGTCGTCTGGGGCTCACCGTGATGCGGTAATCGAGAGTCTGTGTCAGAGTAGTGAAGCTATGGGCAGACAGTTGGGGGAGGTGCAAGCCCAGATTCAGTCCTTGGTGGCAGTTGTGGCAGGACAGGCTCATGGTGCGCAAGTTCCTGCTGGGGGGTTAGCTGTTCCTCCTCCCCCTGCGCTCGTGAGACCTCTAGTGGTGGTGCTAGCGGAGGTGGCCTTCATCTCGCAATTTCAGAGACTGAGCCCTCCCACTTATGACGGGAAGGCAGATTTCATGGTTATTGATGATTGGCTGATCTCCATGGAGGAGATGTTTTCGTATTTAGGGATTGCTGGTGACCTGAGGGTGATGCTAGCCACTTATCAGCTTAAATGATTGGCTAAGAGTTGGTGGCTGATAGAGAAGAAGAGCTTAGTAGCTGGATGCTCTTGGGAAATCTTTAAGGAGATGTTGTTAAGGAAGTTCTTGCCTTCGGTCGAGCGTGACCGCCTCATGAATGACTTTCTCTATCTGAAGCAAAGGCAACTCACGGTGGGTGAGTACGAAATAGAATTTAGCAAGTTGAGCCGTTTTGCCCCTGCCTTGGTCAGCGTTGAGGCTGATCGAGTTAAGAGATTTCTTGGTGGTTTGAGGAGCGAAGTGCAGCAGTTGACCAGTGCTTATGGGTCAGTGACTTATGCTGGAGTTGTAGAAGTAGCTCTTAAGGTTGAGGCTATTGAAACGGCAAAGAGCAGAGGCCAGCAGATGAGAAAGGACAAGAGAAAGTCTGTGGAGGGGAAGAAGCCCCTGGTACCCGATGCTGTTCCGGGAAAGAGGAGCCGAGTGGTGTGCAGTTTTTGTGGCTGGTCAGGCCATCCTGTCGAGAAATGTTTTAAGAGGTCAGCAGCTCAGAAGAAGGAGCAGGTTCATGCGATCTAGGGTGCTCCTAGGAGAGATGTCTCCTGTTCAGTTTGCAAGCAATCCGGGCATGATGCGGCCCAGTGTTGGACCAAGGACAGAGTCTGCTTTCAGTGTGGGCAGAAGGGTCACATCAAGTCGCGGCGTCCTCAGGTTCAGTCAGTTCTTCCGGCAGTTCCGTTACAGGCTTTACCTCCACCTCCGCGTGTGGACAAGGGAAAAGGGAAGCTGAACGTGATTTCTTCTGAGGAGGCTCAGACTTCGACCCAGGTTATTTCAGGTTAGTTGATTGTTGTTTTTCTAGCCTGGTAGTTTTATATGCTAGAGTGTTGCGGTATTGCTATGGTAGTTCCTTAGTTTGTGTGTTCCTATAGGGAAGTTTATGGTGAAGAACCGCTGGGAGCGTGTTCTGTTTGACTCCGACGCTACCCACTCGTTCGTGGCTAGAGCCTTTGTAGAGCGTCATCGATTGACTCTAGATCGTGTTCAGGATTCCTTCTGTGTCAAGTTTCCTTCTGGTGAATCTGTGTTGTCAGATTTGGGCATTTTGGATTGCCCGGTTTTGTTGGGGGACTTTCTTGCGAAGGCGGACCTGAAAATGATTGATCTGGAGGACTTCGATGTCATTTTGGGCATGGACTGGCTCTCTCGGTATGATGCGGTCATTCAATGCAAGGGAAAGCGCTTGGACTTCGTGAGGGACGACGGTCAGCCCGGCAGCGTGTATGCTGCTCTGTGTCAGGATTTTTCTGTCATCTCTACGGTGTGTGCTCAAAGATTGTTTCTTTCTGTTTGTTGTGTTTGTTTAGTCTTGGCGATTGGAGCCGCTGTTAGCGTGCTACGCTTGGAAGAGATTCCTATTGTTCGTGGTTTCGCCGATGTTTTTCCTGATGATCTTCCTGGTCTTCCTCATGATCGGGATGTTGAGTTTGTGATCGATTTAGAGCCGGGTACACGTCCTATTGCTAAGGCGCCGTACCGGATGGCCCCTCGTGAGTTAGAGGAGTTACGAGTTCAGTTGGATGAGCTGTTAGCTAATGGGTTTATTAGGCAGAGTTCGTCGCCTTGGGGTGCTCCTGTTTTGTTCGTAAAGAAGAAAGATGGGTCGATGCGGCTCTGCATCGACTATATAGAGTTGAACAAGGTCACTATCAAGAACAGGTACCCTCTGCCGAGGATCGATGATTTGTTTGACCAGTTGCGTGGTAGCACGGTGTTCTCCAAGATCGATCTTCGTTCTGGTTATCATCAGCTTAGGATCCGTGAGGCGGATATTCCGCGGACTGCGTTTAGGTCAAGGCATGGACACTTTGAATTTTTGGTGATGTCGTTTGGTCTGACCAACGCACCTTCAGCCTTCATGGATATGATTAACCGGGTGTTCAAGGATTTTCTCGATAAGTTCGTTGTGGTCTTCATTGATGACGTGTTAGTTTATTCACGCAGTGCTGAGGAGCATGAGCAGCATTTACGTTTGGTCCTATCGGAGTTGAGGAGCCACAAGTTATTCGCCAAATTGAGCAAGTGCGAGTTTTGGTTGCCTCAAGTTTCTTTTCTAGGCCACGTGGTGAACAAGGAGGGGATCTCGGTCGATCCAGAAAAGATTGCAGCAGTGATGGATTGGAGTAGACCGAGTTCGCCTAAAGAGATCAGGAGTTTCTTAGGGTTGGCTGGTTATTACAGGAGATTTGTGGAGGGTTTCTCTTCCCTAGCCGCACCTTTGACCAAGCTGACTCAGAAGAATGTGGCTTTTGTTTGGAGTGAGAAGTGTGAAGAAGCTTTTCTAGAGCTAAAGGAGAGATTGTGCACTGCTCCCGTTCTGACCCTGCCTACCGAGGGAGTAGATTATGATGTTTATGTGGATGCTTCGCTTGTAGGTCTGGGATGCGTATTAATTCAAGATGGAAAAGTAATTGCCTATGGGTCAAGGCAACTGAAGACTCATGAGAAGAATTATCCCACGCATGACCTCGAGTTTGCAGCGGTTATTTATGCTTTGAAGTTGTGGAGGCACCTACTTTATGGAGCTCAATGCAAGATCTTCACTGACCATAAGAGCCTAAAGTACGTGTTCACGTAGAAGGAGTTGAATCTGCGTCAGCGGCGGTGGCTGGAGTATGTGGCTGATTATGATGTGGAGATCCAGTATCATCCGGGCAAGGCCAACGTGGTGGCCGACGCCCTGAGCCGAAAGACGGGAAAGATATTTAACCTCTCCGCCGATCGTTTAGTGGAGGAGTTCCTCCTTATGGATATATCAGTGGGATGCTGTAGTTTGCAGAGTAGTTTGTCAGTGGCAGAGCCGTCCTGGATTTCTTTGACTAGGCTGCACCAGAAGGACGATCCTGATCTTATGCACCTCTTCACCAGGACTGAGAAGGGGGAGTTGCCCGATTTTGCTATCGATGGTGCGGGTACTTTGAAGTACCACGGCAGGTTTTGCGTTCCCGCTGTCGGGGACATTAGGAGGATGATTTGCATTGAGGCTCATTGTTCCAGCGTTTCCTACCATCCAAGATCTACGAAGATGTACCGTGACTTAAGGCAAATTGCCTGGTGGTATGGCATGAAAGGAGATATAGCCCGATTTGTTGCTGAGTGTCACACTTGCAAGCGTGTGAAGGCCGATCATGGAAGGCCTGGTGGTAAGTTATCTCCGCTAGAGATCCCGACTTGGAAGTGGGAAAGTATATCTATGGATTTCATTACGGGGTTACCGAAATCCCCGAGGGGATTTGATTCTGTTTGGGTTATAGTGGATAGATTGACGAAGTGTGCTCACTTCATGCCTTATAAGATTGATTACCCGATGAAGAAGATAGCGGAGTTATACATGAATGAAGTCATCCGACTCCACGGTGTGCCGGTTAGCTTCATTTCCGATCGAGATTCCCGGTTTACTTCTCGTTTTTGGCAGAGTCTGCAGGAGGGTCTGGGTACGGATCTGAGATATTCGACTGCCTACCACCCGCAGACCAATGGGCAGACGGAGAGGGTGAACCAAATTGTTGAGGATATGATCCGATGCTATATTTTAGACCACGGTGGAGCGTGGGATGAGCATTTGCGACTCATGGAATTTGCCTACAACAACAGTTATCAGGAAAGTTTGCAGATGGCTCCGTTCGAAGCTTTGTATGGGAGGCGCTGTAGGACTCCGTTGTTTTGGGCTGAGGCTGGTGAGAGGCCTTTGTTGGGTCCCGATGCGCTTGAGGAGATGGAAGTCGCAGTGAAGCTTATTCGGGAGAAGCTTCGTTTAGCCCAGGAGAGATATGAAAAGAACACCAATCGGCGTAGATCTGCTTTGGAGTTTTTCGTCGGGGACCTTGTGTAACACCCCAAAAAGGCCCAAAAGACTCAACTTGAAGTTTGAGTAGCAGGTCAGGTTACACGGCCTGGGACACGGGCGTGTCCCAGGGCGTGTCGGGTGTACACGGCCTGGGACACGGGCGTGTCCCAGGGCATGTTCTATTTATTTTGCAAAATTGGCCTATTCCGGTCAGAGCCGGACACGGCCTTGAACACGGCCGGGAACACGGGCGTGTCAGGCTGGACACGGGCGTGTCAGCTGCCGTGTTCCGACCCGTGTTCTGGTTGCAGCTCGATGGAGCAGGAGACACGGGCGTGTCTCAGGTTTGACACGGGCGTGTCAGGTCCGACACAGGCGTGTCGATGACCCGTGTTGTTCAGTCGGTTCAAGCTGTGTGCACCGCTTAAGGGGTACACGGCCTGTGACACGGGCGTGTCACAGGCCGTGTCGGCCAAAAAGTGAAATTTTGGGACAATCTTGGCCGTTCAGTTTCCTCTCTTTTGATCCAAAGGCTCAGGTGGTTTCTTGGGCTGGATAAGTCGTGAGAGAAGGAGATTCATTCTTCTTTTATCCTTAAGGAAGAGAGAAAGAGAGAAAGAGAGAGGAAGAAGGAGGAGGAGACCAAGCCACCGGCGGAGCTCCCGTGGTTCGATTCGTGATCCGAAGCCGGCGTTGTGACGGCAAGGCTGCTGCGGTTCTTTCTCACCGGCTAGTTTTCGATGGCACCGAAGAGATCGACAAGGGTAACGATCTCCCTCCTTGGACATGTGAAGTCCTTCTTTTCTGCATTGCATAGGGAAAGCCCTTCCCCGCGAGTGTGCGGTGGGTTGTGGTGTCCCTTGGGGTAGATATGTGAAGTCCCCCTTGTTAGAGGCCGGAATTGGAGTACGGCTCTAGGCATGCTGTGTGAAACCCATCTGGATGTAATCTGGATTGGTGATGCTTGTTTGCATATCGGAGAAGGCTCCGTGATAATGGCTTGTGATGCCTATGGCTTGTGATGCCTTGTTCCTACCTGTTGCTTGGTGCGGCAGGAAGTACTGGACGATGTCCAGGAAATGAGGGAAGAGTTGTTATATGCCCCGAGAAAGGGGTAGGATTGTTATAATTGGGTCAGCTGAATGCTGACCGTTGCATTGTTTGCCACCGGTTGGGTGGATTGTTCCCGTGCAGGTGCTGGAGAGCCAAGTGGTAAGTACTGGACGATGTCCCGAAATTTGCACGGTAAGGAAACAAAACCAGCAATGCTATAACTCTGTTATAACAAAAAGTACACGGTCTACAGGTTATACAAATAACTCGGGAAACTCAGCTCGCATGGTCTGCTCTCGCTCCCATGTTAGCTCTTCACGGCCACAATTGTCCCATCGGACCTTGACCATCCCGATCACTTTGTTCCGCAACTGTTTCTCGGCTCGATCCTCGATCCGAATGGGTCTAACCCTCGTCGTTAGCCCATACTCGACCGGTACCCGATCAGCCTCCACGACTTGAGCTGGATCCTTTACCGCCTTACGAAGGACTGAGATGTGAAACACATCATGTACTCCACCCAAGTCCGCTGAAAGTGCTAGTCGATAAGCAGCTTCCCCAACTCGCTCCACCACCTCAAACGGACCAAGATACCTCGGACTTAGCTTTTTCAAACGCCGAATCCTGGACACACCTTTGAAGGGTTTGATCTTCAAATATACCCAATCACCCACCGCGAACTCCACGTTCCGGTGCTTGGCATTGTAGTACTTGGCTTGACGATCTTGGGCTATCAATAGCCTCTCCCGAATAGAGCGTATGAGCGAAGTAGCTTCTTCGACTTCCTTTTTCCCATTCAGCTTCGATTCGCCTGCTTCTGCCCAAGCTAAGGGTGTACGACATTTCCGACCATACAACGCCTCGAATGGTGCCATACCAATACTCGCTTGGTAGCTATTATTATAGGCAAATTCGACGAGAAATATATAATCTTCCCATCTCTTACCAAAGTCTAGGGCGCACATGCGGAGCATATCCTCCATCGTCCTGTTGGTTCGTTCAGTCTGGCCATCCGTTTGGGGATGAAAGGCCGTACTAAACGCTAATTTTGTACCCAACATTTGATGAACGAGCCGCCAATCATTCGATGTGAACCGCCCATCACGGTCACTAACGATGCTCCGGGGAACACCGTGCAGTCGAACAACCTGCTCCACATACAGCTTGGCCAAGGTTTCCACTGAATCGTCTCTTCTGTTTGGAAGTAAGTGCGCCACTTTCGTCAACCGGTCCACAATCACCCAGATGGAATCATGACCGCGTTGAGATCTCGGCAACCCGTGCACGAAATCCATCGAAATATCATCGAACTTCCACTCCGGAATAGGTAACGACTTCAGAAAACCGCCAGGCTTCTGGCATTCTGCTTTCACCAACGCACAGTTGTTGCATTTAGCCACATAACGAGCCACAACTTTCTTTAGTCCGGGCCACCAGAACAGCTTTTTCATATCCCTGTACATCTTTGTGCTCCCTGGGTGAACTGAGTACTTTGCAAAGTGAGCTTCGTACATCAACTCTTCCCTCAGTTTACCACTTGGCAAATTTCGGGACCTCACCGTCTGTTTGTGGCATATAGTGTGGGGCCCCGGCCGGACCTTCTACTATACGTCATTTAACGGATGGGGTCGTTACACCTTGTATTCCTAAAAGTTTCCCCGATGGCAGGTGTTAAGAGATTTGGTAAGAATCGGAAGTTAGACCCAAGGTATGTGGGTTCGTTTGAGATTTTGGAACGGATTGGTGTGTCAGCTTATAGATTGGATTTGCCAGCGAACTTCCCAGGTGTGCATAATGTTTTTCATGTTAGCCAATTGCGGAAGTGTGTGCGCAGCAGTGGGAAGCTCTTAGATGTTGTGTCCCAGTTGGAGCCCAACCTCTCTTTTGTTGAGGTTCCGGTTCGTATTTTGGATACCTAGGAGCGTGTGCTGCGAAAGAAGTCCATACCGATGGTTAAGGTTCTATGGAAGAATCAGGATTTGGAAAGCGCGACTTGGGAGTTAGAGTCGGCTATGAGGAGGGCTTACCCTCACCTGTTTCGTTGATTTAATCGGTATGTTGGAACACCCTGTTACTATTTGGATCAGGATGACTATATTTCTATAGGGATTTTGTGTTGTGACCTCCTTGTTGTTATAAAGGTCACTTAGGCTAGATAGAGTAACTCTCAGCTCGACGCAGAGTCGACTTCAGCTCGACGCAGAGTCGATCTCAGCTCGACGCAGAGTCGACCTCAGCTCGATGCAGAGTCGATCTCAGCTCGACGCAGAGTCGACCTTAGCTCGACGTGGAGTCGACCTCAGCTCGACGTTCCGTCGAACCCAGTTCTGCTTACAGAAAACACTCTCTGGCCGATGTGTGTCGTGCTCAGATCGACGTTTCACTGTGAGCTCGACGTTTTCCAGACTTCCGTCAGTTTTGAATAGGAATTCAAATTCCTTCTGTCAGACAATTAATGCTGAAGATTTATTGGCCGTTACAGCATATCTGGTGCATGGCTCAAGGAATTTTCTAAGGAATGTCTGTCTGACATTTCCTTTAAGGCATGGACATTTAAGGAAAGCATTTAATGTTGTCTGCCAACGGCTATCAAAGAAAAAGGAAGAAGAAGACTCAGATATATCATTCTTTCAGCTAGACAGAGAGATACAGAACAATAATACAGGACTTCAGCTGCTCTCTCTCTGTGATATTGTTTTTGAAAGCTCACTCACAGGAATTCTGATTGCTTCAGACATAACCATCCAACTTTCTTGGATCATCCCTTGCTGGAGCAAATCAGATCTTTGAAGACCTGTCACCCTTGTGCAGAGCTCTTCTTCCTGAACTACTTCTTGATCTCAGGGGGAGCTTTGACAACATCTACAGATCCACTTTTCTTCTCTCTACTTGTTGATAGAGAAGACATCATCACCTCTTTTTCTTTCTGTACAGGGTTTTAACTCCCTTCAAAAGTTACTTTTGGTTTTGCTGAAACCTGGTCAAAATCAGCTCCTTTGGTTTGTGAGAACCTGGTCAAAAACTCTCTGGTGCTCAAGACAACTGATCAACTCTTCTTGAAGTGGATTCCTATCAAGGGTGATAGAAGAGTGGACTACCTAGGATTTTGGGGAACCACTATAGCTCCTTGTGTCGTCTGGATTGCTTGTTTCTTTGTGTTTTGCTTTGTGCTGTGAATTTCTTTTTACTCTGATTATTTGCTATAGCACCATACACTAAGTAAATATAAACTTTCTCTCCACTCAAGTTTTTATTTGCAAAATTATTTTAAATAACTCTATTCACCCCCCCCCCCCCCTCTAGAGTTAGGATTGATCTTATCCTGCACTTTCAATTGGTATCAGAGGGAGGTTAATCATTCATACAGGCTAACACCTGGATCAAAAGATCTCTGATAAGATCATTTCTCTCAAAAGAGTTATTTCTTTTAGTTTTACTTATCTTTAAAACTCATGGCACAAAACAAGGACTTTGCTAGTACCAAACCTCCTATGTGTAATCTTTCTAAGTTTGCACTATGGAAAGCAAGGATTAAACTTTACATGAATTCATTTGATGAGGACATCTTTAATTCTGTGTTGACAGATTGTCCAAGGCCTCCCATAGAGACAAGTACATCAGCTGTTCCTCCTCCTTCAGGAACTGATGCTGACATAAAGAAGTGGAAGGCAGCAGATGCTAAAGCCATGAACATCTTGGCTCAAACCATGTCAGATGACATTTTCCAGAAAGTAGCTGAATGCAATACTGCCAAAGAGATATGGGAAAAACTTTCAGAAATTATATCAGGTTCTGCAGATGAAAGAAAGGATAGGAGATCCTACCTCATCACCCAGTATGAGAACTTCAAAAAGGCAGAGTCTGAGTCAGTTGCTGACATGTACAACAGACTGAGCCTAATCATCAGTGAGCTTAGATCACTAGAAAAGGACATATCTCTCACTGAGATAAATGACAAGATACTGACTTGTTTCCCTAGCTCTTGGGACTCAAGAATCTGGTCAATTAAAGATGGAAGAAATGTGTGTGAGTTATCCACAGAAGCTCTTCTAGGAAAGCTCAAGATTTATGAGCAATTCATTAAGAAGAGAGAAGAAGAGCAGAAGACATCCACACCAACAGAAAAGGTTGAGAAAACCATTGCCTTCAAAGCACCGGAAGAAGAACCTAAAGAAAAGGTGTTGGGAAGTGAAGAGCTTATGAGCCTACTGGTCAAAAGGTTCAATAAGCTGAATAAAAGGAACTTCAGAAGATGGTCATCCAAAGACAAAGACAAGCCAAGGTATGACAGATCTACTAATAAAGATATTATCTGCTTTGGCTGCAGGAAACCAGGACACATTTTCCCCAACTGTCCAGAAAATCAAGATAAATACAGAAGGGACAAGAAGGAAAGAAAAGATCAAAGGAAAGATAAGGAGTCAAGGAAGTACCATGACAAGCCTTCCTCCAGCAACAGCAAGCACACCAGAAAAGGATTTGTGGCTGAATCCTGGAGTGACTCTGATGAGTCTGATTCATCATCCAGCTCTAGTGATGATGAGGATGATGCAGAAGAAAAAGGATTCTGCATGATGGCCATCAGTGCATCTCAAAAGAACACAGATTCAGAGCCTGATGCTGACTACCTATCTGATCAGGAACTTACTGAGGATCAGGTAATAGATTCATTTGATTTTACCTCTGATGAATTTAAATCTGAGTTCAAATCTTTGTGCATTGACTTGATTGAATCTCAAAAGTTGATTAAAACTCTCAGAGAACAATTAATTGAATGCAAATCCATTAACTCAGATAATCTTAGACTCTTAGAAGAGTTGAAGCAGTGTGGGGAGGAGATAGCTTCACTGAAAGGTGAGCTATCTAAGGCCAAACAATTTGAAGAAACCCTTAATGGGAGAAGTATCAAATTAATGGACATCACAAGTACAGTGAATTCAAGATTGAATGGTACACTGGGCTTGGGTGCTTCATCCAGCCAACCCATAGTGCTGACAACTCCAATCAAATTTACCAGTGACAAAGGTAAATGAGTCTTGATAGTGGCTAGGAAGAATGCTGACTTAACCCAGGAAACTGGACAAGAAGCGTCGAATGAAGCTCGACGGACGTCGACCAGAGCTCGACGTAATCGCAAGAAAACGTCGAACTCAGGTCGACGCCTTCTACCCTCTGAACAAAGCAAGCCTTCGCCGTCAAATGGAGCTCGACGCACTCACTAGAGTCCGTCGACCGAAGCTCGACGTGCGCCGAGCCAAGTTCAGAGCAAAAGTCAGCTCTCAGGGGTTAATTCAAAATTTAATTCCAGCTCCACATCTCATCACTTTAACCCTTATGCTGAATGGATAATACCTCCTAGGAGATATCATCCTGTAGGCTATAAGAGTCAACCTGAGATGTCTTTTATTTCAGAATTTAAAGGATATCAAGAAAGGCCCAAGGTAAACTGGGTCAAAAACAATTGATTTGTTGTATGTGCAGATAAAGACCTATCCAAGTGAGAACCAGCAGTGGTACTTGGATAGTGGGTGCTCAAAGCACATGACTGGCAACAAGGAGAACCTTGTGTCCTTCAAAGCTAAACATGGACCCAAAGTAATCTTTGGAGATTCAAACTTTGGACAAACAAAAGGCTATGGCCAAGTCAAGATAGGGTCAATCACATTTAAGAAAGTGGCCTATGTGGAAGGACTAAAGCACAACTTAATCAGCATCAGCCAGCTATGTGATGCTGGTTATCAGGTTTGGTTTACCAACTCAGCATGCAATATTGCATTAAACAACAACATTGTCTTAATTGGTAATAGACAAGATAACATATACCTAGTTGATTTCAATTCATCTAAAGTAGATATATGTTTATTTAACTCCCTTAGCAAACCTAATGAACTTTGGCATAAAAGACTAGGACATGTGAACCTTAGAACCATTGCTAAGTTATCCAAAGACAACCTTGTTAGAGGACTACCTTCTGGTCCCTACAAGAAGGAAGGACTTTGCAAGGCCTGTCAGTTAGGCAAGCAAACTAAAAACAGTTTCAAGTCACTTAATAAGAATGACTCACCTAGAATTTTGTACTTATTGCACATGGACCTGTTTGGACCAATTAATCTACAAAGCCTAGGAGGGAAATCCTATGCTCTAGTAGTTGTAGATGACTTCTCAAGATTCACTTGGGTGTTCTTTCTGAGAAAGAAGTCTGATAACTTCAAGATTTTGACAGATTTTCTCAAAGGCATACAGATTGAGTTCAATACTCACATTGCCCTGATCAGAAGTGATCATGGGACAGAGTTTGATTCTCTTCTTATGCTAGAGTTCTGTCAGAAGGAAGGTATCAGGAACACTTTCTCAGCTCCAAGAACTCCTCAACAAAATGGGGTAGTTGAAAGGAAAAACAGAACCCTTATTGAATCTGCCACAACATTGTTGACAGATGCTCACCTCCCTCTAACCTTTTGGGCAGAGGCTGTGAATACCTCCAACTATGTTTTGAATAGAAGCCTGATACACAAACTAAAGGGTAAGACTCCCTATGAGTTACTCAAAGGGAAGAAACCTAAAGTAAATTATTTCAAAATTTTTGGTTGCATTTGCTTCATTCACAATAATGACAAGAAATACCTAGCTAAATTTGAAGCCAAAGCGGATGAAGGAGTGTTTCTGGGATACTCCATGATTAGCAAGGCTTATAGGGTTTTTAACAAGTGCTCTAATAAAATTGAAGAATCCATGCATATTACATTTGATGAAACTAACATGTCTTATAAGGAGAAGGAGACTTCTACCATAAGCAATTTGCAGGAACATTCAATTTCAGAAAATCTGAAGCAGCTTACCATCACAGACAAAGGGTCATTACCTTCAACAATTCAGCAAGACACTGAACTCAGTGACAATGAAGAGGAATCTCAGGGTTTGGAAAGCTCAAATGGTCAAAAAATTGAAGAACCAGTTGTTGTTCCACAAGAGGAAACAACAACACAGGTTGATGCATCTTCAACACCCCTTGTTGATTTAGTAACAGCAAGAGATCACCCAATTTCACAAGTAATTGGAGATATCTCAGTAGGTGTGCAAACAAGGAATCAAGTTAATCAAAATATTATGCACACTTGCTTTCTTTCTCAAATTGAGCCTCAAACCATACAAGAAGCAGAGCAAGATCCAAACTGGATCATTGCAATGCAAGAAGAGTTGAATCAATTTGAAAGGAATAAAGTTTGGGAATTAGTACCAAGACCAAGAAACCAGCAAATTGTTGGAACCAAATGGGTATTCAGGAACAAGTTGGATGATCAAGGAATAATTGTGAGAAACAAGGCAAGACTTGTTGCACAAGGATATTGCCAAGAAGAAGGAATTGATTATGACCAAACCTTTGCACCAGTTGCAAGGTTGGAGGCCATAAGAATCTTTCTTGCATATGCAGCTCACAAGAGATTCAAGGTATATCAGATGGATGTCAAGAGTGCCTTTCTCAATGGAGACATCAAGGAAGAGGTTTATGTAAAGCAACCTCCAGGTTTTATCTCTCCAACCTTTCCTGATCATGTTTTTAAACTACATAAAGCCTTATATGGTCTCAAGCAAGCCCCTAGAGCTTGGTATGAGACCTTAGCTTGTTTTTTGTTGGAAAATGATTTTAAAAGGGGTAGAGTAGACCAAACTCTCTTTGTTAGAACCCATAGGTCCCATACCCAACTAGTACAAGTTTATGTAGACGACATCATATTTGGGTCTACTGATTCAAACTTATGCAAAAAGTTCTCACAACTTATGCACTCAAAGTTTGAAATGAGTAGCATGGGTGAGCTTGCTTTCTTTCTAGGATTGCAAGTTAAACAACATGTGGATGGCATTTTCATTTCTCAAACCAAGTATGCAAGAGAACTGGTTAAGAAATTTGGAATGTCTGAAGCATCCTCTATGAAAACACCTATGCCTACAAATGCTGTTTTAGATGCTGATAAATCTGGAAAACAAGTTGATCAGACAAGCTATAGAGCAATCATTGGCTCATTACTGTATCTAACAGCTACTAGACCAGATATAATGTTTGCCACATGCATTTGTGCTAGATTCCAAGTAAGCCCTAGAGAGTCCCACCTCACATTAGTTAAGAGGATTCTTAGGTATGTAAAAAGTTGTCCTAATTTAGGTCTCTGGTATCCACATGACTCAGGATTTGATCTAACTGGATTTTCAGATTCTGATTATGCTGGATGTAGAGTAGACAGGAAAAGCACCAGTGGAACTTGTCAATTCCTTGGTAATAGACTTGTCTCCTGGTTCTGTAAGAAACAAACCTCTGTGTCCACATCAACTACTGAAGCTGAATACATGGCTGCAGGCAGTTGTTGCTCACAGATTTTGTGGATTCAAAACCAGCTCCTAGACTATGGCTACAACTTAGAGATGTCTAAAATCTTTTGTGATAATACCAGTGCAATATCAATTGCTCAAAATCCAGTTCTCCATAGTAGGACCAAGCACATAGAAATCAGACATCACTTCTTAAGGGATAATGTAGAAAAGAAGAAAATTGCACTAGAATACATTTCCACTGAACTACAAAGAGGATATATTTTCACCAAGCCCTTGGATGAAAAGAAGCACTTCTTCTTCCTCAATCAGTTGGGAATGCTAGATGGAGACAGCATAAATTAAAACTCCAAGATTTTGAAACCCATAATTAACAGGAATAAGAAAAATTTCATTTCAAAATTTCCCTGTCTGAGTGGTTTTTCTGAGCTCTGAACTAAGCTCGACGCTACGTCGAACGGAGATCGACGGTCCGTCGCCCTCAAAAGCGTCGAACGTCGAACTCAACTTCTAGCGTCGAACTAAGTTCACAGCTCCCTGGCTTCTTGAGTTTCTCTCTCTTTGGTCGACGTTTTCGTTCAACATCGACCTGAGCTCGACGTATAGCATCAGCCCAAGCGTCGAACGTCGACCTAAGCTGCACGCTGTTGAGTCGTTTCAGTTCTCCTAGAGCCTTAGAGCGTCGAACTGAGCTCGACGTTCTTTCCTTTTCTGCGTCGAACCCTAAGTATAAAATCATTTTTCTCCGTCGTTCGCAGTTGCGCTTTCATATTTTCTGCTCAAGCTTTCTCCCTCCAAATACTTTACTCTTGATCTTGGAAGGTATTTTTTTTTGTAGGAAAATGGCAATCACTGCAGGTGCTTTGGCGGCCATGAAGTTCGATTCAGGCTTCGACATCGACTTCGACTCATTTGATGGATCACCACAGTACTTTCTGGATATTCTGGAACTTTTCAAGGAGCAGCACCTGGTCAACTTTATGTCAACCAGGATCCCTCTTCCAGAGCTGGAGATGAAACAATGGACCCTTACAGCAGTTAACTCAGATAACAATACTTTGACCGGGCAAATTTCAGGGAATGAGGTAGCTATATCACCCCAAATCATCTCAGAAGTGTTCAGTTTTGCTGCTGGAGATGATGGAAAAGAACTCTCTGTGGAAGAGTATGCTTTGATGCTGGACAGGATGGGACATGCTGCTGGTAACCCCTCTAAACTCCTAAAAGTTAACCTAGCTATGGAGTATAGGTTGTTAGCAGACATCACAGGCAAAGTAATCTGTGCAAAGAGGACTGCACATGATGCCATTACTAGGCATCAGTTTTGCCTTATGGCTGCAATCGTGGATAAGAAACATCCCAACTGGGGATTGATTGTTTTTGAATTGATTAAGAAGAAATTGGATAAGAACTCTGTCCACTTTGGAAGGGTTCTTGGGTTGATTCTGAACCACTGCTGCCCCCAGCTGCTTGTGTCCTCAAAGAAGCACATCAATGCTTCCAAGAGGCTCACTTGTGCACTGATTGGCAAGTGGGACAGAAAAATTGTGAATCCCAGGGCAGCAGCAGCAGCAATGAGGACTTCTGCAGACACCAGGACTGTAGAGGTCACCCTCCCTCAGTCCACTGGTCCAGAAGCAGGGAATTTGCCATCTCCCTCCCTCTCCCTCCCATCCACCTTCATCCCCTCAACAACAATCCTCTCATCCACTCAACCCATCCCTTCATCCATCTCTACTATTGCATCCTCCCTTCCCCCACACACAACTTTCCTTCTTATAAGCTTGGATTCCTCATCTTATGAGGACCTCTTCTCCTTTGACATTCATGAAGACTCCTTCATGGATGCCTCTACCTCCTCTCCTCATGACTTCCATCATTCATCAACTTTTTCAGAACTGCTCTTTTCCTCCATCCATGAACCAGTTACACCTCCCTTGTCTGCACCACCCACAACATCTTCTACATTTACATTTTCTGTTACTCCCTCTACCTCTACTCAAGTCCCACTTGAGCAAGTAGCTCTCCTGCCCTTGGCCAATCAGATTTTTGACCTTTTGGCCCCTAGGCTCTCCTCCCTCTTGGATGCCAAGCTGGCTCCTCTTCTCCTTTCCCTGAGAACTCTCTCTGCCTCTGTCTCCTCCCTCTCCTCTCATCTGGCATGCCCTTCTTCTGGGGGCCTAGAGTCAGCTGCCACTGATTCTAGGCAGGGGGAGATGTCAGCAGAAGAAGAGCTGTATCCTTCATCAGTTCAGCTTGTACAGACTTGTTCAGAGACAGTCTCAGCAGCAGAAGTTCAGATAGCATCTGAGGCTCCTCCTCAAAATTCAGAACAGCTTCAAGAAGACCTGTCTAGGGCTATTATCCCTTTTTAGAAGACCCTGATCCCTGATGTAGCAGTGGTAGCAGTGGCTCCTGCTAGTGATGAAGTTGAAATAATAATAGCTGCTGAAACTTCAGGTGAAGTAATTGAGACACCTGATGCAGTTGAGACCCATGTCTCCCAAGGCCTTCAGGAACCAGCCTCTTCAGTCTCTATGGCTCCTGAGGCTATTCCCTCTTTTGCAGTGGTAGACTCCTCCTCCCCTCTGACAGCAGATCTTCCTCCAGTCACCTCCTCAGCAGCTCCAGCCTCCATCACTTTTCCTATCTCCAAAAGACAGTACATAGATCCCTATGATGAATCTCAGAGCTCAGAAGATGAGTTTGCCACTGATTCTGATGACTCCTCTGCAACCATTGCAAGGAAGAGGAAAGCAAGATCAAAAGCTTTGAAAATAGTTCCAATGGCTAGAGCCACAGACCATGACATCCCCTATTACATCAAATACAACTATGAAATTACAGAGCCATGGATGCAGTATTCTCAAAACCAAAGAAAGGCAATGAAGAAGAAAAGAAAGTTTAATGAAGGCCCCTCCAAGCCTGTCCAGCAGCCTCCACCTCCACCTCCTCCAGATGCAGGTGCCGGCGCAAGTCTATCTTCCAATCCAGCCCCATCATCTCTACATGGAAAGACCTATCAATCAAGAAGATCCCAAGGAGATAGTCAGCAAAGGGGAAATCAGCAAAGAGGACACAATAGAGGCAGGCAGTCCAGAGGAAGATCAGGTTCTCAACCTTATCAAAGGGGAAGATCCATTGATCCAACCTCTGGTCCCTTTCCTTACAGACCTAGAGCTGACCTCACCCCAAGAACTACCCAAGAACTCTCCTCCAACAGATTTGAACCAGCAGTACCTTTTGAAGATCCCACCAAAACTCCAGCTTACTGGAAAGATAGAATGACTGAGATGGCTGCTCTAAATGAGATTAACAAAGCTAGAGAAAGAGGTTTGGACACCTCTCACATCAGCACAATGTCAGACCAAAGGAGAGAGGAATTGGAGAAATATAATTCAAAGAAGTTCTTTGACTCAGACAGATATATGCAACTCCATCCTGCAGCTGTACCACCTAGTGCAAGAGATCAGAAATCCTTAGGTGCAGCTGATGATTACAGATCCAAGAAGGAGGCTTCAAATCCTAATAGAGAAATTATCTTCAAGAAAGGTGATCAAGACAAAGTCCCACAGGAAAAGTAAAGTAAGGTGTTTTAATTCTTTCTATCTGCTGGACACAGGACATTTAAACATTACTGCTGCTATATAGTGTTTTATATATGCTGCTTTTTTATTCTGTCATATGTCTGGTTGTATTGTATTGAATTGTATTTTTGCTTTACTTCTCTTTGAATCCCTAAATTCATGTAAATAGTAATCCTAATCCAAATAGGGGGAGATTGTTGGAACACCCTATTACTATTTGGATCAGGATGACTATATTTCTATAGGGATTTTGTGTTGTGACCTCCTTGTTGTTATAAAGGTCACTTAGGCTAGATAGAGTAACTCTCAGCTCGACGCAGAGTCGACTTCAGCTCGACGCAGAGTCGATCTCAACTCGACGCAGAGTCGACCTCAGCTCAACGCAGAGTCGATCTCAGCTCGACGCAGAGTCGACCTCAGCTCGACGTGGAGTCGACCTCAGCTCGACGTTCCGTCGAACCCAGTTCTGCTTATAGAAAACACTCTTTGGCCGATGTGTGTCGTGCTCAGATTGACGTTTCACTGTGAGCTCGACGTTTTCCAGACTTCCGTCAGTTTTGAATAGGAATTCAAATTCCTTCTGTCAGACAATTAATGCTGAAGATTTATTGGCCGTTACAGCATATCTGGTGCATGGCTCAAGGAATTTTCTAAGGAATGTCTGTCTGACATTTCCTTTAAGGCATGGACATTTAAGGAAAGCATTTAATGTTGTCTGCCAACGGATATCAAAGAAAAAGGAAGAAGAAGACTCAGATATATCATTCTTTCAGCTAGACAGAGAGATACAGAACAATAATACAGGACTTCAGCTGCTCTCTCTCTGTGATATTGTTTTTGAAAGCTCACTCACAGGAATTCTGATTGCTTCAGACATAACCATCCAACTTTCTTGGATCATCCCTTGCTGGAGCAAATCAGATCTTTGAAGACCTGTCACCCTTGTGCAGAGCTCTTCTTCATGAACTACTTCTTGATCTCAGGGGGAGCTTTGACAACATCTACAGATCCACTTTGCTTCTCTATACTTGTTGATAGAGAAGACATCATCACCTCTTTTTCTTTTTCTTTCTGTACAGGGTTTTAACTCCCTTCAAAAGTTACTTTTGGTTTTGTTGAAACCTGGTCAAAATCAGCTCCTTTGGTTTGTGAGAACCTGGTCAAAAACTCTCTGGTGCTCAAGACACCTGATCAACTCTTCTTGAAGTGGATTCCTATCAAGGGTGATAGAAGAGTGGACTACCCAGGATTTTGGGGAACCACTATAGCTCCTTGTGTCGTCTGGATTGCTTGTTTCTTTGTGTTTTGCTTTGTGCTGTGAATTTCTTTTTACTCTGATTATTTGCTATAGCACCATACACTAAGTAAATATAAACTTTCTCTTCACTCAAGTTTTTATTTGCAAAATTATTTTAAATAACTCTATTCACCACCCCTCTAGAGTTAGGATTGATCTTATCCTGCACTTTCACGGTATGTTTTCCTTCTTGTAACTCCTATTTGTTGTTCTCCTTCTTTAGTAGGAGTGTTGTGCGTAAAGTATTGGGACGAAACTTTCTTTTAGGGGGAGTGACTGTAACGCCCCCGATTTTCCTGCGTTTATTTTTTTATCTCGTTGGCGTTACGATGACGCGTTTCCGTGGCTTGTGCCATTTGTGGAGTGTGGTTTAGCTCCTTAGAACTGAGTGCCCTGTTTTGTACCCTGTTGGCAAGATCTCCCTAGCAAGCCGAGTCGTTTTTGGTGACCCGGTGTGGCCTCTTGGGGGGATGTTTGTGTTTGGCTTTGTTTGGGTTTAACTCGAGTTCTGTTCATCGAAAGTTAATTTCGACTTCGCCGTTGTGTTCGTAGCATGGGTATTTAGCTACAGTACGAATTTCGTCGAATTCCGAGGTGATTCAGTTTTTGTGTCGTTTGGTGTGTTATTAGTATTTGTGATCAATTAATTAGATTGTTTTGGCTGTCCTTTAGCCTTCGGTTTTGACCGATTAATAAATTCTGCGGGAGAATTTATTTGGGCAGTTATTGCCTCGCCTTGGTGGCAGCCATATTTTTGGCATATACCTATTTTGGTATTTACTTAATGAAATTAAGTAATTAGGCATTTTAGTGTTCGGTTATGGATGAACCGGCGGTTAGCTTTTCGTATAAAAGCTTTTCTTAAGAAGTGATGGCCCACTTCTTCTTCTTCTTTTCCTAAGAGAGAAGCCGTCGCTGTTTTTTTTCTCGGAGAGCAGTGGAGAAAACTGCCCGTCCTGTACCTCCTTCGGTCGGCGATTCCAGGCTTGTTCGTGGACGGAATTCGATTCCGAAAACGGCGTTGTCTTGCTCTCTCCGAGATCTTCATTTCGACGGTAAGATATTTGTTTTTCGTGGAGTTTTGATGAGATTTGGGTTTCGGTTTTGGATTTTTCAGCCATTAATGGCCGTGAGATTTATTCTAGGTACTGCGGCTGTTTGTTCCGTGTGAAGAGGAGGAGAGCCATCCAGGATTCGTTGAAAGTTGAGGCAAGTGGTATTCTTGCCCTTGCCAAGTTTCTTTTGATTATTTTTGCTGAAATAGAAATCCTTGTTAGCCCAGGTTAGAGGCCTTGTTGTTCTCATTCTTCTTGCTATCTATAGGAATTAGTTCTTCCTATTGACCCCCCCTACTTGTGCTGTTGGAACCCAACTTTGACGGCATAATGCCGTTTATCTTTGTTCAGATTTTCTCTGGTTTGGGTGTTGCCGAGAGGGAGTGTTAGGAGGGGAGGGGGGTGTTTTTCCCAAATTTGTTGAGTGTATTACTCGAGTATGGGAGTATGTTACTCGAGTAGGTAGTAGATTACTCGGGTATTAATTCTGGAGTACTCGAGTAGTGGTTTCGAGTACTCGAGTAGTAGATTTGAGATACTCGAGTAGGTAGTAGATTACTCGAGTATTAGCCGTGGAGTTACTCGAGTAGTAAGTAACTACTCGAGTAGGGGTCTTGGGTTACTCGAGTAGTGGGCTCGAGTACTCGAGTAGTAGCTTTTAGATACTCGATTAGAAGGCATTAACTTGAGTATTTGCCTTGGAGTTACTCAAGTAGTAGGTAACTACTCGAGTGGGGGTTCTGAGTTACTCGAGTAGTAGATAACTACTCGAGTAGGTGGGTTGGTTTACTCGAGTAGTTGGCATCTACTCGAGTGTAGCTGTTTGCAGTTACTCGAGTAGCTGTTTGTATACTCGAGTAGCTACTTGTAGATACTCGAGTAGCTGTTTGTATACTCGAGTAGCTGCTCGTAGATACTCGAGTAGCTGTTTGTAGATACTCGAGTAGTTGTTGCAGATACTCGAGTAGTTGTTGCAGATACTCGAGTAGCTGGTTGGAGTACTCGAGTAGTTGGTAACTACTCGAGTGCTGGCTATGTTTGTATACTCGAGTAGTAGGCGACTACTCGAGTAGAGGGTTGAGGTACTCGAGTAGTTGGTAACTACTCGAGTGCTGGAATTTGAATACACGAGTAGTAGGCAACTACTCGAGTACTGGAAGTTCCCTGCCTCTTGTCATAGAATCGTTCGGCTATCGTCAATCTCTGAATGGAGATCGTCGATCTCAGTTTCTGCCTTAGGCCGTTCGACTATCGTCGACCTCTGGTCGACAATCGTTGAGCTCCGTTTTACCTTAGTGGGATTGTGGTTAGAGTTTGGTTCTGGCTTTAAGTGAGGTTAGCTCACTCAGCGCCAAGGTTTAGGTAGGCACTGAGTAGGTCTCACTCAGCGCCTTGCCGTGTTGATTCTTTTAAACACTCTTCCTTTACCTTGCTTTTCGTTCCCGAGTGGTTTTCTTGTTATATTTCTGGTATTTCCTTGTCGGCCGTTTTCTTTACCTTCTTAAAGGCCGAATCGTGGGTCGTGGTTAGTAGTGGTGGTTTGTAGCTTTTCAAGAGGGTGGAGTTGTGTGATATAGCCAAGGCCACTCTTGTTTTTCTTGCTCCAGGTACAGGCTGGGCATGTGTGGGTGGAAGGTCCCTTGTGCTTTCACGTGTAGACCCTTGAGCTTGCTGACTTGGACATGGTGGATTGGGGGACTGCGTTTGCCTTCGATCCGATTCCTCGTTATTTGTTTTTGCTACTACCACCTCCCACAGTTTAGGGTGTTTGAAGTTTCTTCCTTGGTAGTTTGCAGCACTTTTGGCTCTTGGTAGCCTAGTAGGCCCGGCAGGATGTTGTTCCTGAGTGGGGTTGTTGCTGTTTCCTTTGCTCGTTGTGCTTTTCTGTTGTCCTGTTTTGGACAGTTGTGGCTCTTTCTACTGCAGGTTTTTAGTTACTTCTTCCTTTTGGTTGACTCTTACATGCAGTTGTTTTTACCTTGTTGCTTGCTGAGGTATTCTGTTTTCTTTTGGAATACCCCAGGTTCTGAGCCGTAGCCAGTCGGGTGGCTAGTTTGCAGTGGTGGTGTTGGTGGTCTCTTGGACCTTGGAGTTCTGTTTGCCTTGTTGGTGAGGTAGTTTTTCAGTACTTTCTTACATACATACATATGTGCCAGTGGGTTCATGTCAGGTTGTTGGCGCCCACTGGTAGTTTCTCTTACCTTCGTACTGGATATACTTACGTATGCTGCTACCATTTTCTGGAGATAGTCTACTTGCTCTGAGAAGGTTTTATGCTAGGTTGCTAGTTACTTTTAAACTATAAATATTATTATAAATAAAGCTCCCGATCAGCATGTTTTATAAGCTTAATCACTATTTTCCAAATCACGTATGAAAATCGTTTTCTTATATATTATATAAATTAAATGTAGTGTCTTGCATAGCATGAGTGGTTCTTTTGGGACCCTTATGCGCTCTTTAGGGTGAAAAACCTAATTAAAGTATTTTCCTTTCCGCAGCGTATAAATATAGTTTTTCTTTTGTGGACTAGGTGATCCACTGAGCCGAGGGATACGGTCTCTAAAATATAACTGATTTTCCATTCACAAAACACAGGATTTTTTTGCATAAAGTTTGTAGTTGGTTTTGCCTGAGCGTCAGCGGTTATCCCCTGCTTGACGTGGCATCATGACGCGTGTTTTCTCATACTCTGATAATTCTTATAATTGGAGAAAATGCGGGTTGTGACACCCAGCTCGGCAGCCAATCACTCACCCTCATCCGCAGCGGGCAAGCGGACTCGCTCAATAGTCTGCAAGCTAGCCCTCCAAGTTCTTGGAATTATAGGCGGACTCATTGCGCAGTCCGTCACTCAGCTTCCAGCGCCCGCTTCTTCCCAACATTGGACAGACTCTTCCTCAACTCGCATACCCGACGTGAACTAGCTCAGTAGTAGAGGCGGACTCGTCCCAATCCGCCAACAGCAAGACCAGCTTCAGACAGGTCCCGGACCGCGCAGCCTGGCGCGGACTTTGCGGACTCAGCATTTGTACTCACATACCCGACACGAACTCGCTCGATAGCAGAGGTGGACTCGTCCCAGTCCGCAAGTCCCAGACCGCGCTTCCTGGCGAGGACTCTACGGACTAAGCATTTGTACTTGCATGACTCACCGACTCACCGGGGGTGACGTTACCAAGACCGTTACCTCCTCATGCCTATAAATTGGCCCATACCTTTCATTCAAGGATACGGCAGAGGCGTCATGGTCCCGACATCAGTTCCTGCGGACTCTGTTTCTTAGTCCGCGCGACCTGCTCCCCTTCTCTTTTGTTGATCAAGTAGTCCGCCTAGCTTAGTGCAGCGAGCTGCCTGATCATTAATCGCGCGGTCTGCCGACCTCCCTTAGTTAAACCGCGTGGCCTCTGGCGTTCTTCTTCCATGGCCGCCAGCTTCCCCCTTTTTACCCTTTACTGCTTTCTCCTATAAAGGTGCAATAACAAGCTGTAATCTTATTTCTCTATAAAAGGAAAAGCCCGTCGCAGGAGTGGCATTCAAGCTGTGGCGGGCGAAGTCTGTTGTTTCCGCTTCTAGCGGCTCCCTCTTCTTTTCTCATCTCTCGGCATCAACCTGCAAAGCTAACGGTCAAAGTAATAATCTGCTCGATAGTACCCGATCAATCTTCCCAGTTGCTCCCAGCAAACCTCATCTCTATCCCCGCAACCCACTTCTTCACCTAGCTTGTTAGACCAAACAACCCATTAACTACAAGGAGCATTTCTTGTACTGACAGTTAACACGCGACCTTCAGATCTCGATAAGACAGTGAAATCAGTGGTTACTCATGTCAGAGAATCAACCAGTCGAGTACCTTGCTCCAAGTCTTAGTGATGATTCTCTTTGGGAGGCCTTAGAGCAATCTCGCAGAGAAACTGCACAAGAGTTTCAAGCAATCAACCATACCCTAGTAGCTATCACGCAGCAATTGGCCGCATAGTCTTTAGCAGCGCCGGCTCCTCTAATCAATCCAGCACCAACATCCGAGACTCCTCAAATATATCTACCGGCCTATCCACCGGTCTATCCTCCTCTTTACACTCCAAACTTTCCGCAAGGGCCTGCAACCCCTTTGCGGTCTCAGAATGATGAGTTTGCAGCTCGTCAAAACTTCTTCCTAGAAGTTGCCCGAAAAAGTCCAGCTAGATTCCCAAACTTTCAGGGAAGTCATCCCTACTCTTCATCTCCTGCCTTTCTCCTTCCGCTTCAACTTTTTCCCTTCTATCCTTTAGCTCCTTGTGCAGCTACAACTTATTCTCCATTTTTTCCTTATGGTGTAGGAGAGAAAGAAGAGCAGTCACCGTTTACAGAGAATGTTCAGCATGAACCAACTCTAGTTAACTTCAGAGAGCCACGGTTGGCCATTTACACTGAAGAGACTGATCCAATCAAACATCTTTAAGCCTTTGAATCAGCCGTATCTCTCAAGACCCTCTCAGATGCTACCAAGAGCAAACTTTTCGTGACGACCTTTGACGGTTAAGTGAGGGATTGGTTCTATGGACTTCGTGCTCAGTCCATCTCTTCCTTTGTTGATTTGCGATGAGAGTTTCTACTCAGATTTTCTACCTCTACAAAGAGAATGGGCGGTCCAGAGGCCCTATTTGAGATCAAACAGCGTGAAGATGAGACTTAGTCTCATTTTGTAGATCATTTTCAGAAAGAAATCTTAGACATTGAGATCGTCGATTAAGAATTGTATCGAGTGGCTCTTATCCACAGCCTGCGTGAAGGACCACTCATGTTTGAGGCAAAAGTTTGAGCTCCAAGGACATATCAAGAGTTGATCGGCTTAGCCAACTCATATATCTGCGGTTAAAAGAGTAACCCCAACTTCGTCTTCCAGCTTGGAGTTGAGAAAAATCCTCCTTACAAGCAGCCTCTGAGGTCTCCTCGAAAAGATTTTTCATCCCACTCTTGGAAAAAAATTTTTCCAGCATCATCATCGTCAACCCCTCTTCCCAGGCCAGGATCATGCATATGAACGATTGTTACCGCTGCCAGTTCCACCTCTGCAAAAAGCTTCGGTGCATCAACCGCAAGATGATGACTTATCATACTCTGGAATTGAAGAGGCGATGCTAGAAGTATGCCAAATCATGAATGATAAAGCAAATTCCAAAAGGCATTACAAGTTGACAAATCAAAAATCAAAAGATCCAGATCCATTTTGTTAATTTCACAAAGAAAGCGGGCATTTAACTGAAAGTTGCCGAGCGCTTTATCAACTTGTGCAGAGATTGCTAAGGCAGGGTAAGATGCGCGATCTACTCCCAAGGGCTGATCACTCTGATCCGTCAACTTCAAAAGGAAAAGAAGTAGTAGACGTTCCTTGCAGCTCAAAGGGAGTGAATAAAATCAATACGTATCGTGAACTTGTTATAGGTGAGACCTTCGATACCGATGACGTGGGCGCCCTTGGAGACCTATTCTAAATCAAAAAGAACATCGCAGCTCCTCAAATCTCCTCACAACCAATAACGGTTACTCTTACTGTATCTTGAATATTTTCAAACATTTTCTTTTTCAACACTCCTAAGTGTTCTTTCGTTTCATTTAATAAAGTTTACGTCAGAGATCCCATACTAACACAGTTCCCTTTTTGTAATGCTTCTCCTCTATATTTTTTCTCTTTGCCGAAGAGATCGCTGAACCACAGAGATATCACCAAGTCTTGTTGTTCCCTCCGTGGATTGTCCTCCGGCGTAAGACCACAATGACCATGTATTGTGAGGAGTTTTTTCATATATGCAGTGGGGGCTGTTCAATTTATGATTGGGAACTTCGGACTTCGGAACCCAGCTGGTGTCTAGCATAGTGTGTGTGCCTAGGGGAGGCAGCCTGTGATAGTTCTATCGTGCCTCATTGAGGAATACGATACAGTTACGATGATCTTTGCTTGATAAGAAAAAGCAATCAAGTGTAGCCTTGTCTTTTCGATCATCTCACAACTGTGACAGCCGAACACTCGTTGGTACTCTCAATCCGTGCTTTTGTGGGACCCACAACATTGTTGATTCTTTCAATGATGAGCAATGTTGTAGACAATTTGGCGCACCTAGTTGAACAAATCAACAATGTTTGTAACCTGAGGTAAGAGAGAAGTGTATCAATCATTTCCTTCTCAAGAATTTCCATACTTGTTTATCTTTTGTGCCCTTCAATGGAAGCGCGGCCAGCCCGCTTTAGGTAGGACCACACCCCAGATTATTTCTTCTTTAGGCAAGCGATGCATAAGGCCCATGGGGAACACCTGTGACAGCATCCAGTCTTTTTCGATAATCTTCGAGGTGTAGCCCTCCTTTGTCTTTTTGCCTTCTTACAAGTCAACAGGTTAGATCCAATCTATCGAAAGGATCCGCAACATCTTTTTAGTTCACAATCATCTTATATGTGTTGCTTACATGAAACTATATCAGACGATGATTTACGAAGTTCTTTACTCTTCTCATTGGATATTTCTGGCACTAACTCGTAGACATATTTTGATTCTCTTTATTGACAAGCCGTTCGGTTGAAATTCGGATATTCATTTCATCTGACTAATTTGGTTTTCATATGAGAGATATCATGCTTGACCATGCAAATAGATTGATGCAATGGCTTGATCTTTATTTAATTCAGCTTGCTCGGTCAATAATAGGATTTGATGGATATTCTTTCTGCAGTCTAATCATATTAATCTTATCACATTAATCCTCGACATCAGATTTATACATAAAACTCCTCAGAGACTAGGAGATATTAGCAAGTCCTCTTCAGGTACTTGCGGCTTAGTTTTCTTTCATATCTGCTTGCCCACTCCTCTTTTGTATAGAGTAGCAGATATTAGCAAGTCCTCCTCAGGTACTTACAGCTTATTTCTCTATCATATCTGCATCTAACTCTTCTTTTGCATAGATTAGCAGATATTAGTAAGTTCCCCTCAGGTACTTGCAACTTATTTCTGTCATATATGCATCTAACTCTTTTTTTGCAAAAATTAGCAGATATTAGCAAGTCCTCCTCATATACTTGTAGATCAATTCTCTTTCATATCTGCTTACTCTTCTGTTGGTACCCTAGTTTGGATTTGAGTTAAGTCTTCTCAATTAGTTTCTTGACCCAAGATTTATCTATAGTCAAAGGTTAGATTTAGGTTAGATTCCATCAGTTGCGTAGAGTTGTTGTTTATCCAGGTAAAAATCTGGTTAAGTGTTTTTAGTTCGACTATAGTCGAACGCTGCACGACTACCGTCTATCAGTTGGTCGACTATCGTCTATCAACAGATCGACTATCTCTGAGTTAGTTATTCTTTGATTAGTTCGACGATCTGTGGTCTCAGCATCATCGATCGTCGAGCCCTGCTCGACTTCTTTTGTCCAGACAGATTTATTATAGGTCGACTATCTGTTCTGATAGTTCGACTATCTGCTCTGAGAGGTCGACGATCTCTGTGAGTCGTTCGACGATCCTTTGTCTGCATTTAGATATATTTTATTCTTTCTCTTCTATGATTTATTTCTCATTTATATGGCTTATTTTATTAAAGATTATTTCATTGATTTTATGCTTACATATCAAGGAAATCTTTGCCTTATTCTTTATGCGTAAGTCAAGTTCTATCTGACAAAGTCTTTTGTCTTATTAGTTGACATGATCTTTTTTCTTTATCTGCCATGCTGTTCTTTATAGCCGTTAGACATAGATGTCTTTCTCTGGTCGTAAAGAGGTTGTTTTTGATGTGACTTTCTCTAATATCTTTTGGTCTTGCAGAATGGATAAGCATCTTCTAAGAAAGCTTTATCTCTTTATAGGATGTCTTTCAGCAGGATTTTTGTACTATGTGTTATTTACAGCCCAGATTGCAGATCTCAAAAGAAGACAAGTTTCAAATTAAGAGGTAGATAGAATCCGTTGAAAAGGCTGATATATAAAGTGCTAGAGAGAGAAGTTAATATATGATTAAGATATTCAGATATTCATATACAACCAGAACAAGAAGATACAACTCTTAGATTTTTTCTACATACAACTGAGAAGACCAACTCTCTTTCGAATTCTCTTCTTCAATCTTGAGTTCATCCTGCTTACAGGAACATTCATACTCAGTGCTTCAGAAAAAGAAGAAGAAAGAAAAGCTGTTGAAGAAGAACAATCATTCCACATCAAGAGTCTTCTTCAAGCTGCTCCTTCAAGAACTTTAAGAAAGCAGATCTTCTCTGTCAAAAGTTCTGAAGAGATCCTGCACCCTGAAGCAAGGCTTCTTCCTGTATATTCTCTAAGCCAGGGGGATCTTTGATTCTTTTAGAACTTTCTATAGATCAGTGCAAACCACTAGCTTCTCTTATTCTGTTTGACAATGGAGAAGACATTCTAACTCTCTCAACCTCCTATACAAAGGGTTATTACTCCCTTCAAAAGTGAACCTTGGTGGCAGGGCACCTGAGCAAAAACCTGTGTTGGATTTTGAGCTCCTGATCAAAAGCTCAAAGGGTCTACTTGATCTACCGGAATCAGATCAGTTGGTGGTAGGGCACCTGAACAAAAACTTGTAGTGGATTCCTACTAGGGTGGTAGAAGAGTGGATGTACCTACTGAGAGGGAACCACTATAAATCATCTTGTGTTGTCTGTGTTGCTTATTTTAATTACTGCACTATGGCTGTTAGTAGAATTAACTAGGATTACTAGTTGCTGTGTTAAGACTAAAGCTTAAACTGTAATTACAGTTAGCTTTCTCTTGTGCACCTCACTTTGTGTTAGGCTCTAGGGCTTCTTATATCTATAAACTTATTCCGCAAATTAACTCTAAGGGAGTTGAGTAGATTGTCATATTTTTGAATACTCTATTCACCCCCCCCCCACCCTCTAGAGTTGTATCTATCCTCACTTTCAATTGGTATCAGAGGGAGGTTGAATGACTGTACAGGCTAACACCTGAGTTACAAGATCTAGATAGATACCAAGTTTATAGATTTTCACTTAATGGCCCAGTACAAGGATTATTCTAGCACAAGACCTCCAGTATGCAACTTAGCTAAGTTCAGTATCTGGAAGTCAAGAATCAAACTGTATATGAATTCTATTGATGAAGATATTTTCTCTTCTATTTTGACAGGACAACCAACACCACCTGCTGCAACTACTGCTACAACTTCAACAAATCTGAGTGCAGTGCCACCTCTTGACTACAATGATGCTTACAAGAAAGCAAAGATAGTTGATGCAAAAGCTATGAACATTCTGGCTCAGACCATGTCTGGTGAAACATTCCAGAAAGTGGCTGATTGCACTTCAGCAAAAGCCATGTGGGACTCACTAAACCACACTGTAGCTGGTTCAGTTGATGAGGGGAAGGACAGAAGGTCCAACCTTACATCCCAATATGATAATTTCAAGAATACTGAAGCAGAATCAGTTGATGCAATGTACACCAGGCTCAGCTCCATCATCAATGAGCTGAGAACCCTTGATAAGGAGATCACATTGACAGAAGTCAATGACAAGATATTGATGTGCTTCCCCAACACATGGGAACTTAGGATCTGGCCCATCAAAGAGTCCAGAAGTACAACTTATATTTCAACTGAAGCTCTCCTTGGAAAGCTCAAGTCATTTGAGCAAGTACTGAAGACCAGGGAAGCTGAATCTGAAGCCAAGACTCCCACTCCAACCAGGAAAGAGCAAACTCTTGCTCTAAAAGCTACTAATGCATCTGAAGGAAGCCAATTAAATGAGGAGTTGATGGCACTCTTTGCCAAAAGGTTTCTCAAAATGGGCAGAAAGGACTTCAGAAAGAAGTCCTCCAGATATGATGACAAGCCAAGGTATGACAGAACACCAGCTAAAGAACTTATATGTTATGGCTGCAGGAAACCTGGACACATTCTACATGAGTGTCCAACGGAAAAGAACAAGGAGAAGAGAAAAGACAAAGAATATCAGAAGAATCATTCCAAGTCCTCCTCTTACAAAAACAAGAAGAAGGACAAAGGATTTGTGGCTGAAACCTGGAGTGATACTGATGAGGAATCTTCCTCCTAAAGCTCTAGTGAAGATGAGGAAGAGAAGAAGGCAAAATAAATTTGCCTAATGGCAATTGATGTCTGCAGCAATCATTATGTTGTAGAGAGTTCTGATGAAGAAGAAATGCCTACTGAAGATCAGGTATTGTTATCTTATGATTTTACTTATGTTGAATTTAGATTTGAATTTAAATCTCTCTGTTTAGATTTAATTAGCTCAGCGAAGGAGATTAAGGAGCTTAGAAATAGGATAGCTGAATAAGAATCCCTATCTAGTGAAAATGCTAGGCTAGAAGCTGAACTCACTAGATCTACTGAAGAAATAAAATTTCTTAAAACTTAACTAGACAAATCTAAAAGATTAGAAGAATCTCTTAATGGTAGAAGTCTTAAGCTGCTAGAGATTACTAGCATGTTAAACACTAGGACACGTAACAATAAGCTAGGCTTAGGAGCTTCACCAAGTGAACCCCCCATGGTTCTGAAAAACCATCTTTCCACTCAAGTAAACTTTATTTCAGCTGATGGAATAAAAAATACTGAGCAAGTAAATCAAGTTAACAAAGCTTTAAATAAGGCTAGGAGAGAAAAAGAAAACATAAATTTAAAGAAATACAAAAATCGTTAAACTATGCTCGACGATCGCAGCCCCAATGGTCGACCGATACTCGACGATCTGGGCATCGATCATTGAACATTGATCGACGATCTGAACATGATTTTCAAAATAATAATCAAAACCTTAAAACAGTAAGGTAAATAGAAACACTAGGTTCATTGACCCATCAACTGCATGGAGTATTCCACCTAGGAGATCCTATCCCTTAGGATATAAACCTCAACCTGCTTATTCTTTCATTTCAAGTTTTAATTATGTGAAGAATAATGGACCCAAGGTTGTCTGGGTCCACAATGTCTAACTGTTTATTTTGCAGGTGAAGACCTATCCAATTACTAAAGACAAATGGTATTTGGATAGTGGTTGTTCCAAACATATGACAGGAAATAAAAACAATCTGTCAAGCTTCAAGGCAAAGCATGGACCAAAGGTGATCTTTGGGAATTCCAGTTGTGGTCAAACAGAAGGATATGGTAAGTTTACCATTAGAGCAGTGACATTCAAAAGGGTTGCATATATAACTGGGCCGAAGCACAACATAATCTCAGTAAGCCAGTTATGTGATGCGGGGTATCAGGTATCATTCACTGACACTCTTTGCAATATTACTTTAAATAGTAATGTAGTGTTAGTAGGCATTAGATAGGGTAACATTTACTTAGAAGATTTTAATTCAACTCAATCTGAAATCTTCCTGTTTAATGAAGTAACCAATAATAACACCTTAAGGCATAAAAGGATTAGCCATGTTAACCTCAAGAATATATCTAGGTTATCTAAATACAACCTTGTTAGAGGTTTACCTTCTTGCCCCTACAAGAAGGAAAGTCTATGCAAGGCTTGTCAATTAGGCAAGCAAACCAAAAATTCTTTCAAATTTGTAAATAAGAGTGATTCACCTAGAATCCTGTACTTATTGCACTTGTACCTTTTTTGCCCAATAAAAGTACAGAGTCTAGGAGGGAAATTTTACACTTTAGTGATTGTAGATGATTTCTCTAGGTTCACTTGGGTGTTCTTCTTGAGAACTAAGGCTGATAACTTCAAAGTTCTTATAGATTTTCTGCTATGTGTGCAGACTGAGTATTCTACTCATATTGCCTTGATCAGAAGTGATCATGGTACTTAGTTTGAGTCTCTTCTCATGCAAGAATTCTATGAGAAAGAAGATATCAAACATAGCTTCTGTGCTCCTAGAACTCCTTAACAAAATGGGGTAGTCAAAAGGAAAAATAGAACCCTAATTGAAGCTGCAGGAACATTGTTTGCAGATGCTAAAATGCCTCTCTCTTATTGGACAGAAGCTGTTAGCACAACTAATTATGTTTTGAACAGAAGTCTAATACATAAGCTTAAGGGTAAAATGACTTATGAATTACTTAAAGGAAAGAAACCAAAAATCAACTATTTTAGAGTCTTTGGTTGTGTAGTGTACATTCACAATAACAACAAAGAATACCTTAGAAAGTTTGAAGCAAAAGCTTCAATGGGAATTTTTCTTGGATATTCCCAAGTAAGCAAAGCTTATAGGGTGTATAATAAATCAACTTTAAAAATAGAAGAATCTGTGCATGTTTCCTTTGATGAGTCAAAAATGTTTTACAAGGAGAAGGACACTTCTCCTTCCTCAAACTCATTGCAGGTACCAGAGTTATACAAAGATCTAACCCAAGAGATTCACACTCTATCAACTCTTCATATCACTGATTCAGACAGTGATGAAGACACTATGGAAGCAGTTGTTGTACCACCAACAATTAATCCTATTCCACAAGAGGAATTAATCCAAACTGTTGTTGAAGATCACATCCCACCTGCAAATATTGTCACACTTAGAGATCATCCTATATCTCAAGTGATTTGTGATATATCAGCGGTGTGCAAACAAGACATCAATTAATACAGGATGTGATGCACGCTTATTTCCTTTAATAAATTTAGCCCCTCACCATAAAAGATGCTGAGCTAGATCCTCACTGGATCATTGCTATGCAAGAGGAGCTTAATAAATTTGAAAGATGTAAAGTATGGACTTTTGTTCCAAGACCAAAAGGCCAACTGATCATAGGCACCAAGTGGGTGTTTAGAAACAAGTTGGATGCCCAAGGGATTATTGTAAGGAACAAAGCTAGGCATGTAGCTCAGGGCAACTGACAGGAGGAAGGTATAGACTATGACCAAACCTTTTCCCCTGTTTCAAGGCTAGAGGCAATACGGATCTTTCTAGCCTATGCAGTATATATGAAGTTTAAGGTTTTTCAAATGGATGTTTAAAGTGCATTCCTAAATGGTGAGCTAAACGAAGAGGTATTTGTTCAACAACCTCCTGGGTTTGTTTCTTCAACTCAACCCTCATTTGTTTATAAGTTGCAAAAAGCTCTTTATGGACTTAAGGAAGCACCTAGAGCCTGGTATGAGACTGTAGCTAGTTTCCTGTTAGAGCACAACTTTGTTAGGGGAGTAGTTGATAGAACCCTATTTGTTAAGCATCACAAGGACACAATCCTGTTAGTTCAAGTCTATGTGGTTGAAATTATCTTTGGTTCCACTGATCCCAAACTATGCAAAAGGTTCTATGACCTGATGCACTCTATGTTTGAGATGAGTAGTATGGGTGAGCTATCTTACTTTCTTGGTCTCCAAGTGAAGCAAGATGCTGATGGCATCTTCATCTACCAATCCAAATATGCCAAGGAATTGGTAAAGAAATTTGGGATGGCTGATGCTTCAGCAATGCATACACCCATGGCTATAAATATAGTTATAGATTCTGATGATCAGGGTAAGGCAATTGATCAGAAAATCTATAGGGCCATTGTTGGTTTCCTATTGTATTTAACTGCAAGTAGACCAGATATAATGTTTGTCACATGCCTATGTGCTAGATTCCAGGTCAACCCAACGGAATCTCATTTGATTCTTCTCAAGAGAATTTTGAGATACCTGAAGGGATGTCCAAATTTAGGGCTATGGTACCCAGCTGAATCAGAATTTGAGTTAAATGTATACTCTGATTCTGACTATGCTTGTTGTAGAGTTGACAGGAAAAGTACCTCAGGGACATGTCAGTTCCTGGGAGAGAGATTAGTCTTTTGGTTCTGCAAGAAACAGGCTTCTATCTCAACTTCAACTGCAGAGGCTGAATATATAGCAGCTGCTAGTTGTTGTTCACAGATCCTGTGGATTCAAAACTAGCTTTTGGATTATTGGTACACACACAAGAACAAAAAAATCATGTGTGATAGTACCAGTGTTATTTCCATAACACAAAATCCTGTGCACCACTCTAGGACCAAGCACATTGAGATCAGACATGCATTTCCTAAGAGAATGTGTGGAAAAGAACAAAATCAGTCTTGAGTTCATATCCACTGACCTTCAGAGAGGTGATATTTTCACCAAGCCCTTAGATGAATAGAAGCATCTATTCTTTTTGAATCAACTAGGTATGATAAATGGATTAAACCAAGTGTAGATTTCTACCTATCTTGAAATCTGCTCGAATATCGTCGAATGACGTTCGACCATAGTCGAACAGGTTGAGCCTATCGTCGACCTATGGTTGATGACGGCTCGATTGTTTTTGAGGACAGAAATAGTCGATCGATAGCTCGACAACTCTGCTTCAGGAAACGATCGTCGAACGATCGATCGACCATCATTTCTAGTATCTGTTGAAATAGGTCGACGATTACTGTTTAAATATAAGCCGATGGTCGACCTAGGTTAATAGATCGTGCTTTTTATAGTCGACAGAGCTCGTCGTTTCATATTCCTCATTCCTGCTTGAAAGGTTTGACTTGAGCTCTGCCCCGCACTTTCAGATTTCGTCTCTCTCGTATTCCCCAACCAAATCCATAGCGATTGCTCCAGCTTTGCTGACCGTGATGAAGTTTGACGCTGGCTTTAGCGTCGATTTCGAATCTTTCAATGCCTGCGATGCCGATATTCTCGAGATACTACAGTTATGCAAAGATCAAGGACTGGAGAAGCTTATGTCTACAAGGATAAATATAAATGTTTCAGAGATCAAAGAATGGGTCTATACATCGTCTTCCAGTGACGAATCGATTAATGGGACTATCGACGGCGAGGAGGTAACTTTGACTCCTGCCATCTTGACTGAGATTTTTGATTTGATCAATGGTCAAGAAGAGTATGATCAAGATACTCAGGAGTATAGCAGGATGCTATTGGAACTGGGCCATGCTGAAGGCATTCCTTCCAAGATGCTGAAGGTAAGCTTCCCAATGAAGATCAAGTTCTTGGCAGAACTTGTAGGGAAAGTGCTATTGGGAAAGCACTCTGCGCACGGTAACATTACACGGCATCAGTTTTCCTTAATGTGTGCTATTGCTAACAGGAAAGCAATAAATTTGGCTTGCATTGTTTTTGATTTAATCAGGAAAAAGAATTCTAAGAAAGAGGTGACCCTAGGAAGGGTAATTGGGATATTTCTGAGAAAGAAATACCCACAGCTGCTTGGAATAGTGTCAACATCAATCAATGCAAGCAAGAAGATGGATCCCACTCTGTTCATCAAGTAGATAAGGAAAATCCAGAAGCCTTCACCTGCTGGGGTTGCTCCTGTTACATCTGAGAACACAAGGACAGTAATAGTCACCCCCCACCTAATTAAAGAAGGCTCCTCCATTTCCCCCATTCCATCTACATCTGCATTTGCATTGCCATCCACCTCTACTACAATTCCATCTACATCTGCATTGTAATCCATTTCTACTGCAGTACCATCTACATCCACTGCTATTCTCCATGCATCACCACCAGCATCTCCAACTCCTTTACACCTTGCTAGGATTTCCAATCTTAGCATTAATCTGTTGGTTTCTGAGACACTGCCAACTCCACCTCAGTCACCAATCTCACATCAATATCATATTGGTCTTCATGCATCTGCATCTCCATCTGTAGTTCACACTCCATCTCATCAGGAGAACATTAAACCTGATTCTCATCAATCTGTTGTGATTCCCCCATCTACATCTTTTGAAATCACACCAGCTCTCATTGCAAACATCATGGAGCTAATTACTCTTCAATCAAATCAATGATTGAAGCAGCAATTGCCCTTCTTGTTTCCTCCATTTCCTCTCTTACATCCTCCATTACATCCCTCTCAAATTCTGCTGAGCCCGCTTCTCTTAGGGGCCTGAATTCAGTACCCACTGAAGTCAGGCAGGGGGAGATGTTCCAGGAAGATGTCTCAGGACTTCCACTGGTCATTATTTCAGCTGCAGTTCAAGAAGATATACCATCAAATGAATTTCTTACAGCTGCAGATTAAGAAATTACAACATCAGTTGCAGTTGCAGTTCCAGATACAGCTGAAGTATTTACTAAGGTTGAATTTGCTTTCAGAGTTTGTCTTGAAGAATCATCTACTCTTATTATTTCCAGGAACCTAGAAGGAGTCTTTACCTCCTATCTAGATGATCTATGGGAGTTAGGGAATTCTGCAGGTAATATAATTACTCAATTCGTTGACCCGTTGACTGACATGTTAACTTGTGAATAACTTGAAGGGATGTTTATATACCATTTAGAAAACTTTTGTGTCGCTTTGGCTACAGATCAACCTCAAGATCCTACGCCCGAACCTGCTATAGAAGTTAAAGGACCTAAGTATGTTATAGCAGATCAGGAATTTGTGCATGTCTCAGAAGAACTGGTCCCCAAGACAGTTATAGATGAGCCAGAAGAAAAATCAACTGTCTGGGATGATACTCTAGGACTTGATCTGGATTCTCTATTGGCTCAGGATGCCATAGAAGAAGAATTGGAAAAGGCTGCTTTAAAAGCAAAAGAAAAAGGTGTTCAAGATATCATTGATCCATATGACCAACCTCAGTTATCACACTCTGATGATGAGGAAGATTCAGAGGATTCTGAAGGAACAAAAAAAAGGAAAATTGCTTAAAGGAAAAGGAAAGCTCAAGCTCCTCTTCCTCCTAATCCAGAGAATGACACCCCTTATTACATATTGAAAGGGATTGACCCCAAGTCGAAGGACTTTCAACATTAGATGGGTCTGTCTAGAAATAAGCAGAAGAAGAGGAAGAAGAGCAAAAGATATGATACTCTAGATCCCAAGTGGACTTCAAGAGGTCCTCCTCCTCCTCCTCCTAGTGCAGGAGATTTTGGGAATGTATCTTCTAATCCCTCAGCTCCTTCAGCCAGATTTACCCCTTCTCAGGCATATTAGAGAAGAGGAAACCCAGGTTATCAGGGCAGACATCATTCAGGGCAGCAAAGACAAGTAGTTGAACCTAAAGAGCAGGGTAAGGAGATGACTTATCAGAAACCAAGTTTTTCTCCTCCTCCTTCACCGAAAAGAATAGTTTCACCCTATAAGGAGAGCAAAATTCTTCCCTCCAGAAAGCCAGATAAGATTAAGCAAGTAGATTTAAAAGAAAAAAGAGTAATTTACTCAGACAAGTCAAGCAAGAAATTTGCAGAGGTTGCTCCTCCGTCATCTCGTGTTATTGAAGAAGACATAGAACCAGCTGCAGGTCTGTTAGACCTTTCTACAAAGTTCAAAAATATAAAGCCTCTAGATCCAGCTGATGAAAATGAGTATGAAAGCCAAGAACTTAATCTTGAGTTCAGGATGGCCAAATTTCTTGAGTTAGTTGGAGCAGCAAAAAAAAAGAAAAGCTAAAGCTGAAGGCAAAGACATAACAGGCTTAAAGACTATGTCAAAGTTCAGAGAAAAGGAACTAGACAGATATCAAGTCAGACCAGAAGTTTTTGATGCCTCTAAATATATGGAAAAGCATCCAGAGGCTGTTTTGCCCAGAGCAGGAGAATCTAAGATTATTGGAGAATAGGACTTGAAGACTTCAAAGAAGGATGCTCTTGATCCCAAAAGGAAAATTTCCTTCCTTCCTGTTTCTTCCTCTTCTAAATCTGACTCTGATACAGATAAATTTATTAACAGTTTGTTTTGCTTGTTTATTGGATTTTATGAAATGCTTATTATTGATATGATATGATACATGTTGATCCTAACAGGTTATGTTTGTTTCTATATCTATTTATAGCATTCTTTTTGTTTTTGAGAGACTTGACCCAAAAAGGGGGAGATTGTTGGTACCCTAGTTTGGATTTGAGTTAAGTCTTCTCAATTAGTTTCTTGAACCAAGAATTATTTATGGTCAAAGGTTAGATTTAGGTTAGATTCCATGAGTTGTGTAGAGTTGTTGTTTATCCAGGTAAAAATCTGGTAAAGTGTTTTTAGTTCGACTATAGTCAAACGCTGCTCGACTATCGTCTATTAGGTTATCGACTATCGTCTATCAGCAGATCGACTATCTCTGAGTTAGTTCTTCTTTGATTAGTTCGACGATTTGTGGTCTCAGCATCGTCGATCGTCGAGCCCTGCTCGACTTCTTTTGTCCAGACAGATTTCTTATAGGTTGACTATCTGTTCTTATAGTTCGACTATCTGCTCTGAGAGGTCGACGATCTCTATGAGTCGTTCGACGATCTTTTGTCTGCATTTAGAGATATTATATTCTTTCTCTTCTGTGATTTATTTCTCATTTATATGGCTTATTTTATTAAAGATTATTTCATTGATTTGATGCTTACATATCAAGGCAATCTTTGCCTCATTCTTTATGCATATGTCAAGTTCTATCTGACAAAGTCTTTTGTCTTATTAGTTGATATAATCTTTTTGGTTTATCTGTCATGCTGTCCTTTATAGCCGTTAAACACAGATGTCTTTCTCTGGCCGTAAAGAGGTTATTTTTGATGTGACTTTCTCTAATATCTTTTGGTCTTGCAGAATTGATTGGCAGCTTCTAAGAAAGCTTTATCTCTTTATATGATGTCTTTCTGCAGGCTTTTTGTACTATAAGTTATTTGCAGCCCAGATTGCAGATCTCAGAAGAAGACAAGTTTCAAATTAAGAGGAAGATAGAAGCCGTTGAAAAGGCATATTTATAAAGTGCTAGAGAGAGAAGTAAATATATGATTAAGATATTCAGATATTTATATACAACCAGAACAAGAAGATACAGCTCTCAGATTTTTTCTACATACAACTGAGAAGACCAACTCTCTTTAGAATTCTCTTCTTCAATCCTGAGTTCATCCTGCTTACCGAAACATTCATACTCAGTGCTTCAGAAGAAGAAGAAGAAATAAAAGCTGTTGAAGAAGAACAATCATTCCACATCAAGAGTCTTCTTCAAGATGCTCCTTCAAGAGCTTCGAGACAACATATCTTCTCTGTCAAAAGTTCTGAAGAGATCCTGCACCCTGAAGCAAGGCTTCTTCCTGGATTTTCTCTAAGCCAGGGGGAGCTTTGATTCTTTTAAAGCTTTCTATAGCTAAGTGCAATCCACTAGCTTCTCTTATTCTATTTTACAATAGAGATGACTTTCTAACTCTCTCAACCTCCTGTACAAAGGGTTATTACTCCCTTCAAAAGTGAACCTTGGTGGCAGGACACCTGAGCAAAAACCTGTGTTGGATTTTTAGCTCCTGATCAAAAGCTCAAAGGGTCTACTTGATCTACCTGAATAAGATCAGTTGGTGGCAGGGCACCTGAACAAAAACATATAGTGGATTCTTTCCATGGTGGTAGAAGAGTTGATGTACCTATTGAGATGGAACCATTATAAACATTCTTGTGTTGTCTGTGTTGCTTATTTTAATTACTGCACTGTTGCTGTGAGTAAAATTAACTAGGATTGCTAGTTGCTGTGTTAGGACTAAAGCTTAAACTGTAATTACATTAAGCTTTCTCTTGTGCACCTCACTTTGTGTTAGGCTCTAGGGTTTCTTATATCTATACACTTATTCTGCAAATTAACTCTAAGGGAGTTGAGTAGATTGTCATATTTTTGAATACTCTATTCACCCCCCCCCCCCGCCCCTCTAGAGTTGTATCTATCCTCACTTTCATCTTCTCTTATAGAGATTAGCAGATATTAGCAAGTTCCCCTCAGGTACTTGCAGTTTATTTCTCTATCATATCTGCATCTAGCTCTTCTTTTACAGAGATTAGTAGATATCAGCAAGTTCCATCCAGGTACTTACAAGTTATCACTACTCTTTGCTTTCCCCTATCCATTGTTTTGCAGAGCCCGTTCGGGGAAATTCATATCTCCTTCATTTTGCAAAAACAACTCAGGTACACGCAACATGTACCTCCTTCCTCCTATATTACTTTTTTCCTTTGCAGGAAAAAGATAAGCATTAGCAAATTCTTTCTGAGGAGAGACATCAGGTTCTATCTCTCCTTACCCCTTCCTTTTCTCGTAGGAAGGATCATGATTTTCGTGGGTCTCCTACATTTTCGAAGTTGTCTTCGAAACTTGTAAAAGTGCGTGGATTATTATGTCAACCGAGAAACCGGTGATCACTCCTAAGATAGCAAACTCGCAAGTCGTGGCCTGCTCCAGGAGGTCGCGGCCTGTGAGTCTTTCCTTCTAAGGGTGGGTGGATTGACATCTCAGTTCGCTCAGTCTGTGCGGCTAGGGCGATCTCTCTAACAAGACCACCCAGGCCGCGCAGCTCCCGCTTGTTCTACAGGGGGTGCAGACTACAGCCTCAGTCCGCCCATGAAAACCACGCGGTTTGTTCGACTAACCGTGTGATGTTCATTCTTCTTAGGCGCAAACTTCCCAACAATGTGGCAGACTCGCATTCCTATCTTCCTAGATCTCTTAATAACGATGTGCTCAGTAGGTGGCAGATTCAGTCTTCAGTCCGCCTAAGGGAGGCGGACTCGCTCCTCCCTCTAGCTCTGTAACCCGTACTACATCCAGTAGACTCATCCTCAGTCTAATAGGTCGTCATCCCTTCGCCAAATGCGACAAGCCTCCAGCAGGAGGCGGCCTGCTCAACCTGTCCGCCGCAAGTTGGGCGGACTCGTTCCGCAGTCCGCCAGCTTGGCAACCAATCGGGTACATCCCGGTCTCCACAGGCTGGGAGGACTCGTTATCAAGTCTACCTTCTTTGATAAATCCTAGCTCGACAGCCAATCACTCACCCTCATCCGCAGCGGGCTAGGAGAACTCGCTCAGTAGTCCGCTAGCTAGCTTTACAGGTTCCCGATAACAGAGGCGGACTCGTTGCGTAATCTGCCACTCAGCTTCAAGCATCTGCTTCTTCCCAACAGCGGACGGACTATTCCTCAGCTCGCATACCCGGCACAAACTCGCTTAGCAGTAGTGGCAGACTCATCCCTGTCCGCCAACAGCAAGACCAGCTTCAGATAGGTCACAGACCGCGCGGCCTAACGCGGACTCTGCGGACTCAGCATTTGTACTCGCATACCCGGCGCGAACTCGCTCAGAAGCAGAGGCGGACTCATCCTAGTCCACAAGTCCGAGACCATGAGGCCTAGCACGGAATCTACGGACTAAGCATTTGTACTAGCATGACTCACCGACTCATCGGGTGTGACGTTACCAAGACTGTTACCTCCTCATGACTATAAATTGGTCCACATACCTCTCATTCAAGGACACGGTAGAGGCGTCAAGGTCCCGACATCAGTTCCTGCATACTTTGTTTCTCAGTCCGCTCGACCTGCTCCCCTTCTCTCTGCTTGATCATGAAGTCCGCCCGACTTAGTCCAGCGAGCTGCCTGATCATTAACCACGCAGTCTGCCGACCTCCCCTGGTCAAACCGTGTGGCCTCTATCATTCTTCTTCCTTAGCCGCCATCTTACCCCTTTGTACCCTTTTCTTCTTTCTCCTATAAAGGTGCAATAGCAAGCTGTAATCTTATTTCTTGATAAAAGGAAAAGCTCGTCGAAGGAGTGGTATTCAAGCCGCGGCGGGCGAAGTCTGTTTTTGCCGCTGCTAGCAGCCCCCTCTTCTTTTCTCATCTATCGGCATTAACCTGTAAAGCTAACCGTCAAATTAACCATCTTCTCGATAGTACCCAATCAACCTTCCCAGTTGCTCCCAGCAAACCTCTTCTCTATCCCCGCAACCCTCTTCTTCACTTAGCTTGTGAGACCGAACAACCCGTTAACTAGAACGCGCATTTCTTTCACTGACATGTGGTATCAAGATTAATTCTTCTCCCTTGGTCCTCTTGACTATTCAATTCAATTTGAGTGGATGTCTTAGCCACTTGGGAATCTAGGCGGCCTTCTCCCTAAGTAGGGACTTTAATGTTAAGGTCCCCCTCAACCTGATCATCAGAATTCAAAAATTAATCAAGATGATTGTCCTCTAAAACCTAAATCAACTGATCTTGCTCCGGCTCAATTGGAGCATCTTCATTCTCCCTTGGTCCTCTAGACTATACATTTCTTCTTGAAGCTACTCCCTTTTGTGCTTCTTAGTAACATGATCTAAGATTTCCCGTATCATGAGTGCACCTTTAAAAGTTGTCGATACACCTCTTATTAGGGTTTAAGGCCATAATGCAGTATTATTACCTTTCTTCTCCTCCTTACTATCAACTTTAATCAATCTTCTAATCTTGTTGAACTTGCATTCCTCAATGTGACTCTCAATAGTGAGTGAAAAGTTATCCACTTTGTTCTTGAGCTCAGTGAGTTGAGCATAGAACATGTTGATAAGTAAAGTTTGTTTTAAAGAAGATAGATTTGGTTTTATATAATCTTTTACGTATATAAGTCTATCTCTTTGTTTACTTACTTATATCCTGTGGATTAAGGCAAGAGTACCTATCGCATAGGAGTATAGTATTTTGTAGAAAATATCAAGGTCATATTTTTCCTGGGATCGGTGTTAATTATTCTACTTTTTAGAACTGACTATTATTTTATCGAAAGAACGGAGTGGGGTTTATTTTAAAATTAAAAATTATATACGTGATTTTATTAAGAGAGGGACTTAGAGTTTAGTCCTCGATTTCAGAATTACTTTGAGCGGATATTAATTCGCCTATTAAAGAACAACTTTCTTTCTTAATTATCTAACTTAACGAGAGGGTTCCTTTGGTAGCATCACTGACTCGAAAGTACGACCGGGAAGGCTTGCGTTTAAACGGGTTAACGTAAACGTAGTGTCTCGTCACCTGGTATATGATCAATTAACAGAAAACCCTAGTTAGAATAACTAGAAAGTAGAGTTGAAATAGTTGAAAATAGTATCCAGCCCAGAGCTCATCTTGACCAAGTGCTAAGGGTTCTTAGCCTCTTCTCAGGATGGGGGCGGTATATAGTACAGAAAATAATATCTACCTATCTATCTCAATCCAGGATTTAATCTTTCGCTTCACCTTTGTTTTTGGGATAGGGTAGTAAAATTTTGCAGTGCTTCCGCACTATCTTAATCCAGGACTTAGGCTTTCGCCTCGCCTTTCATTCGGGATAGTATGAAAGAATAGGGTTTTGAAAATAGATTTGAAAGCAGTTTTACACTATCTTAATCCAGGACATAAGCAGAGCTTTGCCTTTCATTCGGGATAGTATAAAAAAAATAAAGTAAAAGAAAGCAGTAAAGTACTCAGAATTGAAATTGAAAGAGTCTATTTTATAAAGTCCGAAAATATTACAACTTTCTAAAAAGCTGAAAATAAAGCTGAAAAATTATAACTTACAGAACTTTAGATTACTTGAAAGCTACTACCAGTTCCTTGTCAGAGAGCTGGGGAGTCCTAACAGTTCTTAAGGAATCTGCTTGAGTTCAATTGAATTTACAAATCCCTGCCGGCCTATTTATAGAAAAAAATTTCATGTGACACGCCCCCTGACACGGGCGTGTCGGGTAGGGCGTGACAGGGTCACGGGCGTGTCTTCCAGGCTGTCGGGACAGGTGGCAAGCGGGCTGGAGATTTGGATAGACTTTGGGCCGGTCACGGGCGTGTCTGAATAGGTCACGGGCGTGTCATGCATGTAATTCAACAGGCGGCATGGGGCGTGGCGACAGCGCGGCAGCTTGCTGGACTTCTGGATAGAATTTCATTAGGTCACGGGCGTGTCGCCTTTGGCACGGGCGTGTTCAGCAGGCGTGACCATCGAATTCCCGATTTTTATCTGTCCAGCAAAACAGCAGAAAAAAAGAAATTAAAAAGAGCTGTCACGCCCTAGGTCACGGGCGTGACCTAGGGGCGTGACCTAAGAAAAAATACAAAATTTTCAGAAAAACTTAAAACTTAATTTTAAAACAAAAAAATACAATATAATAAAAATAGTTAGTTTTATATAATAAAAACTAAGGTTTTTATTTATAAATATGTATATTTAATATGAAATAAAATTGTATATTTTTATACTCATCAAATACCCCCATACTTAGATTTTGCTATTCTAGAGCAATTTATAGAGTTGAGTATATTTACAAGGTTAATAAATTTTCTATTTACTATCAATTTGATTCGTCAAGATAAAATAGGTATAAACATCCGGTGAATAAAGATTTGAATGTTATCGTACATATCATTGATACCAGAGTTAGAATTTATAGCCATAAAAGTTTTTGAAAACAAATAGTAAGCATATATTAAAATCAGATATAACAAGGATAGATTGGCTTTATGATTACTATATCTTTATACGAGATATATTAGAAAATGTGCATTCTATTATTTATGCTCTCTCAAAATTTTAAACAAAAATAGAATATCAACTTTGGAAGGGTGGAATTTTACCTATACAATAGGCTTTTGTAGAAGTGATAGATTTTTGTATTCTATCATCTTTTTATCTAAGTTATGCGTTGTTATAACTACTAAGGAATGTAATTCCAAAGTGGCAAAAAAATACAAAGCATACTTGAGTTGTTATTTGAATCCAATGTATATTTAGAGGAGCACATACTCCTTTCCATATAATCTTTTCATATTTATTGGATGCCTATGTGTACGGAATGAAATCTTATTCCCATAGACATAAGATCTTTTCTTTTACTAGGAGCACATACTCCTAGATACTTGCTTGCGTAAGAAAACATGCCAAGTAGAAATAAATAAATATTCAAGAGTTGGATAAAAAATTTTGAGAGCAACTATAATAGTTTGTATTTCTTATATTTCGTTAAGAATGGAGTAAGGATAATTACAGTCTACAATTGTTTGGTGAACATAATATGTTTGCTTCTATTGTATATATATGTATTTCTTTTGATATTGAAAGCAGGCTTGCTAAAATAATAACTCTGATTGTAATGAAATTTACAAGATAGGATTTTACAAATTTATTTTGGATATTTATATCTATCTAGTTATGAGAAGGAGTAGTAAATTTGAAAATTGAATAATTTGCATTTTTGATCAACTCAGATTTTTGGAATATATTTACATAGTATGGTTTTGAAAATTTTGAATTGTTTTGGTGAGTACTAAAATAAACAATACTTTTATTGAAAACATAAGAGATATCATAAAAGTGAAAATAACTTGTAGCTAAAAGCACCCCCATACTTATGTTAGGCATATGTATGAAGTGAAAAATATGTACATAATATACAAAAGCATAAAAGATGGAAATATACAAAGAAATTTATATTTCGAGGTTATGGAGTAGTGTTAGGGTTTCAGGTTCTTTTTGAAAAGGGTCCCCAGTAAAATATAGTTTTAAACGGTGCCCGTTTACTTTGAAAGTTCCTAGTTCAGGGTGAGAAATAAGAACAGTCCCATATGGCCAGGTTTGTTTAACAGTATAGGGTCCGGTCCATCGGGATTTTAATTTTCCTGGAAATAATTTAAGGTGTGAGTTATATAGTAGGACAAGATCACCTGGTGAAAAAGATTTTGGAAATTTGATTTTCCTATCATGATAAAACTTAGATCGCTCTTTATAAAATTTATTATTTTCATAGGCGTTTGCACGCCATTCCTCAAGTTCATTGAGTTGAAATTTACGTTGTTCGGCGACTAAGTTTGTGTCTAAGTTAAGAAATTTTAGCGCCCAGTATGCGCGATGTTCTAATTCTACAGGTAGGTGACATGCTTTTCCATATACTAGACGATAAGGTGTACAACCGATCGCAGTTTTGAATGCTGTACGGTAGGCCCAAAGTGCATCATCTAATTTGAGGGACCAATCTTTTCGATTGGTATCTACAGTCTTTTCTAATATGCGCTTGAGTTCTCTATTGACTACCTCCACTTGGCCGCTTGTTTGGGGGTGATAAGCGGTAGCTAGTTTATGAGTAACTCCATATTTGGCTAACACTTTAGCCATCTGGGTGTTACAAAAATGAGTACCTCGGTCGCTCACTATTGCCCTAGGCGTGCCAAAACATGAAAATATGGTTTTCAGAAATTTAACGACGACTCTTGAGTCAGCGGTGGGTAAAGCTTGCGCTTCAGCCCATCGTGAAACGTAATCGACCGCTACTAAGATATAATGATTTTTAAAAGGAGGTAAAGGGCCTACAAAATCTATGCCCCACAGATCAAAAATTTCACATTCTAAGTAAAAGTTTTGGGGCATTTCGTCCCGACGGGAAATGTTACCTGACCGTTGGCAGCGGTTGCAAACGCTTACCAATTTTTGAGCATCCTTGAATAAAGTAGGCCAAAAGAAACCTGCTTCAAGGGCTTTACGTGCAGTCCGGTTGGATTGATAGTGTCCGCCGGTTAGTCCTTCGTGGCAGTGCCGTAGTATTTTTAGTCCTTCCTTGTTCGAAATACATCTTCGAATTACTTGGTCGGCACAGACTCAGAATAAATACGGGTCTTCCCAAAAGTAGTTTTTCAAGTCAGAAAAGAATTTCTTCTTTTCTTGAAATGAAAAAGCTTTTGGAAGGACTCGGGCTACTAAATAGTTAGCCAAGTCTGCGAACCAAGGAGTAGAAGAGTTGGTTACCTTTTCGAGTGCGAGGAGACTTACTTCAGGGAATTTATCTTCGATGTCGGCTTCCACGAGTGTATCTGTTGCAGCATTCTCTAGTCGCGAAAGATGATCGGCTGCCAAATTCTCTGCGCCTTTCTTATCTCGGATCTCTAAATCAAATTCTTGTAATAAGAGAATCCAACGTAATAAACGGGGTTTGGCATCTGCCTTTGTTAGTAAATATTTTAAAGCAGAATGATCCGTAAAAACTATAACTTTCGATAGTGTAATATAAGATCTAAACTTATCAAATGCAAATACAATCGCCAGTAGTTCCTTTTCCGTGGTCGTGTAATTGGTTTGTGTAGATGTGAGAGTTTTACTTGCATAATAGATAGGATGAAAATATTTGTCTACTCGTTGTCCTAAGACAGCTCCTACCGCATAATCACTCGCATCACACATGATCTCAAAAGGGAAGGACCAGTCTGGGGCTACTAGAATAGGAGAGTTGATAAGTTTGTCCTTAATAATATTGAATGCTACTAAGCATTCACTATCGAATATAAATGGGGCTTCTTTTTCTAATAAATGAGTTAACGGTTTTGTTATTTTAGAGAAATTTTGAATGAACCGTCTATAGAAACCTGCATGGCCTAAGAAACTTCGAATAGATTTTACATTTGTTGGAGGAGGAAGTTTTTCAATTATTTCTATTTTGGCCTTATCTACCTCGATTCCCTGGGAAGAAATTTTATGACCGAGAACTAAACCTTCGCGGACCATAAAATGGCATTTCTCCCAGTTCAACACTAAATTCGTGTCTTCACAGCGTTGAAGAACACGAGCGAGGTTGTCTAAACACGCATGGAATGAGTCTCCAAATACGGAGAAATCATCCATAAATACTTCCATAACGTCCTCTACTAACTTGCCAAAAATAGCTAGCATACATCTTTGAAATGTAGCTGGCGCATTACAAAGTCCAAACGGCATTCGCCTATAGGCGAAAGTACCAAAGGGGCAAGTGAACGTAGTTTTCTCTTGATCTTCAGGGGCTATAGGAATTTGTAAATACCCTGAATAACCATCGAGAAAACAATAATATGAGTGACCCGAGAGTCGCTCTAATATTTGATCTATAAACGGTAGTGGAAAGTGATCTTTACGGGTGGCATCATTTAATTTTCGATAATCGATGCACATCCTCCAACCCGTAACAGTACGTGTTGGAATTAGTTCATTATTAGTGTTTGGCACTACCGTTATACCGCCATTCTTAGGGACAACTTGTACGGGACTAACCCATGTGCTATTTGAGATTGGATAGATAATTCCTACGTCTAATAATTTCATTACTTCAGCTTTTACGACATCCTTCATATTAGGATTTAAACGTCGTTGGGGCTGGATAGATTTACGAGGGTTATCTTCCAAAAATATTTTATGCGTACAAAAAGATGGGTTGAGTCCTTGGATATCAGAAATTTGCCATGCTAATGCACGACGATGTTGTTTTAACACTTCTATTAATTCATACGTTTTCTTATCATTTAATTCGGCAGAAATGATAACAGGGAGTTTAGATTCAGCTTCAAGGAAAACGTATTTTAAATGTGCAGGAAGTGTTTTCAGCTCGAGGGTTGGTGGTTTTTCATATGAAGCTGGAGTTTTTAAAGTTGTAGAAGTTAAGGATATAAAAGGTTCTAAAGGGTCATCGGTAGGCATTTCATTTGAAATGGGTAAGTCTGCCAAGTCCGATTCTTCTACCGTTATTGAAAATAAATCAGAATAGGGAAAACCATTTTCCTCAAAAGAGGCTTCCGCAAGGTAGCAGGAATCGTCATTTATTAAAGAGTTTTTCATAGAGGGATCTATATCGATAGTAACTTCGTCATCTCCTACTCGTAAGAGAAGTCTACCGTTACCTACGTCTATTATCGCGCGAGAGGTTGCGAGAAAAGGACGACCGAGAATTATGGGAACATCGGCGTCTTCCTCTATGTCAAGTATAACAAAGTCTACCGGGAAGATAAACTTGTCTATTTTGACCAGAACATCCTCTACTATCCCTATTGGATATTTAATAGAACGATCTGCTAATTGGATGCTCATTTTAGTTGGGCTGGGGTTACCTAATCCTAGTTTTAGAAAGAGCGAGTAGGGCATTAAATTTATGCTAGCACCTAAATCTGCTAACGCATCTTTTATTAATAGATTACCGAAAAGTCACGGGATAGAAAATCGTCCCGGATCGTTTAATTTTGGAGGTAATTTATGTAATAAAACGGCTGAACATTCGGCGTTAAGAAAAACCCTTGAAATATCTTCGAGTTTCTTTTTATTTGAAAATAACGCTTTTAAATATTTTGCATATTTAGGCATTTGTGCAATTGCCTCGCAGAAAGGTATATTGATTTGAATTTGTTTTAGCATTTTTAGAAAATTTTTATATTGTTCATCTTCTCGCTCATCTTTTAATTTAGATGGATAAGGTACAACAACATGTGGGGAAGAAATTCGCGGGGGTTGAGGAGGCAGAGTCGTAACGGGAAGTGGTGTAGGAAGGCTAACCTTAACTTCTTTTTCTACCCTAACGGGTGGTGGTAGCTCCCTGCCACTTCGTAGTTGGACGGCTTGTCAACTTGGGTTACTGGAATGGCCAGTATCCCGCGGATTTGGTTCCGTATTTCCTGGCAAATTACCAGGTTGGCGTTCCGATAGCATTTTTGATATTTGTCCAATTTGTGTTTCTAAGTTTTTAATTGATCCGGTCAGGTTCCGGATATTGGACTCATTAATACTGACATATTTCGTAAATATGTCTTCTATCGGGGTTGGCCTAAATTGGTTCGGTGGTGGTGGTGTTGTTTGTGGTTGTGGGGGTTGCGGTGCAAATCCAATTGGATTTGCAGTCGGTGGGCGTTGAGCATTATTGGGGTTGCTCCACGAAAAATTAGGATGGTTCCTATATCCTGGATTATAAGAATTATTATTTAAGTTCATATTAGGATTATAGGAAGGTCTATAAGAGTTCCCCATATAATCGATTTCTTCAATTATATTATTATTCGGATTCCAAGTAGTGGCGGAGGAAGCAGATATTCCAGCCAATTGTTTAGTTAGATTTTCTACTTGGAGTGCTAAAGTAGAAGAAGTGTCGAGCTCATATATCCCAGCTTGTTTAGGGAGTGACCTTGGCACGTTCCACTGGTACGCGTTCATGGCCATTTCCTCAAAAAGGGTTTGAGCGGCCTCAGGGGTTTTGTTATTGAGCGTGCCCCCAGCGGCAGCATCAATGGCTTGTCTGGTTTGAATATTCAAACCATTATAAAATATTTGTACCTGGAGCCAAGTTGGCAGTGCGTGATGTGGACACCGACGTAAATATTCCTTAAAACGTTCCCAAGTCTCATAAAGAGACTCAGACTCGCCTTGCACAAAGGAAGAAATATCCGCACGCAAACATGCGGTTTTTGCAGGTGGAAAATACTTTGTTAGGAATTTTTCGGTCATTTCAGCCCAAGTGGTGATAGATCCTCTGGGGAGAGAACCTAGCCACTGTTTGGCTTTCGTTCGTAAAGAAAAAGGAAATAAGCGAAGACGGATGGCATCATCAGTGACGCCATTTATCTTAAATGTGTCGCAAATTTCTAAGAAATTGCATAAGTGCGTGTTTGGATCTTCGTCGGGCAATCCATCGAATTGAACGGAATTTTGAATCATTTGGATTATACTCGATTTAATCTTGAAGTTATTATTAGCAATTGGTGGACGAATGATACTAGACCCGGTGTCATCTAAATTAGGTCGTGCATAATAAGACATGGTCCTTTGGGGGACCACCTCTGGCATTTGTTGTTGCTCTGCTGCCATTTCTTGAACGTGTGCGGTGCCTACGGACTCTTCCAGATTTAACACGAGCTCTTGATTCAGAGATCGGAGGCGCCTGCGAAAGGTGCGTTCGATTTCAGGATCAAGTCCAAGAGTTAAATCAGATGGAGTTCTGCTGGTCATACACTAAAAAAGACTTTTGTATAAAAAAAAACTAAGTAAAAAAAAACTAAGTAAAAACACAAATAAAAACACACAAAAAGACTTAAAACGGAAAATAACTAAAAACAAGTTATTTTTATTTTATATAAAACAAGTTTTTTTTTATAAAAGAAGTTTTATAATAAAAGCAGGTTTTTTATTATAAACTACTTTTTATTTTTATTTTTCATGTTTATATAAAATACGTTAAATAGTAGGTTAGGTTTTTCTGTTAGAATTCGTTAGTGGTTAATAAACTTGTTAATAAAAAATTAGGTTTTATAAAAACAAAGTTTTAAATTCAGGGAATTTTATGTTTGTTTTATTTTTATAAAAACTAAGGTTTTTAGATAACAAGAAAAAGAAAAGATAAAATTAATAGCGTTCTTTTATTTTTCAAATATTAACACAAATAAACTAATCCCCGGCAACGGCGCCAAAAAGCTTGATAAGTAAAGTTTGTTTTAAAGAAGATAGATTTGGTTTTATATAATCTTTTACGTATATAAGTCTATCTCTTTGTTTACTTACTTATATCCTGTGGATTAAGGCAAGAGTACCTATCGCATAGGAGTATAGTATTTTGTAGAAAATATCAAGGTCGTATTTTTCCTGGGATCGGTGTTAATTATTCTACTTTTTAGAACTGACTATTATTTTATCGAAAGAACGGAGTGGGGTTTATTTTAAAATTAAAAATTATATACGTGATTTTATTAAGAGAGGGACTTAGAGTTTAGTCCTCGATTTCAGAATTACTTTGAGTGGATATTAATTCGTCTATTAAAGAACAACTTTCTTTCTTAATTATCTAACTTAACGAGAGGGTTTCTTTGGTAGCATAACTGACTCGAAAGTACGACCGGGAAGGCTTGCGTTTAAATGGGTTAACGTAAACGTAGTGTCTCGTCACCTGGTATATGATCAATTAACAGAAAACCCTAGTTAGAATAACTAGAAAGTAGAGTTGAAATAGTTGAAAATAGTATCCAGCCCAGAGCTCATCTTGACCAAGTGCTAAGGGTTCTTAGCCTCTTCTCAGGATAGGGGCGGTATACAGTACAGAAAATAATATCTACCTATCTATCTCAATCCAGGATTTAAGCTTTCGCTTCACCTTTGTTTTTGGGATAGGGTAGTAAAATTTTGCAGCGCTTCCGCACTATCTTAATCCAGGACTTAGGCTTTCGCCTCGCCTTTCATTCGGGATAGTATGAAAGAATAGGGTTTTGAAAATAGATTTGAAAGCAGTTTTACACTATCTTAATCCAGGACATAAGCAGAGCTTCGCCTTTCATTCGGGATAGTATAAAAAAAAAATAAAGTAAAAGAAAGCAGTAAAGTACTCAGAATTGAAATTGAAAGAGTCTATTTTATAAAGTCCGAAAATATTACAACTTTCTAAAAAGCTGAAAATAAAGCTGAAAAATTACAACTTACAGAACTTTAGATTACTTGAAAGCTACTACCAGTTCCTTGTCAGAGAGCTGGGGAGTCCTAACAGTTCTTAAGGAATCTGCTGGAGTTCAATTGAATTTACAAATCCCTGCCGGCCTATTTATAGAAAAAATTTTCAGGTGACACGCCCCCTGACACGGGCGTGTCGGGTAGGGCGTGACAGGGTCACGGGCGTGTCTTCCAGGCTGTCGGGACAGGTGGCAAGCGGGCTGGAGATTTGGATAGACTTTGGGCCGGTCACGGGCGTGTCTGAATAGGTCACGAGCGTGTCATGCATGTAATTCAACAGGCGGCATGGGGCGTGGCGACAGCGCGGCAGCTTGCTGGACTTCTGGATAGAATTTCATTGGGTCACGGGCGTGTTGCCTTTGGCACGGGCGTGTTCAGCAGGCGTGACCATCGAATTCCCAATTTTTATCTATCCAGCAAAACAGCAGAAAAAAAGAAATTAAAAAGAGCTGTCACGCCTTAGGTCACGGGCGTGACCTAAGGGCGTGACCTAAGAAAAAATACAAAATTTTCAGAAAAACTTAAAACTTAATTTTAAAACAAAAAAATACAATATAATAAAAATAGTTAGTTTTATATAATAAAAACTAAGGTTTTTATTTATAAATATGTATATTTAATATGAAATAAAATTGTATATTTTTATACTCATCACATGTAACATCCCATTTCCAGCTAGACCCCTAGGAATTGTTTTGTCATTACTAGGTCATGACAAAACTCTTAGAAGCCGGAGAAGACCAAGTGAGCTTAGGCATTAAGGTGGAGATCACCATGGTCTGCAAATAGTAGAATTCTAAACACTTGTTTAGGATGACCATAGGGCTTCACCATGACTCCGTGATCCCACAAAAATATCCCTAAACTATTGGAAGGTCCATTAGAGCCCTAAGTGTCCAATTAAATCAACCCAGGGTGGCCAAGTTGACCTAATATCATCCAAGGCCTAAAATGGTCAAAGTGCCCTTAATAAGGGTCAAGTGACCTCCAAGGTTCCAATTCAACCCTACCCAAGTCCTTCTAAACCTTAAGGGAGACCAATGGGTCCCCAAGGACCCATTGGGGTCTACCCAAATGGTCATGTTGACCAAGGTCAACTCGACACAAGGGTTATGTCAAATTAGCCCAAATGGTCAAACTTAAGCTCAAACCCACTTCCCCCACTTGGGCTGACCTAACCTTGTCACTATTATGATTAGTGGGGTGCTAATAGGATGAAGGAGGGGTAGATTTCAGGTAGGATGGGCAGGAGAGAGAAAACTCCATTAATGGAGGCGAGAGAAAGAAGAGGAAGAAGGTCATTCATTGCTTAGAGCAACCAAGGCCACCCATTAAGGTTGGGATCAGTTTCATTGAGAAAGGGGAGGAGTTTTCAACAGTTTCTCGGCAAGAGGGGTGGCTCAGCCTTTCCAAATAGTGAAATCAAAATTGGCCCTTAATGGTCATTCATGGCCATGGGGGTTACACCCCCTCCTCTCCCCAATTGAGGCTTATAACTCCATCAGTGGCCCGAGAGAAGACTTTCCCACTCCTTACCTAAAGAAATCGAGCATCCCCACTGTGTGGTTGCAGAAACCGAGCGGCACCACCATCGATAATGGCTTCCCGGCGATCTTCGCGACTTCGAGCCGCCGGTAGGGTCCTCCTTCTCTCTTTTCTTCATGGATAGATCATAGGGATGTTTTGGTTCAATGTTCGGGCTCAATTGAGCCCAAACCAATCTATGGTTTTTTTGGTAGGATCGCCGGAATAGTCATCACCGACGGCCATGCAGCCGGCTGGAGATAGCCACCACCTCCACGAAGGTGGTGGTGGTGGTGGCCGACCAGGGAGGTGGCCAGATGGTTGGCAGTGGTGGTTTGAAGTCGGCCCATGCGTGAGTAATCGGGGCCATTTGATGGAGGAGGAAGATGACTCGACAGCCCTTGATTTGCACCAAGATTCGTGCGCCGGATTGATAGTTCATTTTTTTTAATTTCATTTTTGTCACATTATTTGCAGTAGATGGTTTTAATTTTTAAAAGTACTTAGGCCCCTCTAGTGAAAAAGTCATCAACATTAACTTTGTAGCCCTATGGGTCTACTTTCATCCAAAATCAATTTGAAAAAATTTGGGCCTCTGGTTGGACCAGGGCAGCCATTTTGGTGGGACCTATACCTAGGGCAATTTTGTGTTTCATAAAGGTGCCCACTCTTCATCCCTTGTCCAAATCACCTGAAATTTGGGCAACGGGTCAAGCTTAGCTATACCTGAGGTCTGTTTATAAATGGGAATTTTTGGAGATACTTTGTCTATCGTTTTTATTTTTTTTAATAATACAAGGGTATTTTAATTAAGTGGTCTAATGACCTCCAAACCCTCCCAAATTTTGGTGAGTGGTCCCTGGAATCATGACAAGGCTCTGTCTAAAATCTCACCTTATTTGGATGTGTTTTGGATCGGTAATGACCTAACCCTAATTCTACCTTAATGAAGGGTTCTTAAGTAAAAAGTGCAATTTGGCTTTGGGTAGTTAATTCACCTCAACAGGGGCTGATATTTTTACCATTGACTTGGCATGGCCATTATCACCCTCATAGGGATTATGGGGTGGTCTAGGGTATTTTTGCCCTTTGATCCAAACTCAAACCTTAAGGAGGGGCTTTTGAGGGTTGTGAAGGGTATGGGAGCAAATGCCATTGTGTGATTTTGTAACTTGGTGGAAATTATTATTGAGTAGCCTAAGACATCTTTTATGAACCTTAGAGGATTTGGAGAAAGATAGACATCTCAAGTCCCTAACCCTAGCTTAGGCCATAATCACTATTTGGGGAGAATAAGCCACAAAAACTTAGTAAAAGGGTGTGAAACTAGGGTAACAAGGATTTTAGGTTACATAGAACCTTTAGTGAAATTATTGGAACTTTATGAACAATACTTTAAGCACTTCACTTAATATGCATGATATAACCCTAAATGATATTTTATTTATTAGGGTCATTCTGTTGATTAAAATCCTATGAAACGTGGGCAGGAGATATTTTTGGTAAAGATGATTATCCCTGAATTTTATTATAAATTTTAGTTGATTATTTGCAGTACTTTCTTCAAAAGATTCAAAAGGGGCATTTATGCTCAATAAATTATTTAGAGCAGTTTTCATATTGCAAAAATTATGAAATTAGGTCACTATTGCTTTTAGGTCAATAACTACTTGGAGAAATTAATTCATGATTTTTAAAAGATTATTTGCAGTGCTTACTTTACAAACTCATCATTTTGGGAATTTGATGTTTAATTTATCTAGAGCGTATTTTCGACTGAAAAATCGTGAAACCTTGTCAATAATACTGGTAGGATAGTAGTTGCATTGTTAAATTAACTCACAATTTTTGGATGATTATTTGCTGTACTTACTTCAATATTGAAGGGAAATAAGATATATTACCAAAATACTTTTAGGGTTCTTTTAGATACTGGAAAAATGGTTATATTTTGGATTTACAATATTGAGTTATCCTAATATTTTTCATAATTTTGTTAAGTATCATGCATGGCTATATAGGACACTTCATGTTCAATTTGGTAGCACCTGGATCTTTTAGGAAAACTAAATAAATGCTGGATTAATTAGGAAAAATATAAATTACTGGATTTACACTAATTATGTCATGATAGACCATCATTAATTATCTTGAGGCATTTGAATGTTTATTTATAGTACTACCCTTTATGTGCATCGTATCACTAGGTATGGTCTGCGATTAGTAAAAGGACAGAAAATGGTGATGTGGATGTGTAGGCCTAAGGTTTGGGATTCCAATAGTCTGATGGTTTTTAATAAGTAGTTGGGGTCACCTTTGGAAGTCAGGGTGATTAAGGTGTGTTGTTGGCTATTGTTAGGTGGTGCTCGGGATCGACGAAAGATCGCCTTTCCTAAAGAGAGGAAGAGTCAAAATCACACTAGGTTTATTCCAGCGTAATGCAAAGAGAGAATGGGTAAAGGGATCAACCAATAACAATAAGTGCCTTGCGAAAGGGAATGATGGGATTCATCTACCATCATAGTTCCCAGTTCCCTTTGAGAACCCTTCATGAGGTATACCGGGGGCAGTCCTGGGCTAACCTAAATTGTAGGCAAACTAACTTGCAAGAGTAACTAGCATAATTAGTGGCTCACTTTCACTCACCTCGATGTTTAAGGATTTTAGGTTGGTACACTAAGGCTGTAGGCCGTGGAGCTTTGTCTCGGTTGTTAATTTTGATGGACGGAGTGGTCCGGGGAGCTTTGGCTCAGTCTATGATACATAAGGTTGCATGTGCATGAAAGGAAAGGTGGTGGGTCTTTGGTATTCGAGGGTCGAAGCTCCGACGCCAATACGTTGAATCGACAAGTGTGGTTTAGCACTTCGCCAGATTAAGTCCGGTGCGCCAGCCGGAAAGAGTACGCAGGAGTCCGCTTTATGCACCAGCGTTGAGGCATACGATACGTCTGACTGGTAGTGTAATTACCGGTTTAGAGGTGGGCGAGGCCCAACCAACCGCTTCCGTTTGCCACTGCAGAGGTATCCTGGGAGGTTCGGCTCCATAAAGGGGGAAATAAAGGTCTGTGTACACAGAGTCTTGTTGGTGAGTTGCACTTGCATGCTCACATCATGGCATAATTGCATTTCATAGCATTACCATTGCATATAACACTTACACCTATTGTATAAAGTGGTATGTGACGCCTTATACAATAGGACCTGCAAGACGAACCCTTGGTTTATAAGTTCGTGCGAGCGTGCTTATAAGTTAAGGTTTTTATTCAATAAATTTATATATTATGCCTAGTAGAAAACCGACACCCTAACGTATAAATTGGTATGGAACTTATTATACGCTAGGAGCCTTGCAAAAGATCCCTTGGCATATGTTCTTTCATATAAGTTAAGGTTACATATTTCTTAGTTTACCTTTTATATACTTCGTGCCTTTCTTTACCTGTTTATATAGATCTGCTAGTCTAGTTACGCCGTCACCTGTAATTGCTATTCTCCACTATCATGTCCTCTCCTTTCTTCCTTCCCGCTTGATGCCTAGGAGCCATAGGGGAAGGGGTGGGGGATGATAGGGGATAGTCTTATAGACTAACAGTTTTCGGACCACATCATTTACGGGATCGTGGGGCCCAACATGGAGGAGCAGCCCCGGAGGTCGACAGACTTGGAGATGGGGCAGTCTAGCACAGGAGTTCAGACAGCAGGGACTGTGAGTCCCGATCCCTAGTAGTTGTTCAAGATTTACTTCCGCGATGAGTGGCTTGTAGTGAGGATTTGATGTACCGGACATATGCCCTCGTTTTAGTACTTTTCATACTATTATTATATCTGTGGACACTCCCTTCGTGGAGATTATTACTTCTTTTTATATGTGATCTTTTGTGGACATATATGTTAGAGTTTGTTTTATATACTCTCATATACATTGATGTTAATCTGTGATCGATATGGCCGGCAGAATCGTCGCCTTATAGTGACGATCTTCTCGGGCGTGAAGGTGTCACCGCAAAGCGGTGGTTCTGGGCCTAAGACCCCGGTGGTTTTAAAAAGAAAAAAATGGGGTCTTACAAGTGGTATCAGATGAAACCTCGGTCGGAAAAGTAGAAGTCCACCTACCCTGGGTCACCCCCGCATGAGCTTAGTTTGAGGACAAACTAACAGCAGAAGAAGTGGTGTGCCCATAAGGGAAATCACATGTAAAATTCCACTTCATCATTAATTGGAATTCTTCTTTGTAGCCTACGGAAAACCCTGTCCCCTGTAGGGAACACCTCTCGCTGTGAAAATCTCATCTTAATTCTCTAGTCAATGCATTAGACTCAACCCATTAGGACTCATAACTAATAACGATAACTTATAATATGCCCTAGTCATAATACACCTTGGGTATGAATTTTGTTAAGGTAAGGAGGTACCCAAAGAGAATAAAGGAGGAGTTTAGCACGAGAATGACTACCAAAGACATAAACTCAGGTGTCCCTACTGTCCTAATCAAGGATTACTCAAACTGGTAGGCGGCCTTAAGGAGAATTGAGGCCAATAATCTATTAGTAGAATGGCAGAAGACATTTTCTCTTGACCCTCGTACCAGTAACAAAATTACCTGGAGGCAACCCAGGAGACAAACACTGAGGGTCGGATAGGAATTCAAGTTTGGAAGATACCCATTTGGGATTGGGAACATTTTGACCTCGATAAGGTCGTTGTAAATGTGACTCATAGAGTTTAAAGTATAGAGTATATTGACGAGTTTTAGGGTGGAACCCCAAGTCGAAGATTGATGCCCTAGGGATTGTGCACCCAGCTAGGATAAATATAACAGGGTAATATCAAAGATACTTAGCCCAAGGTAGGTAGGGGCTTATCTTTTTTTTATTGGGGGCTTATCTTTTGTTTATTGGGGACTTGTCCTTTTCTTATTGGGCAAATTAGTTTTGACTTGGGTTTCCTTAGACCTAATTTAGAAAATGTGGCGTAACAAATATATTTAGGTTGAAGTCGATATAATTTGACGTTATTCGGGAGAAGATAAGATTTTGTAAAAACATGTTTGGAATGTTGACCTGTAGCATTACCAAGACAATGTCATGGTAATAAGACGCAGTAATTATGAGGATTAACTATTATCACATAAAATTAGATGACGGGTAACAAGATTCAGGATATCTGAGAAGGTAAAAATTTAATCGCTATGTTGTATCATCGGAAGTATTGTGTATCTCAGGACATGTACCCCTGGAGTGAAGAAAGGTGTCATGGGTCTTGTGATGCACGCTAAGGTCTATCAGTTGATTTAGGTTAAGTGAAAGAGTTTTTGGGGAACTATTACATCCACTGCCCAAGTTGTATTAGATGTTTGAGGGTATAATTATGGATTTTGATACACAAGATTCCTCGTCCCCACTCCGGGTACAAGTTTAAAGGGAACATCGAGGATAGACTGACTGAGATAGCTTGGGTAACCCCGACCCTGAAGAAAACTCCCGTGGTTGTTTCATGATGTTTTGGAGTAGAAGTTCGTTATCATGGTATGCTTAAGGTGATCATGTCGAATCAGGATGGATAGTGTATGTCCAAGGAGAAAAGGTCAGTCCAGGCTTATCTGGACTCTCGCCCGACATTCAAAACAGCTCTCCACCCTCGTACGGAGGTACAAGATTCCACTGTCCTGGATCTAGGACGAGGATCCAAAGGCACTCGACTCGGATTTTATGAAGAACCCAGACACCTGGGTGTGACTAACTCATGATAAGATGCTAGAGGCCCAGAGCAGACCAGCCAAATATTACGATGCGCGACATTGCCAAGTAGAGTCTCAAGATGGAGACCATGATTCCCGATGATATGTCTGGTGCATGGAGTCTCGCGGGTACGCGGGCGGAAGAAGATCAGTCCATGGAATATAGGGTGTTATACGATCCGGGACCAGATCGTCCCATTGGCTTACAGGTTGGAGCTACTGCAAGAGTTAGCGGGTTTGCACGATGTATTCAACATCTACTTTCTCAGGAAGGCTCTACTACGACCGGAACAGCAGGTTCATGTCATAGATGGCTCGACAGATTTTGATTAATCGGTAACAAGATGAGCCGGTCAGGATAGATGACATAGCGGTGCGGGTCTTGCGGTGCAAGAAGGTACCACTAGTCAAGGTCTTGTAGACGAACCATGGGCAGGAGGAGCATACCTGGGAGCAATCAAATCTAATGCAGTGGAGGTAACCGGATCTCTCCGGGTAAAGTATACATTCAACTTCCTATGGGATGTTACAAGCAGTTATCCTCAGTAGAAACCCCGCATGCCTAACTTGAATTTCGAGGACGAAATTTTTGTTTTTGTTTATTGGGATTTGTAACATCACATTTCCAGCTAGACCCCTAGCAGTGGTTTTGTCATGACTAGGTCATGACAAAACTCTTAGAAGACCAAGTGAGCTTAGGCATGAAGGTGGAGATCACCATGGTCTGCAAATAGTAGAATTCTAAACACTAGTTTAGGATGACCATAGGGCTTCACCATGACACCATGACCCCACCACAATATCCCTAAACTATTGGAAGGTCCATTAGAGCCCTTAGGGTCCATTGAAATAAACCCAGGGTGGCCAAGTTGACCTAGGATCATCCTAGGCCTAAAATGGTCAAAGTTCCCTTATTAAGGGTCAAGTGACCTCCAAGGTGCCAAGTCAAATCTAACCAAGTCATTCTAAACCTTAAGGGAGGCCAATGGGTCACAAAGGACCCATTGTGGTCAACCCAAATGGACATGTTGACCAAGGTCAACTCTACACAAGGGTTAGGTCAAATTAGGCCAAATGGGCTAACTCAAGCTAAAACCCACTTCCCCCACTTGGGCTGACCTAACCTTGTCACTATTATGATTAGTGGGGTTCTAATAGGCCGAAGTAGGGGTAGATTTCAGTTAGGATGGGCAGGAGTGAGAAAACTCCATTAATAGAGGAGAGAGAAAGAAGAGGATGAAGGCCATTCATGGCTTAGAGCAACCAATGGAAGGCTGGGATCAGTTACATTGAGAAAGGAGAGGAGTTTTAAATAGTTTCCTGGATAGAGGGGTGGCTCATCTGTCCAAATAGTGAAACCAAAATTGGCCCTTAATGGCCAATCATGGCCAAGGGGGTTACACCCCCTCCTCTCCCCAATTGAGGCTTTAAACATCATCAGTGGGACGAGAGAAGAATTTCTAACTCCTTACCTAAAGAAATTGAGCCTCCACACTGTGTTGTTGCAGAAACCGAGCGGCGCCACCATCGATAATGGCTTCCCGACGATCTTCGCGACTTCACGCCGCCGGGAAGGTCCTCCTCCTCTCCTTACTTCATGGATAGATCATAGGGATGTTTAGGTTCAAGGTTCGGGCTCAATTAAGCCCGAACCAATCTCTGGTTTTCATGGTTTCGGGCCGAGAGTTTTCTTGGTAGGATCTCTGGAATAGTCATCACCGAACCCCATGCCGTCGGCTGGAGGTAGCAACCACCTCCACGAAGGTGGTGGTGGTAGTTGCCGACCAGGGAAGTGGCTGGATGGCCGGCAGTGGTGGTTTGTAGTCGGCCCAGGCACGAGCAATTGGGGTCGTTGGTTTGAGGAGGAAGACGACTTGGCAGCCTTGGATTTCCGCCAAGATTCGTGTGCCGGATTGATAGTTCATTTTATTTTAATTTCATTTTTGTCACATTATTTGCAGTAGAAGGTTTTAATTTTTAAAAATACATAGGCCCCTCTAGTGAAAAAGTCATCAACATGAACATTGTAGCCTTATGGGTCTACTTTTATCCAAAATTTATGTGAACTAATTTGGACCTTTGTTTGCACCAGGGCACCCATTTTGGTGGGACCTATACCTAGGGCTATCCTGAGATTCAAAAGGGTGCCCACTCTTCATCCCTTGTCCAAATGACCTAAAATTTGCGTAGGTGGTCAACCTTAGCTATACCTAGAGTGTATCCAAAAATGGGAATTTGTGGAGATACTTTGTCTATGATTTTTATTTTTATTTAATAATACTAGGGTATTTTAATTAAGTAGTCTAATTACCTCCAAACCCTCCAAAATTTTGGTGAGTGGTCCCTGGCATCATGACATGGCTCTGTATAAATTCTCACTTCATTTGGAGTTGTTTTTGATAGGTAATTACCTAACACTAATTCTACCTTAATGAAGGGTTCTTAAGTAAAAAGTGCACTTTGGCTTTGGTTGGTTAATTCACCCCAACAGGGGCTGATATTTTTACCACTGACTTGACATTGCCATTATCACCCTCATAGGGATTATTGGGAGGTCTAGGGTAGTTTTGCCCTTTGATCCAAACTCAAACCTTAAGGAGGGGCTTTTGATGGTTGTTAAGGGTATGGGAGCAAATACCCTGGTGTGATTTTGTAACTTGGTGGAAATGATGATTGAGTAGCCTAAGACCTCTGGTATGAACCTTAGAGGATTTGGAGAAAGATAGACATCTCAAGTCCCTAACCCTAGCTTAGGTCATAATAACTGTTTAGGGATAATAAGCAACCAAAACTTACTAAAAGGGTGTGAAACTAGGGTAGCAAGGATTTTAGGTTTGATAAAACCTTTAGTGAAATTATTGGAACTTTATGAACAATACTTTAAGCATTTCACTTGATATGCATGATATAGCCCTAAATGATATTTTATTTATTATGATCATTCTGTTCATTAAAATCCTATGAAACTTGGGCAGGAGATTTTTTTGGTCAAGATGATTATCCCCGAATTTTATTATAAATTTTAGTTGATTATTTGCAGTACTTTCTTCACAAGATTCAAAAGGGGAATTTATGTTCAATTAATTATTTAGAGCAGTTTTCATATTGCAAAAATTTTGATATTAGGTCACTATTTCTTTTAGGTCAATAACTACTTGGAGAAATTAATTCATGATTTTTTGAAGATTATTTGCAGTGCTTACTTTATAAACCCATCATATTGGGAATTTGATGTTGAATTTATCCAGAGCTTATTTCCTACTGAAAAATCATGAAACCTTGTCAATAATGTTGGTAGGACAGTAGTTGCATAGTAAATATAATTCACAATTTTTGGATGATTATTTGCTGTACTTACTTCAATATTGAAGGGAAATAAGATATATTACCAAAATAGTTTTAGGGTCCTTTAGATATTGGAAAAATGGTTATATTTTGGATTTACTGTATTGAGTTATCCTAATATTTTTCATAATTTTGTTAAGTATCATGCATGGCTATATAGGATACTTCATGTTCAAACTAGTAGCACCTAGATCTTTTAGGAAAATTTAATAAATGCTGGATTAATTATGAAAAATATAAATTACGTGATTTAGCCTAATTAGGTCATGATAGACCCCCATTAATTATCTTGAGGCAATTAGATATTTATTTGTAGTGCTACCCATTATGTGCATCGTATCACTATGTATGGTCTGCGATTAGTAAAAGGATAGAAAATAGGTGATGTGGATGTGTTGGCCTAAGGTTTGGGATTCCAATAGTCTGATGGTTTTGAATAAGTGGTTGGGGTCACCTTTGGAAGTCAGGGTGATAAAGGTGTGGTGTTGGCTAGTGTTAGGTGGTGATCAGGATCGACGAAAGATCGTCTTTCACGAAGAGAGGAAGAGTCAAAATCACACTAGGTTTAGTCCAGCATAATGCAAAGAGAGAATGGGTAAGGGGATCAACCAATAACAATAAGTGCCTTGCGAAAGGGAAAGATGGGCTTCAGCTACCATCATAGTTCCTAGTGCCCTTTGAGAACCCTTCACGGGGTATGCCGGGGGCAGTCCTGGGCAAACCTAAACTATCGGCAAACTAACTTGCAAGAGTAACTAGCATAATTAGGGGTTCACTTTCACTCACCTCATTGTCTCGGGATGTTAGGTTGGTACACCCAGGCTGTAGGCCGGGGAGCTTTGGCTCGGTTGTTGATTTTGACGGATGGAGTGGTCCGGGGAGCTTTGGCTCGATCGGTGATACATAAGGTTGCATGTGCATGAAAGGAAAGGTGGTGGGTCTTCGGTATTGGAGGGTCGATGCACCGATGCCAATAAGTTGACTTGGCAAGTGTGGTTTAGCACTTCGCCAGATTATGTCCGGTGCGTCAGCCGGCAAGAGTACGCTGGAGTCCTCTATGTGCACCAGCATTGAGGTGTACGATAGGTCTGACTGGTAATGCAATTACCGGTTTAGAAGTGGGAGAGGCCCAACCCACCGCTTCCGTTTGCCACTACAGAGGTATCCTGGGAGGTTCGGCTCTAGAAAGTGGGAACTAAATGTCTGTGTACACAGAGTCAAGTGGGTGAGCTGCACTTGTATGTTCACATCATGGCATAATTGTATTACATAGGATTACCATTGCATATAACCCTAACACCTATTGTATAAAGTGGTATGGGATGCCTTTTACAATTGGACCTGCAAGACGAACCATTGGTTTATAAGTTCGCGCGAGCGTGCTTATAAGTTAAGGTTTTTATTCAGTAAATTTATATATTATGCCTACTAGAAAACCGACACCCTAACGTATAAATTGGTGTGGGACTTTTTATACGCTAGGAGCCTTGCAAAAGATCCCTTGCCTTATGTGCTTTCATATAAGTTAAGATTACATATTTCTTAGTTTACCTTTTATATACTTCCTGCATTTCTTTACCTGTTTATATAGATCTGCTAGTCTAGTTCTGCCATCACCTGCAATTGTTATTCTCCACTATCATGTCCTCTCCTTTCTTCCTTCCCGCTCGGTGCCTAGGAGCAATGTGGGAAGGGGTGTGGGATGATAGGGCTTAGTCTTATAGACTAACAGTTTTCGGGCCACATCATTTAGGGGATCATGGGGCCCACCATGGAGGAGTAGTGCCGGAGGTTGATGTGCTTGGAGATGGGGCAGTCTAGCACAGGAGTTCAGACAACAGGGACTGTGAGTCCCGATCCCTAGTAGTTGTTCCAGATTTACTTCTGCGATGAGTGGCTTGTAGTGAGGATTTGATGTACCAGGCATAAGCCCTCGTTTCAGTACTTTTCATACTATTATTATATCTGTGGACATTCCCTTCGTGGAGATTATTACTTCATTTTATATGTTATATTTTGAGGATATATATGTTAGAGTTTTTTTTAAATACTATCATATACATTGTTGCTAATCTTTGATCGATATTGCCGGCAGAATCGACGCCTTGTAGTGATGACCTTCTCGGGCGTGAAGGTGTCACCACAAAGCGGCGGTTCTGGGCCTAAGACCCCGGTGGTTTTAAAAAGAAAAAAAGGGGTCTTACAGAACATGTCACGAACACCTTGAATTACTTATCTAGGTGAGACATACAGTGATGTGTTTGGGCACTCATATCATTGTCATCGTCAGGTTGGATTGTTGTAGTTCTAATTTTTTTGACGACCCTCCTTCAATAGAATTCATACTTGAAGATATGATGACTAAAGTTTGTTTGGAGGAGGGTGAAATGGAAATATTGCAGCTGAATTTATAATGAAAAGATGATTGGAGTTTGTTTGTAGAAATATCTTGGAAGACGAACCATTGTGTGTTTTGAATTGTTAGATAATTCTGTTAAATTTATTAAGGGAGGAGATCTTTTTGTTAACACCAGATTTGACCGCTCCCCTGGATGACCTCAAGTACCAGCGGCAAGGCCTTCTCTATCCGCCTAGCCATCTTTCTGCGGAGTCTCCCCGACATGGCGGTTGCTGAGAAGTTCTCGGTAAGTGGCTGGTCGATCTGCCTAGCCATGTAGATAGATGGCCCTTCTTTTTTCTTGCCCCGTGTATCTGGTCACTGCTGCGCGTTTCTCCTGTACGCGGGGAGCCGGTATTTTTAGCCCTTCCTGTTTGGGAAGGCCTGCTGAGCCTATAAATAGGCATGAACAGTACCTTCCAACAGATCAAGTTCAGAACCCTAAGCTTGCCGCCTGTGGCAGCGGATTCGAATTATTCCTTTAGCGGGTACTTGTTCGCTCGGGCTCTCAATTCTAACCACTGTAACCATTTTCTCCTTTTATAAAAGGAAAGCCCGCCGCAAGAGAGGAATTCAGGCTGCGGTGGGTGAAGTCTTGTGTCGCCGCTTCGTGCGGCTTGCTCTGTATTTTTTTCTCTGACCTCTAGTAACTGACTACCCTACAGTCTCGTCCCTACTCCTCCCCTGTGATCGAACGGTTAACTAGGTGGTGCCTTTTTGCGCATCAAAAGTTAACACGCAGAATTAAAATCTCGGTTTGCCGGTGATTATATTCGGTTAGACAATATCAGACCATCAGACCACACAAAACAACCTTCATCCCAGCGAAGATGCTCTCTGGGAAGCCGTCATGCAGTTAGATCGGGAAACCGACCAAATTCGATAGGAAATTGCTCAGCAGTTCGCGGCGACTAAAGATGTCTTAGACGTTATTATTAAGTGACTAGACTCGCAACCCGCTCCAGCACACGGTTACATCTGCAAACTTGGCGCCAGTAGTGGAGAGCCCGCCTGTTAAACAAACTGCTTGTCCTCCAGGTGGACCATTTGCCTATACGCAAGTCTTTCCACAAGTCTGTCCACAAAACTGTCTGGCATCTTATTCGCCTGTGCTGGTCGCAGCCCCCCCTATGGTTCAAGTTATAGGTCATGAAAGGGTATGTTCTTATGAACCCATTCCCCAGTCTATCGCTTACTATGCAAATCACACGAAGACAATGCAAAAAGCCTCTTCTTCTAAAAAAAAGGAAAAAAGATGTGTCAACTTTATTCCAAGTCAGACAGCGTGAGAATGAGACACTCTCTCATTTTATTGGCCTCTTTCAGAAGGAGGTTTCGGAAGTTAAGAAGGCCAATACATAATTGTATAAATTCTCTCTGATTGAAAGCTTGAAAGAAGGACCATTCATGTTCAAAGCCACCCTCGGAAAAGAAAAAAACATATCAAGAGATATTTAATCTTGCTAACAAGTAGTTTCGTGCTGGAAGAGGTAATTCTGACAATGTCATGAAGAAAAAACCAGGTTGTAAGAAATCTTTTCAGCCTGTAGACCAGAAGTCCAAAGGATCTAATCAGTACTGTTAGTATCATAAGGTAAAGGGTCACTTGATAGAAGATTGTAGAGCTCTTCAACAACTAGTGGAGAGCATGATGAAGCGAGGAAAATTTTGTGATGTCATTCAAAAGATTTATGCATCTCACTCAGGAAACTGAAATGGCAAAGACATGTTGGACATCCTCCTCGGCTTGGAATAAATATATCCAAAAGCCTCACCTTCAATATTATGAACAAATGCGTCAATTTGTTTGTATTACCAACTCATTTCCAAAAACTTCTGTATTGAATATGTTTTCTATCATTTGTTTTTGCTTTATACCACAACGCCTCTTACTAACACATTTCCAAGTGTTTCCTTTTCTTAACAGCTTGAGAAGTAAGGATAACTGACTCAAAGAGACATCATTATGTTCACCTTGGAACACCCATAGAATCATTGTGATTAACATAACACCACGATTACCATGCGTGGCAGGGAGGTTTCGCACCATGTAGTGGGAGCTTGCAAATTCTAGTGAGGGGGGCCACTGAATTATAGATCCGAACTGGTATCTCTAACCCCACCTCTGCATTCTAGAGGGACAGGGTGGGTGCTAGTTCTATCATTCCTTATAGGGGATATCGTTACAGATTTTGTGAGCCTGTGAGAAAAGCAATGCTATATGAACCTTCCCACAGATCAATCTAGCTTGTGACCCTCGAATACTCTTTGGAACCCTCAAGCAGTGCCAGCAGGAGACCCACAGCAGGGTTGATCTCAGAGGAAAGCAATGGGCTATAAGTACACCTACCTGAAAGATCAATATGGGTTGTACTCCAGGCAAGAGGGCAGTAAATCCTTCCCCTTTTTATTAGGTGTGGATTGAGTCTACAACTTCTGTGACCCTGTGAGAAAAGCAATGCTTATGCACCTGCCCGCTTAGTCACCTAAGTCTGTAGCACATTTCTCAGATGGCGGAATTCTGGTATTCGCTTCAGTCCGCAAAAGTTGATTTATCAAGTTTTCGAGATATTTTCTTATTGGGTGATGAGGTCTACAACTTTTGTTACCCTGTGTGAAAAGCAATTCTATATGCACCGACCCGCTTAGTCTCTTAAGTCTATAACCATCTTTCTTGGCTCGCAAGATTTATCATCAGACTTTTACTTAATGAAGGAGCGGACCGGAATTGGTATTTGTAAAAGGACTGGAAGATTATCCCATTAAAGCAGGCAGTTTATAATGTCTTTGCTGGATTATCAAATGCTACTCGATATTCTTATCGCTTAACCGCTCGGTTAGTTGTCAAGCATGCTAGTTTTCTCAAGCTGATCGTGAAATTCATAGTGCGGATATCGTTGTTAATCGCTCGAGAAGATTATCGTATGACTATCTAATTGATTCATATTGACAATATCGTTCTTAACCTCTTGGGAAGACAATGCGTAGCGATCACTCTTCAACTTCCTTTTTCATATTGCAGATATCATCTCTAATCGCGCGATAAGAGTATTTCTATGACTTGAAATTATTCTTCTTCCTTATTCGGTTAAATAGCAAAGTTTGTTCCTTGCGGCTAGCCTAACTCATCATTTTGTTTAAAAATACTAAGTCGCCCGGCAAGAAACGTCTAATCGCTAATTTCTGGCTTACTTCTATCTTATCATATCATGTCAGAAATAGAATATTTAGAATGCAATAAAAATGTCTTTCCGGATTCACTCAGCTGGTAAATTTGGTCAGCACTGCAGAAGATAAACTTCTATTTATTATACAAGTCGGCGTTTGTTAACGGATAGCCTAGCTAGATTTATCTATTCACATCAAAATATGTGTGACTTCACAATATCAGCTCAAATTCGATTATTTTATTTGCTTACATTTCATTTAACAAGTTATCAAGATCTATTTGCACGAACAGAAGTAATATCATTTCCTTTATCAGAAATTCAAAAATCCTTATCTGTGTGGTTAACATAATTCTTACCGCGGGATTAAAATATTTTCTAAGTTAAAAATTTGTTATACATCAGTTTTCGCCTTTTTCCTCAATGGCTCCGAATCCGCCTCACTAGAAGAGCTTGTAGAGCTGCTAGTTTTAGTTGATTTCGAACTCAGGGATTCCTCTCCGCTCAAACTACTTGTTTGGCTTGAACTCTTTTCCACAGTTATCTCATCGAGTACATCATCTTGATCGCTTTTAACTTCATCCTATGCAAGGATCTCTGCAACAGCAGCCCTAGCTGCCACATCTCGCGCGGCTTCAGCTTCCTGGAAGCCGGGGAATAAGTTGTCAAAAGAGACTTTTTTATGATCAAGCTTAAATGCTCCCCGCTCCATCAGAATATCCAGCATATCCTCCCTGCTTTCCTGCAAGTGTACGGCGATTTCATTTAGGAAGGTCGGGTTCTCTGGGTCGTTGGCTTTCTGTAAAAGAAGTTCAAGGTAAACTTTCGGCTAATGCAAAGATAACCAGAAAAGCCACGAGGTAAAATCTTACCGCTCGGCTTTCGTCTTTGAGTTGCTCTAGTTCCTCCTCTAACTGCTTGGCTAAGATGACTACTTCGGCAAGAGCTTCGGTAATGAAATGGTCTATGATGAAGCTTCTCGTGCGAATTTTAGCGGCTAGAGCAGGAAGCTTTTTTGTGGGAATTATTCACAGGTCGGCCATTTTTTCCTTGCCCTACATCGCCCAGCTAACCGCGCGGGCATGTTTGGAGATCTTCTAATTCTTACACAAAGGAAGAGCAGTAGAAACCTGGACGTGCTTCCCACGGGGATACCACTTCATGACCGCCTTGCTGCGACGGTCTTTCAAGTTCTCACCCATTCCGTGGGGAATGAAGGATTCAGAATCGTAGCCGGCGGCAACATCTTTTTCTGCATAGCGCTCATCCTCCCTCTTCTTCCGCGCCTTGCTCTACGTCAGAATGGGCCCTCCAGGTGTTTCTGGCCTATTGGCCGGAACTCTCAAAATGGCTGCAAAAGTATAAAATCATTTAGCTGCCCGATAAGATAGGTAACGAATAATTAATCAATAAAACATACCTTCTTCTACAGACCAGTCAGCCACAATCGGTAGCATTGGAATGTAATGCCGAATATCAAGTCGCGAGCCAGTAAGAAATTTGGCGATCTCCTTCTTGATACCTTCAACTTCAAACCGCTAGAAAACCCTTGCTTGCCGAACATGCTGTCGGACAGGTAGAAGGCCCAGATTCCCCTCGAACATGAGGAATCTGGTGGACCACTTCGGGAACTTATTCGATAAGTTCACCGTCTTCATCCCGGTGCAGCCAAAGTACACCTCGGATTTGAAGATCCGGCTCTCTTTCTTTCAAGAAATGATGGAGCGGACTACGAAATAGTGGCGGAAAAGATCCATGGTGAACTTTACCCGCTCGGTCCGCAGGTAAATGATGAAGCTCACCACCGAGTCAATTGTATTCGGCGAGAGTTGGCCGGGAACAATCCCGAAGAAACCTAGAATTTTGACAAGTTCGAGTAGCGGTGGCAGGCTGAAACCATAATCAAAGTGATCGAGCGGGATAGCCACCAAATTCCTCCTAGAAGTATTGATTCGTTCGTCTTCCCGCGGTAATCGCGCGACTATGTCTGAATCAGCCATGTGAATGGCGATGTAGCTGTCAAGTTCAGTTGCTGTTATGACTGATCTCCTATGCTCGGCTTCGAGGAAGGCAGAGGTAGCAGTAGCTAGCGCGGGTGCCATAAACCTTGCCGCAAAAACTTGTGCTTTGATAATCTTCCATAGAATGCAGGGGCAAGGCTATATTTATAGAACCTTCAAACATATATCAAGTCGCACGACTAGATAAATAGGGTCGCTTCATTGCTCTACCGACAGATCAGTTCCAGTGAATATAATATTGAAACCGGTATAATCGCAAGCAGCAAGAAATAATCTTACAGGCGAATCATCACAGATCGTGCGGACAAATAAATCAATCCGCAAATATTGAAAGGTACTAAAAATGACAAATGTATCAGCGACCATGAGGTCAGTCCGTTCAACCTCAATATTTTTACAATTAACGTTCCCTCTCCTCGCATCTCTCTGGTTCTATGGGGTCCCTGCCAATGGAAGCCACTTGGTCGCCAATGTTAAGTAAAACTGACATCGCGGTTATCAAATGGTGGATAAAGGTGTTATGGGCCCAGTGTATTCAGGACCCATCCAGAATTATGCGGCTAATTGGAACAGTTGGCTCAGCAAAAGCCACCTGTTTGCTAGGGTGCATGGGTAGGTTTTCCTGACCGGCCACAAGGGAAGAATCTTCACCCCTAGCAGAGCTGTGACCCGATTCCCGCGATTTCTCCGAACTCGCAAAATCAGGTCTCCGACTCTTCTCTCTTTCCACCCCCTCGTAATATTTTCTCTTGTAGTGAGTAGCATCATCCTCAGACTTTTGAAGTCGCATGACATGGGTCAAGACTTAATCGCGGGCAACACTTTCTCGATCGCGGCTAGCGGTCAGTTCAGCGGATATCGCCATTTCCCTCCGACGGCAAGCCGCAAGATCCGCGGATAAAGACTTTACCCGCTCCTCCAAGATCCTCCTGTCCTCTTCTTCAACCCTCACCCTCATCCTTAACCGCTCGAAGTCAACAAATAGCTCAGAGAAGGTGCATTGGCCTTCATTATTCTAGATTCGTCGCGCAGTTTCATCTAGAATAGCCATAGACTTTATTCTCGCAAGATTTGCATCACAAAGCGAACAAACAGACAGAGTTAGTCTTGTCGAGCGATAAGATTGGAAAGCAGCAGTACTGGGAGAATAGGCACTCGAGCAGAGTCTCTCATCTTCTCTAGTCACGACTGCAGTATTACGGCTAGAAAAAAAAGGTCGCCTCAGCCTCTCAGGATAAGTCTTCTTCAGGTAATTGTCCCTAAGAAGTCGCTCGGCCCGCCTATTCTTCTCAAGCACTTCGCACGATAGGAGTAAGTTGTCGGTCTCAGTAATTATGTGGATAGACCTTTTTGACCGTGGAGGTTCCTTGTAAGGTAGTTGAATGTTTATTACCTTCGGGGCAGGTTTGATCATACCTGTCCGAAGAAGCTGGGCGGCGGTCTGACATTGAGCTTCAACTTGTTCTTCAACCGAAAGAGCCGGAAGATCATGGGATTATTCTCCAATGGCTAGAATTTTCTTCTCGGCAAGAATCTTTTCTCGCAATTTCACCTTTTTATCCCCTTCGGATGGCCGGTGGAATTCTTTCACTATCTTCACCGACAATATCTCCAAGTCTGTTTTGCCCCCGGATAGTTACTTGCGGCTGGCTGTTTTTTCCTTCTCCTGAAGGAGATCACGGTTAGCTGGGAGACTAAAGTTAACCGCTAAGTTATCCTCTGCATTAAAGCATTCAAACTTTTCAAAAGCAGTTACCTCGTCAGGTCGGACGGTTATGTCGGCTTTGTTGGACACTGCCATGAGTGTCGCGTGTTTCTTGTTTTCTATCTTCTTTTCCGGATAATCTCCTCTATCCTCTCCTCAACTGATAGAGTTGGCTTTTTTTTTCTTATTTGTCGGGATGGCATACATCACTGCGTCAATGTTCTCTCTGAGCTTGTCGGCAGCATTCTTGGCAGCCTTCTTCGCCTTGTTGATGATGTCGGCAGTCTCTCCGCTTTTTTACTCGGCTTCAGCCCGAGAGTCCGTCTTGTCGTTTTCTTCTCTTCATGGGGTTCATGTGTTATCCACATCCGAGGAATTCAAGTGCTAAGGAGTGGTCACCCGGGCAGTTTCCGAAATCTTGCTACCCGGCGCATTTTCAGGCAGCTCTTCAGCAGACTTTTCCGCAACCTTCTCGATAGGTTCTTCCAGTGTTCGCGCGGTTACAATACCGATAGCCGCATTCGAGGACTGTCCAGTCTCTAAAGTTTTGGCCTCAGGCTTCTCCAAAAATCCTTCATCTGTCCGACACGACTTTAGCAAGACTACCTTAGCAGTATACACTTTTTGCAACTTCTCATAGGCTTCACGGCTAGAAGATTCTTTCAATGACGATTTAGACACGACAAGGCCCTTGTCGCTCATCCTCACCAAGATGCTCTTTCTAGAAGACATTGCGAAGAGCAAAATTCTAACCGCAGTATGGGAAAAATGGCCCGCCTCAATGGTTGTTTTGTGAAAATAGCATCTGTGACAGCGTTCTTTATAGCTTCAAAGGCATTTATTGCGTTTGCGGTCAGGCGGTTAACTACATTTTCAAATTCCTTCAGAATTTAAAAATGTGCGGGGATTATGTTAACAACGGATTTGACCGCTCCCCTGGACGACCTCAAGTACCAGCAGCATGGCCTTCTCTAGTCGCCTAGCCGTCTTTCTGTGGAGTAACCCCGACATGGAAGTTATTGAGAAGTTCTCGGTCAGTTGCTGGTCTATCCGCCTAGCCATGCGGATAGATGGCCCTTCTTTTTTCTTGCCCCCTGTATCTTATCACCCCTGCCCATTTCTCCTATATGTGGGCAACCAGTATTTTTAGCTCTGCCCGTTTGGGCAGGCCCCCTGAGCCTATAAATAGGCATGAATAGTTCCTTCCAAGGGATCAAGTTCGGACCCCTAAGCTTGCCTCCAATGGCAGGGGATTCGAACACTTTCTTTAGCGGGTACCTGTTCGCTCGGGCTCTCTATTCAATCGGCTGTAACCATTTTCTCCTTTTATAAAAGGAAAGCCGGCCGCAAGAGAGGAATTTAGGCTGCGGCGGGCGAAGTCCGGTATCGCCGCTTCGTGCCGTTTTCTCTGATTTTTGCTCGGACCGCTTGTATCCAACTACCCGACAGTATCCTCCCTAATCCTTCCCATGTGATTGAACGGTTAACAAGGTGGTGCCTTTTCGCGCATCAACACTTTTTATCTTGTCGGAATACGCATCTTGACGTGACAACTTTATTACTATTTTTCTATCCCCTAAAAATATCGAAAGTTGAAGAGTCGCATACCTTTAGTGGAGTTCAATGTTAAGATCTGATTACTGGGAATTAACTTGAAATGAAATCTATTGTGATAATATTGGAAAATAATTCTAAACAATATCTTTGATATAACTTTAGGCAGTACCTTTGCATAGATTTGAACCTTTAGAATATATGTTCTTATAGATTACAATATCAATTAATGCCCTAGTGCTCACAATTTTCTCCTTTTTAAGAGATACATGTCCAATACCAAGTTTACCATTTGATGGCCTTTAGACATCCTACACAGACAGATTACTTTACCTTAGGAGACCAATTGAATTTGGGTCCTAGGTTCTTGTTAGTACAAAAGGAATCACTTCTACCATCTGTAGACTTAGCTGGAAAGCTTATCATTGCATTAGGCACATTAGGGTTGTGCCAAAACTTTAGGACAAAGTATCCCACTTTACCACAACACCAACATTCATGGATTGTGTACCTTCTCTTCTGAACACTTCTAGATGTAGATGAAACATCTAACGTGTAATGCCCCAAATTCCTGAAAAAGGGAAGGCATTGACTTCTGGGAGTTACCACCAGGCACTAGTGTTAATGCTGGAGGTAGCAAGATGAATTAATTCAACTTAGTTTCGGGTAGTGATGGATATTTTCTCCACGCTAATGCATGTTTCCAATCGATGAGGCAAGTATACCTATCGCTCGGAGTATAGAATCAAGTGTCTTATATCGACTCGGAGTTTGTCGAGTACTTGTACTCACAAGAAAGAGTTATAATCTTATCGTACGAAAAATTTGATTTTTGATTAAAACGGAGAAGGAAAAGGAAGCGTTATACTAAGAACGAGAAATTCGATGATGGGGAAGCTAGCACTTATTCTTGAATCCCCTTGGGCTAAAATAAAACTTATTGAAAAATAAAGCAGTGCGAGTCCTCAGATATCTCACTCGACCGTGGAGGTTCCTAAAGTACAAAAATATCTATCTCTAGCTCGTGCTTTTGACTAACTTTAGGTTGATCGATTAAGACATCTCGGCCACTCGGAACCCCTAAGCTTGCTTTAGGCGGTGAACCACACAATTGGATTTGACTCCAATCCGGAGAATTTATGTCATCCTCTCTCGAGGAGTTCATGCAACTCCTTTTATCCTTGAGTGATCTCCCCGTATCCGTAACCTCTCAGTCAGTTAGGATACGGATCTTAGATCGAAGATCATATTCGCGCAATATGAAATCGACAAAAAAAAACAAAGATAAATCGTAGTGAGTAAGATTAAGAACAAGACATTTGATAAAAAAAGAAGAGTTTATTTTATTCCAAGCTTTATCATGATCAAGTGCTAAATGAAAATTAGCTACTCATCATTAGGGAAATACAAGCTAAGTTAGGGAAAGACATGACGAAAATAAAGAGTAACTTGAATTGAAACATAAAGCAAAACTAAACTTAAAAATGGAAAATACAGTAATATAAAGTAACAAACTACAAGACTCAAACTCCCAAAAATCGATCCTAAGCATCTGAAGTTGTCTGGAATTTATAGGAAATATTGCGGGTTGGTCACGCCCTAGGTCACACCCGTGACCTTGGGCGTGTCAGACTCGGAACCATTCTCTTGAAGCCCCGGGAATGATGGAGGAGTAAACTGCCAAAATCTGTTAACTGACGGGTCACGACCCTAGGTCATGCCCGTGACTTAGGGCGTGTCAGATCTTTTTCTGGAAAATGGCGGGAATCTGAAAATGGAGGGAGTAAACTGCTCTTGATGGAGGCGTCACGCCCCTTTCATGACCGTGACCAGGGGCGTGTCTAGTTACAACGGCATTCTTGCGATAACGGCATGAACGACTGATTAATTGGCTGAAAACGCACCGGACATGCCCTGGGTCACGCCCACGCCCAGAGAAGGTCAATTTAATCTTACGTGGCAGCAGCATAATGGTTCTTCCACGGCTGGCAGGCCCCATTTAAGGATGACACGGGTGTGTGACGATGCAACACGGGCGTGTTTGTGGCTGATCGACGATCTTCAGTCACAGGTCGATGATTTGCGTTGGTAGTCTTTGCTCTTGTGTGTCATGCCCCTGGTCATGCCAAAGGAGGGCGTGTCACCGGGCGTGTCTTGGCCGAGAAGGTAAAATTACCAGTTTTGCTAATAATAATCTGCAGATTAGCCCTGTAAGATTAAAAATAATTTTGTTATACCAAATAAATATAAAATACAAAACAAGTTAATTATAAACTTAAGATTATAAAATTGATAAATAATATCTAACTATTGATAGAAAATAGTAAATGAAAAATAGAAATAATTAGAGTTATCAAATACCCCCATACTTATCTGTTAGCTAGTCCTGAGCAAACAACTTCTTATAGGGTGTAGAAAAATTTTAATGCTAGAAAAGAAAATTGAACCTAAAGAGTAAAATGCGAAGTTTTATTCCTATGCTTGTACATATTTTTGTAGAAAAACTTTCTCAGCATACAAATTAGGTTTTTATTTTTCTTAAAATATGTTTCCATTATTATTTTTACTTTTTAAATGAAAATCCGGTAAATCTTAAAATTATATTTAGGGAGAATGTAGCGTGTGTACTAAGATAATATTGCATGAACGAAGATCGAGATACCCTTCAAAGAAATCCATCAATGTCGATAGTCATAGGCTTGCCCTTTCACACTCTCGCCACGGTACTAGTTCAACTTATTATCATAAATTAATAGGACTTAATAGGATGAAACGAAGGCTTAGGTTTTTGGTGAGGGTGGTCAAAGATAAAAGCGATGGCTAGTCACACCAAAACCTAGAGAGAGCTTGGCACAAAAATTTTCTATGGCTTTAAGAACGCAGCAAAATTCCTAATCCTTTTTTTCTTATAATTTATATCAAATCTCTCATAATGTTGAAAATTTTCTTCTACCTCTTCATTTTTTCATAATAATTTATTATTATTATTTTGAAGAGGAAAGAAGAATAAATCAACTTTTTTTAATATAAGAAAAGAGCCACCAAAAATAAAAAGGCTCCTAATCACTCATAAAACCATGATTGTATATCTATGTTCAAGCTTGGTCTTAGGTGTGCAATTTTGTTATTTTTTTAGGCTTTGGTAATATGCTTGGTGGAGCTAAGACAAAAAGATAAGGTAATAAGATCAATATGGCTTAACAAAGGTAAGATTTTAGGTACAGGTGCAAAGTCTCAAACTGGCCAAAAGAAGTGCCTAAATCATATTTATGATAATGAGTCTAACTTATGCAAAGTCTTGAGAATAGTTAGAGGGCAAGTTCTAGACATCGAGAAAGAATATCTCTTTCTTGATCCGCGAAATATCTCTCTAGTAAACTTCTACTTACTCACCTAAAGTTTTTTAGATTTTACCGGTTTTCAAAGTGAAAGTAAAATAAAATATTTTCATGCATTTTGAAAAATGAAAATCTAATTATATGTTGAATAATTAGGTCTACATAAAACTCAACTTACACATGCACTTGACTAGAAACACAGCATGGCCAACAGTTTTACTCCAAAATTCAAAATTCAATTAAAACAACAAAATTCTTTAAACACTATATAAAGTTATATTACTAGGAATTTTGCATGTGAATAAATATGAAAATAACGACTTCTCTAATTAAAATTTAAACCTAATTTTTTTTTATTTCTTAGACTTCCCGAGGTATACCCTGTGAAGGGCTCTCAATAGTATTAGGAGGTAAGATGGGGTGATATCCCAAACATCTCTTTCTAAGAAATTTAATTTGCGATTTTCTAAATTTTTTTTCATTTTAAATTTTTTGAAAAACAAAATACATAATAAAATATAATTTTCTAAATTTTTGAAATATAATTTTATTAGAGTTTTCTCTTTTTGTTGTTTTTTTATTTTTAATTTTTGAAAAATTTCGTATGTTTTGCTTGCGAAATATCCCTCCCCCCATATTTAAGCAATACATTGTCCCCAATATATGAATGAAGAAAAGAAGATTTCCCTGAAGATGTAAAAGTAGCACCAAAAAGATACCTGTAAGACATTATCAAAGCAAAACATAATATTTTATAGATTTTTTTTCATAATAAAAACAAATACATGAAAATAAAAACAACGATACAGATACAAAGAGGCGACCAACTACAAGTCCAAAGAAAATAAAAGAAAGCTACTCCTGATCAGGAGCGTCCCTAGGCTGCTAATAGAAAGTCTGCATGGCCGCGAACTCGCGGGAAATATGATCCATGAAAGAAGCGTGACTCTGTTCCAGCTTGGTAAAGCGCTCATCAAAAGTAGAAAAACGACCGTCAAAATGGGTGTGCAACTCATTTATGCACATATGAATCGACCCAAATTTTTGATCCCAATAATTTGAAGGTTCGATCGTTGGGGCAGAATATAGCAGTGGTGGCAAAATCTGGGGAGAATGAGGAGTACCGCTAGGACTAACACCATGATCAAGATCAAGATCCCCACCACCGACTGATAGAAGAATAGCCTCAAACTCACCCTCACCTCGGCACGCTAGAGCAAGGGCCTGAAGGGTCGGGAACTGGAGTGCCAGTGGCATTTGCATGAAAGTGAGCCGCGGAAGGGCATCCCATGCATTGGTCTGCTTGGATAGGAGAGTAATAAAATTTCCTCCATGAACTGCCCCTAATCTCACATTTTCGGCCTGGTGACGAAAGAAAATGGCGAGCATGTAACCAAGGTTGAGTTGGACCCGATAAAACATACTATATAAGTATAGTAAGTCCGCCCGAGACACCACGTCGTGGCTATCGCCACGTCCGGAAAGAGTAAAAGTAAGAAGGTTGTGGAGAATATGCAATGCGGGGGAAATGAGGTGGCTACCCTTCGATTTCTTTGGGTATAGGGGGCAGCGTCATTACTAATTTCAAATAAAAAAGTGAGGAGGTTAAAATCGGGAGGAAAATCAGTTTTGAGGTCGATGTATGCAGGGGAAGTTGAAAAGGCCTCCGAGCAAAAGACCATGGCGACATTGAGTTGGCAGATGGTGAGTTGATGCATCATTCCGCCCATGCGAAAGATGATGAAATCATCATGCGCTGCACAACGGAACTCAAAAGACATAAAGAACTCGATAGTGAGCTCAAGGAAAGCTGGCTCTGAAATGGAGAAAAGAGGACCTCATCCTAGGGTTGATAGAAATCCCCGAACAATCTCTGCTGCTCTAAAGATGGAAGGGATAGCCCAGTCCAAGATTCGGAACACGCCAAAGGGTTTGGCGTGCAGTCGCTCGCTCCGCTCCTGCGGGGTTGCATTTTCAAATAGGAGCATGGCTTCCGCGGAGGCGGGATCTGCTGGGTGCTCGGAGGAAGAAGCGGAGGAACGAGGGCGGTGGCGAGGCATGATGAGAAAAAGGAGAGAAGTTCGGCCACAAGGAGAAGTGAAGAGAAGGTGCATGCTGGATGGTGTGGAGAGAAGAGAAGGGGGGAAAATTCCTAATTATAGAAGTTTTCGGGTCGGTTACCCCCCCCCTGTCACGCCCGGGACAGGTGTCGTGTTAGGTACGGGTCAAAGCGGGATGGAATCCGAGGATGGCCGCCTCGGATTCGCGGGTCACTGTTATCCTATGGAGGCGTGCGGGAATTCGAGGCGCTGGTCTCGAATTCTGCTGTCACGCCCCAGTATCACGCCCATGACTCTAGGGCGTGTCGGCAAAAATTTAACAAGCTGCAGGAAATCCGAGGAAAATCGTGTCAACCTCTCAGATACCGGCGACACGGACATGACACGCCTGTGACAAATTTGGTCACGCCCGTGTCATGTTTGAAAGATGAGCGGACAAAGCTACGATCGAAACCATAAGTGGGTTTCATAATAGAGTCAAGACACGCCGCTTACCCGCCCGTGACCCGTGGGTCATGCCCGTGATAGGGGCTTATACGAGAAAAAAAATAGAAATTTTTTATTTTGGTTTTTGTTATTTTATATTTTTTTTCTTTTTTTTGGTTTTGCTGTTTTTGTTTTTTTAAAATTCAAATAAACTACAATATAATAAAAGTTACTGACTTGAAGAATGACGTAGACTTGACGGTCATCCCCGACCGATAGTCATGCATCGTTGTCCTTCAAACCTGTAAAAACTCAACAAGAAAATTAAAAAAATAGAAAGAAAGGATAACCATGGGATGCCTCCCACGAGCACTTTATATATGGTCATTTTGCTCGACCATAGTGGTGCACGCTACGTTATTGGCTTTTCGGATAGATAAGATGACGCATGATCAGGATGTTTGGAACCCTTCTCTAGAGATAAATAGTGCAAATGACTTGACATGTGTTCAAGTTCTTAAGTTGGAGGTTCCTCAAATGAAATTTTTAAGGGGTCACTTACCTAATTATAGATTTTCTAAAATAGGTGCGTGTGTGACCAATTGGTTAATACTAATTTCATGAGAAATTAAATTTAAAGTTTCAAGATTGTCATCATGAAAAATAGGTGAATAAAAATTTTCTGAAAATAGGATGGAGTCTTCTTCGGGAGAAACCTCCAAATAGTAACATGAGTCATCATTTGAGAGCGAATTTTTCATAGACGAGTCAATAGTAAAGGTAACTTCTTCATCTCCAACTCTAAGGAGAATTTTACCGTTACTAACATCTATAATAGTGCGGGCGGAGGCAAGAAAAGGGCCATAGAGAATGAGTTGTACCTCGGTGTCCTCTTCGAAGTCAAAGATGACGAAATCTATCGGAAAGATAAATTTGTCAACTTTGACAAGCACATCCTCTATGATCCCCATAGGGAGCTTGACAGACCGATCCACCATTTGAATGCATATTCTTGTGAGTTTAGGCTCTCATAATCCCAACTTTTTCACTAAAGAATAAGGCATTAAATTAGTGGAAGCGCCTAGATCGGCTAACGCACGTGTTACTAATAAATCACCAAATAGACAAGGAATAGATAAACTACCCGGATCGGGTAATTTCTTAGGTAATTTATTAAGTAAAACAGCTGAACACTCCGTGTTCAACTAAACTGTGGAGATATCCTCAAGTTTCTTATTATTAGATTAAAGATCCTTGAGGTAATTGGCATATTTCGGCATTTGTGTTATTATTTCGAAAAACGTTAAATTTATTTGAATTTTTTTAAACTTGACTAAAATTTTAACGTGATGGTCATCCCTCTGTCTTTTTGCATTCTAGACGGATAAGGAAGAGGTGTTTGATAAGCTTTTGGTTTATTAGAAATAGAAGGGTTAAATTGAGGAGAAGATGAATAAATTGTTACCTCCGTATCAATCGGAATTGGAGAAGTATCAATCGAAATTGGAGAAGTGGTTACCTCCTTCCTGCTCCGTAGAGTGATGGCATTTGTGTGCTCCTTTAGGTTGGGCTCTGTATTGCCCGGTAACGCTCCTTGTTGGCGATCGGAGAGCATTTTAGTGATTTGTCGAATTTGGGTCTCCAAATTACGAAGAGATCCAGTGAGATTCCGGATGTTAAAATCATTTGTAGTCGTATATTTGGTTAACAACTCCTCGAGATTGGGAGCTTTTGAAGCTTGTGGTGGCAAAATAACCGGGAGGAATAGTGTTAGGTGGGCGTGCCGCATTCCCCGGATTACTCCAAGAGAAGTTTGGGTGATTCCTTATACCCGGGTGATAGGTATTACCAAAATTATTACCCGAATTATAAGGTGGCCCATTCGGATTACCCATGTAATCCACATGTTCGGCAATAGTAGATGGATCCCAATATTAGGACTCATAGGTAGGTGTAGATGAGGAAGCAGTCATCTCGTTCATCTGTTTTTGCAGTTTCTCAACCTAGAGAGATAAACTAGAAAATTTATCTATTTCATACATCCCGGCTGGTTTAGGTGGAAGAGACAGGGGTGTACTCCACTGTTACGTATTCATGGCCATACCTTTATAAGTTCTTGGGCGGCCACCGGTGTCTTGTTGTTTAACGTTCCACAGGCGGCGGCATCAATATGTTGCCTCGTTTGTTGATTAAGGCCATTTTAGAAGGTTTGCACTTGCAACCAATCGGGGATTGCATGATCCGGGCAACGACGAAGCAATTCCTTAAATTGCTCCCAAGTATCATATAATGTTTCCGTATCAACTTGGGAGAAATAAGTGATATCATTGCGCAAATTGGCCATCTTAGCGGACAGAAAATATTTCGTGAGAAATTTTTCCTTAATCTCGGCCCAAGTAGTAATGGAGCCTCTTGGGAAAGAACTCAACCACTGCTTAGCCTTGGTGCGCAAAGAAAAAGGAAAAAACCTTAGCCAAATGGCATCATCGGAAACCCCGTTGTTTTTAAAAGTAAAGCATATTTCTAAAAAGTTAGAAATATGCGCATTTGGGTCCTCATCTTGAAGCCCATCAAATTATACGTATTGATGTAACATTTGAATGATGCTTGGCTTCAATTCAAAGTTATTGTTCGAAATACCGGGGAGAACAATACTTGATTGTGCCACCTCTAATTTTGGTCGGGCATAACAAGACATAGTCCGTTTTTATTCCATATTTGGATTTTGGTTACCCAAATTAGAAGAAAATTGATAAGAAGGGGAAGCGGAAGAAGAAAAAAAAAATTAAGATGGTGAAGAAGAAAAACTGTTACCTACGGATTCCTCTACCAAATCTAGATAATTGAGGTCACGGAGTCTTAGGCGTCGCCGTAAGCTTTGCTCGATCTCCGGATCAAAGTCAAATAGATTTGACGGATTCCCTCGGGTCATACACCAAAATAAAATGAAATATAAAAGTTTTAAGATTAAAAATTTATAAAATAAAAATTCTCGGACTTCCCAAGGGCTACCCAATGACGGGTTCCTAAGGTACTAGGCGGTATTGCGGGATAAAAACCTGGCACGGCCCTTTCGCAAGAAACTTTAATTATAAAAAATAAAGTTAAAACTTTTAAAGAAAACAAACAAAATAAAAAAAGGATAAAATTATTAGATTCTTGCTTTCAAAATATCGACAAAAAAAGTCCTCGGCAACGGCGCCAAAACTTGATGGATATTTTCTCCACGCTAATGCGTGTTTCCAATCGATTAGACAAGTATACCTATCATTCAGAGTATAGAATCAAGTGTCATATATCGCCTCGGGGCTTGTCGAGTACTTGTACTCACAAGAAAGTGTTATTATCTTATCATATGGAAAAATGTCTTTTTGATTAAAACGAACAAGGAAAAGGAAGCGTTATACTTAGAAAGAGAAATTTAATTATGGGGAAGCTAGCACTTGATCTAGAATCCCCTTGGGCTAAAATAAACCTTCTTGAAACAATAAAGCAATGCGAGTTCTTTGATTGCTCACTCGACCGTGGAGGTTCCTAAAGTACAAAAGCATCTCTCTCGAGCTCATGCTTTTGACTAACCTTAGGTTGATCGATTAAGACCTCTCGGCTAGTCGAAACCCCTAAGCTTGATTTAGGCGGTGAACCACACTATTTTATTTGACTCCAATCCGGAGGATTTATGTCATCCTCTCTCGACGAGTGCATGCAACTCCTTTTATCATTGAGTGATCTCCTCGTATCTGCAACCTCTCGTTCATTTAGGATACGGATCATAGATTGAAGATCATATCCGCGCAATCTTAAATCGACAAAATAAAAAAAAAGATTAATCTTAGTGAGAAATATAAAGAACAAGAAATTTCATAAAAAAGATGAGTTTATTTTATTCCAAGCTTCATCATAATAAAGTTCTAAATTAAAATTAGCTACTCATCATTAAGGAAATACAAGATAAGGTAGGGAAAGACATGATGAAAATAAAGAGCAACTTGAATTAAAACTTAAAGCAATACTAAACTAAGAAATGAAAAATACAGTGATATAAAGTAGAAAACTACAAGACACAAACTCCCAAAAATCGATCGTGAGCATCTGAAGTTGTCTGGAATTTAAAGGAAAAATTGCTGGTTGGTCACGCCCTAGGTCATGCCCGTGACCTAGAGTGTTTCAGGATCGGAACAGTTGTCTTGAAGCCCCGGGAACGTTGGAGGAGGAAACCGCCAAAATCTGTTAACTGACGGGTCACGCCCCTAGGTCACGCCCGTGACCTAAGGCGTGCCAGATCTATTTCTGGAAAATGGCGGGATTAAACTTCTCTTGACAGAGGCATCACGCCCACTAGTCAAGCCGGTGACCAGGGGGTGTCTAGCTACAATGGGACTCTGGCGGCAACGACACGAACGGCTGATTAATTTGCTAAATATGCACCGGACATGCCATGGGTCACGCCCCTGCCCAAGGCATTTCAATTTAATCTGATGTGGCAGCAGCCTAATGGTTCTTCCATGTCTGGCACGCCCCGTGTAAGGATAACACCGGCATGTGACGATGCAATACGGGCGTGTCTTTGGCCGATTGACGACCTTCGGTCGCAGGTCGATGATTTGCGTTGACAGTCTTTGCTCATGTGTGTAATGCCCATGGTCATGCCCAAGGAGGGCGTGTCACCGGGCGTGTCTGGGCCGAGAAGGTAAAATTACCAGTTTTGCTCCAAATAATCTGCAGATTATCCCTTTGTTAGAACAAATAAATATAAAATACAAAACAAGTTAATTATAAACTTATGATTATAAAATTGATAAATAATATCTAACAAATGATAGAAAATAGTAAATGAAAAATAGAAATAATTAGAGTTATCAGGTAGGTACTACTTGACAGTAGAAAGGTATCATGTTGCGATACCACTCGACGCGCTCGATTCATTCAACGCACTAGACGAAGCATTGAGATCCTATCACGGGGCGGTTGTAAGCTATCATGCGGCTATAGTAGGATAAAATTGACTATATGTCTCTAGACGGTACCGCCTGGCGGTAGTAATGTAACGCCGATGGTAGCTATCCACGTGTTAGTGAGGTAGAGGAGATTTTGAGCGACAGAGTGATGCCAATTGGGCTAAGCAGCTACCACCTTCGATACCGCGTGACGGTAGAAGATACAGCGTGACGGTAACTTTCAGATAAAAGCTATGGATGAGATTGTTTTCTCATCTCCCCTTCTCTTATTCTTTCTCAAGTTCTTAAAAGAAAGGAAGAAGAGGGGATGAATGCTGAGCTTTGGAAACTTGGTGAAGGAGATATCGTGGTCGGATTTGTGAGCGGAAGCAAGATCCTTGAAGAGGAAAGCGAGGCAATCCTTTCCATCTGGATAGACGTATTGATCATGGCTCAGAAACGATCAATAAGGCTTCTTTCTTTCTTCTTGGATAAGTGAAGTCCTACTTTTGCATACGCATGGAATCCCCCACAAAAAAGGTGGAGAGTAAAAGGAATTTTGATGGGTTTCTACGTGATATCCCTTGGTAGTCATGCTAATAAAAATTTGATATCATAGTATGGAATAAGCATGTTATGTGAAGCCCATCTAGATAGGTTGGTCTTGATTAGTGATGTTTTAATTTGCATGTCGGAGAAGACTCCAAGTATAAACATGTAGTTCACGAAGTCCGAGGGGTTGTGCCTATAAATTTGAGTAGCAGGTTGTATATCGACGGGTGATAGTAGATATCGATGGCGATAGATCTTGGTGAGCTTTATAAGTTGTGAAAGTCCAGTTTCTGGCACAGCAGAAGACTGTAGAGTTTTTAGAAAGATGTTCCAATTAAGGCTGAGTCTAGGGACAGAAAGGGAAGTTCTGTTATTAATGCCAAGCGATAGTAGATATCACATGCGATAGCTCCCAGATAGCTTTTCATTACAAAGCATGTATCTCTGAGTTTGTGTGTCTCGTTTATGAGCTGTGATCTTCGTGCTTAATCATAATGGCCATGAGAGCCATATATTAAATGTAACTTTGGTTATGTTTAATTCACGGGAAAGGCGATGAGAGCCGAATTTGTCCATTTAGCCACGAAGGCTCGACTTTCTGCTATGGCATGGCGATTTGAGCAACAGGAAAGGTTGAACCTTCCCACCATATGTCATACGGTTAATAGACCTATAGTACATGGCAATTATCATTGGTAGTAGGGGGAGAGTCTTGCATTGGTGCCTGACTAATAATTCTCATAGTTTACCATCAGTCTCGGACTTTTGGATGGAGGTGGGGCTGGGTATTTCCCATACAAGGATAAGGTGCCCTGAGAGCAAGGAATGTTTGGCTGGTGATGAAAACATTTATGATATCTTGATTGGTGCTTAAGTTCTTCCTTCATGATATATTGAATGGTACTTCTGTTGTACCTCTGTGTGGTATATATATATATATATAACTGCTATGCCTACAGAGAAGGAATACCACTGCCCCGAGAAAGGGGTAAGTTCTTTATAAATTGGCTAGCTAAAGCTAATTATTGCCTTATTTTCCACCTTTATGGTGGATTGTCCCTGTCCATGTGCTGGAGAGCCGAGCGGGAAATACTGGGTTGCAGCCCTTTAATGCTATCCCGTCCCTCGAAGGCCAAGCAAAGAACTTGTTATAGTTTTCTTATGTGGCTGGCTTGCATGCCGATGTTTGTAAATTACTTTTGTGGATAACAACTATAAGGCCTTAAGGCCATAATTTTTAGTGGTTTTTCTATAACATTCCTATGTGATCTTATAGTGGACATTCGTTGTTACTTGAGATCTTATAACCTATGAAGCTTCTGCTAGAATGCTCTGAGTTAAGATTCATTTGGTATTTTTGATATTCACCTGTAACTCAGCTGACTGTCCATGGAATATGGAGTGGAGCCCCGGCTGGACATACTATTATATTCTATATTGATGGATGGAGGTCTTTCAATTTGGTATCAAATTCTTATCTCGGTATTCCTTCTGCGAATTTGTGGTTGAATTCTTTTGAGGGGTGACGAGCACGTGTATGTGCTTACCGTTATAACAAAAATGAACTCAAGAATGTTAACTTTGGAATGAACATACACATATTTGAGGAACCTGTGAATTCTTATTGGTTGTTGTTTGTTGTGTATGTAGTCACTGAATGTGTATTTTACACTTATAGGTGACTCGAAGTAGTGTGGGGTAGTCTGAACCCCAACATTCTATGGAGACTGCGACAGCAACTAATGTGCCCACACCTCCCCCTTCTGTGAAAATGATACGCTTAGTGGCTGAGGAAGTGTTTACTATGATAAACGCATAGCCGACTGGGCCGATGCATCCTACTATTGTCCCGGACCAGGTTAGTGTGACTGAGCCTATAACTGTTAGGCAAGTGCATGTTTAGACTTTGGTTGAAAGGAGAGCTACGGAAAGGCAGCTGAAGTATTTTATGAGTTTTAGTCCTCCTACATTTATGGGTGTAGGATCCCCAATGTAGGCGGAGGACTGGCTTCCAGTGTCAAGAGAGTATTGATGGCGTTTAAAACAGAGGAGGGGCAGAAAGTAACCTTGGCCACTTTCCTATTGGAGGGAGATGCTGGACTTTGGTGGGATGAGTTATAGTGACACCACTTTAGGGGCAGACGACTATCTGAGATCTTCATAGATGAGTTTTCGAGTTTATTTTCATCAAAGCATCTGCCTTTGTTGCAGCAGATTGCCATGGAGAATGAGTTCCGACATTTGACTCAGGGCGAGAGTAGTGTAGATAACTACTTACATGAGTTCACCAGGGTGGGATGATATGCAGGGTCCACTTTTGCTGACGAGGACCATAAGACCAATCGGTTATATAAGGAACTGCGGGATGTGCTGAGGATGCTTCTCTCGGGTCCGATGAATAAAGGTTTTCAAGTACTGGTTAATACGGCTTGTTCGTTGGAGAAGTACATGAAGAGGGTGCAGTGTAAGAAGGACTTGGCTGTGAAAAAGCCCGAGTTCAAAGTGCCTACTTCTTCAAAATTGCATTTTTTGAAATGGAATAAAAAGACCAAGTCTTCTAGACAAGCTTTATCTACTGTTTCTTCTAGAGCAATGTTGGTTCCATTGCCCACAATGTCCTAGATTTGAGTAAGTAAAACTTGTCAATGACATACAAAAAGTTGTATTTGATGAATGCATTAGTTCATGTATGTAGGGATGTCCTAACAACAATGATTGGACAAGTAGCTTAACTGGCTAGGTCAGGTAAACACTTACCTAAGATGTGGATAGATAGAAATCTATCTAAGTCCACAGGCATTGAGTGAGAATTACTCACTCAACGCAAGATGACTTAGCATTTAGTAGAGCCTATACAATCAAAGCCAAAGTAGTGGCAAGCTAAGATAGTTTCAAAGTCCACAGGCATTGAGTTAAGTCAACTCACTCAATGTCATACAACAAAAGGCTGTGAGACAATCTAATGCAGTAAAAGCCTTAGAAGAGATGGGAAGAAAAGTGGCTAAGTCCACAGGCGTTTAGTGAGTATCACTCACTCAACGTCGTACTCTATATTCGTTGAGTATTGCCTTGTAAGTCAAAGCCACAGAAAATCTGTGCTGATATTTTACAAAGTCCACAGGCATTGAGTGAGGCAAGCTCACTCAATGCCATGTGATAAAGCATTGCCTGACCATCATTCAGTCAGAACCTTTATTTTTAAACATATTTGCCTAAGTCCAATTGCGTTGAGTGGAGCTTTGATGAGTCCCCATTTCATACCGAATTCTGGACTTATCTAGGCTTCATTTCATGACTTTGCACTACCATTTAGTGCCATTAGCACTCCTTTTGGTTCGCTACGACATTCCACGTCTTGTGCACTTTATTAGCCTATTTATGTGCGTGTGTGTATTTCCCTCTTGCTATGCATTTTCTTAATATGTGTGACTACCATAATCGACAACCCGTCCAGTTTTCCTGCAGGTTCGGGGATCGTGTAGGCGTCCGGGATAGGGCTTTCACCATTTTTGGCAAAGGAGTCAATGGTCGTGCGTTTTTACCCACGCACGACCATTGACCTCTTTGGCGCACGATCATTGGTAGTGCACAGTCTGGCTTCTCTTGTGAAAGTTCTATCTCGCTAATTCGCACGGTCACCAGCTATACCGCGCACGATCACTGCTCGTGCGTTGTCGGTCGTGCGCAGTCATGCCCTCTTCTGAAAAGTTCTGTCTCGCCATTTCGCACGATCACATGCTATACCTCGCACGATCACTGATCATGCGCGATCTTTGATTTCCTGGTGCAGGTTCTACAGGTTGTTGCCGCACGGGCACTGACTTTGTTCGCGCACGACCACTGGTCGTGCGCCAGTGGTTGTGCACGCTATTTAACTCTGCTTTTATAAATCGGCCTTTTCCGCGAATTAGGGTACAAACGGGGGATCAATCTTTGCCTCCACTTCGTCGTTCCGCATCCCAGGCGTTCCATCCATCTCCACCTTCATCCCTACCATCGGGAGGTCACTTTCTTGCAATTCTAAAGCGTTGCGCATCCTCCGGTGATCCTCCAGGCCATTAAAGTCCTCTTCTCCAAGCTTTCCACCGAAGAAGATGAAGAAGACAACCTAGAGAACGGACTTAAAGGCCCTCGAGGTGATAGCTCGTCGGTAGCAGAAGCCTCCTCGGACTGCTCGTGGAAGCGGATTTACAACCCGCACCTCCGGCCAACAATCGCGGTGGATCTTCACTTTCTTGGTCTAGTCTTTCTCCATCTCTCTTGTTGTATGGAATGACTTAATCTTGTAATGAACATCGATTTCTAGTTGTTTTAATTAGATTATTGTTGTTTCATATTGCTTGTGAAATTTGTGATTTGATGCGCCTCGCCCCATCTCACTTCACTCCATTCCTTTGTTCCATTCGATTGCACTCCGCACTAAACACCTCACTCACTGGCTCACCGTCCATTCGCCTTACCGAAGTATGGCATCGCAGCCGTTACATCCTTCTCACCTTTTGAAGCGGTGATTGCGACCCGCATATTTCGCTGTAGTTTATGTGTTTGCAAAACCACCTTCAAAGCCCTTTATTTTTCCTTTATTTAATTAACTCTCATAACGAGAATTTCGGGTCATTTGTTGTTCTACGCTAATTGCATTCCTCAAGAGACCGACACTCGGGGATTCATTCCCAAAACTTTATTACTTGTGCGACCGGTGCGCTTGCCGTATTTACACACATCAAGTTTTTGACGTCGTTGTCAGGGAATGCAACTTTAGAACGACCATGACATTTGAAAGTATTGTTGTAAGAGTTAGTGTTTTTGACCACTGTTTCTTTGTTTAGTTGCCACAGTGAATGCAGGGACGCAGTGTAAGAGATCTTGTAGCTTACGACCTCGAGATTGAACGAAGTCTTCGTTCACAAAGACGTGCTGCTGCCATCAATCCAGTCCCAATGGGGGACCAGCTGAACATTGATGACGGAAACTGTGTTGGAGGGATCCTTCATGGTGACCGAAATGGCGATGAGAATGAAGTAAACCCGCCCCAGGTCCGCACCATGAGGGACTACACCACACCGATCGTTTTGAGTATTTACCCCAACTTCGGACCGATGATCACCAACCAGCAATTTGAGATCAAACCAGCCATTCTGAACATAATCCGGAACAACGCACAGTTCTCCGAAATGGCCACTGAAGACGCCCATCTTCACTTGGCTGAATTCTCCGAGATTTGCGCCACGTTTCGCTATGCTGGGATCCCCGATGATACAGTCAAGCTCTGTCTTTTACCCTTCTCCCTTAGGGACAAAGCCAAGACATAGCTCCACTCTCTTCCGCCTGGAACAACCACCACTTGGGAGGCATTGACAACGAAATTCTTAGCCAAGTTCCATCCGGTGGACCGGATTGTGAGTATGCGGCGTGCGATTGCCAACTTTCGGCAAAATGATCAAGAAAGCCAAGTTGAGGTGTGGGAACGCTTCAACGAGTTGCTGAGGAAGTGTCCATACCACGGATTCCAAACTTGGAATCTCGTTGAAAGCTTCTATTTCTTTATTGAACCACAGCACTGAGCTATGATTGATGGCGCCTCTGGTGGAACGATAATGAATCTTGCGCCTGATGATGCATTGAGAATTTTGCAGGATACCGCCATCCACAACGCATATTGGACCGCAGGAAGGAATATTCCACGAGGTACTAGTGGAGTTTTTGCTCTGGAAGCATCCAAGCCCGCCGCCGCTGCAGCTCCAGTTATGGCAATCTCATGCCGGGGTTGTGGAGGTTCCGACCACCACAGCTTCGAATGCCAAGCAGGCGAGGTACTTGATGAAACTACTTTCCTTAATGAATCAATTGATTTTATTGCAAATCAAAATAGGGTAGCACCTTATGGGAACACGTACAATGCAGGGGTGAGAAATCATCCAAATTTTTCTTGGAATCAAAACGCACCAGGCTAACGATGGCAGTCGGGGCAGCATCAAAATGATACATATGCCTCCGGAATCCAACCGCAGCCGCCTCAACTGAATTACCCCCAAGGGCCCCCTGCTATACAAATAAATTCTTTAGCTGAAATGTTTGAAAAGTTTTTTGAGGTCTCCCAGACTAACATGACGAACCAAGCGGCCTCAATGCGTAAGCTAGAGGCACAATTGGGCCAACTGGCCCAAATGGTCTTTGAGCGGACCAAAGGCACTTTACCGAGCAACACTAAGAAAACCCCTATGAGCAAGGAAAAAGCCTTGGGGAAGAAAATTTGAAAAAAAACTCACGAGCTCATTGTAGCTTGTAAAATTAATAATATTGAAACTACTGCATTGTGCGATTCTGGAGCGTCTAGAAACATCCTTACCATGCAGGATGTTGCGAAGATGAACCTACATGTTGATACAGCAAACCGGAAGTCGCTAATTTTGGCAAATGGTATTTTTGTTGACACTGAGGGAGGTGTACGAGGAGTTGAAATCGAGGTTAATGGGAAGTGCTTAACCACTGATTTCTAGGTTTTGGGACCCAAGGAAAACAATTCTATTCCTATATTGGGGGTTCCATTCCTGACGGCTAGCGGTGCATCTCTTGATTTTGCCAAAGGATGCGTAACTTGGCCAGTTGTTGCTTCAACCTTGGATATCACTTCTGTACATGACCCTCTTCTCCATAAAACCAATTTCCAAAGTGCTGCAGATATCAAGATTTGTTTAGAACTCTCCTTGGTGGGGGATGCGCATACGGAAGAGATGATTGAGGAAGGACTTTCTAAGGAGATGATCGAGAATAATGAGAAAGAGTTAGAAGAAGAGACCGAGTGCACTAATGCAATGACTACCTTCCCGTTTCCCGTCGCGTCAATTTTTGAGCATGGCGAAACTAGTTCTATTCGGGAGAAATCCCTAGACAATGAATTGTGTAATATTATTTAAAACTTTATCCAGCGATCAGTAGCTTGGGCTGATCCGGTTGCCGTTTTGGTACCGGAAATGAAGCCGCCAAATGCAAAAATAGAACCCACCACGGACTGCAATCTTTGGAAATCTCCCACGGTGGAGAAGCTGAGAAAGGCCAAGAATGTACGCGATGAGCGTTATGCTGCCCTCCGGCGCGAGAAATTTAACATTCGGAGTAAAGGGAAAGCCCTTTCTCCCAATGTAAAACGACACTCTTTTGTTCCCTCGCGCCCCACCGGAGAGACTTATCAAAAGTCCGCATTTTGTTGATTGCTCTCCCCTTTTCCGTAATTCCCTATGCTTTGTGCTTTCTTGTTTTGTTGGTAACTTTTCGTTGCTATGCTTTATTTTTCTGCAATTCTTTAATTCCTGCAAGAACAATATATAAACTGCTAATACAGGTATTTGGTCCACCTTAAGGACGGTAAATAAAAGGGCTATTCGAGAGACAACCCAAGCTTGGACCTTTTTGGTCCCCCTTTTTTTTGCTTTTTTACTTTGCTCTTCTATTATATATTCTGTTATTTGTCTTTCCTTCTGTTCAACCTAATTCGCAGGTCAAGCATACTTTTGTGCGATGCAGCAACCTCTGCCTTCTGGTATGCTCATTCTTTGGAGCATAGGTACCCTATCTCCTCAGCCCTCTTTTTATTTTAGATGTCTATTTTCATTTCTGCCTATGGTTTCATTCAAGTCTGGGGGGAAGAGCCGCTTATGCACTCCACGAGCACATTGATAGCATGCCAGTTTTTTTATTTTATGCTTCATTATTGTAGAATCCTGCTGCACACACCTTGCCACCCACACGAGCGCGCACTTAACCACGCGCGCGGCTTGAGTTAATGTTGTAATTTTGTGTCAATTTTAAAAGGCGATGCTGACTTTGGATTTTAATTTAGAGTAGTTCGAAAATCATGCAGTGCTCCTAATCGAATACTCACGTGGTGTAGAAATTATATAGGTTTAATTTTTCTTTATGCTTGCAAATTTATATTTTTTTTGCACTCGTAAATCATGTTTGTCCTACTCAAAATTGTGAATCCGGAGCAATCTATCGGTAGCGTAGGAATGTGTGTAGGCGTCTCTAGCTTTGTATTGCTCGAGTCGGGAGGACAGATCATTTCTCTCGGTGGCTAAGAACTTGCCCCAAGCTACTTTCGAAGCATTGGTGCATGGTTAGTCTAGCGTGAGAGTGATGTAGGCCATAATGTCTGCCCGGTTGAGCTTTGTACCCTTTCCTAACGTCGCACTCGCTAGCCCCTTTGTGCCTACCCTTCCTTTTGATTCAGCTCCACTATATTCGCCAAAGCCTCATAGCCGAACCTAGTCGCACGCCCAATTTGAGCATTTGTAGTTTACATTTTACGTTGGGTTGTGATGTGGTGATTTGTTTTTGTTATATGTGGATGTGCCCAAACGAAAAATGTGCTGATTTTGTAAAATAAAAATGTGAAAGCTTAAAAGAAAAATCTATAAAAAGAAAAAAAAGGGAAAAGAAAAGAAATAAGAAAAAGTTTAAATGAAAAATATTTTTGAGATTGGATGGTTGTTTGGAGTAGGCGGTGCACCCACCCATTTGTAAAAGTAAGTCTTGGAGTGTGGTGCACCTGCGTTTATTTGGTGGTTAGCGGTTACTACTTTTTGTACGTTAGCTCCTTTTGGTTTGATGCATTACCCATCTTGTTTATCCTTGTTTTCCTCACCGTACCCCATGCCCCATTTTTACCCGAAGTCCTACGGACTCACGCTAGAGTGAAACTAGTGTCGTGGAGAGAGTGCGAACGGGCAAGCATATGGTCCACGACATTGGTGGATTCCTTTGGAGGTGATCACGAGCCCCAATCTTTGGCAATGCTTAGCCAAGCGACTTGCATATTTTCTTCCTACACATGACCGAGCGATTCTCCGGCATTTAATTTTTGAGTAGTGACAATATCTATTTACGTTTGTCGAAAGTTATAAATTTCATAGTATAATTAAAAATTTCTTTTATTATATTTTCTATACGCTTGAGTTTTCGATTTCTCGTTCTACTTTAAATTTAAGATACTTCGTCAGCTAGCTATTTTGGAGTTCATGAGATTATTATTTGCCCGGGATGTGCAAATGGTTAAGTCTGGGGGTGTGATGAGTCCCCATTTTGTACCGAATTCTGGACTCATCTAGGCTTCATTTCATGACTTTGCACTACCATTTAGCGTCATTAGCACTCCTTTTGGTTCGCTACGACAATCCAAGTCTCGTGCACTTTATTATTTTATTTCTGTGTGTGTGTGTATTTCCCTCTTGCTATGCATTTTCTTAATATCTGTGACTGCCATGATCGACAACCCGTCCAGTTTTCCTGCAGGTTCGGGGATCGTGTGGGCGTCCGGGATAGGGCTTTCACCATTTTTTGCAAAGGAGTCAATTGTCTTGCGTTTTTACCCACGCACGACCATTGAACTCTTTGGCGCACGATCATCGGTCGTGCGCAGTCTGGCATCTCTTGTGAATGTTCTGTCTCGCCAATTCGCACGGTCACCAGCTATAACGCGCACGATCACTGCTCGTGTGTTGCCAGTCGTGCGCAGTCATGCCCTCTTCTGAAAAGTTCTGTCTCGCCATTTCGCACAGTCACCATCTATACCTCGCACGATCACTGATCGTGCGCTGTTGATCGTGCGCGAGCTTTGATTTCCTGGTGCAGGTTCTACAGGTTGTTGCCGCACTGGCGCTTACTTTGTTCGCGCTCGACCACTGGTCGTGCGCCAGTGGTCGTGCGCGTTATTTAACTATGCTTCAATAAATCAGCCTGTTCCGCGAATTAGGGTACGAACGGGGGATCAATCTTTGCCTCCACTTTGTCGTTCCGTATCCCAGGCGCTCCATCCATCTCCACCTTCATCCCTACCATCGGGAGGTCACTTTCCGGCGATTCTAAATCATTCTGCATCATCTGGTGATCCTCCCGGCCATTAAAGACCTCTTCTCCAATCTTTGCACCGAAGAAGATGATGAAGACAACCTAGAGAACGAACTTAATGGCCCTCGAGGTGACAGCTCGTCGGTACCGGAAGCCTCCTCGGACTGCACGTGGAAGCGGATTGACAACCCACACCTTCGGCCAACAACTGCGGTGGATCTTCACTTTCTTGGTTTAGTCTTTCTCCATCTCTCTTGTTGTATGGAATGACTTAAGCTTGTAATGAAATTCGATTTCTAGTTGTTTTAATTAGATTATTGTTGTTTCATATTGCTCGTGAGATTTGTGATTTGATGCGCCTCGCCCCATCTCACTTCACTCTGTTCCTTTGTTCCATTCGATTGCACTCCGCACTAAACACCTCACTCACTGGCTCACCGTCCATTCTCCTTACCGAAGTACGGCATCGCGGACGTTACATCCATCTCACCTTGTGAAGCGGTGATTGTGACCTGCATATTTCGCTGTAGTTTATGTGTTTGCAAAACCACCTTCAAAGCCCTTTATTTGTCCTTTATTTAATTAACTCTTATAACGATAATTTCGGATCGTTCGTTGTTCTACGCTAATTGCATTCCTCAAAAGACCGACACTCGGGGATTCATTCCCAAAACTTTATTACTTGTGCGACCGGTGCGCTTGCCGTATTTACACGCATCAAGCTTACTCACTCAACGCCAAGGTTCTGAAAAATCTGTCTAAGGCTGAAAGCATTGAGTGAGACATGCTAACTCAATGCTCTCAACACCATGATTTTGAAAATCTGGCTAAAGCAAAAACATTGAGTGAGACATGCTCACTCAAAGCTCTCAACGCTTAAGATGCTCAAGAAGCAGGAAATTGATTAAGGTAGGAAGCGTTGAGTGAGGAATGCTCACTCAATGCTCTCAATGACTAAATACAGAAAGCATGTGTAATGCACAAGGAATTGAGTAAGGCATGCCCACTCAACGCTCTCAAAGCCAAGAATGAAGAAAAGGCTGAAGAATAAGGAAAGAAAAAAAGCATTGAGTGAGGCTTGCTCACTCAATGCTGTCATCGCGTATATAGACATAATTCTATCTAAGTGTCTTAGCGTTGAGGGAAGCTCAATCACTCAACGCCTATTATACTGATGCTCGATTTTTGCTAAGTCCACAGGTGCTGACGTCAGCAAAATCAGCAAAATCGACACAGTCAACTAATTTCAAATCAAGTACGGAGAAGCTACAGAACATGACAAAATCTGCCAAGAATCAACTGTACGTCTTCTTCCATTAAAGCAAGGTGCAGCTGGAAGCTGCATGTGGACCAAACTGATTCCTAAGAGTCGTTGATCGGCGAGCTACAAATGAAGGAGATTTGCCAAGACGCAGACACCTTTTAGGGCTTTATTGATTTCAAAAGTTGTGGCTAAACTTCATCTTCCTCGCCATTTCTGCCGAGAAAAAGCTTGAAGTCTTCCTGCAATAACCAAAAGTTCAGTGAGCTGTTTCATCTTCATCTGCTAAAGTATAATTAGAAAGATTTCTCATTGATAAAGAGAGTAGAACCATCATTCCCCAGTAGGCCTTATTGGGTTATTAAAGAACTCAAGTTCATCTTATTCTTCAGCAAGTTAAGAATCTTTATTTTGAAACTCTTCCAGCAGAAGCAGAACTTCTTCCTGCTATTGTGAAGTAAGATAGTGTTGAGACATCTCAGCCCTAGGTGTTGAAACAGAAATAGATTTTTTTGTCAAACAAATTAAATCACCTTTCTCCCTGTTGGATCTAATTGGATCTGAGTGTAGGGCTTTTCAAGCCTAAGGTAGGGAAATCTTGCCTGAGCTGTAGGAGAGTATTACTCTCTGAGTGTAGGATTCACTTGTGAATCTGAGGTTGATGTAGCGTACGCTCTTAACGGAGATCTACTCGGGTTGAGGCTCTAATTCACCCTTCAACACACATTTGTACGATCGCACCTACACAAGCATCTATCGTTCTCAACGACGAACCGTCTCCCGCACAAAACATAAACACAATCGTAGAATGATCGACTCTAAATCAGCGGAAAAAATTGAGTCGACTCGTTGCCAAAATCAACGCAAAGGTTGCCAACCTTTTTGAGAGGAAGACCAAGGCTACAAAGCAAAGATCCACTCTAGCAAAATTGATCCACCCAATCCAGAAACAAGAAACAAGAAAGATAATGATTTTAAGCAAAGATTTGAAAGGCAGTTGAAATTAAAGCCGCGGAGAACACGATGGTTCACCTTCCACAAATCTACTTAGAAGAAGCACTTGGAGGAAGAGGGGAGTGTTTACCCAACCCGTTCGTGAAGTACTCTAGATAACTTGTGGTAGAATCACTCTCTCCACGATTCCACCGGCGTCGCACCGAATTGATCTACCGGCATCGCACCGAGTGGCTGCATTCCTTCTTCCTCGGAGTCGCACCAAGAAACGTCGCTGGAGAGCTCCACAAAGAGGGCGGCTGAATAGGAGAAGAGGGGAGCAAGGGGGCGGCTTTTCTCAAGCTGGCCGAAATTTTATAGGAGGGATTTTAGGGTTCCAATTTTCTATCATTTTCTTAATAAGCCTCCTTTTTATAGGAGTTACAAAATTGATTCAACCATCCAAGATTGAGAAGAAACCTCATCAATCCGGATGGTTATTAGCACACCAAAATGTTTTAAATGCATGAAAAAAATAAAAGATTATAAGTTCCAAATAAAATTGCATCTAAAATAAAATAGCATTTAAACTAAATAAAATTGTCTTCAAGTAAGCCTTTAAGTAGGCTTCGCGCGTCACGGGCGGAGATTGTAGCATTGCCTTCTGTTAGCGGTCCAAGAGTCATCATGTCGCCTGAAATCTTTATGTTTTAGTATTTCAGCGTCATCTTCAAGTGGTGGTGGCGAGGCCGCGACATCAATCCTCCCCCGCTCAAAATCACAGATCTCTGATGCGTGGTCCAGGAGATAGCTGCGGTGAAGAGCGGCATCCAATCTTTGAAGCTTTGTCTCGAGTACCCATGAGTCGTCAGAAGGAGGGCGGTAACGCCAACGGATGAGAAAGCGTTGGGTGGCACAATCGGTAGTAGTAAGCGGTTAAACAACAAGTATCTTGTATGGTATAAGAAAGGTTTTGGGAAACCTTGAAAACATGTCAGCAGAAGGAGGAGAAAACAACATACCATCCAATGCTAATCCTGTGGAAATCATAGGAGAGAATTCATTCGGAATACCACGTCCCAACCCATTAGAAATTGTAGTGGAGGGTGAAGACGATAAAGAATTCAACTCTGGTGGAGGCGAAACAAACATCATTAAATCCGAGACATTAAAAATGGGTGAAACACACCAATCAACAGGCAAATCTAAAACAAAAGCATTATCACCGAGTTTCATTATAATCCGGAAGGGGCCGGCGCGCTTTGGAGCTAACTTTTTAACGGTGCCAGTAGGCAGTCGCTCGGGAACTAAGAAGACTAGAACTTGATCGCCGACTTCAAAGTGTGACACTCTCCTATGTTGATTAGCATGAGCTTGATACGATTCGTATTGAGAGGACAAGGTAGCCCGTATACATGCGTGGAGGTCATGAATGTGTTGGGCAAATGATTGTGGGAATTGACTTGCTTTTTATGTTGGGGCAACAAAACCAAGTCAAGCGGCACAGGGGCCTTGTACCCGTAGACAATCTCATTGGGATACATACCCGTGGACCAATTTTTTGAATTATTGTAGGCCAATTGGGCATGGGGAAGAAGTAGGTCTCAAGTACCCTTGTGATCGCTCACAATGCATCTAAGAAGTTTCCCCAAGCTCCGATTAACCACTTCCGTCTGCCCATCAGTTTGTGGGTGGTAGGCGGACGAAAATAATAATTTGGTACCCATTAAAATCCAAAGTGTCTTCCAAAAAAAACTCGTAAACTTGACATCTCTATCCGAGACAATTGTCTTCGGCACTCCACGGTGACTAACGACGTCTTTAAAATACAATTTCGCAATGTGAGACGCGTCATTGGTCCTACTACACGGAATGAAATACGCCATTTTATAAAATCTATCCACAACTACAAAAATTGAATCGTGACGGCGTAAAGTGGTGGGTAGGCCTAGAACATAATCCATGCTCACGTCTTCCCATGGTGTATAAGGTATAGGCAACGGTGTATATAATCCGACGTTTGTTTTGGTGCCCTTGGATACCTGACAAGTACGACAACTACTCACCACCTGTCCCACCATTGCCTTAAGTTTTGGCCAATAGAATTTTTCCTCAACTAACGTAATGGTCTTATCCCTACCAAAATGACCACTCAACCCTCCGCTACGCAGTTCCCAGATGATATGGAGGCGTAACGATCACTACGGAATACACAACTTCCCTTGTCTAAATAGATAGCCATCCTTAATGACGAACACAGATATAATCGTGAGGGAGCTATCTTGGGTAGACAAATATGTGTCCTGAAAATCTGGGCATGTGGCGTACTCATCCTTGATTCTCTCGAATCCTACCACGTTAACCTCCATAGTGGTGAGTAACAGGGTTAAGTGACTAAGAGAATCCATGACTCGATTGTTAGCTCCCAAGGTGTTAGAGATTAAAAGTGTAACCCTGCAGAAAAGATACCCACTTAGCGTGATGCGGGCTGATTTTGTGCTGGCTATTGATGAACTGCAATGCTTCGTGATCGGAGAGGATCACAAACTCTTTAGAGAGGAGATAGTGCCTCCAATGGTGCAAACATCTAATGACGGCATAAAACTCCCTATCGTAATTTGACAAATTCAATTTGGTGCCCGCTAACTTCTTACTAAAATAACTCACAGGGTGTCCGTCCTGACTCAAGACACCTCCTATTCCGGCGCCAGAATCGTCACACGTAAGCTCAAAGACCTTTGGGAAGTCAGGTAGACGTAAGAAAGGTGCCTCAGTCATAAGTTCCTTAATGCGTTGGAAAGAAATAGTGGCGGACTTCGTCCAAGTGAACTCACCTTTCTTCATGTAATCACTAATGGGGGACATAATGCTACTAAAGTCTCGAATGAAACGGCAGTAAAAAGTAGCTAACCCATTGAAACTTCGCACCTCTCGTAACGTGGTCAGTTCGGGCCAATCCTTAATGACCTTAACCTTGTTAAGGTCAACTCTAATGCCTTCCGAACCGACTATGTAGCCTAAGAAATCCACTTCAGTGACAAAGAAGGTGCACTTCTTGAAATTAAGGAATAATGTTTCCTTCCGCAAGGTGGAAAGAACCGACCTCATGTGGCAGACGTGCTCAGCAGTGGTGGTACTAAAGACTAGGTTGTCATCGAAATAGATGACCACAAACTTCCCCATGTAAGGCTGAAAGACATGTGTCATCATCTGGGAGAAGGTACTGGGGGCATTGGATAGCCCAAAGGGCATCACAAGCACCTCGTATAACCCATCCTTAGACTTAAATGTAGTCTTCCATTTGTCCCACTCACGGATCCTGATCTGGTGATAGCCACTCCGCAAATCTAACTTTGAAAAAATGGTAGCGCCAGATAAGAAATCTAGGAGGTCATCTAGTCGCGAAATAGGAAATCTATATTTGACGGTAATCTTGTTGATAGCATGGCTATCAACACACATTCGCCACGTACAATCCTTCTTGGGAGCAAGAAGGGACGGTACCGCACATGGACTCATACTAGTCCTAATGAATCCTTTTTTCATCAAATCCTTGATCTGGGTCTGTAACTCTTTATGGGCGGTGGGATGAAGCCTATAGTGGGGCTTGTTTGGTAAGGAGGAACCAGGGATAAGGTCTATCGCATGCTATATATTCCTCAGCGGTGGTAACACCGAAGGCAGCTCATCCGGGTACACGTCCTTATATTCGTCCAACAATACCCATAACTCTTTAGGCAAGTCATCCAATGCTCTCGAATCCTCCTTCGCACTCATAAGAACTAGTGCGTACATCATCCCGTCAAGAAAGGTATTCTTCAGAAATTCTTTTCTACCCACTAGACTCAACGTCTTCCTCTCGACCGGAACAGTTGTGTCCTTAGCCAAAGCTACTGGATCCTTCGGGACGATCGGCCTCAACGTAATGACCTTGCCAATAAATTTAAATTTGTACGTGTTGGCTCTCCCAAATTGTGTCACGTCGCGGTCGTAAAGCTAAGGGCGGCCCAACAACACATGACAATCGTCCATAGGAAGGACATAACACCACACCTCGTCAGTATAGGATTTGATCGAGAGGGGTATAAGGCATCGCTTGGGTACCGAGACGGTATCCTTATTAATCCAAGCTACCTGATAGGGAATCGGGTGGGGCTGTGTACTAAAGGACATACGTATAACGGCATTCTCAGAGATGACGTTTACACAACTGCCACTATCAATGATCAACTTGCACAACTTCTCGCCACTCTTAAAGATCAGGGAAAATATACACATCCTATTCCAGTCATCTAACGGACGAGGAGTGGTCAAGATACAACGCATCACCATAAGGGGGTGATCGTCCTCTAAATCACTTGGGACCCCATCTTGGTCACTCTCCTCAGCAGCCTCATATACATAATCAGTAAGGTCGGTAGTCCACTCTAATAAGGCGATGGCTTCAGTCTTCGTCGGGCATTCAAAGGCGTAGTGACCTTGAATGCCGCAAGAGTAACATGTAGCGTTAGACTTGCTAACTTTCCCGACGGGGATACGCTCACTAGCGGGGTTCATTGTGTTCCTAGCAGTGATCACAACAGACTTTGACTTGGTGGACCGAAACATCCCTTTGTCCTGATATGTGGAGGAAGATTCTCAAGCTGTGGAATTTCCCATCGCATGGGAATAACGGGAGTGAGCTTTAGAGGCTAAGTGCTTTTCGATGTCGAGGGAGGCATTGAAGATCGTGTTCAGATCCGTATGACCATATCGTAAGAGATTCCGCTGAATATCGGGGTGAAGCCCCTTACGAAATCTGGATAGGGTGACCTCGGGGATCTCCCTCAGATCACAATGCACCATACGGTCTTTCAGTTCTCCCATATACTCAGCTACCGAATTTGATCCCTGCCGCAGAGTGGCAAGCTCGTCGAACATCTGTGTCCGATGGTACGCGGGAACGTACTGATCGGTCAATAGGTTCTTCATCACCGGCCAACCTATAAGGGGGGCTTCGTGTCCGGTTCCTAACCTCCTCTCCTAATTCATCCAAAACATCTTTACACGACCTATTAACTTCATCCGGGCAACTTGGACCTTTTGGGGATCCGTCAGGTTGTGCCACTCGAAGTAACCCTCCATGTCCACCGTCAAGTTAAGGAAGATCTTGGGATCTCCCATGCCATCGTAAGTGGGGGCATTAATATTTATGGCCCTCGTGAGATCAAAACCTCTCTCGTGGCGGTGTTCTCGTTGGGGATCTCGGGGGGAGTCCTCATTGGAAACCGAATCAGGAGTTTGTTGGCGCCGGTTGGGCTGCTCAACCTTAATGGGTGGTGGGGGAGGCCTAGCTATATTTTGTAGGATCTGTGCTAACATGATCCTAAGCTCCGTCATTTCGTTATGTAACCCTGCTATGGTCTCGGTGTTGGGATCCCCACGCTCGTTCGCAGCCATCCTAGATGTAGAAGTTGTAGAGTATTCCATTCTTAGTCTAATGTGCATGCTGGTGTAAAATATTTGGAAAGATGAATTTTTTAGGGCTGACCCTACATGAAAAATAGAATATTTTTATAGTTTCCCGATGTGACAAAAATGTAGAACGTTAAAAAATTTTGTTTTTAACAATTCGCTGAAAATTGCAGATTTTGGAGCGCTATTGGAGGACCAGAATTTTTTTTTGTGCGTACCGAAAAGACTAAAGCGAGGACGTTCAATTAGAAAATTGACACAACCGCCAGTGATACCAAATTGATGTAGCGTACTCTCTTAACGGAGATCTACTCGGGATGAGGCTCAAATTCAGCCTTCAACACACTCTTGTACGATCGCACCTACACAAGCATCTATCGTTCTCAACGACGAACCGTCTCGCGCACAAAACATAAACACAATCAGAGAATGATTGATACTAAATCAGCGGTAAAAATTGAGTCGACTTGTTCCCAAAATCAACGCAAAGGTAGCCAACCTTTTTGAGAGGAAGACCAAGGCTACAAAGCCAAGATCCACTCTAGCAAAATGGATCCACCCGATCCGGAAACAAGAAAAAAGAAAGATAACGATTTTAAGCAAAGATTTGAAAGGCGATTGAAATTAAAGCCGCGGAGAACACGATGGTTAACCTTCCACAAATCTACTTAGAAGAAGCACTTGGAGGAAGAGGGGAGAGTTTATCCAACCCGTTGGCATCAAGTACTCTAGATAACATGTGGGAGAATCACTCTCTCCACGATTCCACCGGCGTCGCACCGAATGGATCAATCGGCGTCGCACCGAGTGGCTGTAGTCCTTCTTCCTCAGAGTCGCACCAAGAAACCTCGACGGAGAGCTCCACAAAGGGGGCGGCCGAATAGGAGAAGAGGGAAGCAAGAGGGCGGCTTTTCTCAAGCTTGTCGAAATTTTAGAGGAGGGATTTTATTGTTCCAATTTTCTATCATTCACTTAATAAGCCTCCTATATATAGGAGTTACAAAATAGATCCAACCATCCAAGATTGAGATGAAACCTCATCAATCCGGATGGTTATTAGCACACCAAAATGTTTTAAATGCATGAAAAAAATAAAATATTACAAGTTCAAAATAAAATTGCATCTTAAATAAAATAGCATTTAAACTAAAAAAAATTGTCTTCAAGTAAGCCTTTAAGTAGGCTTCACGCGCCGCGGGCGGCGATTGTAGCATTGCCTTCCGTTAGCGGTCCAAGAGTCATCATGTCGCCTGAAATCTTTATGTTTAAGTATTTCTGCATCATCTTCAAGTGGTGGTGGCGAGGCCGCGACATCAGAGGTGGGGCTTAAGTGCCTGAGGTAGGTGAGTTATTCTCACTGAGTAGTAGGGCACTTGTGCCTGAGCTGTAGGATCCCATGGATTTGAGGTAGGGTTTAACAGCCTGAGGAAAGAGACTCATTCTCTCTAAGGTAGGATCCCTAGTGGAATTGAGGTAGGGTTTTTCTCCCAGCCTGAGAGTAGGGCCTTTGGCCTGAGTAAGGTGATCTGCTAATCACTAAGTTGTTGGCCCTTGTGGTTGAGTTGTAATTCTTGGAGGAGACTAAGGTGTCCTGAGGGATCTGAGGTGTAAGCTCTTTGGAGCAGTGGTTTGGAGAAGTGCCTTGACTAACACGAATTTGGTAAGGTGGGAGGAGAGTGGATGTACACAAAAGTTGGGAAACAACTATAAATCTGTGTGTGCTTTTCTGTGTAGTTTTCTTTGTACAGGTACTTGAAAGCTAATTACTGCCAACACACTAAGTACTAAGAAAGATAAAATTAAAAGCTAATAATATTATTGAGACAACCTATTCACCCCACCTAAGTTGAAAACTACCTTGAAAATAAAGACTTTCAAGTGGTCTCAGAGGGAGGTTGCTGAAAAAGGATCTAACCATCTAAGTGATCTTCCAAGGTAGCTACAAACTGTCCTTATGGGTTCAATAGTGAAATACAAGGAGTTGGGTGCCATGAAGCTTCATATCTACAGGATGGAGGGATTTGACATTCTGAAGGAGAGGGTCAGGTTGTTCATGGAAACAACTGATCCTAGAAACTTTATAACTATTAAAGAAGGACCTTTCATCCCCATAAAAGTGTCTGTCTTGGATGCAAACATCCAGACACCCAAGGCTTATGATGAGATGATGAAGGATGAAGTCATTCTTGCCACCATGAACAAGAGGTCTCAGAATGTCATTGTCAGTGCAATTGATGATTCTACCCTTCTAAATCTGATTCACTGCAAAACTGCAAAGGAGATGTGGGACACTCTAGTAATCTACATTGAAGGCACAGAGGAGGTCAGGGAGGATAGAAAGTATATGCTCAACTAGTAGTATAAGCCCTTCAGACAGTTCAAGGGAGAGAACATATCCACCTGCTATGAAAAATTCTTCAGGATAGTAAGCAAGCTAAAGACCTAAGGAAAGGTATTTAGTCATTATGAGCTAAATGATTAGCTCCTCAGGTCTCTCACTAGAGACTAGGATACAAAGATATGTTCCATCAGATAAATGGCTAAGCAGGGTGACACTCCACCCCACACCCTATTTGGAAAACTGCTCTCTTATGAGATGCGGCTAACAATCAGGAAAGAGGAAGAGACCAACATCAAGTCTCAAGCCAATGAGAAGACAGTGGCTTTCAAAGCTGAAGCCACAAGGAAAAGTAGGAGAATGACCCCTTCTCCTATTAGAAGATTAGGAGATTCATACAGCTTTAAATAAGATGCATCAGACAGTAGCAAGTCTGATGAGGATTTTGCTTTTTTTCTCCAGGCAACTCCATAGGCTGATGAAGAAGAAGCACTGGATGAGTAGGCCCTCCACCTCAACTCATCACTGGATGAAAACATCAAAGGAGGATATGTATGGCTCTACACCCAGTAAACTGAATTCTTCTAATATTGTCTGTTACTACAGCAAGCCAGAGCATGTCTTTACTGATTGCCCTGTGAAGAGAAGAGAGGATGGTGAGAAGAAATCTCACCAAAAAGAACAAGGGAAAGAAATAAAAGCCCCATGTGGCTAAGAAAGAGAAAAACTGGACAGACTCATCATCATCAGAGTCTGAAGAAAAGGATGTCTATATTGGGCTAGTTGCTGTTACTGCTTAACAGGAAACTATTTCGGCAGATGAAGACTATCCTGCTGCAAGGATTGGAGTCAGGGCCCCTCTGTCTCTGTTGGACTGCGACTCAGAGGTGGATGATGATGAAGAAGATTCCTATAGCTGTCTTGGGCTGATGACAATGACTGATGAAGAGGTCTGCTAGGATCAGCCTGGTCAAAGTAAGGTACATTCCCAATGCATTACTATGTCTAAGTATGAGACAAGTCCCTATGTAGAAGCCTCTTCATCTAATAGTGAAGTTGATTCTTTCTCAAAAGGTGATGTCAATCAATTGATTGATAGATATAGTGAACTGCTGGATGTCTTTATGAAATGCAATAAGTTGACTAAGAAGCAGGATGTAACATCTAATTTCCGACTAGACCCCTAGGAGTGGTTTTGTCATGACTAGGTCATGACAAAACCATAAGAAGCCCAAGAAGACCAAGAGAGCTTAGGTAGGAAGGTGAAAATCACCTTGGTCTGCAAATAGTAGGTCACAAACTTGCTCAAAATAAGATTATGACTCGGGCGTCAAGTGCACTCAATGCCATAAGCAGAATGTCGTTCAGTGCACTGACTGCACTCAACGCCATCTTATAGGTGGGTTGGCGTTGAGTGCGTCGGGTGCAAACAATGCCATAAGTTGAATGGAGCTGAGTGCAGTGACTGCACTCAACGCCATCTGGTATTGTCTGGATGGCGTTGAGTGAGCTGAGCTCACTCAACGCCATAGTCTGGGTGGAGTTGACTGAGCAGAGCTCACTCAACACCATAATCTGGATGGCGTTGAGTGAGCTGATCTCACTCAACACCATAGTCTTGGTGGCGTTGAGTGAGCTCTCAACACCATAATCTGATGGCATTGAGTGAGCTGAACTCACTCAACGCCATAGTCTGGATGGCATTGAGTGAGCAGAGCTCACTCAACGCCATAATCTGGATGGCGTTGAGTGAGTTGAGCTCACTCAACGCCATTGTCTGGAAGGGCCGTATTCGGGATGGCATTGAGTGAGCAGAGCTCACTCAACGACGTATCCTGGATGGCGTTGAGTGAGCAAAGCTCACTCAATGTCGCAGTATGGATGGCGTTAAGTGAGTAGAGCTCACTCAACGCCATATCCTGGATGGCGTTGAGTGAGCTGAGCTCACTCAACGCCATTTTACTTAGAATTTTTTTAGCTTGTCTGATGGTTCAGTTGAACCGGGCCGGTCTATAAAGTGGGTCTGAATGCGTTATTGGGCCGTTTTTCCCTTATTAAGACTTAGTTAAATCTTATTTTATGATTTTGACCGGCTATGCCACGTGGCAGCCGTTCCTCCTCCTTTTAGCCATGGCCGAGCGTCGGTTTGCATGGCCATTAATGGCTTTTAAGGCTCAGCTCCACCCTCTCCCCCTTGAAACGACTGGATTCTACTCCTCTCGGGGAGAGGAGGAGATTCCAGTCTTCTCTTAGCTATTTTGAGCCATTTCATCTCCCCTCCACCATGGTCGAAGCATGCTTTTAAGGAGGCATTAATGGCTGGACAGCTTATACCACCACCCGCAGCCTTGTTTCTCCTTTAAAAGACTCCCTAGACTTAGAGAGGAAGTTTTCACCTTTGACCGACAAAGCTAAAGATTATTACCTTGTTGTTGAGGAATTCCGGCGACGCCACCACAGCGCAAATGGCATCCCGACGATCGGCTCGATTCCAAACCGCGAACAAGGTCCTCCTCTACCTTTTCTTCTATGGATAGATCTTAGGAATTATTAGGAGAGACATCGGGCTCAAAAGAGCTGGATCAGGTCAGCGTTTTCATGGGTTTTTCTGAAATTCATGGTGTTCGGGTTCGCCGGAAACCTCCACCTCCGGCGGCCAAACCACCGCTGACCGATAGCCACCACCTCGACGGAGGTAGTGGTGGCGGTGGCTGGCCAAGGAGGTGGACAAATGGCCGCCGGCTGCTCAAGCAAAGCTACAAGTTTTAAGCGTTTTTTTTAGGTTGCTGGTTTCGGGTTTTTGAGAAGATAAACAGTGCCATATATTAAATCTGATATATATCTATAGATAATATATAGTGATTAATCACTTTTATCAAGCTCATTTTGATGCTTTTAAATGTGGCACTTAGAGGGCGTTTTAGGAAAAATGGCCAGTCACAGAAGTTGTAGCCCTTCGAGTCTAGATTATTCTTAAATTTATTTCAACTCGATTAGGTAAGTGGTTTACCACAACACCTACTTTGGTGGGACCTATACCTAGGGCTATCCTGAGATTAAAATGGATGGACACCTTTCATCCCTTGTCCAAATAAGCTGAAATTTGGTCAGGGGGTCTACCATAGCTATAGATAAGTCCTGTCCAAAAATGGGAATTTTCGGAGAATATTTTTCTATAGTTTTTGGAAATATTTAATAAAACATTTATAAATTAATTAGGTGTCATAAACACCTCAAAATCCCCCCAAATTTTGGTGGGTACTCTTAGAGAACATGTAAAGGCTCTGGTAAAAATTTCATCTCATTTGGAGAGGTTTTAAATAGGTTTTTATCAAACCCTAGGTTGACCCTTATAGGGTTAATTAGGTCCCAACACCCCCTTGGGGTTTTGAGTGGTCAAATCACCTCAACAGATGCAGAAATTTTTGACACTGACTTGGCATGGCTAATGTCACCCTCTTAAGTAAAATGGTGTGATTTAGGGTTGATTTACCTTAGGGTTCAAACTCAAACCCTTAAGAAGGGTTTTTGAGTGTTGTGAAGGGCATAGGGGCAAATGGCCTTGTGTGACCTTGTAACTCAGTAGAGTTGAAGGAAGTGTAACCTAAGTTCTCTGGTAGAAATCTTGGAGGATTTGGAGGTAGGTAGATACCTAAAAACCATAACCCTAGTTTTAGGGTAGAAGTTCAATTATGATAACACAGTCACTAAACCTTAGTTAAAAGTTGTGAAACATGAGTGGAGTAAGTTCTAGACTAAGTAGAACCCATAGTAATTTTATTAGGATTTTTTGGATTATATTTCAAGTACTTTATTTGTTAGGTAACAATTTGCTCAAACTGGTGTTTTAATTATTTTGATTACTCTATTCATTTGAATCTGATGAAACTGGGTCAGCAGATGTTTTAGGTCTAAAGGAATATTCCTGAATTTTTTTTTACAAATTTTAGGTGATTATATCTAGTACTTCCTTCATAAATTCCAAAAGGGTAATTATGGTCAATAAATCATTTGGAGCAAAGTACTTACTATAAAATTATGAAACCTGCCCAATGATGTTTTCAGATCAATATCTAGTTGTATAATTTTATTCATGATTTTTAGGAGAATATATACAATACTTGCTTCACAAATATACCTTTTTGAGATTTTGGTAATTATTTATTCTAGAACTAGATCCCCATTGAAGAATTATGAAATTTGGCCACTGATGTTTTTAGGACAGTATCTGCTCTAGAAAATTAAGTAAGAATTTTTGGATGATTATCTACTGCACATACTTCATTAATGGAAGGAGATAGGATTTATTATCAAAATTAAATTAGAGTCCCTAAAATACTGGAAAATTTGTTATATCTTGGCTTTACTATTAAATTATTGTTTAGAATTTATCATGATTTTATGAAGCTTTATACATACCTGAAAAGTGCACTTCATGTTCAATTTGTAGCCCTTAGAAGCTTTAAGGAAAATTAATTAAATGCCATATAAATTAGGAAGATTACAATTTTCTGGATTTAGTATATTTGTGTCATGATAAGTTCCCAGAAAATAATTTAGGGCATTTGGATGATTATTTAGATTGTCTCCTATCCGGTTTGACATATAGCCTAGGCTGGTCTGCATATAGAAAATTGTTAAATTGCAATAGGACATGATCTGGGATAGTTGTTGGAGTTTGTAATTTTAGATGGGTGGACTTATGGGGATGATTTCACTATAAGGGGATAGGAACAGTAGTGAGAAGTGGTTTGGCTAGAGTCTAGAGGTTGGGGTTCGACGAAAGATCGTTTTCCCGAGGAGAGGAAGAGTCAAAATCACCCTAGGATTAGCCCACTATAATATTAGAAGGGAATGGGTTAAGGGAATCAACCAATAATAATAAGTGCCTTGTGAAAGGGAACGATGGGCTTCAGCTACCATCATAGTTTCTAGTGCCCTTTGAGAGCCCTTCTTAGGGAATACCAGGGGTAGTCCTGGGTTAACGTAAATTGTATTAACAAACTAATAAGAGTAACTTTGTAATTAGGGTTTCACGTTTCACAAACACTGTTAGCACGGGAAGATAGTTGGGAGCTTCGACTAGGTTGGTTAAGAGACGGACAGAATGGTCCGGGGAGCTTCGGCTCGGTTGGTTAAGAGACGGACAGGATGGTCCGGGGAGCTTCGGCTGGATTGGTTTGATACGATAAATATTGCATGTGCATAGTCAGGAAAGAAAATTAATGTGGTGGGTCTTCGGTATTGGAGGGTCGATGCACCGACTCCAATACGTTGACTCGGCAAGTATGGTTAGCACTTTGCCAACAGAAGTCCGGTGCGCCAGCCGGCAAGAGTACGCAAGAGTCCGCTTTGTGCACCAAGTTTTTAGGTGTATGATAGGTCTGACCAGTAGTGCTTACTGGTTTAGAGGTGGGCGAGGCCCAACCCACCGATTATGTCTGCCACTACGGAGGTATCCTGGGAGGTAACGACTCCGAATGGGGGAACTAAAGGTCTGTGTACACAGAGTCGGGTGTGTGTGTTGCACTTGCATTATTCATCATACCCACTAGCATGTCATGGCATAATCGATTTATTTAACCCCTGACACCTAATGTATAAGTGGAATGGGACGCTTATACAATAGGCCTTACAAAACGACCCCTTGGTCTATAAGCTTGTGTTGGCAAGTTTATATATTAAGGTTAAATTCTATATATATGCTGTTGTTTGGTAACCGACACCCCAACGTATAAGTGGTATGGGACACTTTATACGATGGGTGTAACACCCCAATTTGTCGTAGGAGCGGCGGGGATTGTTTTTGGCCAAGTTAGATTTTTGGTGCAGGTGACACGGCCCCCGACACGGGCGTGTCGGAGACCGTGTCGGGCGTGTCGAGCTCGAATCGTCGAATTGGCCGTGTAGTCGACCACTGTTGGTCGACGTTGGTCGTGTGGAGGGACACGGCCTAGGACACGGGCGTGTCCCAGGCCGTGTCACTCAAGGAAATCGTCGAAGTGGTACACGGGCCGTGACACGGGCACAGACATGGGCGTGTCAAATGTGACACGGGCGTGTCCCATACCGTGTCACCAAGCCGTGTACCACTCTGACTGCAAGGTGTCAATTTATTGCATATGGGGGGCGTGACACGGGTCCCGACACGGGCGTGTCGCAGGCGACACGGGCGTGTCGGCAGCCGTGTCACATGCCGTGTGCTGGTTTTCAATCTGGATCGAGACGGCGAATGAGCTACACGGCCAGGCACACGGCCGTGTGCCAACCCTTGTTCGGCCCAGATTTTATAATTTGGGGCTTAATCGTGGCCGTTCATTTCCTTGGCTTTGGATCTGATGGTGGGGGGCTGCTCCTGGGAGGTTTTAGCCGGGAATAGGGTTTAGAAACCCTCATTTCTCTTGAGTTGTTCTCTTTCTAAAAGCTAGAGAGAGGAGAGAGCAAGGAGGAGGAAGAAGGACTAGATCCGGCTGCCGGAAGAGCTTCGGAGCCCCGAATCGCGATCCGAGTCCAGATCCGTGGAGGCGACGCCGTTGCGGTGCTTTCCAACCGTGTAGTTTTCGATGGGGCCGCGGAAGAATGCAAGGGTAACGATTTCTCATCCTTGGTCATGTGAAGCCCTCTTTTCCTTTGCATAGGAAGTCCGCTCTCGCGAGTGAGCGAAGAGTTGGAGCGTTCCTTGGGGTAGATATGTGAAGTCCCCCTTGTATAGAGTCCGTATGCGAAAACGGACATAGGCATTGTATGTGAAGCCTATCCGGACAAGTAGAGCCAGATCGGTGATGTTGCATTGCATACGAACCGGGGAAGACTCCGGGTGTTTGGGTGTTTTTCGGGTTTTCTACGTGGTAGATTGCATCAGGGAGCCTTGGAGATTAACTCCATGGTGCACCCGGAAAATTGGGCAAAGGCGGGTTTTGCCAACACGGTGGCCGGGGAGCCAACGTGAACATAACCGAGTTATGTGATTGTTGTGGCGGAAACGGGACTCGGTGAGTCTTGACCTGCGCATATGGCTTAAATTGCTGTTGCGGTATGAGCACGGGTCAGGCGGAACCGTGCCCGGTCTATGTCGTTCGGTAGGACCGTTGGCATGGATGAGGGTCTTCGGCGGTCTATGGCTTAAATTGTCGTGACCAAGGCCAGGAAGGCAAAATGCTCATATGGACGACCGTTCAAGAGGCGGTGGTGGATTGGGAACGTCTATGGCTTGAATTGACGTGACGTTGGCCGGTTCGCCGAGAATGTGCCCTGAGTGCACGGGGTGTGTGGCCATGCGAGCCTACGCCTGTGTTGATGTGTGTTCACACTAAGAGCATTGCCTATACTAATGAAGTGCAGGGAAAGAGCATCGCCGCCCCGATTTTGGGGGCGGGATCGTTATAATTTGGTCAGCATTGCTGACCGTTGCTATTGTTTGCCACCGGGCGGTGGTTTGTGGCTTGCAGGTGCTGCGGAGCAGGGCAGGAAATAGCGGGCTAAAGCCCTTGTTGCTGTGCCAGCCCTCGAAGGCCTAATTGCTTATGTATCTTTCCCGTTTTCATGTATGGCCGGCCTGCGTGCCGAAGTTTGGAAAACACTATTAAGTGAACAATGTAAGGCCTTAAGGCCAGTTCTCTTTTGTGTTTGATTACATTCCTGAGTTGGTAGTGGACATTCATGCTTTGTAGCAGGGTTCTTATTTTCTTTTACAACTTAATAATTTGCTTCCGCTAGGTGTTGTGTAGGACGACATGATTGGTTGAATGGTTTCAACGCATAACCAACCGGTCTGTCCGTAGTATATGGCGTCGGGCCCCGGCCGGACCTACTGCTATATGCTATGCGACGGATAGGGGTGTTACAAATTGGTATCAGACTACTGGTTTCGGTCAAGCTTAAATGAATTCGTGGACGAATTCACTTTAAGGGGTGGTGAGCACATGCGTGTGTCATCGTTATAACATGAAAAGAACACATGAATGTCCACTTAGGAATGAAAATATACATGTTTGAGGAACCTGCGTGTTCCAATAATTGCTGTTTGCAGTAATTTTTGGGTCGCTTATCGGTGTTTTGCACGATTATAGGTGACCAGAAGTGGTGCTGGGCCGTCTGAACGGCCAGGTTCTGAGGCGAGCAGTGCGCCAAGCGATGCGCCTGCAACACCTCCGTCTGCCGAGACCATTACGTTGGTGGCAGAAGCGGTCATGGCAATGATCAATGCACAGCCTGCAAGGCAGGTGCAGCAGCCCGCTCCTGCTATGGAGCAACTACCGCTTCAGACGGCAGAGCAAAGGAGGGTTGAGCAAGTAGTGTTGGAGCCAGAGTTGCCTCGGAGAGCAACGGAAAGACAACTGAAGCACGTGATGGGCTTTCACCCACCTGTATTCACGGGCGCAGAAACCCCCACCCAAGCAGAGGATTGGCTCTCAAGGGTCAACAGGGTGATGACTGCGACGGAGACGGAAGAGTGGCAGAAGACCACTATAGCGACGTTCCTTTTGGAGTGGGACACAAGGTTATGGTGGGAAGGCCTAGAGCTACATCAGTTGCGGGGAAGGCCGTTGGCCGAAGTTTCGATGGAGGAGTTTGCGAGACTATTCATGGCTCGATACCTCCCCTCGGCGCAGAGAATTGCGCTAGAAAGCGAGTTTCAGAAGTTAGTGCAAGGGGATTGCACCGTTGATGAGTACCTCCACGAGTTTACTCGGTTGGGGAGATATGCCGTCGCTACCTTCGCAGACGAGGAGCGCAAGACGAGCCGCTTCTATGAAGGGTTAAGAGATGATCTAAGATTGCTACTGTCGGGGCCCAAGGCGCAGGGTTTCATGACCCTGGTTAGTTCGGCCCGGTCCTTGGAGAAGGACATGAAGAATGTCCAAGCGAAGAAGGAATCCGGTAGCAAGAAAGCGGAGTTCAAGGCACCGACTACGTCGAAGTCGGGCTACCGCAGGTTCTATAAGAAAGCTAAGACGTCGGGTCCAGCTGCTTCAGGTGCCTCGGGGACAACTACCAATCGAACCCCGGGCGCTTGTTTCACGTGTGGAAAGCCGGGGCACTTTGCCCGTGATTGCTGGAGTGGATGCTCAAAGTCTGAAAGGAAACAAGGAGCTACCTACGAGGAGAAGGGCAAAGCGGTGGAATCGACCGCGTCCCACTATGCTCCGACTCAGCCTAGAGTCTATAACTTGGGCCAACAGGAGGCCATCAAGCAAGCGGATGTGGTGACAGGTATGAGTTAATTTATAGCAAGTTAGCTTTAATACCGTTATCTATTGCTTGTTAGCCTAATATTGTTTGTATAGGCTTTGTTGTGATTAACGATAGTCCGGCACGGGCACTGTTCGATACGGGAGCTTCACACTCCTTCTTGTCTGAAAGCTTTATATCGCGCATTGGAGTCCCTTCTTCGATGGTGAAGGATAAGTTGGATGTGCTGCTACCGAATGGGTGCTCGATGCGTGCGGACAGGGTGTGCGCCGTAAAGGTTCACATTGGGAGCCAATAGTTCGACTTGCTAGCGTCATTGCTGCCGCTAGTAGAGTTCGACATGATCTTTGGAATGGATTGGCTGTCAGAGCAGAAAGCTTGGATTGACTGTGACCGGAAGGAGGTCAAGCTGGGTGTAGGGCGGGAGACTACATTCGAGGGGTTAAAGGGGTCGAGCAGGACACTGATGTCTGCTCTTCAGGTGGTAAAGGCAGTTCGTGTTGGTGCAGAGCTGTTCTTTGCAATAGTGGGGGCTGTGGAGCCAAAGTCCCCGTTGGATAGCATCCCCGTGGTTTGCGAATACCCCGATGTGTTCCCGGATAGCCTTCCCGGAGCCCCACCGCAGCGGGAGATTGATTTCACCATCGAGCTCGTACCGGGGGCCAAACCGGTGTCACGTGCTCCATATAGGTTGGCGCCTAAGGAGATGGCAGAGTTGAAAGTTCAGCTAGAGGAGCTGATGGAGCAAGGATATGTGCGTCCAAGCTCGTCGCCTTGGAGCGCACCGGCCCTCTTCGTTAAGAAGAAGGACGGGAGTATGCAGCTGTGTATCGACTATAGAGAGTTGAACAAGCTGACGGAGAAGAATAAGTACCCGATCTCGAGGATTGATGATCTCTTTGATCAGTTAGTCGGATCGTCGGTATACTCCAAGTTGGACTTGAAGTCGGGGTACCATCAGCTGAGGATCAGGGAGTGTGATATCCCGAAGACGGCGTTCAGTACGAGGTATGGGCATTTCGAGTTCACGGTCATGCCGTTTGGACTGACGAATGCGCCATCGGTGTTTATGGATCTGATGAACAGGACGTTCAGAGATTTCCTGGATCGCTTTGTGATCGTCTTTATTGACGATATTTTGGTATACTCGCAGTGCGAAGAAGACCACTTCAAGCATTTGCATTTGGTGTTGGAGACTTTGAGGAGGAATGAGCTTTACGCAAAGTTCTCCAAGTGCGAGTTCTGGCTACCCTCGGTAGCGTTCCTTGGTCATATAGTGAGTGGGGAAGGTATAGCGGTGGATCCGGCGAAGATTGTTGCGATACGGGAGTGGCCTGCGTTATCTTCTGTCGCGGAAGTCCGTAGTTTTCTCGGGCTTGCCGGATATTACAGGCGCTTCGTAGAGAACTTCTCGCGGGTAGCGTTACCTCTCACGAAGTTGACAAGGAAGGATCAGAAATTCTTGTGGACGCAAGAGTGCGTGCAAGCTTTTGAGGAGCTGAAGAGGCGGTTGACCACGGCGCCAGTGCTTAGTTCGCCGAGTGGGACCGAGGGCTTTGAGGTGTATAGCGACGCTTCGGGTAGTGGCTTGGGCTGCGTGTTGTTGCAGCATGGAATTGTGATCGCGTATGGATCGCGTCAGCTGAAAGTGCATGAAAGAAATTATCCGGTGCACGACTTGGAGTTGGCAGCCGTGATTTTTGCACTCAAGTTGTGGAGGCACTACCTATACGGCGTAAGAGTCGATATATACACCGATCACAAGAGCCTAAAATACTTGTTGGATCAAAAGGACCTTAATATGAGGCAGAGGAGGTGGATGGAGTTCCTGGGGGACTACACCTTCAAGATACATTATGTACCCGGGAAGGGCAATGCAGTTGCGGATGCGCTGAGCCGCAGGGCTCCCGCCCAAGCCAACTGGTTGTCGGTGCATGATGAGCGGCTAGTACGGGAGTTGGAGGAGCGTGAGATCTGTTGCGTTGACAAGCAGACGAGCGCCAAAGAAATGCTAAACTGGACGGAAGTGCAGTATGACCTGGCTGACCGGGTTCGGCAGGCATTGGAGTTAGATGACTCCATGAAGGAGCTTATGGAGGCCGCTGTGGATGGGTTAAATTCCCAGTTCTCGGTGGATGATGGTTTGTTAAGGAAGGATCATCGGTTGTGCGTCCCGAGTGGGGGTAACCTCCGGGCGGAGTTGATGTACGAGGCTCATCATACCAAGTACTCAATCCACCCAGGGAGCACGAAGATGTATCGTGATCTCAAGAAGCTGTTTTGGTGGCCGAGGCTTAAGAAAGATGTGGCGTTGTACGTGGCTAAATGCCAAATGTGCGCCTTGGTGAAGGCGGAGTGCCAAAAGCCAGGAGGATTTCTGAAGTCCTTGCCTATACCGGAGTGGAAATTCGATGATATATCTATGGACTTTGTGCACGGGTTGCCAAGGTCGCAGAAGGGGAACGACGCCATCTGGGTGATCGTAGATCGACTAACCAAGGTGTCGCATTTCATTCCGCATAGGAAGGATGATCCAGTGGAGAAATTGGCAAAGTTGTATGTCGACAATATTGTTAGGCTGCATGGTGTGCCCCGTAGCATTGTAAGTGATCGCGATGGGCGATTCACGTCAAATGGTCGGAGGTTGGTGCAGCAGATGCTGGGAACAAAGTTAAAGTTCAGCACAGCTTTCCATCCGCAGACGGATGGGCAGACCGAGAGGGTCAATAGAACGATGGAGGACATGCTCCGCATGTGTGTTCTAGACTTTGGGAAGCATTGGGAAGACCACCTTTATTTGGTGGAGTTCGCGTACAACAACAGCTACCAAGAGAGTATACAAATGGCGCCCTTCGAGGCCCTGTATGGTAGGAAGTGTCGCACGCCGCTATCGTAGCTTGAAGCGGGTGAAGCAAGGTTGTACAAGAAACAAGAGGTGGAGAGTGCTACCTCGTTAGTACGGATCATTCGGGAGCGCTTGTTGATCGCTCAGGACCGGCAGGCGAAGTATTATAATGCCAAGCACCGGAACGTGGAGTTCGCGGTAGGCGATTGGGTATACCTGAAAGTGAAGCCGTTCAAGGGGGTTTCGCGGGTGAGACGCTTGAAGAAGCTGAGCCCAAGATACCTTGGACCTTTTGAGGTTCTGGAGCGAGTCGGCGAAGCTGCTTACCGTTTGAAGCTATCGGTGGAGTTGAGTGGATTATATGATGTATTCCACATTTCTGTGTTGCGGAAGGCGGTGCAAGAGCCTTCGCAGGTGATCGCGGTTGACCAAGTGCCGGTGGACGAAGGGTTGACGACAAGGGTCAAGCCCGTCCGCATTGAAGATGTTGAGGTCAAGAGGCTTCGTAACAAGGAGATCCGGATGGTTAAGGTCCGTTGGGATAACTGCGGGCGTGAGGAGCTCTCTTGGGAACGGGAGCAGACTATGCTCGAGGAGTACCCGGAACTATTCCGCTCAGGTACTGTTTTACGTGAAGTCCTGTTTTCCTTTATTAATTTCGTGGACGAAATTCTTTAAGGGGGGTAGAATTGTAACACCCCAATTTGTCGTAGGAGCGGCGGGGATCGTTTTTGGCCAAGTTAGATTTTTGGTGCAGGTGACACGGCCCCCGACACGGGCGTGTCGGAGACCGTGTCGGGCGTGTCGAGCTCGAATCGTCGAATTGGCCGTGTAGTCGACCAGTGTTGGTCGACGTTGGTCGTGTGGAGGGACACGGCCTAGGACACGGGCGTGTCCCAGGCCGTGTCACTCAAGGAAATCGTCGAAGTGGTACACGGGCCGTGACACGGGCACAGACACGGGCGTGTCAAATGTGACACGGGCGTGTCCCATACCGTGTCACCAAGCCGTGTACCACTCTGACTGCAAGGTGTCGATTTATTGCATACGGGGGGCTTGACACGGGTCCCGACACAGGCGTGTCGCAGGCGACACGGGCTTGTCGGCGGCCGTGTCACATGCCGTGTGCTGGTTTTCAATCTGGATCGAGACGGCGAATGAGCTACACGGCCAGGCACACGGTCGTGTGCCAACCCGTGTTCGGCCCAGATTTTATAATTTGGGGCTTAATCGTGGCCGTTCATTTCCTTGGCTTTGGATCCGATGGTGGGGGGCTGCTCCTGGGAGGTTTTAGCCGGGAATAGGGTTTAGAAACCCTCATTTCTCTTGAGTGGTTCTCTTTCTAAAAGCTAGAGAGAGGAGAGAGCAAGGAGGAGGAAGAAGGACTAGATCCGGCCGCCGCAAGAGCTTCGGAGCCCCGAATCGCGATCCGAGTCCAGATCCGAGGAGGCGACGCCGTTGCGGTGCTTTCCAACCGTGTAGTTTTCGATGGCGCCGCGAAAGAATGAAAGGGTAACGATTTCTCATCCTTGGGCATGTGAAGCCCTCTTTTGCTTTGCATAGGAAGCCCGCTCTCGCGAGTGAGCGAAGAGTTGGAGTGTTCCTTGGGGTAGATATGTGAAGTCCCCCTTGTGTAAAGTCCGTATGCGAAAACGGACATAGGCATTGTGTGTGAAGCCTATCCGGACAAGTAGAGCCGGATCGGTGATGTTGCATTGCATACGAACCGGGGAAGACTCCGGGTGTTTGGGTGTTTTTCGGGTTTTCTACGTGGTAGATTGCATCAGGGAGCCTTGGAGATTAACTCCAAGGTGCACCCGGAAAACTGGGCAAAGGCGGGTTTTGCCAACACGGTGGCCGGGGAGCCAACGTGAACATAACCGGGTTATGTGATTGTTGTGGCGGAAACGGGACTCGGTGAGTCTTGACCTGCGCATATAGCTTAAATTGCCGTTGCGGTATGAGCACGGGTCAGGCGGAACCGTACCCGGTCTATGTCGTTCGGTAGGACCGTTCGCATGGATGAGGGTCTTCGGCGGTCTATGGCTTAAATTGTCGTGACCAAGGCCAGGAAGGCAGAATGCTCATATGGACGACCGTTCAAGAGGCGGTGGTGGATTGGGAACTTCTATGGCTTGAATTGACATGACGTTGGCCGGTTCGCCGAGAATGTGCCCTGAGTGCACGGGGTGTGTGGCCGTGCGAGCCTACGCCTGTGTTGATGTGTGTTCACACTAATAGCATTGCCTATACTAATGAAGTGCAGGGAAAGAGCATCGCCGCCCCGATTTTGGGGGCGGGATCGTTATAATTTGGTCAGCATTGCTGACCGTTGCTATTGTTTGCCACCGGGCGGTGGTTTGTGGCTTGCAGGTACTGCGGAGCAGGGCGGGAAATAGCGGGCTAAAGCCCTTGTTGCTGTGCCGGCCCTCGAAGGCCTAATTGCTTATGTATCTTTCCCGTTTTCATGTATGGCCGGCCTGCGTGCCGAAGTTTGGAAAACACTATTTTGTTAAGTGAACAATGTAAGGCCTTAAGGCCAGTTCTCTTTTGTATTTGATTACATTCCTGAGTTGGTAGTGGACATTCATGCTTTGTAGCAGGGTTCTTATTTTCTTTTGCAACTTAATAATTTGCTTCCGCTAGGTGTTGTGTAGGACGACATGATTGGTTGAATGGTTTCAACGCGTAACCAACTGGTCTGTCCGTAGTATATGGCGTCGGGCCCCGGCCGGACCTACTGCTATATGCTATGCGACGGATAGGGGTGTTACAATGGGAGCCTTGTATAAGATCCCTTGGCTTAGGTGCTTCCACACATAAGTTAAGTTTACATTTCTTACTTTCTGTTTCTGTCATATTTGCTATAAATTGCTAGCATAGGTCCGCTATCACCTGCTTTTGATTTATTCTCCAACTTCATGTTCTCCCCTTTCTTCCTCTCCGCTCGGTACTTATGAGCCATGGGGAAGGGGTAGGGGATGATAGGGCTTAGTCTTTATGACTAACGGTTTTTGGACCACATCATTTTGGGGATCGTGGAGCCCAGCATGGAGGAGCAGCCCCGGAGGTCGGCCCGCTTGGAGATAGGGCAGTCTAGCTCAGGAGTTAAGATAGCTGGGACTGTGAGTCCCGACTTATAGTAGATGTTTTAGTTTGCTTCCGCATGAGTGACCTATAGTGAGGATTATGATGTACCGGGCATAAGCCCTTATTTCAGTATCTTTTATACTATTTCTGTGGACTCTCCCTTGGTGGAGACTTTAATTTCTATACATGTGATTTCTGTGGACTTGCTTTTAATTTATTGTGCTATCTTTTTGTGATCGAATTGGCCGGCAGAATCGGCGCCTTGTGGTGATGACCTATTAGGACGTGAATGTGTCACCACAAAGCGGCGATCCTGGGCCTCAGACCCCGGCGTTTAAAAAGGAAAAAAATGGGGTCTTACAAGGGGTATCAGAGAAAACCTCGATCAGAAGAGTAGCAGTTCACTAACCCTGGGACACCCCCGCTCGAGTTTAGTTTGGGGACAAACTAAGCAACGGAAGTGTGGTGTGCCCATGTGGGGGTCACATGTAACTGTCCACTGTTAATTAGGCTTGAGTCAATTGCTTACAAACGATTTTTGATGTGCAGCCTCCATCACAGCCTACACCATAGGGCGGAGTATAGCAGACTCCGAATGATGCACCACCTCCCCCGGTCCCCACTCCGTTTCTACAGTCGGAGATGGGGCAGACTCAGACAGCCATTTTGGAGGCTTTCAGGGCTCAGAAGGTTCCGGCTCCGCAGCAAAACGCGGGAGCCAACTGGCTGAGCATCTTCTGAGGACTCTCTCCCCCGTCCTACTTAGGGACAGGGTCAGTTGTCCGAAAAGAAGAATGGCTGGACATGTAACACCCCTATCCATCGCATAGCATATAGTAGTAGGTCTGGCCGGGGCCCGACGCCATATACCACGGACAGACCGGTTGGTTACACGTTGATACCATTCAACCAATTGCACGTCCTACACAAACACCTAGCGGAAGCATTAAAATTAAGTTGCAAGATGAAAGAACCCAGCCAAAAGCATGAATGTCCACTATAATAACACCCACAGGAATGTTTTAATACACAGAATTAGAAATGGCCTTAAGGCCTTACACAGTTTGCTTGACATAAAAGTGTTTTAATACTTCGGCTCGTAGGCCGGCCACACATGATTACAATGAAACACTCAAAATTAGGCCTTTGAGGGCCGGCTCAGCCACTTGGGCTTTAGCCTGTTATTTCCCGCTCGGCTCCACAGCACCTACAAGCAACAATCCACCGCCTGGTGGTAAACAAAAGCAACGGTCAGCTATGCTGACCAATTATAACGATCCCGCCCCCAAAATCGGGGCGGCGATGCTCTTTCCCTGCACTTTATTAGTATAGGCCATAAAAATAGTGTAAACACACTCCATCACAGGCGTAGGCTTGCACAGCCACACACCTCGTGCACACAGGGCACATTCACGGCGAACCGGCCAACGTCACGTCAATTCAAGCCATAGACGTTCTCGTTCCACCACCGCCCCTTGGACGGCCAATCAAATGAGCATTTTGTCTTCGTGGCCTTGGTCACGACAATTTTAGCCATAGACCGCCGAAGACTCTCATCCATGCCAACGGTCCCACCAAATGACATAGATCGGGTACGGTTCCGCCTGACCCGTGCTCATTCCACAACGACAATTTAAGCCATATGCGCAGGTCAAGACTCACCGAGTCCCAGTTCCGCCACAACAATCACATAACCCGGTTATGTTCACGTTGGCTCCCCGACCATCGTGTTGACAAAACCCGCTTTTGCCCAGTTTTCCGGGTGCACCTTGGAGTTAATCCCCAAGGCTCCCTGCTGCAATCTACCACTTAGAAAACCCGAAAAACGCCCAAACACCCGGAGTCTTCCCCGGTTCATATGCAATGCAACATCACCGATCCGGCTCTACTTGTCCGGATAGGCTTCACACACAATGCCTATGCCCGTTTTCGCATACGGACTCTATACAAGGGGGACTTCACATATCTACCCCAAGGAACGCTCCAACTCTTCGCTTACTCACGAGAGTGGGCTTCCTATGCAAAGGAAAAGTGGGCTTCACAAGCCCTAGGATGAGAAATCGTTACCCTTGCGTTCTTCGGCGGTGCCATGAAAAATCGACGCGGTTAGAAAGCACAGCAATGACGTCGCCTTCGCGGATCTGGACTCAGATCGCGATTCGGAGCTCCGATGCTCCACCAGTGGCCGGATCTTGGTCTCCTCCTCCACCTAGCTCTCCCTTCTCTCTAAACCCTTAGAGAGAGAATTCCCAAGAGGAAAATGGGGTATTCTACCCTAATTCCCGGCTAAAAGACCCCAGGAACAGCCCCCAACCGTTGGATCCAAAGCCAAGGAAACAAACGACCACGATTAGACCTGAAATTACAAAATCTGGGTCGAACACGGGTTGCGACACGGCCGTGTGCATGGCCGTGTCACCCATTCGTCGTCTCGAACGACTCGATAACCAGCACACGACATTCGACACGGCCTCCGACATGCCCGTGTCACATGCGACACGCCCGTGTCACGACCAGTGTCATGCCCCGTGTGCAACGACCAACATTCTGAACCCGAGAAGGACACGGCCGGTGACATGGCACCAGACATGCCCGTATCGCATGTGACATGCCCGTGTCTGTGCCCGTGTCATGGCCCGTGTGCACCACACTCGACGAGTGACTGACACGGCCGTGTCCCAGGCCGTGTTCAGCATCTCGACGATCTTCGACCCCAAAATCGATGACTGCGCAGCCGACATTGAACCCGAGCACGACACGCCCTGGGACACGCCCGTGTCCCAGGCCGTGTCTGTAATATCCCATTTCCGGCTAGACCCCTAGGAGTCGGTTGGTCGTGATGGAACCCTAGGGAGCCCAAAACTTGAAATAAATCGACCAAGAATTCGGGTCACGGGTTGGTCACGCCCGTGACCGACCCGTCACGCCCGTGACCTAGGGCGTGACTCATTCGACGATCGATGACCTCCGGGAGATGATCGTCGGGCGCAACATTTCCAACCCGGCCCTGTCACGCCCGTGGCCCAGGTGTCACGCCCGTGACCTTGGGCGTGACTCCTTCGACGATCGTCGATCTCAGTTAGACGATCGTCGGACGCGGAATTTGCCTCATGGCCTGTCACGCCCGTGACACTTAATGTCACGCCCGTGACATAGGGCGTGACCATGACCGTCGACTTCAGGTCGACGGTCGTCGACCCATAATTAGTCATCAGGCATGTCACGCCCGTGACCCGCATTGTCACGCCCGTGACATTTGGCGTGACCACGCTCGACGATCGTCGATTTCAGTTCGACGTCGTCGACCCAGAATTAGTCACCAGGCATGTCATGCCCGTGACCACCCTTCGACGATCGTCGATCTCAGTTCGACGATCGTCGAACCCAGAACTGCTAACCGGGCCTGTCACGCCCGTGACCTATATGTCACACCCGTGACCAAGGCCGAAACATCAGCCAGACTTTAAATTTCGGTAACCGACATCTTAATCAATTCTGATTATGGAATGAAGAGCAGGAATATTTATTAGCTGTTTCTGTCTTTAATTACTTAATAGAATGAGAAAATGAGGTCCAGTAGGTACTCGCCACCTGGCAACACCTCTTCATCTCCAACGTTTCAACTGCCATTCGTCATAACCGAAACGTTATTAAGGGGATTATTAATGGCCGCGAACGTTTCATCTCCAACGTTTCAACCTTTCTCCTCCCTCCTTTCTTCCCTTTAAAAAGGCCCCATAGGCTCAAGGATGAAGTTTCCAAGCCCTTGCCTGAAGTTTCGAGCCTCCTACTGTGATGTAGAAGAATTCCGACGACGCCACCGCCGCGCCATGACAGTCCAACGTCCATCTCGCCGTCAAACCATGAATAAGGTCCTCCTCTACTCTTTCTTCTATGGATAGATCTTAGAAATCATTAGGAGAGATATCGGGCTCAAAAGAGCCGGATCGGGTGAGCGCTTCCATGCTTTTCCGAAATTTGCATGGTGGCGGGTTCGCCGGAAATCGCCTCTCCGGCGGCCGTGCCGCCGCCCGACGATAGCACTCGCCTCAACGGAGGTGGTGGTGGTGGTGGCCGGCCAAGGAGATGGCTAGATGACCGGGAAATAGCTTTGGAAAAGCTACAGGAAAAATGAATTTTCAGGCTTCTGGTTTCGGGCTGTTGAAGAAGATGAACAGTGCCATGAGAATTAAATTCTATTTTTAAAGCAATTTCTGAATGAAAATATCTGTCACATTAGATAATTTGGGAAAAATACCTAAAGGTTCCTATATGAAAAATGATCAACATAGAAAATGTAGCCCTTGAAGTCTACCATAATTCGAAATTAATTTCACTCGATTTGGAATCCTGGTTAGACCACAGCACCCTTTTTGGTGAGGTCTATCCAGAGGGCTGCCTTGACCTTAGAAAAATTCCCCACTCCAATTCAGTCATCCAAATGACTTGAAATTTGGGGTGTGGTCTAATCTTACATATATCAAGGTGCTATCCAAAAATGAGAATTTTTGGAGAATATTTTTCTATAGTTTTTGGAAAAATTCAATAATCCTAGCCGAATTTAATTAGATAGTTAAATAATCTCCAAACCCTCCCGAACTTTGGTGAGTGGTCCCTGGGTTCACCATAAGGTTCTGTATAATTTTTCATCTCATTTGGAGATGGTTTACATTAGAAATGATCAAACCTAAGTTTTGCCCTAATAAGGGGTCCTAGGTTAAAAGTGCACTTTGAGATTTGAGTGGTCAGACCACCTCAACAGAGGCTGAGATTTTTTACCACTGGCTAGTAGTATTCCCTAGCACCCCCTCATGGAGTTTGAGGTGGATCGGGGTAAGTTTACCCTAAGGACCAAGGACAAACCCTAAGGATGGATCTTGGTGGTTTGTGAAGGTCATGTGGTCAAACGACCTTGGATTGACCCGAAATTGGGTGAAGAGAACCACAGGGCCAATATAGTTCTCTGGTCGAAATCTTAGTAGGTTTGGAGACCGTTGGGATACTTGAAAGTCTAACCCTAGTTTAGGGTGCAAAACTTGTAGAGGTAGAAAATGACACTAAATTACATTGAAAAGTGGTGAGATTTGGATAGAGTGAATTATAGGGATGGTACAAGCTCTGGATATTTTTCTATGGATTTTACGATCACTATTTTTGGGTACTTCTTTAATGATTTAGTAATTGTATGATTTGCTTAGAGAATTTATTATGGGGTACAAACTTCCTGGAAACTGATGAAATTTAGGCTGAGAACCTTTATTATGATTTTAAAGCTCTGTGAATTTTTATGGTATTTTTAGAAGCTTAATTCTAAGGCTTGCTTCATTAAGTATTATTTATCATGGATATTGGATTAAATCTATTTTGATGCTTAGCAAGCTGGTAAAATTATGATTCTTTGCACAATGATCTTTTCTGCACCATACTATTAATCAGTGATTTTTCCATAATTTTTAGATGAATAATTTCAGTACTTCCTTCACTACCTAGAATTAATATGATTATACTAAATAAATTATTTAGAGGTTAAATACTTTCTATAAAATTCTGAAAATCTGTATTTGAGGTTATCTTACTGTTATTTAATGATCATGATTTTTAAGTAGCCTTTACTTAGGAGGATCATGTAGTTCATGTTTAAAATGACCCATGGCCCGTTCTTTGGGAAAATTAAATAAATATCGGATTAATTAGGAAAATTATAAGTTTCTGGATTTAGACAAATTATGATATGGTAGACCTCCAGTAAATATTATAGGAGATTTGGAAGATAATTTGGTGTACCTCCACTTGTGTACCTCATATAGCTTAGGATGGTCTGCATATAGTAAGCCATGGAATTTTGGTAGTTGATGGTTGGTAGGGCAAATTAAGATTGAGTTCATCATTGGAGGTCAGGATAAGTGGAGTGCGAGACTGGTTAGGATAAGGGAGTACGGGGACGACGAAAGATCGTCCATCCCGGGAAGAAGAGGAAGAGTCTTAATACTCTAGGGTTAGCACTAAAGTAACTAAATGGGGATAGGGCTAAGGGAGATCAACCAATAATAATAAGTGCCTTGCGAAAGGGAACTTCGGGCCGTAATGCCGCCGTCTTGGTTCCTAGTGCCCTTTGAGAGCCCTTCACGGGGTATACCGGGGGTAGTCCTGGGCTAACGTAAACCATAGGAATAATAAATTAAAAGAGTAACTAGTATAACTAGGGCTGCACACACTCACTCCCCGGTAACTAGGAAAGTAGAATTATAGGATTACTTGCCATCAGACAGTAGCTCTGAAGGTAGATGCACGGACAGGACTGTCCGGGGGGTCGCGGGCTCGAGGGTTGGAGTACGGAATAAAGGTGGTGGGTCATCGGTACTAGGCGATCGATCACACCGACAGCGGTACGATGACTCGGCGAAAAGTCTGGAGAGTACATCCAGCAGCAGTACGCGGATACTCTAGGTTGTGTTCTTCTAGGGGCGTACGGAAGGGCTAGGCCTGGTAGTGTGGTTACCCGCCTAGGAGTGGGGGGCCCGACCCACTGTCTCCGTTTGCCACTACAGAGGTTCCTGGGGGTGAAGCTAGCCTCCCGAACAGGGGGAACAAAAGGTCTGTGCGCATAGAGTCGTGTGCCTGAGTTGCACTTGCATGAATCATGGCATAGCATATCACTACACTCATATTTGCATACAACCGACACCCCAACGTATAAATCGGTATAGGACTTTTTATACGATGGGAGTCTTGCAGAAGATCCCTTAACTTATAAGTTTGTATGGGCATTCATATAAGTTAAGGTTACATACTTATTTACTTGTTGCTTACTTACTATTCTCTAGCTGCCTTTTATATAAATTGTTACTTAATAATTGCTCTACCTATTACAACATTTAAACTGTTCACCTATTATAACTTGCTAGCATAGGTCCGCTGTCACCTGTTTATTTGGTTTAATCTCCACCTTCATGTCCTTCCCTTTCTTCCTCCCCGCTCGGTACCTAGGAGCCATGGGAGAAGGGGTAGGGGATGATAGGGCTTAGTCTTTACGACTAATGGTTTTCGAACCACAACATTTTAGGTGTACCATTTGGAAGGGTCACGGCTTTTGCAGTTCCTGACAGAGTCGACCCCGCGACCGTGTTACCATTGTCACCAGCCGGGACATACACGGGTTGAATGCCCCTTGATGGGTGGGACTCCACCAGCTCAGCAACCAGGAGGCCGAAGACGTAGACGTAGACGTGGATCGCGAGGCGGTGACGGCAAGCCGAAAAGGAAGAAGCACCCAGAGATGCAGCAACAGCGGAGTACAGAGTCAGTGGAAATGGGCCAGTCCAGCTTGGGTGCTCTCAGCTCAGTGACAGTTATGGTGACGCTTAGTTTTAGTTTTGCTTCCGCGAGTGACTTGTAGTGAGGATTACATGTATCGGGCATAAGCCTGTAGTTTCAGTACTCTGATATATTGTGGACACTCCCTTCGTGGAGATTTATTTTTATACATGTGATTATTGTGGACATGCTCTTACTTTATTATGCTACTATTCTGCGATCGAAAAGGTCCGGCAGAATTGGCGTTTTGTAGTGGTTGCCTTCCCGTGAGTCGGCGTCACCACAAAGCGGCAATTCTGGGCAAAGACCCCGGTGGTTGAAAAAAAAAAGGGGGTCTTACAAGTGGTATCAGAGCGAAACCTCGATCGGAAAAGTAGCAGTCCACTAACCCTGGGTCACCCCCGCTCGAGTTTAGTTTGGGGACAAACTAAGCAGCGGAAGCAGTGGTGTGCCCATAAGGGAAATCACATGTGAAAGTCCACTTCATCGTTAATTGGAATCCTTCTTTGTAGCCTATGGCCTACCCTGCCCCCAGCAGGGAACACCCCCGGCGGCAGAGAACATTTCACATAATTCTCTAGTCTACGATTTAGACTCAACCAACTAGGACTCGTGACTTACCAGGACAATCTATAGTATGTTCTAGTTCAAAATAGACCTTGGGTATGAATTTGGTTAAGATAAGGAGATACCCATAGAGAATGAAGGAGGAGTTTAGCACGAGAATGACTACCTAAGACGAAAACTCAGGTGTCCCTTCTATCCCAATCAACGATTACTCAAACCGGTAGGACGACCTTAAGGAGAATTGAGGCCAAGGATCTATTAACAGAATGGTAGAAGAAAAGCAGTTTTATCCCGCATGCCTGTGACAAGAATCATTTGGAGGCAACCACCGAGACAAACACTGAGGGTCGTATAGGAATACAAGTTCGGAAGATACCCATTTGGGATTGGGAACATCTTGACTCGGACAAGGTTGTCGAAAATGTGACTCAAAGTGCTTGAAGTACGGGGTATATCGACGAATTTCAGGGTGGAACCCCAAGTCGAAGATTGATGCCCTAGGGATTGTGCACCCAACTAGGATGGAGATAACATGGTAATATAAAAGATGCTTAGCCCAAGGTAGGTACGGGCTTATCTTTTGTTTATTGGGGGCTAAACTTTTGTTTATTGGGCAAATAGGATTGACTTAGGTTTTCTTAGCCCGAATTTAGGAATAGTGAGATTGAATTTGACATAATTCGACGTTGTTCGGGCAAAGATAAGACTAGATTGCTAGGTTATATCATTGGAAGTACGATGACTCTAGGAAACTACACGATGTGAGCAAACAATATATTGAAACACGGATACCTTAAATATAACCTGTAAGGTTGAATTGATTGAGTTCGGGCGTACTCGAAGGAATAGGACAATCATCGTGTGGAGATTTTATAGATCTGTTGCCTACACACACAAATGAGAAATTAAATTACCGGAAGTGTGGTGTATCTCAGAACATTTACCCCCTGGAGTGAATAAAAGTGTCATGGATTTTGTGATGCACGGTGAGGTCCTTCAGTTGTTGAAGGCTAAGTGAAAGAATTTTTGGGAAACTGTTACAGTCACTGCCCGAGATATAATGGAAGTACGAGGGTATAATTGGAGATTTCATGCACAGGATTCGTCGTCCCCACCCCAGGCACAATGGTAAAGGGAGCGTCGAGGATAGACTGGACGGGGTAGTTGGTGTCACCTCAACTCGAAATTGGTTTTTCTTGTGGGTGTTTCATAATAATGGTGAGTAGCTATTCGTTAGCACGGGGTGCCCAAGACGTTTGTGTTGAATCGGTCAGTCAACTTGGAGCCTATCAAGATCAATGACACGACAGTGCGGGTCTTGCGACGGAAGAAGGTTCCGTTAGTCAGGGTTCTGTGGAACAATCATGGACAGGAGGAGCATACATGGGAGCCACAGGACTTGATGCGACAGAAGTATCCAGAACTTTTCGGTCATATGTACCTCACAACCCCTCTGGGCAACCAATCTGTGTTCCTATTTTAAACCAGTAGGACTGAAATTTTCGAGGATAGGGGCTGATCTTTTGTTTATTGGGATATATACCTAGTCAATTGGACGAATGGTTCTTAGAATCAAAGCTGCACACCGCAAACATAACGCAGAGATGTAGATCTTTCAACTTTCATGGGATGTTACAAGCTTCCTCTTCCCGATCAGAGTCCCGTAGGCTTAACCTTGATTTCGGGGACGAAATCTTTGTTTTGTTTATTGGGATTTGTAACATCCCATTTCCGGCTAGACCCCTAGGAGTTGGTTGGTCGTGATGGAACCCTAGGGAGCCCAAAACTTGAAATAAATCGACCAAGAATTCGGGTCACGGGTTGGTCACGCCCGTGACCGACCCGTCACGCCCGTGACCTAGGGCGTGACTCATTCGACGATCGACGACCTCCGGGAGATGATCGTCGGGCGCAACATTTCCAACCCGGACCTGTCACGCCCGTGGCCCAGGTGTCACGCCCGTGACCTTGGGCGTGACTCTTTCGACGATCGTCGATCTCAGTTAGACGATCGTCGGACGCGGAATTTGCCTCATGGCCTGTCACGCCCGTGACACTTAATGTCACGCCCGTGACATAGGGCGTGACCATGACCGTCGACTTCAGGTCGATGGTCGTCGACCCAAAATTAGTCATCAGGCATGTCACGCCCGTGACCCGCATTGTCACGCCCGTGACATTTGGCGTGACCACGCTCGACGATCGTCGATTTCAGTTCGACGTCGTCGACCCAGAATTAGTCACCAAGCCTGTCACGCCCGTGACCCAGGTGTCACGCCCGTGACCACCCTTCGACGATCGTCGATCTCAGTTCGACGATCGTCGAACCCAGAACTGCTAACCGGGCCTGTCACGCCCGTGACCTATGTGTCACGTCCGTGACCAAGGCCGAAACGTCAGCCAGACTTTAAATTTCGGTAACCGACATCTTAATCAATTCTAATTATGGAATGAAGAGCAGGAATATTTATTAGCTGTTTCTGTCTTTAATTACTTAATAGAATGAGAAAATGAGGTCCAGTAGGTACTCGCCACCTAGCAACACCTCTTCATCTCCAACGTTTCAACTGCCATTCATCATAACCGAAACGTTATTAAGGGGATTATTAATGGCCGCGAACGTTTCATCTCCAACGTTTCAACCTTTCTCCTCCCTCCTTTCTTCCCTTTAAAAAGGCCCCATAGGCTCAAGGATGAAGTTTCCAAGCCCTTGCCTGAAGTTTCGAGCCTCCTACTGTGATGTAGAAGAATTCCGACGACGCCACCGCCGCGCCATGACAGTCCAACGTCCATCTCGCCGTCAAACCATGAATAAGGTCCTCCTCTACTCTTTCTTCTATGGATAGATCTTAGAAATCATTAGGAGAGATATCGGGCTCAAAAGAGCCGGATCGGGTGAGCGCTTCCATGCTTTTCCGAAATTTGCATGGTGGCGGGTTCGCCGGAAACCGCCTCTCCGGCGGCCGTGCCGCCGCCCGACAATAGCACTCGCCTCAACGGAGGTGGTGGTGGTGGTGGCCGGCCAGGGAGATGTCTAGATGACCGGGAAATAGCTTTGGAAAAGCTACAGGAAAAATGAATTTTCAGGCTTCTGGTTTCGGGCTGTTGAAGAAGATGAACAGTGGCATGAGAATTAAATTCTATTTTTAAAGCAATTTCTGATTGAAAATATCTGTCACCTTAGATAATTTGGGAAAAATACCTAGAGGTTCCTACAGGAAAAATGATCAACATAGAAAATGTAGCCCTTGAAGTCTACTTTAATTCGAAATTAATTGCACTCGATTTGGAATCATGGTTAGATCACAGCACCCTTTTTGGTGAGGTCTATCCAGAGGGCTGCCTTGACCTTAGAAAAATTCCCCACTCCAATTCACTCATCCAAATAACTTGAAATTTGGGGTGTGGTCTAATCTTACATATATCAAAGTGCTATCCAAAAATGAGATTTTTTGGAGAATATTTTTCTATAGTTTTTGGAAAAATTCAATAATCCTAGCCGAATTTAATTAGATAGTTAAATAATCTCCAAACCCTCCCGAACTTTGGTGAGTGGTCCCTGGGTTCACCATAAGGTTCTGTATAATTTTCCATCTCATTTGGAGATGGTTTAGATTAGAAATGATCAAACCTAAGTTTTGCCCTAATAAGGGGTCTTAGGTTAAAAGTGCACTTTGAGATTTGAGTGGTCAGACCACCTCAACAGAGGCTGAGATTTTTTACCACTGGCTAGTAGTATTCCCTAGCACCCCCTCATGGAGTTTGAGGTGGATCGGGGTAAGTTTACCCTAAGGACCAAGGCCAAACCCTAAGGATGGATCTTGGTGGTTTGTGAAGGTCATGTGGTCAAACGACCTTGGATTGACCCGAAATTGGGTGAAGAGAACCAAAGGGCCAATATAGTTCTCTGGTCGAAATCTTAGTAGGTTTGGAGACCGTTGGGATACTTGAAAGTCTAACCCTAGTTTAGGGTGCAAAACTTGTAGAGGTAGAAAATGACACTAAATTACATTGAAAAGTGGTGAGATTTGGATAGAGTGAATTATAGGGATGGTACAAGCTCTGGATATTTTTCTATGGATTTTACGATCACTATTTTTGGGTACTTCTTTAATGATTTAGTAATTGTATGATTTGCTTAGAGAATTTATTATGGGGTACAAACTTCCTGGAAACTGATGAAATTTAGGCTGAGAACCTTTATTATGATTTTAAAGCTCTGTGAATTTTTATGGTATTTTTAGAAGCTTAATTCTAAGGCTTGCTTCATTAAGTATTATTTATCATGGATATTGGATTAAATCTATTTTGGTGCTTAGCAAGCTGGTAAAATTATGATTCTTTGCACAATGATCTTTTCTGCACCATACTATTAATCAGTGATTTTTCCATAATTTTTAGATGAATAATTTCAGTACTTCCTTCACTACGTAGAATTAATATGATTATACTAAAGAAATTATTTAGAGGTTAAATACTTTCTATAAAATTCTGAAAATCTGTATTTGAGGTTATCTTACTGTTATTTAATGATCATGATTTTTGAGTAGCCATTACTTAGGAGGATCATGTAGTTCATGTTTAAAATGACCCATGGCCCGTTCTTTGGGAAAATTAAATAAATATCGGATTAATTAGGAAAATTATAAGTTTCTGGATTTAGACAAATTATGATATGGTAGACCTCCAGTAAATATTATAGGAGATTTGGAAGATAATTTGGTGTACCTCCACTTGTGTACCTCATATAGCTTAGGATGGTCTGCATATAGTAAGCCATGGAATTTTGGTAGTTGATGGTTGGTAGGGCAAATTAAGATTGAGTTCATCATTGGAGGTCAGGATAAGTGGAGTGTAAGACTGGTTAGGATAAGGGAGTACGGGGACGACGAAAGATCGTCCATCCCGGGAAGAAGAGGAAGAGTCTTAATACTCTAGGGTTAGCACTAAAGTAACTAAATGGGGATAGGGCTAAGGGAGATCAACCAATAATAATAAGTGCCTTGCGAAAGGAAACTTCGGGCCGTAATGCCGCTGTCTTGGTTCCTAGTGCCCTTGAGAGCCCTTCACGGGGTATACCGGGGGCAGTCCTGGGCTAACGTAAACCATAGGAATAATAAATTAAAAGAGTAACTAGTATAACTAGGGCTGCACACACTCACTCCCCGGTAACTAGGAAAGTAGAATTATAGGATTACTTGCCATCAGACAGTAGCTCTGAAGGTAGATGCACGGACAGGACTGTCCGGGGGGCCGCGGGCTCGAGGGTTGGAGTACGGAATAAAGGTGGTGGGTCATCGGTACTAGGCGATCGATCACACCGACAGCGGTACGATGACTCGGCGAAAAGTCTGGAGGGTACATCCAGCAGCAGTACGCGGATACTCTAGGTTGTGTTCTTCTAGGGGCGTACGGAAGGGCTAGGCCTGGTAGTGTGGTTACCCGCCTAGGAGTGGGGGGCCCGACCCACTGTCTCCGTTTGCCACTACGGAGGTTCCTAGGGGTGAAGCTAGCCTCCCGAACAGGGGGAACTAAAGGTCTGTGCGCATAGAGTCGTGTGCGTGAGTTGCACTTGCATGAATCATGGCATAGCATATCACTACACTCATATTTGCATACAACCGACACCCCAACGTATAAATCGGTATAGGACTTTTTATACGATGGGAGCCTTGCAGAAGATCCCTTAACTTATAAGTTTGTATGGGCATTCATATAAGTTAAGGTTACATACTTATTTACTTGTTGCTTACTTACTATTCTCTAGCTGCCTTTTATACAAATTGTTACTTAATAATTGCTCTACCTATTACAATATTTAAACTGTTCACCTATTATAACTTGCTAGCATAGGTCCGCTGTCACCTGTTTATTTGGTTTAATCTCCACCTTCATGTCCTTCCCTTTCTTCCTCCCCACTCGGTACCTAGGAGCCATGGGAGAAGGGGTAGGGGATGATAGGGCTTAGTCTTTACGACTAACGGTTTTCGAACCACAACATTTTAGGTGTACCATTTGGAAGGGTCACGGCTTTTGCAGTTCCTGACAGAGTCGACCCCGCGACCGTGTTACCATTGTCACCAGCCGGGACATACACGGGTTGAATGCCCCTTGATGGGTGGGACTCCACCAGCTCAGCAACCAGGAGGCCGAAGACGTAGACGTAGACGTGGATCGCGAGGCGGCGACGGCAAGCCGAAAAGGAAGAAGCACCCAGAGATGCAGCAACAGCGTAGTACAGAGTCAGTGGAAATGGGCCAGTCCAGCTTGGGTGCTCTCAGCTCAGTGACAGTTACGGTGATGCTTAGTTTTAGTTTTGCTTCCGCGAGTGACTTGTATTGAGGATTACATGTACCGGGCATAAGCCTGTAGTTTCAGTACTCTGATATATTGTGGACACTCCCTTCGTGGAGATTTATTTTTATACATGTGATTATTGTGGACTTGCTCTTACTTTATTATGCTACTATTCTGCGATCGAAAAGGGCCGGCAGAATTGGCGTTTTGTAGTGGTTGCCTTCCCGTGAGTCGGCGTCACCACAAAGCGGCAATTCTGGGGAAAGACCCCGGTGGTTGAAATGAAAAAAAAAGGGGGGTCTTACAGTGTCACCCCTACCAAAACACATATTTGGCTCAAAACACCACCCGTCACCCTATTGAGTTTCGGGGCGTTACAACTCTCTCCCTCTTAAAAGAATTTCGCCCACGAAATTACTAAAGGAAAGAAAACGGAAAACTTCAAGCGGTACCTGAGTGGAATAACTCCGGGTACTCCTCCAGCATAGTTTGCTCCTGTTCCCAAGAGAGTTCCTCCCGACCGCAATTGTCCCACCGGACCTTGACCATCCGGATCTCCTTATTACGGAGCCTCTTGACCTCAGAGTCTTCGATACGAACGGGCTCTACCCTAGTTGTCAACCCTTCGTCCACCGACACTTGATCAACTGCGATCACCTACGAAGGCTCTTGCACCGCCTTCCACAATACAGAGATGTGGAACACATCGTGTAGCACACTTAACTCCTCCGATAGCCTCAAATGGTATGCCGCTTCGCCGACTCTCTCCAGAACCTCAAAAGGTCCAAGGTATCTTGGGCTCAGCTTCTTCAAGCGTCTCACCCGCGAAACCCCCTTGAACGGCTTTCACTTTTAAGTATACCCAATCGCCTACCGCGAACTCCACGTTCCGGTGCTTGGCATTGTAATACTTCGCCTGCCTGTCCTGAGCGATCAACAAGCGCTCCTAAATGATCCACACCAACGAGGTAGCACTCTCCACTTCCTGCTTCTTGTACAACCTTGCCTCACCCGTTTCTAACCAAGACCACGGCGTGCGACATTTTCTACCATATAGGGCCTCAAAGTGTGCCATTTGGATACTCGCCTGGTAGCTGTTGTTGTACGTGAACTCCACCAATTATAGGTGGTCCTCCCAATGCTTCCCGAAGTCTAGAACACACATGCGGAGCATGTCCTCCATCGTTCTATTTACTCTCTCGGTCTGCCCATCCGTCTGCGTATGGAAGGATGTGCTGAACTTCAACTTTGTCCCAAGCATCTGCTGCACCAACCTCCAATCATTGGACGTGAAACGCCCATCGCGATCACTCACAAAGCTGCGAGGCACACCATGCAGTCTAACTATATTGTCCACATAAAGCTTCGCCAATTTCTCCACCGAGTCGTCCTTCTTATGCGGAATGAAATGTGACACCTTAGTTAACCGATCTACGATCACCCAGATGGCGTCGTTCCCCTTCTGCGACCTTGGCAACCCATGCACAAAGTCCATAGATATGTCGTCGAACTTCCACTCCGGTATAGGCAAGGACTTCAAGAATCCTCCCGGATTTTGGCACTCTGCCTTCACCAAGGCGCACGTTTGGCACTTAGCCACAAACAACGCTACGTCTTTCTTAAGACCCGGACACCAAAACAGCTTCTTGAGGTCACGGTACATCTTTCTGCTCCCTGGGTGGATCGAGTACTTGGTATTATGAGCCTCGTACATCAACTCTGCCTGTAGGTTACTCCCGCTTGGGACGCACAACCGATGATCCTTCCTTAACAACCCATCTTCCACTGAAAATTGGGAATTTGACCCATCCAACACTGCCTCCATAAGCTCCTTCATGGAGTCATCTAACTCCAATGCCTGCCGAACCCGGTCAGCCAGGTCATACTGAACCTCTATCCAGTTCAACATTGCTTTGGCGCTCGTTTTCTTGTCAACGCAACAGATCTCAAGCTCCTCCAACTCCTGTATCAGCCGCTCATCATGCACCGACAACCAGTTGGCTTGGGCGGGAGCCCTGCGACTCAACGCATCAGCAACCGCATTTCCCTTCCCGGGTACATAATGAATCTTGAAGGTGTAGTCCCCCAGGAACTCCATCCACCTCCTCTGCCTCATGTTAAGATCCTTCTGATCCAACAGGTACTTTAGGCTCTTGTGATCGGTATATATATCGACCCTTACGCCGTATAGGTAGTGCCTCCATAGCTTAAGTGCAAATATAACAGCCGCCAACTCCAAGTCGTGGACTGGATAGTTCCTTTCATGCACTTTTAGCTGACACGATCCATAAGCTATCACGCTCCCATGCTAAAACAACATACATCCCAAACCACTGCCCGAGGCGTCACTATAAACCTCGAAGCCCTCGGTCCCACTCGGCGAACTAAGCATTGGTGTTGTGGTCAACCGTCTCTTCAACTCCTCAAAAGCTTGCACACACTCCTGCGTCCACAAGAATCTCTGATCTTTCCTTGTTAACTTCGTGAGAGGTAGAGCTATCCGCGAGAAGTTCTCTACGAAGCGCCTGTAATATCTGGCAAGCCCGAGGAAACTACGGACTTCCGCAACAGAAGACAATGCAGGCCACTCCCGTATCGCAACGATCTTAGCCGGATCCACCGCTATACCTTCCCCACTAACAATGTGACCAAGGAACGCTACTGAGGGTAGCCAGAACTCGCACTTGGAGAATTTCGCATACAGCTCATTCCTCCTCAAAGTCTCCAACACCAGATGCAAGTGCTTGAAGTGATCTTCTTCGCACTGCGAGTACACTAATATATCGTCAATAAAGACGATCACAAAGCGGTCCAGGAAATCTCGGAACATCCTGTTCATCAAGTCCAAAAACACTGAAGGCGCATTCATCAGTCCAAACAGCATGACCGTGAACTCGAAATGCCCACACCTTGTGCTGAATGCCGTCTTCGGGATATCACAATCCCTGATCCTCAACTGATAGTACCCCGACTTCAAGTCCAACTTAGAATATACCGACGATCCGACTAACTGATCGAATAGATCATCAATCCTCGGGATCGGGTACTTGTTCATCTCCGTCAGCTTGTTCAACTCTCTGTAGCCGATACACAGCCGCATACTCCCGTCCTTCTTCTTAATGAAGAGAACCGGTGCGCTCCAAGGCGACGAGCTTGGACGCACATAACCTTGCTCCATTAGCTCCTCTAGCTGAACTTTCAATTCTGCCATTTCCTTTGGCGCCAGCCTATAAGGAGCACGTGACACAGGTTTTGCATCTGACACAAGCTCGAGAGTGAAATCAATCTCTCGCTGCGGTGGGGCCCCGGGAAGATTATCTGGGAACACATCGTGGTATTCACAAACCACGGGGATGCTATCCAATGTGGACTTTGGCTCCACAGCCCCCACTATTGCGAAGAACAGCTCTGCACTAGCACGAACTGCCTTTACCACCTGAAGAGCAGACATCAGCGTCTTGCTCGACCCCTTGAGTCCCTCGAATGTTGTCTCCCGTCCAACACCCAGCTTGACCTCCTTCTGATCGTAATCAATCCAAGCCTTCTGCTCCGAAAGCCAATCCATCCCAAAGATAACGTCGAACTCTACTAGTGGAACCAATGACGCTAGCAGGTCAAACTCTTGGCTCCCTATGTGAACCCTCATGGCGCACACTCTGTCTGCACGCATCAAGCACCCATTCAGTAGCAACACATCCAACTTGTTCTTCTCCATCGAAGAAGGGACTCCGATGCGCGATATAAAATTATCGGACAAGAAGGAGTGTGAAGCTCCTATATCGAACAGTGCCCGTGCCGGACTATCGCTAATAAAAAAAAGCCTACGCAAACAATATTAGGCTAACAAGCAATAGACAAAAGTATATAAAGTTAACTTGCTATAAATTAACTCGTACCTGTCACCACTTCAGCTTGTTTAATGGCCTCTTGCTGGCCCAAGTTGTACACTCTAGGTTGAGTCGGAGCATAATGGGACGCGGTTGACTCCACCGCCTTGCCCTTCTCTTCGTAAGTAGCTCCTTGTTTTCTCTCGGACTTTGGGCGTCCGCTCCAGCAATCGCGGGCAAAGTGCCCCATCTTTCCACACGTGAAACAAGTGCCCGGGGTTCGATTGGTAGTTGCCCCCGAGGCACCTGTAAGAAGAAGCTAGACCTGACGTCCTAGCCTTCTTGTAGAATCTTCGATAGCCCAACTTCGACGTAGTCGGCGCCTTGAACTCTGATTTCTTCCCACCAGATTCCTTCTTAGCTTGCACATTTCTCATGTCCTTCTCCAAGGACCGGGCCGAGTTGACCAAGGTTAGGAAACCCTGCGCCATGGGCCCTGACAGTAGCAACCTCAGCTCATCTCTTAACCCTTCATAGAAGCGGTTAGTCTTTCGCTCATCGTCGGCAAAGGTAGCGCTAGCATATCTCCCCAATCGAGTAAACTCGTGGAGGTACTCGTCTATGGTGCTATCTCCTTGCACCAACTTTTGGAAATCGTTCTCTAGTGCGATCCTCTGTGCTGAGGGGAGGTATCGAGCTATGAACAGTCTCGAAAATTCCTCCATAGATACTTCAGCCAACGGTCTTCCCCTCAACTAGTGTAGCTCTAGACCTTCCCACCATAACCTTGCGTCCCCATCCAATAGGAATGTTGCAATTGTGGTCTTCTGACACTCTTCCATTTCAGTTGCTGTCATCACCCTATTGACTCTTGAGAGCCAATCTTCAGCCTGGGTCGGGGTTCCCGTTCCCAAGAACACCGGTAGATGGAAGCCCATCACATGCTTAAGCTGTCTCTTAGTTGCTCTCCGAGGCAACTCCGGCTCCACCGCCACCTACTCAACCCTTCTAGGCTCCGTCGCTTGGAGCGGCACTTGCTCCCCCGCAGGAGCAGGCTGCTGCACCTGTCTTTTAGGTTTCACATTAATCATAGCAAAGACAGCTTCTGCCACCAATCTAATGGTCTCGGCAGACGGAGGTGTTGCAGGCGGTTCATTTGGCGCACTGCTTGCCTCAGAACCTTGCCGTGCTAACGGCCCAACACCACTTCTGGTCACCTATAATCGTGCAAAACACCGATAAGAGACCAAATACTATTGCAAACAGTAATTATAGGAACACGCAGGTTCCTCAAACATGTGTATTTTCATTCCTAAGTGGACATTCATGGGTTCTTTTCATGTTATAACGATGACGCACACACATGTGCTCACCACCCCTTAAAGTGTATTCGCCCACGAATTCATTTAAGTTTGACTGAAACCAGTAGTCTGATACCATAACCCATAGGTCACAGGATCGAAACTATGCTCTGATACCAATTTGTAACACCCATATCCGTCGCATAGCATATAGCAGTAGGTCCGGCCGGGGCCCGACGCCATATACCACAGACAGACCGGTTGGTTACGCGTTGAAACCATTCAACCAATTGCACGTCCTACACAAACACCTAGCGGAAGCATTAAATTTAAGTTGCAAGATGAAAGAACCCAGCCAAAATCATGAATGTCCACTACAATAACACCCGCAGGAATGTTTCAATACACAGAAATAGAAATGGACTTAAGGCCTTACACAGTTTGCTTGACATAAAAATGTTTTCATACTTCGGCTCGCAGGCCGGCCACACATGATTACAATGAAACACTCAAAATTAGGCCTTCGAGGGCCGGCTCAGTAACTTGGGCTTTAGCCCGTTATTTCCCGCTTGACTCCGCAGCACCTGCAAGCAACAATCCACCGCCCGGTGGTAAACAAAAGCAATGGTCAGCTATGCTGACCAATTATAACGATCCCACCCCCAAAATCGGGGCGGCGATGCTCTTTCCCTGTACTTTATTAGTATATGCCATAAAAATAGTGTAAACACACTCCATCACAGGCATAGGCTCGCATGGCCACACACCTCGTGCACACTGGGCACATGCACGGCGAACCGGCCAACATCACGTCAATTCAAGCCACAGACGTTCCCGTTCCACCACCGCCCCTTGGACGGCCTATCAAATGAGCATTTTGTCTTCATGGCCTTGGTCACGATAATTTAAGCCATAGACCGCCGAAGACTCTCATCCATGCCAATGGTCCCACCGAATGACATAGACCGGGTAAGGTTTCGCCTGACCCGTGCTCATTCCGAACCGACAATTTAAGCCATATGCGCAGGTCAAGACTCATCGAGTCCCATTTCCGCCACAACAATCACATATGCCGGTTATGTTCACGTTGGCTCCCCAGCCATCGTGTTGGCAAAACCCGCTTTTGCCCAGTTTTTTGGGTGCACCTTGGAGTTAATCCCCAAGGCTCCCTGCTGCAATCTACCACGTAGAAAACCCGAAAAACGCCCAAACACCCGGAGTCTTCCCCGGTTCATATGCAATGCAATATCACCAATCCGGCTCTACTTGTCCGGATAGGCTTCACACACAATGCCTATGCCCGTTTTCGCATATGGACTCTATACAAGGGGGACTTCACATATCTACCCCAAGGAACGCTCCAACTCTTCGATCACTCGGGAGAGCGGGCTTCATATGCAAAGGAAAAGAGGGCTTCACATGCCCTAGGATGAGAAATCGTTACCCTTACGTTCTTCCGCGGCGCCATGAAAAATCTACGTGGTTAGAAAGTACCGCAATGGCATCGCCTTTGCGGATCTGGACTCGGATCGCGATTCGTTGCTCCGATGCTCCACCGGTGGCCGGATCTTGGTCTCCTCCTCCACCTAGCTCTCCCTTCTCTCTAAACCCTTAGAGAGAGAATGCCCAAGAGGAAAATGGGGTATTCCACCCTAATTCCCGACTAAAAGACCCCAGGAACAGCCCCGAACCGTTGGATCCAAAGCCAAGGAAACGAACGTCCACGATTAGACCTGAAATTACAAAATTTGGGCCGAACACGGGTTGCAACACGGCCGTGTGCATGGCCGTGTCACCCATTCGCCGTCTCGATACACTCGATAAACATTACACGGCATTTGACACGGCCTCTGACACGCCCGTGTTGCATGCGACACGGCCATGTCACGACCCGTGTCACGACCCGTGTCACGCCCCGTATGCAATGACCAACATTCTGAACCCGAGAAGGACACAGCCTGTGACACGGCACCAGACACGCCCGTATCGCATGTGACATGCCCGTGTCTGTGCCCTTGTCATGGCCCGTGTGCACCAAACTCGACGAGTGACTGACATGCCCTGGGACACGCCCGTGTCCCAGGCCGTGTTCAGCATCTCAACGATCGTCGACCCCAAAATCGATGACCGCGCAGCCGACATTGAACCCGAGCACGACACGCCCTGGGATACGCCCGTGTCCCAGGCCGTGTCACCCCTACCAAAACACATATTTGGCTCAAAACACCACCCGTCACCCTATTGAGTTTCGGGGCATTACCGTACATTATGTACGAAATGTTGACAGGGATACGGTGCCCCTTGGAGGAGAGAGTGCCATTGGTGGCCTCTTGCTTAGAGTCTCACGCCAAGAGATGGTGGAAGACGTCACTGGACACGACCTTTGCGGATATGGAGATTGCAGATATTACTTGGTGGGAGTTCAGGGCCACGTTACTGGAGCATTTTGTACCACAGTCAGCTAAGGATGAGCTGGAGGACAGGTTTTTACAGATGAATCAGGGCGCGAGCACGGTGGTGGAGTACTAGCGAGAGTTCAACCACCTAGCCCGGTTTGCAGACTCGTATCAGTTAGACGAGGCTGGATATATCAAGAGATTCTACAAGGGCCTCCGAGAGGAGCTGAGTGATGCACTGCTGTTTATATCTGATGGGCCCATTTCCCGGATACTGGAGATGGCTAAAAGGATAGAGGCTGATGTGTAAGCTACTCGGGGCCGGAAACGGCCAACGGAGGATCAAGGTCGAGGAGCAAGGAACGATCAGAGACGAGCCCGTGTCACGGACGTGAGAAGGGTCGAGGAACATCCTCGTCAGGAGGCAAGACAGGAGACAAGGGAGCCAGTGGTGGTGGCTCCACCACCTCTTCAGGCACGGGAGAGACAAAGACCCGGGGGAAAGGCATATCCCCCGTCAGAGTGCTTCCAATGCCATTAGGTTGGTCACATCCGCAGAAATTGCCCCATTAGGGGGCACCCCCACCAGCACCACTGGCTGCCCAGCCAGCGTAGTATTTTGGAGGCCAATGTCGTGGCCGAGGACGAGGATACCAGGGTAGGGATCGTAGACAAGGAAGAGAGCAAGTATATGCTTTGGACCTGGCACAGCCTCGGAATCCAGAGCAGGTCATAGCAGGTATGCAGCAATGTTTTGTTATTTTCATAAAATTCCCCTCTTGGTTGTAAAATTATAAAACTGCACTATATAGAATAAATAGAAAAGAAAAACTCTTTATAGAATCCTAAGACATTTAATCACCCCAGGTATAGTCTTAATCAGCGGCAAGCCTGCCCGTACGCTTTTCGATACCGGAGCTTCTCACTCCTTTGTGTCGGAGACGTTCGTAGAAGGATTTGAATGCGTGGAGAGATTCACTGGCTCGATAATGAGGGTGCGACTACCCGATGGATCTGAACTCCTTACCTCGGACCACTGCAACATGGATGTAGAAATAAGTAGAAAGGCATTTGAGGCTCAGACGACGCTTTTAAAGTTGATGGACTATGACTTGATCCTTGGCATGGTATGGCTGCACTTGAACCATGCCTAGATTGATTGCCAAGAAAAGAGGATCACCGTGAGACATGGGGACTCTTTTATTATTATTGAAGGTATAAGACTTACCTCCCATATTCTCTTATCATCAGTTCAGGCCGTTAAGGCCCATCTACAGGTGGAGGAAGTTTATCAGGTTCTATTTAAGATGGAGGAGGTCAAGGAATCTGTGACACACATTCTAATAGTACGAGACTTTGCCAATGTTTTTCCAGACAAGTTGCAAGGTCTACCTCCACACCGGGAGCAGGACATTAGGATACAGCTTGTGCCGGGGGCCAAGCCGGCATCTAGGGCCCCTTACTGGATGACCCCGAAAGAGTTGACAGATTTTCGAAGTCTTTTGCAGGAATTAGTAGAGGCAGAGTTTGTACGGCCAAGCTCTTTACCTTGGGGAGCCCTAGTGTTATTTGTCAAGAAAAAAGACAGAATTCTTCTCTTGTGTATTGATTATCGAGTGCTGAACAGACTGACGGTACGGAATACATATCGGCTACTACGGATTGACGAGTTGTTCGATCAACTGGAAGGAGCACATTTCTTCTCGAAACTCGACTTAAGTTCATGGTACTACCAGCTACGGATTCGAGAGGAGGACATTCTGAAGACCGCCTTCAGCAGTAGGTATAGACTGTACGAGTTTACAGTGATTCCCTTCGTGCTCACAAATGCACCTTCAGCATTTACGAGCCTCATGAATAGTGTATTCAAGGAGTATTTGGATTTATTCATCATCGTGTTTATTGACGATGTTGGAACACCCTATTACTAATTTGGGTAAGGATCACTATGTTTCTCTTAGGAAACCAGGTTGACCTAGATGTATAGTTGAAAAGGTCAACATTAGAATGTGTCTAGGGCTTAGAACTTAGGTTTGAAGCTGCCCCCAGGACCATTCCAATATTTCAGAAATAGAGCCAAGAATAAGACATCTTTCGTCGAACTCAGGTCGATGAAATGTCGAACTCCGTTCGACATTCTCTGAACTCAACTATGATAAATCGTCGAGCTCTATTCGACGATCTTCGAGCTCAGACCGACGATCTGCCTTTAGTCAGTTTTGCTTAGTCGTCGAACTCCAGTCGACGATCTTCTAGCTCAAGTCGACGATCACTCTTCTCTTATTCTTCAGGTCGCTGAGCTCGGTTCGACGATCTTCGAGCTCAGTTCAACGTTTTCTGTCTGTTGATCTTATTCCATCTCTGAGCTCAGTTCGACGATCGTAGAGCTCAGATCGACGATTTTTTGAGAGATCGACGTTTTTAAGGATTCAAATTCTGTCAGCCTTTGGAATGTTTTTGAATTCTCTCAGCATTTATATCAAGAAGATCTGCAAGCCGTTTTCATTTATTCTGGAGCAAGTTTCAAGGAATTATCAAGAGAATGTTTTGCTGGACTTTCCTCTAGAAGACAAATTCTTTATGGAAGGCATTTAATGCCTGATAACGGCTATCTTGGATGAAGAACCTTCAGGGAATAAGAACTTCTTCTCTTTTCTTCTCTCAACAATCAATCAAGAGTCAATACAATCAATTGAATCAAGATACACACATACTGTTACAGAAAAAGGAGAATTAGCTGAATAATTTTGTGTACTCAAAAAGTGATCACAGCTTCATCTCAAGGACTCCAGACAACTCATCTTTCAGCCTCTGCTGAAACAATCTTCTGCTGGAGATCTGAAGTTTCTGAAGACCTATCACCCTAGAGCAAATCTTTCATTCCTGATTCATTCAACATCTCAGGGGGAGCTTTGACAATACAAATCCACTTGTGCTTCTCTCTTGATTAAGACAGAGAAGACATCAACAATCTTTTCTTTTTCCTTTCCTCCTATAAAAGGGTTTTCAAAACTCCCTTCAAAAGTTTTGAGTCTGGTTCTGAGAACCTTGTCAAAACTCAGTGGTGGCAAGACACCTGATCAAAAAATCTAGTTTTGTTTTTGAGCACCTTATCAAAAGCTCATTGGTGCCCAGGACACCTGATCAACTCATCCTGCAGTGGATTCCTACCAAGGGTGGTAGAAGAGTGGATGTACCCAGGTTTTTGGGGAACCACTATAGCTCCTTGTGTTTTCTAGTTTGCTTGTGTGTTCTCTTTGCTGTGTGCTGTGCTCTTCCTTTTTACTGTCTTTTTAATTCTATAGCTAGGCACCCTACACATATATATAAATCAAATCTTAAAAGCTTTGCTAAGTTTAAAATTGTGAATTTACTTTAATTAAACTCTATTCACCCCCCTCTAGAGTTGAGATAGATCTTACCCTCACTTTCTATTGGTATTAGAGGGAGGTTGGTTGTTCATACAGGCTAACACCTGAACCAGAAGATCCTTAATAAGATCAATCCTTTAAGAGGGATATTTTCATTATATTTAATTTTATAAAGACATGGCACAAAACAAAGATTATGCAAGCACCAGGCCTCCAGTGTGCAATCTATCCAAGTTTGGACTTTGGAAAGCAAGGATTAGACTTTACATGAATTCTATTGATGAAGATATATTTAATTCTGTTTTGACAGTATGCCCAAGTCCACCAGCAAGCTCAAGTACAAATGCTGTTCCACCTCCTTCAGGAACAGATGCTGAAATAAAGAAGTGGAAGACTGCAGATGCCAAGACCATGAACATCTTAGCTCAGACTATGTCTGATGAGATATTTCAGAAGGTAGCTGACTGCAACTCAGCCATAGGAATTTGGGACAAGCTCTCTGAAATTGTCTCAGGATCTGCTGATGAAAGGAAAGACAGGAGATCCCATCTGATAAGCCAATATGAGAACTTCAAAAAGGGAGAAGCTGAATCAGTGGCTGACATGTACAATAGACTAAGTCTGATTGTCAATGAGTTAAAGACTTTGGATAAAAAAATCTCATTGACTGAGCTGAATGACAAAATCTTAATGTGCTTCCCCAGCACTTGGGATTCAAGAATCTGGCCAATCAAAGATGCCAGAAGTCTAAATGAGATTACCACTGAAGCTCTCTTGGGCAAGCTCAAATCCTATGAGCTACTCATTAAAAATAGAGAAGAAGACCAAAAGGCTACTTCTCCAGTCACAAGGAAAGAAAAGACCATAGCCTTCAAAGCTACAGAAGAGGAGCCTGAAGATAAAGCTACAGGAAATGATGAGCTCGAAGTCTACTGGCCAAAAGATTCTACAAGATGGCCAGAAAAGACTTCAGAAAGAAATCATACAAGGGTCATGATAAACCAAGGTATGATAAATCAAATAACAATAAAGAAATTATATGTTTTGGTTGCAGGAAACCAGGCCATATTGTGCCTGACTGTCCAGAAAATAAGAACAAGGATAAGAAAGATAGAAGAGAAAGAAGAAAGAAAAAAGACTTCAGAAAGAACAGCTCAGACAAACCCTCCTCCAGCAAGAATAAACAAACAAGGAAGGGTTTTGTTGCTGAGACATGGAGTGAAACTGAAGAGGAGTCTGAAGCTTCATCCAGTTCCAGTGATGATGAGGATGATGTTGATGAAAAGGAATTCTGCATGATGGCTATTAATGCCTCACAATAAAATTCAGAAGCAGAAGAATCAGAGTCAGACTCAGAAGTTTAACCAGATGAAGATCAGGTAATCAATTCTTTTGATTTCAACTCTGAGGATTTTAAACATGAATTTAAAGTACTATGCCTAGATTTGTTAGAATCTGAGAAGGAAATCATTTCCCTCAGAAATTAACTGTCTGAGTATAATACCTTAAAATCAGAGAGCCTCAAACTCTTTGAAGAGTTAGAATGCTATAGGGAGCAGATAGCTTTACTAAAAAGTGAACTATCCAAGACCAAGCAATTTTAAGAATCCCTTAATGGGAGAAGTATCAAATTAATGGACAACACAAGCACAGTGAACTCAAGATTAAATAGTACACTGGGCTTGGGTGCCTCATCTAGCCAATCCATATTATTAACAACCCCAATCAAATTTATTTCTGATAAAGGAAAGGGTATTGTAGAGGTAGCTAGGAAAAATTCAGATCTACCTAATAAAAAGAAAGCTCAACAGAAAACGTCGAGCAGAGGTCGACGATCGTCGAACAGAGGTCGACGTTCTCAGGCTGAAACGTCGAACTCATCTCAACGTTTCCTGAACTCTGAACTCCTTCATAGTCGATCTTCGAACGGAGCTCGACGATTTTACCCAAGATCGTCGAACCCAGCTCGACGATCGTCGAACGAAGTTCAGAGCTTTGAACCTTCTTTCAGAGCCAAATCTCAATTCAATCCTAGAAGTGCTTCATCCCAATGCTTTAATCCCTATACTGAATGGATAGTACCTCCTAGGAGATACCATCCTGAAGGTTATAAGGATCAACCTGGGATGTCTTTTATTTCTGAATTTAAGGGTTATCAACCTAGGCCCAAGGTTAACTGGGTCAAAAACATATAAGCTGATTATATGCAGGTGACGACCTATCCAACATCAAACCAGCTATGGTATCTGGATAGTGAGTGCTCAAAACACATGACAGGGAATAAGGACAACTTCACATCCTTTAAAGCCAAGCTTGGACCCAAAGTAATTTTTGGTGATTCAAACTTTGGAACTACAAAAGGATATGGTGCAATCCAAATTGGGACAGTCACCTTCAAGAAGGTAGCCTATGTTGAAAGACTCAAGCACAACCTAATAAGCATTAGTCAGCTGTGTGATGAAGGATATCAAGTGACTTTCAACAAAGAAATATGCAAGGTCAAGTCAGAAGACAACACAACTGTGTTGACAGGTAACAGGAAAGGTAATATTTACTTAGTAGACTTTCATTCATCTAAGGTAGATATTTGCCTGTTTAATTCCATATCTTGACCTAATATTTTATGGCATAAAAGACTAGGACATATTAACCTTAGAACCATTGCTAGGCTATCCAAGGACAACATTGTTAGAGGACTACCTTCTGGCCCCTACAAGAAGGAAGGACTCTGCAAGGCTTGTCAATTAGGCAAGCAAACTAAAAATAGCTTTAAATCAATTAACAAGAGTGATTCACCTAGGATTTTGTATCTGTTACACATGGATCTTTTTGGACCCATTGCAGTACAAAGCTTAGGAGGGAAATCCTACACTTTAGTGGTTGTAGATGACTTCTCAAGATTCACATGGGTATTGTTTCTGAGGAAGATGTCTGATAACTTTAAATGTTGACAGATTTTCTCAAATGCATTCAGACTGAGTTCAACACTCATATTGCCCTGATCAGAAGTGATCATGGGACAGAGTTTGATTCTCTTCTCATGCAAGAGTTCTGTCAAAGTGAAGGGATCAGGCATACTTTCTCAGCTCCTAGAACTCCTAAAAAAAATGGGGTAGCTGAAAGGAAAAATAGAACCCTTATTGAATCTGCAACTACATTATTGATAGATGCTCACCTACCTCTATCCTTTTGGGCTGAGGCAGTGAACACCTCCAATTATGTGCTGAATAGAAGTCTAAAACATAAACTAAAGGGCAAGACTCCCTATGAATTACTCAAAGGGAAGAAACCTAAAGTAGACTATTTTAAGGTATTTGGTTGCACTTGTTACATTCATAATAATGACAAAAAATATCTAGCAAAATTCTAAGCAAAAGCTGATGAAGGAGTGTTTCTAGGATACTCCATGATCAGTAAAGCTTATAGGGTTTATAATAAAACTACTCAAAAAATAGAAGAATCTGTCCACATTACCTTTGATAAAGCTAACATGTCTTTCAAGGAGAAGAATGCTTCTACCATAGAACATTTGCAGGTTCACTCTCTTGCTGAAGACATGAACAGATTATAAGTTACACAAAAGGATGACAGTAGTGAAGATGAAGAAGCTGCTCACCATCAGGAAGAAAATCTTCTTGAAGAACCAGTTGTTGTTCCACAAGAGGTCACAACAACACAGGTTGGTGAACCATCAACACCCCCTGTTGATCTAGTAACAACAAGAGATCATCCAATTTCTCAAGTAATTGGAGACATCTCAACTGGTGTGCAAACAAGAAATCAGGTCAACCAGAACCTGATGCACACTTGCTTCCTCTCTCAAATTGAAGCTCAAACCATTCAAGATGCAGAACAAGATCCACACTGGATTATTGCAATGCAAGAGGAGTTGCATCAATTTGAAAGAAATAAAGTTTGGGAACTAGTGCCTAAGCCAAAAGATCATCCCATTGTTGGAACCAAATGGGTGTTCAGAAATAAGCTGGATGATCAAGGAATCATTGTAAGGAATAAGGCAAGGCTAGTTGCTCAAGGGTACTCTCAGGAAGAAGGGATAGACTATGACCAGACTTTTGCACCAGTTGCAAGATTAGAGGCCATAAGAATCTTTCTGGCTTATGCTGCTCACAAAGGATTCAAAGTCTATCAAATGGATGTCAAGAGTGCTTTTCTCAATGGGGAGATCAAAGAAGAAGTCTATGTCAGACAACCTCCAGGTTTTATCTCTCTAACCCATCCTGATTATGTTTTTAAACTACACAAAGCATTATATGGTCTCAAGCAAGCTCCTAAAGCATGGTATGAGACCCTAGCATGTTTTCTGCTGAAAAATGATTTTGTTAGGGGGAGAGTAGACCAAACTCTTTTTATTAGAACCCATAAGTCCCATACCCTACTAGTAAAAATCTATGTAGATGATGTTATATTTGGTTCTACTGATTCAAACTTGTGCAAAAAGTTTTCCAAGCTTATGCACTCTAAATTTGAAATGAGTAGCATGGGTGAGCTATCCATCTTCTTAGGATTGCAAGTCAAACAACATGCTGAAGGCATATTTATTTCTCAAACCAATTATGCAAAAGAGCTGGTTAAGAAATTTGGTATGTCTGATGCATCATGTATGAAAACACCCATGCCTACCAATACTGTATTGGATGCTGATGAACATGGGAAACCAGTTGATCAGACAACATATAGAGCAATGATTGGCTCTCTATTGTACCTTACAGCCAGTAGGCCTGACATAATGTTTGCTACATGTATATGTGCTAGATTTCAAGTTAGCCCTAGAGAGTCACACTTAACCTTAGTTAAGAGGATTCTTAGGTATGTTAAAAGCTGTCCAAATCTAGGACTCTGGTATCCAAAAGACTCAGCATTTGACTTAACTGGATTCTCAGATGCTGATTATGCTGGATGCAGAATAGACTGGAAAAGCACCAGTGGTACTTGTCAGTTCCTTGGTGATAGACTTGTCTCTTGGTATTGTAAGAAACAAACATCTGTGTCAACCTCAACTGCTGAAGCTGAATATATGGCTGCAGGAAGTTGTTGTTCACAAATATTGTGGATACAAAACCAACTCCTAGACTATAGTTACAACTTAGAGAAGTCAAAAATATTTTGTGACAATACCAGTGCTATTTTCATTGCACAAAATCTAGTCCTCCATAGTAGGACAAAACACATAGAAATTAGACATCATTTTCTAAGGGATAATGTTGAGAAAAGTAAAATTGAACTTCAATATATCCCAACTGATTTGCAAAGGGGAGATATTTTCACCAAGCCTTTGGATGAAAAGAAACACAACTTCTTCCTCAATCAGTTAGGCATGTTAGATGGAGGAAGCCTAAAATAAATTACAAGATTTTGAAAAGCTAAAAACAGACCAAGACTAGGCTAAAAACTTATCTCTTTTTGTGTCTGTAGTATAGGTTTTGTCTCTGAACTGCGCTCGACGTTTCCCCAGAAATTGTCGAACGGAGATCGAGGATTTTCCAGAAATCGTCGACCGAATATCGACGTTTCTTGAATCGTCGATCTGAGTTCAGCGCCGCCGTTAGCTCCAGGCTTCCATTCTGTTTGTTCAGAGGTCGTCGAGCGGAGCTCGACGCTCGACAATATCGTCGAACGGAGTTCGATGCTATTGGCGTCTCTTCAGATTCCTTTAGTAGCCCAAATCATCGAGCTGAGTTCGAAGTTTCATCGAACTGAGCTCCACGATTTTCCGTCTCGCCGTCGAACCCTAATATAAAATCATTTCTTTGGTCATCGTTCATCTTTTGCGCTTTCATACTCTCTGCAATTTTCTCTCTTTCCCTCCAAATCTTCTACGCTTGGTCGTGTTTGGTTCATTGTTGCAGGTACAGATGGCTGGCTCCAGTGCTGCTATTTCCAAGATGAAATTCGATACCGATTTTGATATTGATATGAATTCGTTTGATGGAAGTGATCAACGTTTCAAGGACATTCTCAACCTATTCCGAGAACAGCAGCTATCTCAGATAATGACCACCCGAATGAAGATTGCTTCAGAACAAATTAAAGAATGGTGTTTTACAGCGACAGATGAGAATGAGAATTCTGTCATCGGCTCAATAAAAGGGACTCAGGTACCATTGTCCCCGACCCTTCTGACTGAAGTTTTCCTATTTAGTTGTGGAGATGACTCCATAGATTTATCTGGAGAGGAGTTTGATTCTATTCTTGATAGAATGGGTCACACTGCTGTGAACCCTAATAAATTGCTGAAGAAAAATCTGTCCACCGAATATCAATTTCTGGCTGATGTGGTCGGCAAAGTGCTTCTGGCAAAGCACTCAGCCCATGAAACTATATCTAGATATCAGTTTTGTTTAATGGCAGCTCTGGTTGATAAGAAGCATTTAGACTGGTGATTAATATTCTTCAATCTGATCAAGAAGAAACTAAACAAAAACTGTGTAAGCTTTGGAAGAATTTTAGGGGTTTACCTGCACTCCAGGTGCCCTGACCTGCTGACCTCTGGTGGGATGTTCATCAATGCATCCAAGAGGCTTACCTGTGCCCTATTCAGCAAATGGGACAGGCAGATCATCAACCCTATCAGGGCTGCTACTGCACCACTGGCTTCAGGCACAAGGACTACCCAAGTAACTCCCTCTTAGGAATCTGCCCCAGCAGAAGGATTGTCTGCCTCTTCCTCTCCTCCTCCAGCTGTTTCTATTCCATTCACCACACCAATCTCAACCTCTACCATTTCTTCTCCCATTACCATTTCTTCACCAATATCACCTCCTCCAGCCACTACTTCAGAAGAATTCCATCCTCTATTCTCTTATCCAACTTTCACCTCTCCATCATTCTCTCTTATAGATGACTCCTTTATGGATGTTTCTCCTCCCTCTCCTTCTGAGCTTCCCTCAGCATCCTCCTATCAACAACTTTTTCACGAAATCCTCTCTCAACAATCCTTCACCCCATCATATGACTCTTCCATCTCATCCATCTCCACCTCAACAACTTTTATCCCCACTATTCCTCTTTCAGAGCCATCTATCCCTCCACCTCCTATCTCCACATTATCCATGACATCAGCTCCAGCCACTCCTCCAGTAACTTCTATTCCTACCCCTGCTCAAGCCCATCTTGAGCATGTAGATCTTCCTATTTTGGCAGACAAGCTCTATGACCTGCTAGCCCCCCGGCTAACATCTCTGCTGGAGACCTCTTTGGCTCCACTCCTGAAACAAGTTCAGGAGTTGTCTACCAAGCTCTCCTCCTTCATCTCTTCCCAGGCAACACCTTTATCTGGGTGCCTTGATTCAATTGTCTCTGAACCAAGGCAGGGGGAGATGCCTCATGAAGCAGTGGGTGTGCCTGAGACTGCTGAAGGTTCTAGTTCTGCTCCTACTTTTGCAGTGGACCTTCAGAGTCTGCTCTCAACTTTTGATATTGTATATTTCAGCTCTCTGCCAGTTCAATAATCTGAAGACCTCACTAAGGACATTGTGCCTATCAATTACTGTGATCCCAGGCTGATTGAAATATATTTAAATTCCTTCAAAGCTGTGGATGCTGATATTTTAAGTGCTGCTACTGCTGTTACAACAAGTTTGCCTTCAGAAGATACTGAAATGGTCTCTATGATTGAAGATACTGCTGCTGCTAAAGAACTTACTACCTACCTAGAAGAATCTGAATCTATTTCTGCTTCAATTGTTTCTACTCCTGCTGTCTCTGCTCCTGTTATTGATGCTGCTACTGCTCCAGCCCTTACCCCTGATCAAATCAAGCAACAAGAAAAGTATATAAAAAGCATTGATGACTTGTATGATAGACCACAAAGTTCAGAGAGTGATCAGTTTCAAACTGAATCTGATGATTCTTCTAATACTATTGCCAAGAAAAGGAAGGACAGAAGCAAAGCTATGATGAAAGTACCCCAAGCTCAAGCTAAAGACTCAAATGACATTCCATATTATATTTTGCATGACTGCCCCATTTCTGAGCCCTGGATGCAGTTCTCCAAGAACCAACTAAAAGCTATGAAGAAGAGAAGGAAGCTGAACAAGTATGAAAAGGGATCCTCTCAGTATCGGCCTCCTCCTCCTCCTCCTCCAGATTCTGGTTCAGGCTCAGCTTCTCAAGCCCCAGCTTCCAAACAAAGTTCCTCCAAGTCTTATCAGAGATACCAGCCTAGGGGGCAATACCAAAGGGGTTATCAGTCAAGAAGAGGTCAGTATAGAGGAAGCCAAAGAGAGCATAGATTTCAATCTAGGGAAGGACAAAGGTTCACAGACTCTTCTCAAGGTCCTTTCCCCTACAAGCTCAGAGAAAAAGTTGAGACCAAAACTCCTACTTCTTCAGAAACTATTAACAGATATGAGCCTATAGTGCCATTTGAAGACCCAGAGAACAATCCATTGTCATGGACTGCAAGGATGAAAGAATTGGCTGCTCTAGATCAATTGAAGAAAGCAAGAGAGCAAGGGAGAGACACATCCAATATTACAACTCTGTCAGAACAAAGAAAAGCTGAATTGGAAAAATATTCTTCAAGTAAATTCTTTGACCCAGTAGACTACCTGAAGCTGCATCCTGAGGCTATGGTTCCAAGAGCTAGATCTCAAACCTCCTTAGGAGCAGAAGATGATAGAAGGTCAAAGAAGGAAGCCCTTAATCCTAACAGAGAAATTATATTTAAGAAGGGAAAATGAAAAGAAGTAACATATGTAAGCAGACAGTATAATCCTTCTGAACTTTTGCTGAAATTCCTCTTGATTGATGTTATGATTTCTTGCTCTGTTATTTTGTTTGCTGCTCTTCTGTATGTTGTTGTATCTTTTATTTCTGAAATATGTAAATAGTAATCCTAACCCAAATAGGGGGAGATTGTTGGAACACCCTATTTCTAATTTGGGTAAGGATCACTATGTTTCTCTTAGGAAACCAGGTTGACCTAGATGTATAGTTGAAAAGGTCAACATTAGAATGTGTCTAGGGCTTAGAACTTAGGTTTGAAGCTGCCCCCAGGACCATTCCAAGATTTCAGAAATAGAGCCAAGAATAAGACATCTTTCGTCGAGCTCAGGTCGACGAAACGTCGAACTCCGTTCGACGTTCTCTGAACTCAACTATGATAAATCGTCGAGCTCTATTCGACGATCTTCGATCTCAGACCGACGATCTGCCTTCAGTCAGTTTTGCTTAGTCGTCGAACTCCAGTCATCGATCTTCTAGCTCAGGTCGACGATCACTCTTCTCTTATTCTTCAGGACGCTGAGCTCGGTTCGACGATCTTCGAGCTCAGTTCGACGTTTTCTGTCTGTTGATCTTATTCCATCTCTGAGCTCAGTTCGACGATCGTAGAGCTCAGATCGACGATTTTTTGAGAGATCGACGTTTTTAAGGATTCAAATTCTGTCAGCCTTTGGAATGTTTTTGAATTCTCTCAGCATTTATATCAAGAAGATCTGCCAGCCGTTTTCATTTATTCTGGAGCAAGTTTCAAGGAATTATCAAGAGAATGTTTTGCTGGACTTTCCTCTAGAAGACAAATTCTTTATGGAAGGCATTTAATGCCTGATAACGGCTATCTTGGATGAAGAACCTTCAGGGAATAAGAACTTCTTCTCTTTTCTTCTCTCAACAATCAATCAAGAGTCAATACAATCAATAGAATCAAGAGACACACATACTATTACAGAAAAAGGAGAATTAGCTGAATAATTTTGTGTACTCAAAAAGTGATCACAGCTTCATCTCAAGGACTCCAGACAACTCATCTTTCAGCCTCTGCTGAAACAATCTTCTGCTGGAGATCTAAAGTTTCTGAAGACCTATCACCCTAGAGCAAAGCTTCCATTCCTGATTCATTCAACATCTCAGGGGGAGCTTTGACAATACAAATCCACTTGTGCTTCTCTCTTGATTGAGATAGAGAAGACATCAACAATCTTTTCTTTTTCCTTTCCTCCTGTAAAAGGGTTTTCAAAACTCCCTTCAAAAGTTTTGAGTCTGGTTCTGAGAACCTTGTCAAAACTCAGTGGTGGCAAGACACCTGATCAAAAAATCTAGTTTGGTTTTTGAGCACCTTATCAAAAGCTCATTGGTGCCCAGGACACCTGATCAACTCATCCTGCAGTGGATTCCTACCAAGGGTGGTAGAAGAGTGGATGTACCCAGGTTTTTGGGGAACCACTATAGCTCCTTTTGTTTTCTGGATTGCTTGTGTGTTCTCTTTTCTGTGTGCCATGCTCTTCCTTTTTACTGTCTTTTTAATTCTATAGCTAGGCACCCTACACATATATATAAATAAAATCTTAAAAGCTTTGCTAAGTTTAAAATTGTGAATTTACTTTAATTAAACTATATTCACCCCCCTCTAGAGTTGAGAGAGATCTTACCCTCACTTTCAGACGACATCCTCATCTACTCAAAGACGGAGGAGGAGCATACACGATACCTGACATTGACTCTAGAGAGGCTACTAGAGCACCAGCTGTACGCGAAGTTCAGCAAATGCCAGTTTTGGTTAAAGGAGGTGGCCTTCTTTGGTCATAATATCAGCAGAGCGGGGTTGGCAGTAGATCCGGCCAAGATTCAGGCAGTGCGGGACTGGCCACTATTAAAGACAGCTACAGCTGTACGGAGCTTCCTGGGACTTGCCGGATATTACCGGAAGTTCGTCGAAGGATTCTCCCGAATTGCACTCCCTCTTACTTCCCTGACGAAGAAGGAATCCCCTTTCGTTTGGACGCCACAGTACGAGGCGGCCTTTGTGGAGTTGAATGGTGGGCTTACCTCGGCTCCCATTCTCGCTCTTCCGTAAGGAAGGGAGGGATTCCAGGTGTACACAGATGCCTCCTACAAGGGGATGGGTTTTGTTCTAATGCAGAACGAGCACGTGATAGCCTACGCCTCCCGGCAGCTAAAGATACACGAGAAGAACTATCAAGTGCACGATCTAGAGATGGGTGCAGTGATTTTTGCTCTGAAGATTTGGCGATACTATCTCTACAGGGTTCACTGTGACATCTTCTCAGATCACAGGAACTTGAAATACGTGGACACACAGAAGGAACTCAACATCAGACAAAGATGTTGGGGGGAGTTCCTGTCGGATTACCAATACACCATGCACTACCACCCTAGGGAGGAAAACGTAGTGGCAGATGCTTTGAGCCGGAGAGGAGATACATCAGGGAAGGGACCACAACTGATGTCCATGGAGGTAGTCCAGTCCTTCAGAGATATGTAGATATCCCTAGTGTCCGAGAATGATCCAGAGCTATATATGGAGTATATAGCATCGATGGTTGCCATAGATGACATTCGGGATCGCATCCGGGACGGACAGAAGACAGATGTATGGGCACAGCCGATATTCCGAGCCTTGGAGGAGGGTTCGACAGGGGATTATTCCCTGAGAGACAGATTGCTATATTTTAGAGACAGGGTCTATATACCCGCAGGAGGTCAGATTCAGGAAGACATTATGGCAGAAGCGCATTGTAGTAGATATTCTATACTCCCGGGTGTCACCAAGATGACGACAGACTTGAAGAAGACGATGTTTTGGCCATGGATGAAGAAGGAAATTACATACTTCGTGACTCATTGCTAGGCATGCCAACTGGTGAAGGCGGAGTGCAGGAACCCCGCGGGATTGCTACAACCACTTCCGGTGCCGGAGTGGAAATTTGAAGACATCACGATGGACTTTATTCATGGGCTTCCCCGATCACAGACGGGAAACGACTCGATTTGGGTAATCGTCGATCGGTTGACGAAGGTGGCCAGATTCATTCTGATCAGGAAGGATGACTCTGTGGGAGTACTAGTGCAGAGATTTTTGGAGCAGTTTGTTCGATACCATGGGGTGCCCAGGACGATCGTGTCGGATCGAGATGGCCGGTTCACTTCCAGGGAGTGGAGATCAGTGAAGGCTTACTTAGGAACGCGATTGACCTTCATCACCGTAATCCATCCCCAGACGGATGGGCAAACGGAACGCACCAATCAGACATTGGAAGACCTCCTGAGGCTATGCATATTGGACCGTGGGGAACCTTGGGAGAAGATCTTTCCACTGGTCGAGTTCTCTTATAACAACAGCTACCAGTCCAGCATAAGGATGACTCCTTATGAAGCCTTGTATGGAAGGAGAAGTAGGACTCCGCTTTCAGGGATTCAATATGAGGATCCAAAGGTGTTGGGATCAGATTTTGTTGAAGACACCGAGGCTTAGATAAGACTGATACGGGATAGGATGCTTGAAGCGCAGAGCAGACAGGGTAAGTACTATGACACCCGGCATCGTCACGTGGATTTTTAGGTGTGGACCGAGTGTTTTTGAAGATCCGGCCCATGCATGGAGTTTCACGGATGCGTGGTCGGAAGAAGAAGCTCAGCCCTAGGTATATGGGCCCTTACAGGATCCTAGAGTTGATCGGGCTCCTAGCTTATAGGCTAAAGTTGCCCCCAGAACTTGCAGGTTTACACAACGTGTTCCATATTTCCTCACTTAAGAGGGCTCTACTACGCCCGGAGCAGTAGATTTGGACCATAGATGGGTCGGTAGCTTATGACTGGTCAGTTCACTTGGAGTCAGTTCGGATCGATGACAGAGGAGTACAAACCTTGCGTCGCAAGAAAGTTCCGTTAGTCAAAGTTCTGTGGAGGAACCACAGCCAGGAGGAGCATACCTGGTAACCGCATGACCTGATGCAACAAAAGTATCCGGAGCTTTTCAGTCAGGTATACCTCATAAATTCTCAGGACGTTCAATTTACTTTCCTATATTAAACCAATAAGACTGAAATTTCAAGAATAGGGGATAATCTTTTGTTTATTGGGGTCTAGATTTTGTCAATTGGGCGAATTGGTCTTAGATTTGACTATCGCCTTCAAACCTCACATAACAAACATGACGTCGTGATGTAAATCTTTCAATTCTCATGGAATGTTACAAGTTTCTTTCTCCCGGATAGGAGCCCCCGTAAGCTTAACCTTCATTTCGGGGACGAAATCTTTGTTTTGTTTATTGGGATTCGTAACATCCCATTTCCTGCTAGACCCCTAAGAGTGGTTTTGTCATGACTAGGTCATGAAAAAACCCTAAGAAGCCCAAGAAGACCAAGAGAGCTTAGGTAGGAAGGTGAAAATCACATTGGTCTTCAAATAGTAGGTCATAAACTTGCTTAAAATACGATTAGGACTCGGGCGTTGAGTGCGTCGAGTGCACTCAACGCCATAAGAAGATCGGCATTGAGTGTACTGACTTCACTCAATGCCATCTTACAGGTGGGTTGGCGTTGAGTGCGTCGGGTAAACTCAATGCCATAAGTTGAATGGCGTTGAGTGTAGTGACTGCACTGAACGCCATCTAGTGCTGCTTGAATGGCGTTGAGTGAGCTGAGCTCACTCAACGCCATAGTCTAGGAGGCGTTGAGCAGAGCTCACTCAACACCATAATCAGGATGGCGTTGAGTGAGCTGAGCTCACTCAACGCCATTGTCTGGATGGCGTTGAGTAAGCAGAGCTCACTCAACACCATAATCTGATGGCGTTGAGTGAGCTGAACTCACTCAACACCATAGTTTGGATGGCGTTGAGTTAGCAGAGCAAACTCAACACCATAATCTGGATGGCGTTGAGTGAGCTGAGCTCACTCAACGCCATAGTCTGGAAGGGCCATATTCTGAATGGCGTTGAGTGAGCAGAGCTCCCTCAATGCCGTATCATGTGTTGGAACACCCAATTACTAATTTGGGCAAGGATCACTATGTTCTTAGGAAATTATTTTGACCTTATTGTATAGTCTTAAAGGTCAATTAGAATGAGTCTAAGGGTTAGAACTTAGGTTTTGAAGCTGCCCTCAAGACCTTCTAAGATAAGAATTCAAGTGTTGAAGACTAGGACAATTTTCGTCGAGCTCAGGTCGACGGAACGTCGAACTCATTTTGACTATCTCTGAGCTCAGTTCACGAGTCGTCGAACTCGGTTCGACAATCTTCGAGCTCTGATCTACGTTTCTGTCTCTAGCTATAATCCAATCTCTGAGCTCAGGTCGACGATAGTTGAGCTCAGATCGACAATTTCTGTCTCAAGTATAAGTCCAGTCTCTGAGCTCAGTTTGACGATAGTCGAGCTCAGATCGACGACTTTTCTGAAGTGATCGACGATTTCAGGAATTCAAATTCAGTCAGTTATGGAATTCAATCTGATTTATTATCAACATTTATTTCAAAGTATTCTGTAGCCGTTTCAACTAATCTGGGGCAAGTTTCAAGGAAGACAAAAAGGAATGTCTCTTTGGACTTTCCTCCATAAACAGATGTCATTTAAGGCAGTCATTTAGGACTGGTTAACGGCTATCTTAAAGACTGAATTTCAATATATCTCCAGAGAATCATTTTGAGAAATACAGAAGAAGAGATATCAATCAACTTTTCAGACACAAGTCTACAGAATTACAAGTCAGAATTCATACTGAACACAAGGAATACAACAGTGAAGAAGATCAACACATAAAAAAGAATTCCTCTATTATTTCAAGATGTCTTCTGATTCAAGTGTTCAAAGGCTTCATCAATCGAAGACTCCAGACACATCATATTTCAGCAACTGCTGAAATCATCTCTTGCTGGAGATCTAAAGTTACTGAAGACCTATCACCCTATGCAAAGCTCTTCTTCCTGAACAATTGCAGATCTCAGGGGGAGCTTTGATCACATCATCCACTAGTCTTCTCTTTGACTGTTGATAGAGATGAACAACAAACTCTTTTCTTTTTCCTTACTCTGTTGTAAAAGGGTTTCTCAAAACTCCCTTCATAAGTTTTGTGGCTGGTTTCTAAGGCCTTGTCAAAACTCAGTGGTGGCAAAATAACTGATCAAAAAAATCTGGTTTGGTTTTTGAGCACCTTATCAAAAGTTCATTGGTGCCCAGGACACCTGATCAATTATTCCTGCAGTGGATTCCTACCTAGGGTGGTAGAAGAGTGGATGTACCCAGGTTGATTGGGGAACCACAATAGATCCTTGTGTCTTCTTGATTGTTGTGTTTTTGCTTTGCTGTGTGCTGTGATTTTTGCTTTCTTGCTGCCTTAGTTTTATTTACTGTAAGCACAATACACCTATACTTAAATCAAGTCTTCCACTGCTAAATAATTTTTATATTCGAAAATAATTTTAATATACTCTATTCACCCTCCCCCCCCCCTCTAGATTAAAGGTATTCTTACCCTCACTTTCAATTGGTATCAGAGGGAGGTTGGTTATTCAACAACTAGATCTTCAATAGTTTGGTTGTTTTACAGGCTAACACCTGAACCAAAAGATATCTGATAAGATCAATCTTCTATAGAGGATTATTATTTTTATTATATTTATTTTCATACAAAACCATGGCATAGAACAAAGATTATGCTAGCGCCAGACCTCCAGTGTGCAACATTTCTCAGTTTGAACTTTGGAAAGCAAGGATAAAATTATATATGAATTCTATTGATGAGGACATCTACAATTCTGTTTTGACAGTGTGTCCAAGACCTCCAGTAACTACAAGTACAAGTGCTGTTCCACCTCCTTCAGGAACAGATGCAGAAATAAAGAAATGGAAAGTTGCAGATGCCAAAGCAATGAATATTCTGGCTCAGACTATGTCTGAGGAAATATTTCAAAAGGTGGCTGAATGCAACTCCGCAAAAGAAATCTGGGACAAGCTATCTGAGCTTCTGTCAGGATCAGTTGATGAGAGAAAAGATAGAAGATCCCATCTCATAACCCAGTATGAGATTTTCAATAAGGGAGAAACTGAGTCAGTTGCTGACATGTACAACAGGCTTAGCCTAATAGTCAGTGAGTTACAAACATTGGACAAGGAGATCTCACTAACTGAACTCAATGACAAAATCCTAATGTTCTTCCCCAGCACTTGGGATTCAAGGATCTGGCCAATCAAGGATGCCAGAAGCCTAAATGAAATCACCACTTAAGCTTTGTTGGGAAAGCTCAAGTCTTATGAGCTGCTCATCAAGAATAGAGAGGAAGAAAAAAAGGTTGCTTCTCCAGCAATCAGGAAGGAGAAGTCAATAGCATTCAGAGCTACAGAAGAACTGCCTGAAGACAAGGTCACAGACAATGAAGAGTTAATTAGTCTACTGGCCAAAAGATTCTATAAGATGGCAAGAAAAGATTTCAGAAAGAGGTCATCCAGAGGCCATGAAAAGCCAAGGTATGACAAAATCAATAATAAAGAAATTATTTGTTTTGGATGCAGGAAACCAGGCCACATTGTGCCTGATTGTCCAGAAAACTAGAATAAGGACAAGAAGGACATGAAAGATAGGAGAAAAGACAAGGAATCCAGGATAAGCAACAATGACAAATCCTCCTTCAGCAAGAACAAACACACCAGGAAGGGATTTGTTGCTGAAACCTGGAGTGAAACTGAAGAAGAATAAGAGGCTTCATCAAGCTCAAGTGATGATGAAGATGATTAAGGAGTTCTGCATGATGGCTATCAATGCCTCCCAACATAATTTTTATGTAGAACATGAGTCAGAATCTGAATCTGAACATGAAGATGAAGAAGAATAGATAATAGATTCCTTTTATTTTAATTCAGAGGACTTTACATTTGAATTTAAGGCACTTTGTTTAGACCTGCTAAAGTATGAGAACGAGATTATCTCTCTCAGAAATCCATTGTCTGAACATAGCACTTTAAAATCAGACAACCTCAAACTCAGTGAGGAGTTAGAATGCTGTAGGGAGGAGATAGCTTCACTGAAAAGTGAACTATCCCAGGAAAAGAATTTTGAAGAATCCTTTAATGGGAGAAGAATCAGACTGATGGACATCACAAGCACAATGAACTCTAGACTTAATAGTACACTGGGCTTGGGTGCTTCATCCAGCCAACCTATAGTATTAACAACCCCAAGTAAATTTATCTCAGATAAAGGAAAGGGTATTGTAGAGATAGCTAGGAAGAATCCTGATTTACCTAAGAAAAATAAAGTTAAATGGAAAACGTAGAACAGAGCTCGACGTTCGTCGAACAGAGCTCAGCGATCTCAAGCTGAATCGTCGAACTCAGGTCGACGATCGCCGAACTCTGAACTCTGGCAAATTTAATCTTTGAATGGAGCTCGACGATCTGACCCAAGATCGTCGAACTCAGCTCAGAGATCGTCGAACAAAGATCAGAGTTATGAACAATTTTTTAAAGATAAATCAAACTTCAATCCTAGAGGTCCTACATCCCAAAACTTTAACCCTTATACTGAATGGATAATACCTCCTAGGAGATATAATCCTGAAGGTTATAAGAGTCACCCAGGGATGTCTTTCATTTCAGAATTTAAAGGTTATCAACCTAGGCCCAAGGTAAACTAGGTCAAAAACATATAAGTTGCTTATGTGCAGGTGAAGACCTATCCAGCAATGAACCAACAATGGTATCTGGATAGTGGGTGCTCAAAGCACATGACAGGAAGCAAGGAGAATCTCACATCCTTCAAAACCAAACTTGGACCAAAAGTAATATTTGGAGATTCAAACTTTGGACAAATAATAGGATATGGTGCTGTCCAGATTGGCTCAGTCACATTCAAGAAGGTGGCCTATGTGGAAGGACTGAAGCACAATTTAATCATCATCAGTCAACTGTGTGATGAAGGCTACCAGGTGACATTCAACAAATCCTCATGTAAAATCAAATAAGAGGATAACACAACTGTGTTGATAGGTAAAAGGAAAGGTAACATTTATCTTGTAGATTTTCTTTCAACTAAGATAGATATTTGTTTATTCAATTCTGTTTACAAACCAAATGATCTATGATATAAAAGATTAGGACATTTAAACCTTAGAACCATTGCTAGGCTATCCAAGGACAACCTTGTTAGAGGACTACCTTCTGGCCCCTACAAGAAGGAAGGACTTTGCAGGGCTTGTCAATTAGGCAAGCAAACTAAAAGTAGTTTTAAGTCATTTAATAAGAGTGATTCGCCTAGGATCTTGTATCTGTTACACATATATCTTTTGGACCCATTACAGTACAAAGCCTAGGAGGGAAATCTTACACTTTAGTGGTTGCAGATGACTTCTCTAGATTTACATGGGTATTCTTTTTTCTGAGGAAGAAGTCTTATAACTTCAAGTGTTTGACAGAGTTTCTCAAATTCATACAGATTGAGTTCAATACTCACATTACCCTGATCAGAAGTGATCATGGGACATAGTTTGATTCTCTTCTTATGCAAGAGTTCTGTAAAAGTGAAGGGATCAGGCACACTTTCTCAGCTCCTAGAACTCCTCAATAAAATGGGGTAGCTGAAAGGAAAAATAGAACCCTTATTGAATATTCCACCACATTGTTGACAGATGCTCACCTTCCTCTATCTTTTTTGGCAGAGACAGTGAACCCCTAAAACTATGTGTTGAATAGAAGTTTGATACATAAGCTGAAGGGCAAGACTCCCTATGAATTACTCAAAGGGAAGAAACCTAAAGTAGATTATTTCAAAAACTTTTATTGCATTTGTTACATACACAATAATGACAAAAAGTATATAGCAAAATTTCAAGCTAAAGCTAATAAAGGAGTCTTTTTGGGTTACTCAATGATCAGTAAAGCTTATAGGGTGTATAACAAAACTTCTCTTAAAATTGAAGAATTTGTACATGTATCCTTTGATGAAACTAACATGTTTTACAAGGAGAAGAATACTTCTACCATAGAACCTTTGGAGGTAAACTCTCTTTCAGAAAATTTGGACCGGTTACATATTGTAGAAAAGGATACAACACATTGACCTATCCAACAAAGAGGTGAAAATAGTGAAGATGAAGAGGACACTCAACATCTTGGTAGTCAACATCCTGGTGAAAATTATCTTGAAGAGCCAGTTGTTGTTCCACAAGAGGAAACAACAACACAGGTTGGTGAACAATCAACACCCCCTATTGATTTAGTAACATCAAGAGATCATCCAATCTTCAGTGTGATTGGATACATCTGAACTGGTGTGCAAACCAGGAATCAGGTCAACCAAAACCTGATGCACACCTGCTTTCTATCTCAAATTGAACCTCAATCAATACAAGATGCAGAACAAGATCCACACTGGATCATTGCAATGCAAGAGGAATTACATCAATTTGAAAGGAACAAAGTTTGGGAGCTAGTGCCAAGGCCTAAGGATCATTCCATTGTTGGAACAAAGTGAGTGTTCAGAAACAAATTGGATGATTAAGGAATCATTGTAAGGAACAAGGCAAGGCTAGTTGCACAAGGATACTCTCAAGAAGAAGGAATAGACTATGACCAGACCTTTGCACCAGTTACAAGGTTGGAGGCCATAAGAATATTTCTAGCTTAGGAAGCTCACAAAGGATTCAAGGTCTATCAGATGGATGTAAAAAGTGCATTTCTCAATGGAGACATTAAAGAAGAAGTCTATGTTAGACAACCCCCAGGTTTTATCTCTCCAACTCATCCTGATCAAGTTTTTAAATTGAATAAAGCATTATATGGTCTCAAGCAAGCTCCTAGAGCATGGTATGAGACCTTAGCATGCTTTCTTATGATGAATGATTTTATAAGGGGTAGAGTAGACCAAACTCTTTTTATTAGAACTAATAAGTCCAATATCCTACTAGTATAAATTTATGTAGAGATGATATTATATTTGGATCTACTGATTCAAATTTGTGCAAAAGATTCTCTAATCTAATGCATTCTAAATTTGAAATGAGTAGCATGGGTGAGCTTTCCTTATTTCTAGGATTGCAAGTCAAACAGCATGCAGATGGCATATTTATTTCTCAAACCAAGTATGCAAAATAATTGGTTAAGAAATTTTGTATGTCTGAAGCATCATGTATGAAAACACCTATGCCTACTAATATTGTATTAGATGCTGATGAACATAGGAAACCTGTGATCAGACAACATATAGAGCAATGATTGGCTCTTTATTATACCTTACAGCTAGTAGACCTGACATAATGTTTGCTACATGCATATGTGCTAGATTCCAAGTAAGCCCTAGAGAGTCACACCTAATATTAGTAAAAAGGATTCTTAGGTATGTGAAAAGTTGTCCAAATCTAGGTCTCTGGTATCCAAAAGACTCAGGATTTGAATTAACTAGATTTTCAGATGCTGATTATGCTGGATGTAGAGTAGACAAGAAAAGCACTAGTGGAACTTGCCAGTTTCTTGGTGACAGACTTGTCTCCTGGTTTTGTAAGAAACAAATATTTGTGTCCACTTCAACTGCTGAAGCTGAATACATGGCAGCAGGTAGTTGTTGCTCACAGATTTTGTGGATTCAAAATCATCTCCTAGACTATGGTTACAACTTAGAAAGATCAACAATATTTTGTGATAACAACAGTGCTATTTCTATAGCACAAAATCCAGTCCTCCATAGTAGGACAAAACATATTGAGAGTAGGCATCACTTTGTAAGGGATAATGTTGAGAAGAATAAAATTGAACTTCAATATATCCCAACTGATTTGCAAAGGGGAGATATTTTCACCAAACCATTAGATGAAAAGAAACACACCTTCTTCCTAAATCAGTTAGGAATGTTAGATGGAGGAAGCTTAAATTAAGATCCAAGATTTCAAAACCCTAAAATTGACCAAGAATAGGTTAAAAACTTGATTTTTCTAGTATCAATAGGTCATTTCTGTTCTCTGAACTGCGCTCGACGTTTTTACCCACGATCGTCGAAAGGAGATCGATGATCACAGCAATCGTCGACCAGAGTTTAGGGTTTTCCAGATAGTGCTAAGCTATCTCCTCTGGTAAGAGATCGTCGAGCGGAGATCGACGCTCTCCAATATCATCGAACGGAGATCGACAATGTTGAAGACTCTTTAGATTTCTTTAGAAGCCCAGATCGTTGAACGGAGTTCAATGATCTTTCCTTTTCGGCGTCGAACCCTAATATAAAACTCATTTTTCGGTTGTCGTTCTCCTTTTGCGCTTTCATACTCTCTGCAGAACTTTTCCTTCCCTCCAAACTTCTCTACACTTCGTCTCGTTTGTTCGTTTTTGCAGGTATACAATTGTCATTTCTGTTGCAATTCTAGCCGCGATGAAATTTGACACTGGATTCGACATTGATATGGATTCCTTTGAAGGCAGTGACCAAATATTCAAACACATTCTAGAATTATTCAAGGAACAACAGTTGGTGTATATCATGTCCACACGGATAAAACTTATTGCCGATGAAATCAAAGAGTGGGTTTATACGGCTCATATCCTGGATCAACATACAGTGGTTGGAACAATAGCCGGTACTCAGGTATCCCTATCGCTTGCTCTCTTAACAGAAGTTTTTAATTTGAGTTCTGGGAATGATTCAGTTGAGTTATCGGGAGAAGAGTTTGTAAGTATGCTTGATAGAATGGGTCACTCTGCAGCAAACCCTAACAAGCTGCTTAAAGAGAATCTATCAGTTCAATATAGATTTTTAGCTGATGTTGTGGGTAAGGTGTTGTTAGCCAAGCATTCTGCTCATGATACCATTTCAAGGTATCAATTTTGTTTGATGGCTACTTTAGTGGATAAGAAACACTTGAATTGGGGAGAGATTTTCTTTGATTTGATCAAGAAAAAGGTGAATATGAATCTTGTTAATTTTGGGAGGATTCTAGGGCTGTTTTTGCATAATAGATGCCCTCAGTTGCTTGTGTCCAGTGGGATGCACATCAATGCATCTAAGAGGCTGTCCTGTGCCCTATTTGGTAAATGGGACAGGCAGATTGTCAAACCTAGCAGAGCTCCTGTAGCTATCTCAACTTCAGGGACCGGGACTATTCAAGTCACTTCCCTACAGGCAACTGCCCCATTGGAAGAACTGCCTGCCTCGTCCTCATCTCCACCCATTGTTTCTTCAACCATTCCTTCTTCCACCATCACTACTTCAATTTAGTCCCCCATCATAATTTAATCTCCAATCTCAACTTCTTCAACTCTTCCAGCAACTTCTGTATACCTTTTCCATCCCCTACTTTATTATCCACCACTTGATATTGACTCATCCATTCCATCTTTCGATCTTCTGAATGATTCCTACATGGATGATTCCCATTCCTCACCTCTTGATCTTCCATAATCCTCTACCTCTTATCAATAACTACTCCAAGACATTCTTGCACAACCATCCTTCACCACATCCATTTCCACTCCAATAACTTCCATCTTTACCATTCCCATCTCTCAACCATCCATCCTACCATCCACATCTTCTATTTCTAATTATGCAGCTCCTTCTACACCAATCTCTATCACTCTCTCCTCTACCTTTACTCAAGTTTCACTTGAGTAATTAGAGCTTCCTGCCCTAGCAGATAGGCTGTATGGGATGTTGGCTCCCAGGCTAGCACTCCTGCTAGAGACCACCATGGCTCCACTCCTAAAATCCATCCAGGAGTTATCTGCCAGGCTCTCTTCCCTTTCTCCTCCTCAAGAAATCCCTTCTGTGTGGTGCCTTGATCCAATATAAACTGAATCTATGCAGGGGAGATGCCTCATGAAGAAGAGATGGTGCCTGCCTCAGAAGATTTCTTGCCATAGATTCCAGTTACAGCTTCAGCTCCATTACTTTCCTTCAGAATAGTTGACTTTAAGTCACTGCTGTCATATTTTGATGCTCTTCACAGAAGATTTCTTCCAGCTTATGAAGATGAAGACCTTACTAAGGCCATTGTGCCTATTGCCAGCTGTGAGCCCAGCCTTATTTCTTCATATATCAAATCATTCAAGGCTGTGGAAAGTATTCATTCTTTTGATGTTGTGGATACTGATGATACTATTTCAGAACCTGTTGTTACTGATGATGTTGTTCCTGAATCATCTGCAAAAGTTTCTGTTGCTCCTGTTTCCCTAATTGTTTCTGTTGTTGTTAAGCCTGCTGCTGTTGTTGTATCTATTAGTACTGCTTCTGTCACTTCTACTGCTGCTGCTGTTATTTATACTGATCTATCAAAACAATAAAAGGATTACATTAAAAGGATTGTTGACCTGTATGACAATCCTCAGAGTTCAGATAGTGACAAATTCAAAAATTATTCTGATGACTCCTCTGCAACCATTGCAAGGAAGAGGAAAGCTAGAAGCAAAGCATTGAAAAGGGTACCTCCAGAGAAAGAGAAAGATGACAATTTTATTCCATACTATATTCTGTATGATTGCCCCATCTCTGAACCCTGGATGCAGTATTCAAAGAACCAGCTCAAGGCCATGAAGAAAAAGAGGAAGTATGATAAGTATGATAAAGGATCTTCTCATTTTAATCCTCCTCCTCCTCCTCCAGATACAGGAACTTGTGGAGGTTCTGCTTCTCACTCCACATTTGTTAAGACTCATAGTTCCACTCAATCTCAAGGCAGATCTCAATCAAGAGTATATCAACATAGACATTATCATACAAGCAGAGGTCATTCCAGAGGTCAATCTAGACAACATCAATATCAAAGGAAAGGATAAGGACCCGTTGACTCAACTTCTGGTCCTTTCCCTTATAAGCTGAAAGATACTGTTGCTACAAGAACTCCTCCTTCTGAAGATACAATGAACAGATATGAACCTCCAGTTCCCTTTAAGGATCAAGAGAATAATACACTTTCTTGTACTGCCAGAATGAAAGAGTTAGCTGCTTTGGATCAGATAAAGAAGGCAAGAGATCAAGGAAAAGACACTTCAAACATCACAACCTTATCTGTGCAAAGAGAGAAGGAACTAGAAAGATACTCATCCAGAAAGTTCTTTGATCCAGAAAGCTATATGAAGCTGCACCCAAAGGCTGTGGTTCCCAGGCCCAAATCTCAAACCTCCTTAGGTGTTGCTGATGACATGAGATCCAAGAAGGAAGCTCTCAACCCTAACAGAGAAATCTTATTCAAGAAGGGCAATGAAAAGAAGTAAATGTGTAAGCTGACAATATATGTTTAATTTTGACTGTCTGTTGTGATTCTATCTGTGCTTCTACAATACTGCAAATCCTTTTCTTATGCTTGTTGTTTCTGATTTTTAATTCTTCATGTATGCTTATTATTTCCTATTTGTCATGTAAATAGTAATCCTAACCCAAATAGGGGGAGATTGTTGGAACACCCTATTAATAATTTGGGCAAGGATCACTATGTTCTAAGGAATTTATTTTGACCTTACTGTATAGTCTTAAAGGTCAATTAGATTGAGTCTAAGGGTTAGAACTTAGGTTTGGAAGCTTCCCTCAAGACCTTTTAAGATCAGAATTCAAGTGATGAAGACTAGGACAATTTTCGTCGAGCTCAGGTCGACGGAATGTCGAACTCAGTTCGACTATCTTTGAGATCAGTTCAATGAGTCGTCGAACTCGGTTCGACAATCTTCGAGCTCAGATCGACGTTTCTGTCTCTAGCTATAATCCAATCTCTGAGCTCAGGTCGACGATAATTGAGCTCAGATCGATGATTTCTGTCTCAAGTATAAGTCCAGTCTCTGAGCTCAGTTCGACGATAGTCGAGCTCAGATCGACGACTTTTCTAAAGAGATCGATGATTTCAGGAATTCAAATTCAGATAGTTATGGAATTCAATCTGATTTATTATCAGCAATTATTTCAAAGGATTCTGTATCCGTTTCAACTAATCTGGAGCAAGTTTCAAGGAAGACAAAAAGGAATGTCTCTTAGGACTTTCCTCCAGAAACAAATGTCATTTAAGGCAGTCATTTATGACTGGTTAACGACTATCTTAAAGACTTAATTTCAATATATCTCCAGAGAATCATTTTGAGAAATACAGAAGAAGAGATATCAATCTACTTTTCAGACACAAGTCTACAGAATTACAAGTCAGAATTCATACTGAACACAAGTAATACAACAGTGAAGGAGATCAACACACAGAAAAGAATTACTCTATTCTTTCAAGATCTCTTCTGATTCAAGTGTTCAAAGGCTTCATTAATCAAAGACTCCAAACACATCATATTTAAGCAACTGCTAAAATCATCTCTTGCTAGAGATCTAAAGTTACTTAAGAACTATCACCCTATGCAAAGCTCTTCTTCCTGAACAATTGCAGATCTCAGGGGGAGCTTTGATAACATCATCCACTAGTCTTCTCTTAGACTGTTGACAGAGAAGAACAACAAACTCTTTTCTTTTTCCTTACTTTTCTGTAAAACGGTTCTCAAAACTCCCTTCAAAAGTTTTGTGGATGGTTTCTGAGACCTTGTCAAAACTTAGTGGTGGCAAGATACCTGATCAAAAAATCTAGTTTGGTTTTTGAGCTCCTTATCAAAGCTCATTGGTGCCCAGGACACCTGATCAACTATTCCCATAGTGGATTCCTACCTAGGGTGGTAGAAGAGTTGATGTACCAAGGTTGATTGGGGAACCACTATAGATCCTTGTGTCTTTTGGATTGCTGTGTTTTTGCTTTGCCGTGTGCTGTGATTTTTGCTTTCTTGCTATCTAGTTTTATTTACTGTAAGCACATTACACCTATACTTAAATCAATTCTTCCACTGCTAAATAATTTTTAAATTTGAAAATTATTTTAATATACTCTATTCACCCCCCCCCCTAGAGTAAACGTAGATCTTACCCTCACTTTCATCCTGGATGGCATTGAGTGAGCAGAACTCACTCAACGCCTCAGCATGGATGGAGTTGAGTGAGCAGAGCTCACTCAACGCCATAGCCTGGATAGCGTTGAGTGAGTTGAGCTCACTCAATGCCATTTTACATAGAATTTTTTTAGCTTGGCTGATGGTTCAATTGAACCGGGCTGGTTAAGGAAGTGGGCCTGAATGCGTTATTGGGCCGTTTTTATCTTATTTAGACTTAGTTAAATCTTATTTTATGATATTGACCGTCTGTGCCACGTGGCAGCCGTTCCTCCTCCTTCCAGCCATGGCCGAGCGTCGGTTTGCATGGCCATTAATGGCTTTTAAGGCTCGGCTCCACCCTCTCCCCATGAAACGACTGGATTCAACTCCTCTCGGGAAGAGGAGGAGATTCCAGCCTTCTCTTAGCTGTGTTGAGCCATTTCATCTCCCCTCCACCATGGCCGAATCATGCTTTTAAGGAGGCATTAATGGCTGGACAGCTTATACCCCCACTTGCAGCCTTGTTTCTCCTTTAAAAGACTCCCTAGACTTAGAGAGGAAGTTTTCACCCTTGCCCGACAAAGCTAGAGCTTATTACCTTGCTGTTAAGGAATTCCAGCGATGCCACCACCGCACAAATGGCATCCCGACGATCGGCTTGATTCTAAACATCGAATAAGGTCTTCCTCTACCTCTTCTTCTATGGATAGATCTTAGGAATTATAAGGAGAGACATCAGGCTCAATAGAGCTGGATCGGGTGAGCATTTTCATGGGTTTTTCCGAAATTCATGGTGGTCGGGTTCGCCGGAAACCACCACCTCCGGCGGCCAAACCACCACCGACCGATAGCCACCACCTCGATGGAGGTAGTGGTGGCGGTGGCTGGCCAGGGAGGTGGCCAAATGGACGGTGGTGGCTCAAGCAAAGCTACAGGTTTTAAGCGTTTTTTTAGGTTGCTGGTTTCGAGTTTTTGAGAAGATGAACAGTGCCATATATTAAATCTGATATATACTTATAGATAATATATAGTGATTAATCACTTTTATCAAGCTCATTTTGATGCTATTAAATGTGGCACTTAGAGGCCGTTTTAGGAAAAATGGCCAATGACAGAAGTTGTAGACCTTCGAGTCTAGATTATTCTAAAATTTATTTCAACTCGATTTGGTAAGTGGTTTGACCACAACACTCATTTTGGTGGGACCTATACCTAGGGCTATCCTGAGATTCAAATAGATGCCCACCTTTCATCCCTTGTCTAAATGAGCTGAAATTTGGTCAGAGGGTCTACCTTAGATATACCTAGGGCCTGTCCAAAAATGGGAATTTTTGGAGAATATGTTTCTAGAGTTTTTGGAAATATATAATAACCATGTATAAATTAATTTGGTGGCATAAACACCTCAAAACCCCCCCAAATTTGGGTGGGTAGTCTTAAAGGGCATGATAATGCTCTGGTAAAAATTTCATATCATTTGCAGATGTTTTGAATAGGTTTTTATACAACCCTAGGTTGACCCTTATAGGGTTAATTAGGTCACAACACCCCCTTGGGGTTTTGAGTGGTCAAATCACCTTAACAGAGGCTGAAATTTTGGACACTGACTTGGCATGGCTAATGTCACCCTCTTCAGGAAAATGGTGTGATTTAGGGTTGATTTACCCTAGGGTTCAAACTCAAACCCTGAAAGTGGAAAGTTGTTGACCTAAATCACCTAGAGGGGGGTGAATAGGTGAATCGTGCGTTTGATTGCGTAATAAAAATTTGGAGATCTAGCGCACGCAATCAAGCAATCACAGAAGGACAGAAAAGATTTATAGTGGTTCCCCGTCCTTGGGTACGTCCACTTTACATCACCGTTATAGCAAATCACTAAATCCGGCTACTCCACTATCTCGGATTGCAAATCAATCTGACGCCTTGGAACAACGTTCATACAAACTCGATCCAAACGGATCTACACTCGGAAGATAAAACTTCCTACTACTCGGAGATAAATCTCCTACAAAGAAAATTGTTTGAATAAAAGTTACAAACAAAAATATCTCATATCTGGATCTTGGTCTTCGTCTTCTTCGTTGAGAACATTAGTCTTGATCGGGAAAGGTAGAAGAAGGCTGGACTGTTTTCCAAGAAACTAAGATCTGAAATCACCACGATCAACGAGAAATCCACAAGTCGTTGAAGCATGATCGGATCGGATGATTCTTCTTGATCTTGGATCGATCTAGGTAGCAACGCTCAAGAGAACGTCGATCCAAAGCTTTCTTCCACAAAACGCTAATGGAGGCGGCGGCCGGATGATCGAGAGATTAAGTTTTCAGTAATTCTTTCTTAACAAGGACGGATGAGATTATCGTATTTTCTCTGTAATAACTTGTGTAAATAGTCAAATCTGAAAGGACCTATATATAGTCGATTCCCAACGGTCATACTCATAATTAAGGATGACACGTGGACCAATTAGAAAAGACTATTTCGAAATCTCTGTCAAAATAAGACTTAGAGAATTTCCAGGAATAATGAAGTACTTAGTTCTAGAGAGGTCAAAATTGTTCTCGAGAACTAAATACAGACCTTTTGAAAACTATGGCAGGATCTTGATCACTGAACTTCTGGAAATGGCCTTGGACTTCTCGAGAACATGGAATTATAGTTCTCGAGAACTATGCTTACTTTTTTCGAGAACTAAGACACTTATTCGAAAACTGATATAGAACTTCTCGAGAACTTAGTCAGAACTTTTCGAGAACTTTACTTAGAGTCAATTGTTAAAGAAAAATTCTGAACTGAGAACTTCTCGAGAACTTTGTTAAGCAGTTCTCGAGAACTCTATTGACTTCTCGAGAACTTCTAGTCTAGTTCTCGAGAACTTAGCTAGAGTCTAATTTCTAATGAGAAGGGCATGACTTTTCGAGAGCTAAGAAGTAATTCTCGAAAACTTCTATAGTAGTTCTCGAGAACTTTGTTAACCTCTCGAAAATTTCTACTTAGAGGAATTCTAGCTGTCCTGACTTCTCGAGAAGTAAAGTCTGAACCTCTCGAGAACTATGTACTACTTCTCGAGAACTTTGAAGGAACTTCTCGAGAGTTGGACTTAGAAAAATTTATTTAAGAATTCCATGTAAGATCTCCTTCTGGTCTTGTCTCCATCTTGTGTTCCAAAGTTTGAATATGAAGTGTATCCCAATTGAGAGACTACACATGAGTCAACACTTTGGATCACCCAGTGAGGGATTACACTAAGTGGTCCTGTGTTTCTGACCCACTGTAGACTTACATTGGTCTACACTTAGAACTGAGAATATGCAAACACACAACTAGAATACACATGTCAAATACACCTTAATTCATCTTAGTTCAAAGGGTGACTTCATGCAAATATTGGTTATTGTGGAGACAATACCCAACAATCTCCCCCTATTTATAGAAGTCAGAACCCTTTATACTAATGTGAATTATTATAACAAAAATAAAGCAAGAATAATGGAAAGTAACAGTAGTAAAACACAGAAAGAAAATTAGAACTTATAATTAGGCAAAACTAGGAAATTGTATATATATCAAAATTATTTTAGAGTTTTAATCAACATTCAATTCATAGTTCTTAACACCATAATCATCAAGAATCATTTCTGGTCTCGTGTTGCTTGTCCAGCTTAGCCTATTGTCTCCTGTGGTAGCTGAATGGTTTGGGATAGTACCTTGGAGGCTTTGGAGGAGCTTTGGGATTGTTTTTACCATATTCTCTATCATGCAGTCTCCTCTTAGTCATTGTTTTCTCATATAATTCCCATTCTGTATAGCTGTAATGCAGGCACCTTTTCGCATTCAGATCCATTAAAAGTTTCAATGTATCAAGAATTAGAGATTTTGATGTAGGGCTCCAAAATTCTGCAAACTCTTAGGCTTTTCTCTTTTCTGCTCCAGGTTGAGGAACTGATTTACTGGCAGAAGGTCCCTCCCCATACTTCCTTTTCTTAGGGATATGAATTTTTGGAAGATCTTCAGGTATTACATCATCCCAGACATGAGAGTATGAAGATGGAGATGGTTCCTGATCTTCAGGCCTAGGAGAGAAGGTTGGATACTAAGGTTGAGGCATTTGAGGTTGAGCAACTTGGCTAGAAGTGCCTTCAGCAAGAGGATTGAGGTTGTGAGGAATCACATTTGGATCTGCTTGAAAGTATAGGAATATATTATTATGCACCCATACTGCTGTATCATAAGTGTGGAATTTTACAGACTGAATCTGTTCAAGAACACCTTTATTGATCTCAGTAATTTTGGCAGTCCACAGAGTTTTTGCTTCATCATTAAGATTTTCAACTTGTTGTTTGACAATATCCTCCCCCTTTCTGACTTCTACAGTCAGTTTGGCTATGGCATCCTCCTTGAAGGTGCCAACCTCATTGAATACCTTCATAACATTTTCCTCTGCTATTTTGTCAAGTTGAATCTGATTGTTTGCAAGAGTAACTGACTAGTCCATAACTTGTCCAATACTTGCGATAGTATGATCTAGAGCCTTTCCTCCTATTTTGAATAGTTCTTTAAGTTGATCAGTGTTTACCTAAATTTCTGCAAAGCCTCTGCTCATCTCTTGTGCCAAGGCAATGACTTGCTTTTGAATGTCCTTAAGAGATTCATCAAAATGTTTCCTTTGTTCAGAGAGCATTTCTTCGATCTTGGAAAGAATATCTGTATTCACTATCAAAGCAGTAGCAGAAGTAGTAGCTTGAGGAATGGAAGCAATTTGAGCTGGGGGGCATCTGATAAGGTGGTGGAGGCAGAAGCATGGGTAGGAGAAGCAGGAGGAGGAGAGGCATGCCATGGAGCCTGTTTTGCTAGAACAACATAGCTCTTAGCTCTTACAGTGTAATGGACTGGATTACCTTCCTCATCAATGAACCTAGGAAGGTTGAAGTCTAGATTTCAGAGAGGTAGTTCTACCTCCTCAGGAGCTGGCTCATCCTCTACAAATAGCAGAAAGGTTTATGGAGGAGTAGATACTTGTACAGGGGATTGTGGAGGAGAAGGAGTACCTTTAGGTGAAGAGAGGGGGGGTGGAGTATCTTTTGGAAGATCAGTAGGGACATCCTTTGGATGAAGAGGAAGTGGGTATTTAGCTGAGAGTTCCTCGATCATTTTGTCTATTGCTTCATCTGTATCTTTAAGTACCTCTTGAGCTGGTATTTCTTAGTGGGTAGACATTAGAGAAGCCTCCCTGGGGCTCTCTGGTGGAGTAGGTATCCTTAGGACTGAGGTAGAAGGTGCATGCTCCCCCTCTGTTGCTACACCAGATGGTTCAGCAATATGATGTTGAGGTGGAGATGGAGTCCTGACCTCTGAGACAGTAGCATCAACATTCTTGGCTAGCTGTCTAGGGTTCTTCAACTTGAGTTCCCATCTTTGGATTGAGGTGACAGAGATTTTCTTCAGATGATGGACTGGTGTACCTTTGGAGATTTTGAAAGTTATTAGATAAATCTAACTCAACAGCAATGAGATTATCCTTGCAAACTTTGGTTCATGAATGCTATCCCTTATCATTTCAAAGATCATCATTCCAAACTTATAACTCTTCCTACAGATTACAGTTGTCATAACTCCAAACAAATCGTGTAAGATGAAACTTAAAGAACCTGTGATGCACCATAGTATTTTCCCAATGATATCAACGAGGAGTTTGCCCACATCATTTAGCAAATTTCTCCAGAAGGAGTGGTATTCCCCTGAAATTCCACAGAGGGAATAGGCTCTGTTATAGTCTTCTAGAGTGAGGTCATCTTCCTCATCCACAATAGGTAATTTCAGAAGTTGAGAAACTCTATGCTTGTCAAGCTTTATCTTGATTCCCTTGACCTTAGTCTTAAAAATCGTTCCATTCCTCCTTATCATGTCATTTTTGAAGAACTCCTCTACCTCTGGAAATACTATCTTCATTGGCTCTATTAGAACGAACATGAGACCTGCTGTCTCGAGAAGCATCAGAAAATTCTTGAAGTCGTCGGAGATGTCGGCCATGCCTGCAACCATGAGTTCACTCCCAATCCCTATCTTAGTACTGTAAGCCATTTGCGATGAAGAGGGCAATGAATTGAGCGGAGAGACAGCGGCAGAGATGGCAGGTTTCGGTCGGCGGAAGATGAAGAGGTGCGGGAGAAATTTTGAAATGACGGTTGATTTCCGATTCTAAAGGGATTTAGATATATATAGTATCCAAATTAAGTTAATTATAAGTCTAATTAGCCATAAATTAGGGCAGAAATCATGAAACTTACAAAATTACAGAGTTGAGAAATTTCGGCGGAATGTCGGTCCACCTCTCGAAAAGTAGGGTTAACTTTTCGAGAAGTGGCCGAGAGGTTTTCGAGAAGTTTAGAAAGTTTTCGAGAACTGGGGTCAAGCATTTTCGAGACAGAAAGTGACTTGTCGAAAACTGTCCTCCAGAGTTCTCGAAGGACTGATGGACTTCTCGAGAACTAGTTCTCGATAACTCACAGTGAATTTTTTGAGAAGTTAAAGGACTTTTTGAGAACTTAAGACACTTTTCGAGAGCAATTTTCTTCCTCTCGAGAAGTTGACTTAGTTTTTCGAGAAGTGACTTCAACTTTTCGAGAAATTTAAGTGAGTTTTCGAGAACTTACGTCTACTTAGAAAAATCTGACCTTTAAGGTGAATCCTTTATTCTTGAGCCTTTGAGCTGACTACTTTAGCTTAATCTTCCTTGTTCAGCAACCCAAGTTTAGTTTTGAAGAAAGTGAACTTGGTCTCATCCAGCGGCTTTTGTGAAGATATCTGCAACCTACCGGTCTGTAGGCACATACCTCAGATCTACATCCCCTTGCTCCACATGCTCCCGGATGAAGTGGTATCGCAGCTCGATTTGTTTAGTCCGGCTGTGTGAGACTGGGTTGTTTGCGATAGCGATGGCGCTGGAGGAGTCACAGAATAAGGGAATATCCTTGATCTTCATGTTGTAATCCTCTAGTTGGTGCATCAGCCAAAGCAGCTGTGCACAACAACTACCAGCAGAAATGTATTTTGACTCGGCCGTTGAGATTGCGATGCAGTTTTGCTTCTTACTGCTCCATGAAATGAGTCTTCTTCCTAGGAACTGACATGTCCCTGATGTGCTTTTCCTGTCATCTTTGCTTCCTGCAAAGTCAGCATCTGAAAAACCAACTAGTTCTCTGACATTGCTTCTCAGGTACCATAAGCCATGATTTGGTGTACCTTTAAGGTATCTCAAGATCCGCTTGGCAGGAGCATAATGAGATTCCTTACAGTTCACTTGGAATCTAGCACAGATACATGTGGAGAACATTATATCTGGTCTACTAGCAGTAAGGTAGAGCAAGGATCTAACTTTTCTTCTATACTTTGTTTCATCGAAAGGTTTCCCTTTCTCATCCTTGTCCATAGATATAGCTGAGGCCATTGGAGTCCTCATAGAGGTTGCATTCTCCATTCCGAATTTCATAAATAACTCCTTGGTGAACTTGGTTTGAGAGATGAAGATTCAATCTTCAGATTGTTTCACCTGAAGTCCTAAGAAATACTTCAGCTCTCCCATACTGCTCATTTCGAACTTCCCTTGCATAAGTTTGGAAAACTTTTTGCAGAGGTTGTCGTCAGTAGAGCCAAATATGATGTCATCGACATAGATTTGCACTAGCAAAATCTTGCCTTTAATTTCCCTGAGAAACAATGTCTTGTCTATCTTTCCCCTTATGAATTTATTCTCGAGGAGAAAGCTAGACAGCGTTTCATACCAAGCCCGAGGGGCTTGTTTCAAACCGTACAGTGCCTTCGATAATAAATAAACATATTCAGGATGGTTAAAATCAATGAAACCTTGGGGTTGTTCCACATACACTTCTTCCTTTATATTACCATTCAGGAAGGCGGACTTCACGTCCATTTGGTAGACGGTGAAGCCTTTCAGTGAAGCGTATGCTATAAATAGTCTGATGGCCTCCAGCCTTGCAACTGGAGCGTAGGTCTGGTCAAAATCGATCCCTTCTTCTTGACAATGTCCTTTAGCAACGAGTCTGGCCTTGTTCTTAATGATCGTCCCATCCTCGTCGATCTTGTTCCTATAGACCCATTTTGTTCCGATGAAGTTCTCATCTTTGGGTCTAGGAAAAGTGTCCAAAATTTGAAACATTTCAACTGATTTAGCTCTTCTTCCATGGCCAAGATCCATGATGCGTCTATGTTTTCTTCTTCAAACTTTTTTGGTTCAACCTGCGAGAGGAAGCTTAGATAAAGATTCTCGTTAGCTGTACCTCGACGAGTTCTGACACCGACTCGGGGTCTCCTATGATTTGGTCCATAGGATGATCCTTTAGGTGTCTGAGCACAGGATCTCTGGTATTTGGAAGTTCTTCATCCATTGGTGTGACTTCATAATCTTGGACAATCTCCTCATCTTGATCAGCTGCCTCTTCAATGGGGTTTGGAGAGGTGATCTCGATGAACTATTCATTTCTATCTTTGGTGGGTTCATCCAAGTTGATTTCATTAATTCTTGTACCTGCAGCTTCAACACGCACACTAGACGATTCGCTTTGCAGTAAGCTCGTCTCTTCAAATACAACATGTATCGATTCTTCAACGACTATGGTTTTTCTATTAAAAATCCTATATGCCTTACTATGGCTGCTATATCCTACAAAAATACCTTCAAAACTCTTCTCACTGAACTTGGTAGTATGATACTTGTCATTGTTAAGCACGAAGAATTTACAGCCAAAAATTCTAAAATATGAAACTGTTGGTTTCCTGCCTTTTAGAAGTTCATAAGGTGTTTTATCATGGTTCTTTTTTATGAGGGCTCGGCTTTGCACGTGGCATGTAGTATTGAGCGCTTTAGCCCAGAAGTACTCTGGTAGTGAAGCATCACTTAGCATAGTCCTGCAGGCCTTTATGAGTGTTCTGTTCCTTCTCTCGGCTACTCCATTTTGCTGTGGAGTACGGGGAGAGGAAAACTCATGAAAGATACCTAGGATTTCACAGAATTCTGTCATGGCTCCAGATTTGAACTCCATTCCATTGTCACTTCTGATTTTGACTACGTAACAGTTGTATTCATTCTGGATTATCCTGACAAAATTATTAAAAATATCGAAGGTATCTGACTTATGTTTCAGAAAGAACACCCACGCAAAATGCGAGTAGTCATCAACAATAACCAACGTATAATCCTTACCTCCTATGCTTCTAACTTGCAGTGGATCGAACAAGTCCATATGTAGCAGGTGTAAACACCTGTTAGAGTTTTTGCCTATAGTGCTTTTGAAGGTAGCCCTTGTTTGCTTGCCTTTTACGCATGCATGACAAGGTCTATCTATGACATGCTTGACATTCGGGGCATCACGCACTAAATTATGGGAGAATAATTTATTAATAGTTTTAAAATTAATATGTTCTAGTCTCTTGTGCTATTGGTCAACAAGAGACGCACTATCTTTAGCCAAAAGACACACTAGTGTGGAAGAATCTATACAAATAAAATTTAAGCAAAACACATTCCTGCTTCGAGTGCCTGATAGAATTGTTTTCATATTGTCAACAGATTTTATCAAGCACTTGTCAGCGTGGAATTAAACTATATATCCTTTGTCGCATGGTTGGCTTATGATGATGAGATTGTGTTCCAATTCTTCAACATAGGCTACATCGGAAAAGGATACGTTACCATTAGAAATCATACCGTAGCCGTTGGTAATTCCTCGTTGTGAACCTCCAAAGATGACCTTTGGTCCGTTCAACACCGGTGAAAACTTCTGGAGTAGGCTCCTCGTCCATGTCATATGCCGAGAGCATCCACTATCCAAGTACCAGATTGGCATTTTGGTGGTCTTTGGACATACCTGCAATCATATTTACTTAGCCTTAGGAACCCAAACATGTTTGGGTCCTTGGTCTTGGGTTTGATTGCTCCCCCTACGAGTATTAGCCTCATGAGTGGTCATTCTCATGTTGCAAACTTGAGGAGTTGCATCATTTCTAGGATTAAACCAACAATCTGTGGAAAAGTAACCAACTCTACCACAGCACCAACAGTCGGATCTTTTGTATCTTTGCCTTCCAAACTCCTGCTTGACCTTCTTGGGTGGAGGTCCAGCTGGGGTAGCATTGTTGGAGGAGGAGGCTTCATGATGATGGCAGCTACATGAAGTCTTCTCCTTCATAGGATTTTCCACAACAGGTTTTACTTTTGGTGGTTTCTGGAAGTTGTGACATGAACATAGGGACCATAGCCCTGAAGAATCACTTCTTCATAGGGTGCCCTAAAGACACTTTCGCCAAAGTTACGGGGGCGGGTCCAACCTTGGTACCTTGACTTGGGCTTCTCCGGGATCGCCCTAGAGAAGTGTCCATAGGTGGACTCATAGTCGAATTCGTTCGTAGGAAAGATAACTTTCTTGAATGATACCGGCTCCAAAGGAGCTTTCCCTTTTTCCTCGGCTAAGGCCTTCTTGGCATTCTTATTCTTTCTCCTGGCCTTGTTTCTCCTTGCAGATTTACTAGGAGCGGCAACATGGCCTAGTCCATCTCCTTTGGCCTTGGCTGAGAATTCAGCAGCGAGTGGAAGAACTGTCTTAGGCTTAGAGAAACTTTCAACAAGTTTCTTCTCAGCCTCTAGTTGTTTTTCCAACTCTTTGATGATTTCATCTTTAAGGTTGAGGTGCTTGAGAGCCTGATTGTATTCCTCAATAGCAAGATTGAAGTTCTCCTGAAGAGTGTTAGTCTTAGCGACTTCTTCTCTCAGGCTGCTCTCAGAAGCCTTTAGAGACTTAATCTCTTTGGCCTGAGTTTTCACAACTCGACGACACTTGTCGTAAGTTATTATTAACTCCTTGTACTGGGCCATAAGTTCAGACTCATTGTTAGAGAGCTGTCCTCATGTTCATGGTTAGAATTTTCAGATTCAGAGAGAGGAGTATGATAATTTACCTCCCCAGTAAACTGGGGCTCTTGTTCATCATCTGATGGGCCATGAGGCCAAAGTAGGCTTCCTCTTCTTCACCTGACTCAGATGAATCGGAGTCACTGAGAGTTTTGCCCTTCTTTGCAACTAGGCTCTTCTCAGTTCTCTTCTTATGGTATGAGGATTTGTTTTCCTCTCTTCTGCCACCTTCCTTCTTTTTGTAGGGGCAATCAGCTATGACGTGACCTTGCTTGTTGCAACAGTAGCAAACGATATTAGTAGAAATCAGTTTTTTCTGTTTAGAATTATACCTGTCATGGCTACCCGAGCCTTTCTTTATTGTTTCATTATCGTGTCATGATCTTCGGTATGAGGCATCCTTGCCTCTCTATTGCTTCTTCTTGTTCAAGAATTTCTTGAACTGTCGTGAAAGTAGTGAGAACTCTCCATCAGATAGTTCTAATCCTGAGGAGCTTGGCTCGGAGCTTTCTTCTTCACTGACTTCTTGAGCGGGTGCTGGTTGGGTAGCTTTGCCCTTTCTTGAACTGTCAGCCTTTAATGCAGTAGGATTCTCTTTCAACGAGAAGCAACTTTTCTCTTCTTCAGCTTTCCTGGAGTTTATTTATAGTTCATAGGACATAAGCTTCCCAAACAGATTTTGTGGATCTATCTCTGCTAGTCTCCCAAACTCCCGAATGGCACAGACTTTGTTGTCCCATTCCTTGGTGAGAGATCTAAGAAATTTATCGTACAGCTCTCCATTTGTGAAGTCTCTGCCATACACTCTTAGGCCATTCACTATCTTTAAGAAATTTTCAAAGGTGTCAGTATTGGTCTCCTTTGCTCCTTGTCTGAAGGCTTCATATTTCTGGTTCAGAAGGTACCTTCTATCATCCCTCACTTCTTCAGTTCCTTCCATAAGAGTAACTAGAGATTGCCACATCTCTTTAGCCGATTGGCAGTGAATCAGGTTTTGCTACATTGAGTCATCGACTGTACTTGCTATAATGTTTTTAGCCTTTTTGTCCAAAGAGACAAGTGCAATCTCGTCTTTGTCCAGATCCAGCAATTTCTTGGGAACCTTTTTGATTGGATCTAAGGTGGAGGCAGTCATAGGAATATGGGGACCTTCTTCGACAATCATGAAGATCCGGGGGTCCACAACTTCCATGAAGAATTTAATTCTTTCTTTCCACATGGGAAAATTGTTCTTTGTGCGCAGGGGAAGCTTGGCCAAATCTTTGACTTTGTCCATTTCTAGATTGAGTAACAACTTTCAGAAATAGGAACTTGATCAAGGTGTTAACCTTTTTAACGATCAACCTCCCTCTGATACCAATTGAAAGTGGAAAGTTGTTAGCCTAAATCACCTAGAGGGGGGTTAATAGGTGAATCGTGCGTTTGTTTGCGGAATAAAAATTTAGAGATCTAGCGCACGCAATCAAGCAATCGCAGAAGGACACAAAAGATTTATAGTGGTTCCCCGTCCTTGGGTACGTCCACTATACCTCACCGTTCTAGAAAATCACTAGATTCGGCTACTCCACTATCTCGGATTGCAAACCAATCCTACGCCTGGGAACAACGTTCCTACAAACTCGATCCAAACGGATCTACACTCAGAAGATAAAACTTCCTACTACTCGGAGATAAATCTCCCACAAAGAAAATTGTTTGAATAAAAGTTACAAACAAAAATATCTCAGATCTTGAACTTGGTCTTCGTCTTCTTTGTTGGGAACTTTAGGCTTGATCAGGAAAGGTAGAAGAAGGCTGGACTGTTTTTGAAGAAACTGAGATCTGAAATCACCACGATCAACGAGAAATCCACAAGTCGTTGAAGCACGATCATATCAGATGATTGTTCTTGATCTTGGATCGATCTAGGTAGCAGCGCTTGAGAGAACGTCGATCCAAAGCTTTCTTCTAGAAAACGCTAATGGCGGCGGCGGCCGGATGATCGAGAGATTAAGTTTTAAGGAATTCTTTCTTAACAAGGACAGATGAGATTATCGTATTTTCTCTGTAATAACTTGTGTAAATAGTCAAATCTGAAAGGACCTATATATAGTCGATCTCCAACGGTCATTCTCATAATTAAGGATGACATGTGGACCAATCAGAACAGACTATTTCTAAATCTCCGTCAAAACAGGACTTAGAGAATTTCCAGGAATAATGAAGTACTTAGTTCTCGAGAGGTCGAAATAGTTCTCGAGAACTATGTATAGACCTTTCAAAAACTATGGCAGGATTTCGATCACTGAACTTCTAGAAATGCCTTGGACTTCTCGAGAACTTGGAATTATAGTTCTCGAGAACTATGCTGACTTTTCGAGAACTAAGACAATTACTCGAAAACTGATATAGAACTTCTCGAGAACTTAGTCAGAAATTTTCGAGAACTTTACTTAGAGTCAATTGCTAAAGAAAAATTCTGAACTGAGAACTTCTCTAGAACTTTGTTAAGCAGTTCTCGAGAACTCTATTGACTTCTCGAGAACTTCTAGTCTAGTTCTCGAGAACTTAGCTAGAGTCCAATTTCTGAAGAGAAGGGCAGAACTTTTCGAGAGCTAAGAAGTACTTCTCGAAAACTTCCATAGTAGTTCTCGAGAACTTTGTTAACTTCTCAAAAACTTATACTTAGAGGAATTCTAGCTGTCCTGACTTATCGAGAAGTAAAGTCTGAGCCTATCAAGAACTATGTACTACTTCTCGAGAACTTTTATTGAACTTCTCGAGAGTTGGACTTAGAAAAATTTCTTTAAGAATTCCATGTAAGATCTCCTTCTTGTCTTGACTCCATCTTGTGTTCCAAAGTTTGAATATGAAGTGAATCCCAATTGAGAGGCTACACATGAGTCAACACTTTGGATCACCCAGTGAGGGATTATACTGAGTGGTCCTGTGTTTCTGACCGACTGTAGACTAACAATGGTCTAAACTTAGAATTGAGAATCTGCAAACACAAAACTAGAATACACATGTCAAATACACCTTAATTCATTTTAGTTCAAACGGTGACTTCATGCAAATCTGGGTTATTGTGGAGACAATACCCAAAAACCCTAAGGAAGGGTTTTTGAGTGTTGTGAAGGGCATAGGGGAAAATGCCCTTGTGTGACCTTGTAACTCAGTAGAGTTAAAGGAAGTGTATCCTAAGTTCTTTGGTAGAAATCTTATAGGATTTGGAGGTAGGTAGATACCTCAAAACCCTAACCCTAGTTTTAGGGTAAAAGTTCAATTATGAAAACACAATCACTAAACCTTAGTTCAAAGTTGTGAAACTTGGGTGGAGTAAGTTCTAGACTAGGTAGAACGCTTAGTAATTATATTAGGATTTTTTGGATTATATTTCAAGTACTTTATTTGTTAGGTAACAATTTGCTCAAACTGGTGTTTTAATTATTTTGATTACTCTGTTCATTTGAATCTGATGAAACTTGGTCAGCAGATGTTTTAGGTCTAAAGGAATATCTCTGAATTTTGTTACAAATTTTATGTGATTATATCTAGTACTTCCTTCACAAGTTCCAAAAGGGCAATTATGGTCAATAAATAATTTGGAGCAAAGTACTTACTGTAAAATTATGAAACCTGTTCAATGATGTTTTCAGATAAATATCTAGTTGTATATTTTTATTCATGTTTTTTAGGAGAATATTTACAATACTTGCTTCACAAATATACCTTTTTGAGATTTTGGTAATTATTTATTCTAGAACTAGATCCCCATTGAAGAATTATGAAATTTGGCCACTGATGTTTTTAGGACAGTATCTGCTCTAGAAGATTAAGTAAGAATATTTGCATGATTATCTACTGCACTTACTTCATTAATGGAAGGAGATAGGATTTATTATCAAAATTAAATTAGAGTCCCTAAAATACTGGAAAATATTTATATCTTGGCTTTAATGTTAAATTGTTGTTTGGAATTTATCATGATTTTATGAAGCTTTATACATACCTAAAAAGTGTACTTCATGCTCAATTGGTAGCCCTTAGAAGCTTTAAAGAAAATTAATTAAATGCCAGATAAATTAGGAAGATTACAATTTTCGTGATTTAGTCAATTTGTGTCATGATAAGTTCCCAGAAAATAATTTAGGGCATTTTGATGATTATTTAGATTGTCTCCTATCTGGTTTGACATATAGCCTAGGCTGGTCTGCATATAGCAAATTGCTAAATTGCAATAGGACATGATCTGGGATAGTTGTTGGAGTTAGTCATTTTAGCTGGGTGGACTGATGTGGATTATTTCACTATAAAGGGATAGGAAGAGTAGTGAGAAGTGGTTTGGCTAGAGTCTAGAGGTGTTCGGGTTCGACGAAAGATCGTTTTCCCCGAGGAGAGGAAGAGTAAAAAATCACCCTAGGATTGGCCCACTGTAATATGAGAAGGGAATGGGTTATGGGAATCAACCAATAACAATAAGTGCCTTGCGAAAGGGAACGATGGACTTCAGCTACCATCATAGTTCCTAGTGCCCTTTGAGAGCCCTTCATAGGGAATACTGGGGGCAGTCCTGGGTTAACGTAAATTGTATTAACAAACTGACAAGAGTAACTTAGAAATTAGGGTTGCACGTTTCACAAACACTGCTAGTACGGGAAGATAGTTGGGAGCTTCGGCTCGGTTGGTTAAGAGACGGACAGAATGGTCCGGGGAGCTTCAGCTCGGGTTGTTAAGAGACAGACAGGATAGTCCGGGGAGCTTCGACTCGATTGGTTTGATACGATATATATTGCATGTGCATAGTTAGGAAAGAAAATTAAGGTTGTGGTTCTTCGGTATTGGAGGTTCGATGCACCGACTCCAATACGCTGACTCGGCAAGTGTGGTTCGCACATCGCCAACAGAAGTCCGGTGCGCCAGCCGGCAAGAGTACGCAGGAGTCCGCATTGTGAACCAAGCGTTGAGGCGTACGATCGGTCTGACTGGTAGTGCTTTACTGGTTTAGAGGTGGGCGAGGCCCAACCCACCGCTTCCTTCTGCCACTACGGAGGTATCCTGGGAGGTAACGACTCCGAAAGGGGGAACTAAAGGTCTGTGTACACAGAGTCGGGTGTGTGTGTTACACTTGTATGATTCATCATACCCACTAGCATATCATGGCATAATCGATTCATTTAACCCCTGACACCTAATGTATAAGTGGAATGGGATGCTTATATAATAGGCCTTGCAAAACGACCCCTTGGTATATAAGCTTGTGTGGGCAAGTTTATAAATAAAGGTTAAATTCTATATATATATGCTGCTGTTTGATAACCGACACCCCAACGTATAAGTGGTATGGGACACTTTATATGATGGGAGGCTTGCAGAAGATCCCTTGGCTTAGGTGCTTCCGCACATAAGTTAAGGTTACATTTCTTACTTTCTGTTTCTGTCATATTTGCTATAAATTGCTAGCATAGGTCCGCTATCACCTGCTTTTGATTTATTCTCCACCTTCATGTACTCCCCTTTCTTACTCTCTGCTCGGTACTTAGGATCCATGTAGGAAGGGGTAGGGGATGATAGGTCTTATTCATTATGACTAACGGTTTTCGGACCACATCATTTAGGGGATCGTGGAGCCCAGCATAGAGGAGTAGCCCCGGAGGTCGGCCCGCTTGGAAATGGGCAGTCTAGCTAAGTAGTTCAGACATCTGGGACTGTGAGTCCCGACTTATAGTAGATATTTTAGTTTGCTTCCGCATGAGTGACCTGTAGTGAGGATTATGATGTACCGGGCTTAATCCCTTACTTTCAGTACCTTTTATACTATTTCTGTGGACTCTCCCTTCGTGGAGACTTTTATTTCTATACATGTGATTTCAGTGGACTTGCTTTTAATTTATTGTGCTATCTTTCTGTGATCGAATTGGCCGGCAGAATCGGCGCCTTGTGGTGATGACCCTTTAGGATGTGAAGGTGTCACCGCAAAGCGGCGATCCTGGGCCTAAGACCTCGGTGTTTAAAAAGAAAAAAAATGGGGTCTTACACAGGATAAGGAGATTTTGTCTCTTCAGCCTTCTACTTCTCAGCTTGCTGAAACAACTTCTATGCTAAATCAGACCATGAGGGAACTCAGTCAACTAAAAACACTATCAGGCATCCAGATGGATACAATTAAGAGAAAAAAGAGTAAAATTAGAGATATTGAAGAAAAGCTCCAAAGGGAGAAAGGTATTGTGGCCAGTTTCTCTCAGCCCAATACAATATTGCCCTTATAGACTCCTCCTCACCGAAGCAAAAGAAGGGGTTTGTCTTCAAGGGTAACACAAGACCTGCCCATCCCGATGGGAAAGGAAAAGTTCCAATTTTTCCTATGGCATCTAAGCCATCTATCCCATTCAAGTGGGTGATATTCCCTTCAAATAGGTATGACCTGGAAAGTATATTTGGACATTATATGAAAGGGTCTTCCAGAAGTAGAACTAAAGATGTTCTCAGCTATTGTGGAAGATATAGCTGGGTAAGTGCCTTTAAGGCTACCCATGAAAAAATTCAAATGGACTTTCATGGACCATTTAATTTTGGTGCTACAACCCCCTCTCAAAAATGTGGCAGTAGCAAATTTTCAGAACCTATCATCACAGAATCTGACTAAGGGTCAGTCTGTTTGCTTGCCTTATATGGCAATTTTTGATGTTATCAAGAGCATGCTGTCTGAAAAGAAATGTGTCGCTGATAGGATTCAGAACAGGCCACACAAGCCAGCAAGCAGACAAACCTTTAGTCAAATCCATGCTGAAAGGAATCATAAAATGGTTGCTGCACCTCTTCCTTCTATCAAGACTGCAGTCAAACAAACTACATGGCCTATAGAGAAAATAAGATAAACCATACATGACTGTTAGTGCTGTGGTAAGATAGACCATTATGCCATTGACTGCTGGCACAATCCTAATGTGTCAGAGCTAGATCAGTCCACCAGTCAGAAAACTTCCTGGTGGACATGTTAAGTTTCAAACTAATGTGCATCTAGGACCCAATAAGAAATTGGGGCCCTAAGGTAAAGTAAACTTCTTAATGCAGGTTAGTTCAAGTGGCCATACCCTAATATGGTACTTGGACAGTGGTTGTTCCAGGCACTTGAATGGAACACAGATTAACTTGAAGGAGTTCACTCCAGTGAGAAATGGACCCAAGTTTATCTTTGGTGGTTCTGATAGAGGGGTAATTAGAGGCGATAGTAAGATTACCAATGGCATAGTCACTATCACAAAAGTGGCTTATATTGAAGGGTTGCAACACAACCTTATAAGCATAAGCCAACTCTCTTATCATGGCTATGTTATTGTCTTCCACAAGGATGAGTGGCTGATTAGGAGGTCAACTGTAAGATCTGACTTCCCAATTTAGAAGCACACCAGAATCTTAAGCCCAGAACCGCCGCCTTACGGTGACACTAGCACACAGGCTAGTCGACACTACAAGACGCCGATCCTACCGATTAACACGATCATATCCCAGAGCAATATGAGTAATAAAAGTAGTAAATAGTCCACAGCCATAGCATATAAATATATAAGTGAAAAGAAATATGCTTCAGTCAAGAAAGAGTACATCAATAATAAGGGCTTATGCACTGTACATCATATATATAAAATCCTTCACTCTCTCTATCAGCAGAAGACTCTATCATTACAACTCATCCCACATGTGGCAGCTCTACTGTAGTAGTATAAGGTGGTAGTCGAACTGGCTCCTCAGGTCCTGTCACCTCGCCCTGCTGGTCGTGCTAGTACTCCATCTCCTCGAGCCCCTAAAAATAGTTGGTCACCAACCGTTTGTCAATAGACTAAGTCATTTATTCCACACCTCGCCCCGCCACTCCTAGGAACCGTGCGGGGGAACGAAGTGGAAGGTAACACGGGGTGACAAGAATAATCAGGTGACAGTGGACCTATACTATCATGTACATGAGGAGTAACAATGGCTATACACTAGCAGTGCTAAGTAAGAGGTATAAGTACAGTAAGTAAAGAAAAGAGCAGCAGTAAATATAGTATGTAATAGCAGTAATTAAGGTGAAGTAAGAGCAGTGCTACGCAGTATAGTAACGTGAGTATGCTACATCTAATCTATTATTAAAGACGTACCCTAACTTATATGAGTGCCCATACAAATATATAAGTTAGAGTTTCAAAAATTAACTTATCATATAAAAGAGCTCATACTAATTTATATGATAAGGGTCCATGAAACGAATGCCTACAATGTATGAATGCATGCAAGTTATTATGCAACATGCAAGTGCAACACACACAGACACAACGACTCTGTGATCACAGACCTTTAGTTCCGCTTTTCGGAGCTAGCATCACTCTCTTATACAACCGTTGTGGCTACGGTAGAAGTGGAGCGGGCGTCTCAACTCCTAGGCAGGTATGCACACTACCAAACCTAGACATCTCATACGCCTCTGTACACGTCATAGGTGCACTCTTGAGTCTTGCGTACTAATTGCTGACTACCCGTCAGTCCTTTTTGGGTCGGGTGTGCGTTTCCAGGTATTGTCGACCAGACCGCAGTATCAACAACCTACTGGCCCCTCAAACCCACACACCCGCCCGAGTCACCGTACTGCCATCGGTATGACGATTGGCCCAGTACCGCATGACCCGCCACTAGTATGTTTATGCACATGCAAGTATTATAACTCGAGCCTTCAGCTCGCAAGACCAACCTGTCCTGAGTCCCTCCAACCCACACGGGTGAGCATATACCCCAAATCCCTCAAACCATACACGGGAGAGAATATTATTACCAAGAATCCCTTCAACCCTATACGGGTGAGGATGGTGATACGATGCCTAACCTATTAGGCTACTCTTATCTACCGGTTATTATACTTAATGACTTAGGGTTAATCCCAGGACTGCCCAGGGTATACCCGGTGAAGGGCTCTCGATGGCACTAGGAACCAAGATGGGATGACAATCCCAAGGTTCCCTTTCGCAAGGATAATTATTCTTATTAGTGTCTACCCAGGATTATCCAAAAACTCTCTTGTTACTCTAAAACAACCCTAATGACTTAAGATGTTATTAGGAGCGCGGTGGACCTCCGCCGGTCCCCATTATTGTTGTTGTCATGGGACTTGCACTCTTCCACCCATGGTTAAGGAATCCTCCAAGAGACCAACCAGGGTTATTTCCTCTTCTAAGATCCTCACCTTGCTAGTTTATCATATCCCTCCCCTGGTGGCCTTGTTAATATGAATATCGGTGCGATACCCTTACCCAAGCGCAAATACCACCCACAAATGTGACCTTCTAATTCCTTGGGTCAGGAAAATTTCTTACATCAGTAGGACTATAAATTATTATACTTCATGTGTTAAATGACCTGAAGAGTTTATTGAAGGAATTAATTTAATGGTGTAATTAACTTGGAAAATTATGAAAATCATTATGGTCATCATGTAGGTCCATACCATCCTAGGATAAATAAATTGATGTATAATTCACATAATTGTCATTTTCCAAATGAAGTATAAGAAATTTATTAACCAAAATTTTAGGAAAATTATAGAGTACATATATTAATGAGCTAAGGCTGAATATAGAGTTTCATAAGCTTCTAAGGTACAATGGCCTACCAATTATCTTTTCAAGTAATTTACCAAAATGTCATTATGGGGCTTTGAAAATTATTGAGACTTCCAAAAATATTGAGATAATTATACAAGGTTCTTTTATATAATAATACATCTCTAGAAATTTTTCACAAATTTTCTACTGCATATTTTTATCAAATTCCAATTAAATGTAATAAGGGCAAAATGGTAAATCCACATAATTCTAGTTACAAAATTCATAAATCAGAGAAGTAAAATTTCTAGGAATTTACAATATCCTCTTTGTGGTCATGACAAAATTTTGGGATTTATTCCCATGCAAAATCCATTTTCCAATTTATTTATCAAAATGGCCTAATATTTCAAAGATTCCAAATAATAGGATTCTTGTTTCCAAAAATCCCAAAATCTCTATGAGGGGTAAACTTTGTTCTAATGAGCCTCTAGAATAAGTTCCATGATTTTTGAATGTATCAAATAGGCTGAATATGACATATTTCAAAAATTGCTATATGCACCCAAAGCTATATAAAGCCAACACATGCAAGTGGGTTAACCCAACCTGCAGTGGTCCAAATGTGCTGAAACTTTTACCATGCACATATTATGTCCCGAAGCACCTGCCACCAAAATATGGGGCCATTTGGAGTCATATTATTCTAAATATTTCATTAATATAAATTTGTGTATAATGACAAATACTATAGGAAAGGTTCTTCCAAAAATTTTCATATTTTTACAGGGTTAAGGTATGACCCTAACAAGCATCTGACCAAAATTTTAAGTCATATGGATGTATGGTTTGGCCTGAGCATACATTTGAATTTATGCCCTTGCCTAGGATCAGTCTTAGTAGAACAGACCTACAGGGAGCCCAACAACTCCAAATCTTAAGTTTAGGGTGTCAAATGAAAGTTACGAGCATGGATTACAATTTTCATTTAGGGTTAATGTTCTGAAAATGCCTTTATGAGGCGTAATTTTAACATGAAAAACTCTGTATGAAAGTGTGACAAAATAACACTATTCATATATATACAATTCAACTTTTATATATAAAAAATAGTGATGAGCACGAATCTTAAAGGCAAATCGACGGCATCCCATCATCTTCCTCAAATCGGCAACGGCTGAGATTAAGCCATCCTGGGCCACCTTTGCTGGCTGTTTCCGACCAACTGAGCCACCACCACCACCAACGATTGTCGCCACCACCTCCGTTGAGGTGGGGGCTAGCGTTTCCCGGCGGTGAGGCCGCCAGAATTGGCCCCTCCGGCGATCCCGAGCAAGAAGAAAAGCTCTGTAATTTTCGCATTTCCTCACATGGCATCAGACTCAATTGAGCCCGATATCTCCCCTAGCCGATCTAGAAAGCTTGTGCGAGTAGAGATGAGGTGAAACGGACCTGAATGGTGGCCTGGCGGCGAGGCTGGCGGCGGTTTGCCATGGCCGAGCAGCTCCAGCGATCTCCTGCTCAAATCTTGGTTTCTCCACCGATTCCTTCGATCCAGTAGTCAATTTCCACTCCTTTCCTCTCTCTGAAGCTAATGGTGGGGGTGATTTGGGCTGAGGAGGGAAATATGTGGAGTTAACTCCAATGTGAGCTCGGGTTCAACCTTAGAGGCTTCACCCATGGTGCCAAGTGGTCACCATGCAACCAAGTTCCTCTGGGATTATCTTTGGGTGGCCGACCAGCACACTTTGGGCAGAAGAAGCCTAGGCCAAATGGTCTCCTCCTCTTAAGTCCACTTTCTCTCTCCTCTTTTTGGTGAATTCTCCAAAATATCCCCATGCATGCACACTCCCTCCAAATCCAGAGGGGTAGGGCTGGTCTTTGACACCTTGGGCTGATAATAGGCTAGATTTGGTGGGCTTGACTCAAGGGAAATGGGCTTAGCCCAAATTTTCTTCTTTAGGCCACATGTTTGACCAAGTTGACTTTTTAGGTTGACTTGGTCAACATGGCTAGTGGGCTGACCCCACTTGAGGGTCATGGACCCTATGTCATGACTCAATATGGTTTGGGCCATGGTGATGTCCCACTTGGACCATTTGAGACTTTAGGTGTAGGTTTGACCAACTTTGGGCTAAGGTTGACTTTGGTCAACTAGGGTCAAAGGGTGACCCAATGGCATGCCTTAAGGTTCACTTAGATTGTCCTTAGGGTTAGGGCAATGTGGTGAAGATCATGGTGTGGCTAGGGTTCCTATTTTGGTGTCGTGCAGTCTTTTGCGGAATTAAATTAACCTGCACAAGTAAGCAAACAAAACACAGAAAACACACAAAGAATTATAGTGGTTCCACGATTTGGGTACGTCCACTTTCCCCCTTCGACCTATCTCCCACCAAGGGATGACTCAGTCACTTCTTCAACTGGATTGAAATCCAATCCTCACACTAGGAGCAACACTCCTCTAACCACAGAAGGAACCCTTCCTATAACGGAGTCACAACTCCACCACAACGGGTTGCACCCAACCCTTACAAATAGGAATGAAAATTACTTTACAACCAAATTGAAAGTAAATAAAAATACAAACAATGCTTTATGGAGATTCTAATGTCCTTCTTCGATCGTTGAAGCTTGCACGAAAGGTACGAAGAGTCCACAACCGGATTTCTCACTTGGAATGGATCTTGTCAAGATCGGTGGCGGCAAGCAAGTGCGGCGGCGATGCTTTGCAAATCCAAACTTCTTGATAAAGCAAGCTAGGTCTTCGAACAATCTCAGTTGGATCAAACGTATAAACCGATTCGGAAGGGAGAACAAGTCTCGTTCAACGAATCAGAAGACAAGAGATCTCGAGAGAGACACGTGAGACCGGCTGCTTTCCTCGGTGCTGTCGTTGAACGATCAGAGACGAGCTGAGATTAGCAGCGGCGACAACCTTGCGAGCGGCGACGTGCGATCGGGTGGAACTCGCGATTCTCTAGGTCACGACATCGGCTTGTTTTTGTATTTCGTATTTCGATTGGATAGTCTCTTGTAGACAACAGAGATAAGTTTGTATATATACCCAAAGGCAAACCCTAGAATACCGTTATGGGGCCCACCACGGAAATCCCGATATGTGGCCGAACTGAGCACGGCGACCTGGACCGGTCCAGCGAGCGGCAAAATCTTACTAAGGCAAAATCGGGGGGAGTCGTTTGTGATTCCCGTCGATGTCGGCGGGAATCACTCTCGACTCCTATCGATTCTGCCTTGGCAGAATTTCAGTTTGATTTTGTCAGCCGGAATAAGTCGGCGGGAGACACTTAGTGATTCCCGTCGAAGTCAGCGGGAATCACTAACGACTCCCGTCGAAGTCTGAGGGAATCACTAGCGATTTCCGTCGATTTTTACTTGGAAGAATTTTCCTCCTTCCTTCTTTTGATATCTTGGTCTTTAACCCATCCTTGCTCCTTCTTCTGCTCTTGATCTACCTTGACCCTGTACTTGAAAATAAGTACACTCCAATAGAGAGAGAACACGTGGATCAACACACTGATCTACACAACGAGGGATTACGTTGCGCAGACATGTGTATATTGACCCACTGCACTCTGACATTGGTGTGTACTTAGCATGGAATGGCTGCAAGCACAACTTGATAGAATTGTAAAATACATAATCAATACAACATAGCTTGTTCAGACTCTTTTTAAAATTAGGTCTATTGTGGATGCAATACCCAACAATCTCCCCCTATTTGAAGAAGCCTAAACCTAACAAACTAAGGTGAATAGAACAGATGGAAATGGAAATCATCAAATGAAAGTTCAGTTGAGTGTGGAATTTATTACCATTTTCCTGAGAGCAACATAACCTTAGCCGATTTGATCTCCCCCTATCTGCAAGCAACATAGCCTTTGCGGCCTACTTAGCACCAACTTAGCCTTGGCCGAGAGGGTAATCTCCCCCTTTTTGGCTTCTACAAACCTGGGACTTCATTTGGAGCAAAACGCTCCCCCTCAGGTCATGCATCCATGCCTGATCGTTAGTTCCTAGCAGACGCTTCCTCTTGATCCAAGAGCCTTGAGCCTTTCAGTCTTCAATATTCCAGGTTCAGCATGCCGAGTTCAGTTTTAAATAAATTGAACTTTGCCTCGTCTAGTGGCTTGTGAAGATATCTTCAATCTGCTTATCCATGGGGACATTGAAGAGAGATATATCTTTGTTCTCCACATGCTCCCGAATGATGTGGTAGCGCACATCAATATGCTTGGTTCTGCTGTGTGACACAGGATTGTTCGCAATTGCAATTGCACTCGAGGAGTCGCAATACATGGGAACTTCTCTAAACTGCATGTCATAATCTTCAAGTTGATTTCTGATCCATAGAAGTTGTGCGCAATAGCTGCCTACTGAGATGTACTCAGATTCAGCCGTAGAGGTTGCAACACAGTTCTGCTTTTTACTGCTCCATGATATAAGCCTTCTTCTAAGGAATTGGCACATCTCAGAAGTGCTTTTCCTATCATCCCTGCTTCCTGCAAAGTCAGCATCTAAAAAGCCTATCAGCTCGACATCATTGTTTCTTGGGTACCACAAGCCAAGATTTAGTGTACCTTTAGGATATCTAAGAATCCGCTTTGCAGCGACATAATGAGATTCCTTAGTGTTCACCTGAGATCTGGCACAAACGCATGTGGAAAACATAATATCCGGTCTACTAGCAGTAAGGTAGAGCATGGATCCAATTATGCTTCTGTACTTGGTTTCATCAAAAGGTTTCCCTTTCTCATCCTTATCCAGAGACACAGTGGATCCCATTAGAGTCCTCATAGAGGTTGCACTCTCCATTCCGAATTTCTTGAGGAGTTCATTTGTGAACTTCGTCTGAGAAATGAAAATTCCATCCTCAGACTGTTTCACTTGAAGTCCCAAGAAATACTTCAGCTCTCCTATGCTACTCATTTTAAACTTCCCTTGCATAAGTTTGGAAAACTTCTTGCATAGGTTGTTGTCCGTTGAGCCAAATATTATGTCATCGACATAGATTTGTACCAGCAAAATCTTGCCTCTGACTTCCCTAAGAAACAATGTCTTATCTATTTTTCTTCTCGAGAACTTGTTCTAAGAAGAAAACTAGACAGAGTCTCATACCAAGCTCGAGGAGCTTGTTTTAAGCCATATAATGCTTTATTAAGAAAGTAAACATGATCAGGGAGTATAGGATTAACAAAACCTGGGGGTTGCGCGACGTATACTTCCTCTTTTAAATTTCCATTCAGGAAAGAAAACTTCACGTCCATCTGATAGACAGTGAATCCTTTGTGAGAGGAAAACGCCAGGAACAACCTGATTGCCTCGAGCATTACAACTAGTGCAAAGGTTTGGTCGAAGTCAATCCCCTCCTGCTGTCTGTATCCTTGAGCCACAAGTAAGGCTTTGTTCTCTATGATGACACCGTGTTCATCCAGTTTGTTTCTGAAGATCCACTTAGTGCCGATCACATTCTGTTTCTTTGGTCTGGGAACAAGCGTCCAGACGTTGCATCGTTCGAATTGATGAAGTTCATCTTGCATAGCCAATATCCATGACGCATCTTTGTTCGCTTCGTCTAACTTCTTTGGCTCAACCTGTGACAGAAAACTAAGGTGCAAAATCTCGTTAATTGTACCTCTGCGAGTTCTGACAACGTCCCGATGATCTCCTTTGATCTGATCTCTTGGGTGATCTCTCACGTGTTTGAGTTCTAAGAGTCTGGAATCTGGAGCTCCAACAGCTTCTCGGGCTCCTCCCTCTTCTTGGAGAATCTCCCCATCCTGACCGTCATCTTCTCCAGTCGGTGTTGAGGTGGATACCTTGACGTACTTGGGAGCTTCATTATTAGTAGTCTCTTCTAGACTTAGCTGTTCAGGCCTTGCACCTGCATCTTCAAGAATGCCACTAGAAGAATTGCTATGAAACAAGCTTCCTTCATCAAATACAACATTAATTGACTCTTCTACCATTAGGTTTTTCTTATTGAAAACTCTATATGCCCGACTATGGCTATTATAGCCCATAAAAATGCCTTCAAAGCATTTGTCTCCGAATTTAGTACGTGGGTACTTCCCATTATTGAGTCCATAGCACCTGCAGCCAAAAATCCTTAGATAGGGCATGGTTGGTTACCTGCCTTTCAATAGCTCATAAGGCGTCTTACGATGGTTCTTGTTTATCAAGGCTCGGTTTTGCACATAACAAGCTGTATTGACAGCCTCTGCCCAGAAGTACTCTGGAAGAGACGCATCACTCAACATTGTCATGCATGCTTCAATGAGCATTCTATTCCTCCTCTCCGGAACTCCGTTTTGCTAAAGAGTACGCGGGGAGGAAAACTCATGAAAGATACCATGTTCTTCAAAGAATTCTAACATAGCCCCATACTAGAATTCTGTTCCATGGTCACTTCTGATTTTGACCATGAAGCAGTTAAGTTTGTTCTGAATCTGTTTGACAAAATTAGTGAAGTTGTCAAACGTATCTGACTTTCGTTTTAAGAAGAACACCCACGTAAACCGAGAGTGATCATCTACAATCACTAGCATATACGATTTGCCTCATAAGCTATGAACTTGCACTAGACCGAACAAGTCCATATGCAGAAGATAAAGATATCTGGAAGAGTCTTTGTCTGCAATGCCCTTAAAGGTAGCCCGAGTCTGTTTGCCCTTTTGGCATGCTGGACAAGGGCTATCTTTGATGCACTTAATAGTAGGGGCATCCCTTACAAAGTTCTTAGAAAATAGAATATTAATAATTTTAAAATTAATATGTGCTAATCTCTTGTGTCATTATTTACAGAGAGATGTACTGTCTTTTGCTACTAGGCAAATAGGGGCAGAAGAGTCTATGCTAAGAAAATCTAAGCAAAAGATATTTCTGCTCCTAATGCCAGTTAATACCGTCTCCGAATAGGCACACGATATTATCAAGCACTTTTCTTTGCAGAACTTAACGTCGTATCCTTTATCCCACAACTGGCTTACACTGATCAGGTTATGGTTTAACCCTTCAACATAGGCCACGTCTGTGATAGAGAATACACCGTTGGATATCATACCATAACCCCTTGTGACTCTTCGATCTGATCCTCTAAAGATGACTTTGGGTCCATTTTCGACTGGGGAGTAATCACGCAACAGGCTTCTTCTCCCGGTCATATGCCGGGAACATCCACTGTCCAAGTACCAGATTGGCGTTTTGGTGGACTTTGGACATACCTGCAAAATAGAATTAGTTTCCCTTAGGAACCCAACCAGACTTGGGTCCTAGATTCCTTGTTAGCACACTCCCCCTCGGGTGGTAAACCCTACAAGTGGTTGGCCTCACATTGCTAACATGAGGAGTCTCATTGTTCCTTAGATTAAACCAACAATCCACGGCAAAGTGACCAACTCTGCCACAGCACCAACAGTCAAACCTATTGTACCATTTCCTAGGCTCCTACTTCACCCTTGGAACGGTGGGTCCAGCCGGGGCCTTTGATCTGGAGGTGGAGGCATCATGATGACAGCAGTCACACGATTTCTTCACTTCATGTTCCTTCTGTATAACAGGCTTGGCCTTTGGTTCCTGCTTCCTATTATGGCCGCTAGATAAGGGGCCATAATTCTCCACTTGGATTTCCTCATAAGGTTCCTTGAAGACACTCTCACCATAGTTGCGGGGGAAGGTCCATCCATCATACCGGCTCTTGGGCTTTTCAACCGAGGGCTGGAAGAGGTTGTCATAGGTTGACTCCAAGTCATGCTCATTGTAGGGAAAGCTAGGCTTTCAGAATGAAATATGACTGAGTGGGGCCTTTCCCTTTTCTACAGCAGAGGCTTTCTTAGTAGCCTTATTTTTCCTCTGATTTCTGTTTCTCCTGGATGATTTACCAGGCTCAGCCACATTCCCTAAGCAATCCCCCTTAGCCTGAGCAGAGAATTCATCAACCAGAGGAAGAACGGTCTTGGGCATAGAGAAGCTTTTGATAATCTTCCTCTCGGCCGCAAGCTATTCTTCCAGCTTGTTGATTTATTCCTACTTTTGGTCAAGGAGCCTTAGAGAATCTGAGTGCTCAGAAGTCAGGTCCAAATTTTCTTGTCGGAGAGATATTAAGCCAGTGATCTCTTCTCTTAGGGACACTCCCTCGGCCTAAAGGAATTTGACTTCCTTTTTCTGGGCGCTCAACCTCTTTCGGCATTCTTCAAATATATTGAGCAGGAGCTCATACTTTTCGAGGAGTTCAGCTTCGCGGGAAGATGGGCTGTCCTCGTGATCATCTTCAGGAGACTCAGAGTCAGAGTCATAGTCAGAGAGGGGGTGCGATCTTTTCCCTTCCCAGTAAATGGGGGACAATCACCATCTGAGTCGGAGCGACCCATTAGCCCGAAGTAGGCTTCCTCATCATCACTGGAGTCTGATGAGTAAGATTCACTTAGTGTCTTTGGCTTCTTGGCAATGTAGCTCCTCTCCTTCTTCTTGTCTCGAGTAAACTTGTGCTCCTCTCCTTTCCCCTTGTCTCTCTTGCTTTGGTTGCAGTCAGCAATGACATGGCCTGGCTTATTGCACCCAAAGTAGATAATGTCAGCAGAACGATGTTTGTTCTGTTTAGAATCATACCTGTCAGAAGAGTAATTCTTCTTCTGATGTCTTGAGGAGGAGCCATCTCCTTTTCTCTGATTCCTCATCTTAAGGAACTTCTTTAACTCTCGAGTGATGAGAGAGAATTCTTCTTCAGATATTTCAGAGCCGGATGAGCATGGCTCAGAGTCTTCTTCCTAAACCTTTCTCTGAGAGCGGGACGAGGCTGCACCCTTTCCTTTCCTTGAGCCATTAGCTTTCAGGGACAAGGTATTTTCTTTGGCTGCTGCCTTATCGACCTCCTCTTCATCTTTTCTGGTGTTCAACTGAAGCTCGTAGGACATTAGCTTCCCAAACAAAATCTGGGGATCAGTTTCTGCCAGCTTGCCAAACTCTCTGATGGCGCAGATCTTGGTGTCCCACTCCTTAGTCAGGGATCTAAGGAATTTGTCATTTAGTTCACCATCGGTGAACACTCTGCCATAACCCTTCAGGGCATTGATGAGCTTCAGGAAGTTCTCGAATGTCACTCCGATTTCTTCCTTGCATAAAGGCCTCATATTTCTGGTTCAGAAGGGATCTTTGATCATCCCTTACTTCATCTGTGCCCTCCATCAGAATGATCAGGCAGTGCCAGATGACCTTGGCAGTCCTGCAGTTGCTAAAATTCTGCATCATTGAATCATCGACGGCGCTCACTAAAATGTTTTGAGCTTTCTTGTCTAGTCCGACAAGCACCATCTCATCCTTATCCATTTCGGAGAGCCTCTTGGGCACCATCTTGGTCGAATCAATGGTGGAGGCCTTAGTGGGGATATGAGGGCCCTCCTCCACTATCATGAAGAGTCGGGGATCGAATGCTTGCATGTAGAACCTGATCCTTTCCTTCTAGATGTGAAAATTCAGCTTGGTGCATACTGGAATCTTTCCTGTATACTTGAGCCCGTCAATTCCTGAGATCTTCTTTCTTCTTGACACTAGACACAGGATCTTACTCAAGGTGTTAACCTTATTAATGAGTAACCTCCCTATGATACCACTTGAAAGAATCTGGTGTCAACCTAATCCACCTATAAGGGGGGGGGAGGGGGGAATAGGTATCGTGCAGTCTTTTGCGAAATTAAATTAACCTGCACAAGCAAGCAAAAAAAAACACAGAAAACACACAAAGAATTGTAGTGGTTCCCCGATTTGGGTACGTCCATATTCCCCCTTCGACCTATATCCCACCAAGGGACGACTCGGTCACTTCTTCAAGCGGATTGAAATCCAATCCTCACACTAGGAGCAACGCTCCCCTAACCACGGAAGGAACCCTTCCTACAACGGAGTCACAACTCCACCACAACGGGTTGCACCCAACCCTTACAAATAGTAATGAAAATTCCTTTACAACCAAATTGAAAGTAAATAAAAATACAAACAATGCTTTATGGAGATTCTGATGTCCTTCTTCGTTCGATGAAGCTTGCACGAATGGTACGAAGTGTCCACAACCAGATTTATCACTTGGAATTGATCTTGTCAAGATCGGCGACGGCAAGCAAGTCCGGCGGCGATGCTTTGAAAATCCAAACTTCTTGACGAAGCAAGCTAGGTCTTCGAACGATCTCAGTCGGATCAAACGTCTCAACCGATTCAGAAGGGAGAACAAGCCTCATTCAACGAATCGGAAGACAAGAGATCTCGATAGAGACACGTGACACCGGCTTCTTGCCTCTGTACTATCGTCGAACGATCAGAGTCGAGTTGAGATCAGCGGCGGCGATAACCTTGCGAGCGGCGACGTGGGATCGAGCGGAGCTCGCGATTCGCTAGGTCACGACGTCGGCTTCTTTTTGTATTTAGTATTCCGATCAGATAATTTCTTGTAGACAACGGAGATAAGTCCGTATATATACCCAAAGGCAAACCCTAGAAGACCATTATGGGGCCCACCACGGAAATCGCGATATTTGGCCGAACTGAGCACGGCGACCTAGACCGGTCCAGCGAGCGGCGAAATCTGCCTAAGGCAAAATCGGCGGGAGTCGTTGGTGATTCCCGTCAATGTCGGCGGGAATCACTCTTGACTCCCGTCGATTCTGCCTTGGATGAATTTCAGTTTGATTTTGCCAGCCGGAAGATGTCGGCGGGAGACACTTAGTGATTCCCGTCGAAGTCGGTGGGAATCACTAATGACTCCCGTCGATGTCGGCGGGAATCACTAGCGATTCCCATCGATTTTTACTTGGAAGAATTTTCCTCCTTCCTTCTTTTGATATTTTGGTCTTTGACCCATCCTTGCTCCATCTTCTGTTCTTGATCTACCTTGACCATGTACTTGAAAATAAGTACACTCTAATAGAGAGATGACACGTGGATCAACACACTGATCTACACAACGACGGATTACGTTGCGTAGACCCGTGTATATGGACCCACTGCACTCTGAAATTAGTGTGTACTTAGCATGGAATGGCTGCAAGCACAACTTGATAGAATTGTCAAATACATAGTCAATTCAACTTAGCTTGTTTAGGCTCTTCTTCAAATCAGGTCTATTGTGGATGCAATACCCAACATTGACTAAGTTGACTTTTTAGGTTGACTTGGTCAACATGGCTAGTGGGTTGACCCCACTTCAGGGTCGTGGACCCTATGGCATGACCCAACATGGGTTGGGCCATGGTGATGTCCCACTTGGACCATTTGGGCCTTTAGGTGTAGGTTTGACCAACTTAGGGCTAAGGTTGACTTTGGTCAACTAGGGTCAAAGGGTGACACAATGGCATGGCTTAGGGTTCACTTAGATTGTCCTTATGGTTAGGGCATTGTGGTGGGGATCATGGTGTGGCTAGTGTTCCTATTTAGGCTAGTTTGACCTAGTTTGACTTGGGCCCTATAGTGGGCCCCACATAGCTGCAACCCATTACCTAGGGTCAAACCTAGCTAATTTCCCTAACACCCACCCCATGCCCAACCCAATCTAAGTTAAGGGGTCTAGAAGTAAAATGGGATGTTATAATTCCTATAAACAAAAAAAATAATTTCGTCCCCGAAATTTAAGTTCGGGTCTACGGGGTTCTTCTTGCAAGAGTTATATGAAATTTAAACGCATAAACTAGAGTATACCTAAAGTAAACAGCTCCGGGTGTTGCTCCATCATCAGATCCCTTGGCTCCCAAGTGTGCTCCTCCCGTCCATGGTTGGACCACAACACCTTCACAAGAGGAACCTTCTTCTTCCCCAACACTCGGACATCTGTATCATCAATCCAGATAGGCTCCAATCGAACGAATTTGTCTGGTGCTATCGGACCAGCTGTAGTAGTGATGTGCTACTCCGGCCGTAGGAGAGCTCTCCGCAAGGAAAATACATGGAAGACGTCGTGCAGGGCACTCAACTCTGGCGGCAGCTGCAGTCTAAAAGCCAAGGGACCGATCCGCTCCAGAATCACGTACGACCCCATATAACGAGGACTGAGCTTCTTGTGCCTCCGCACCTGAGAGACACCGTGCATCGGACGTATCTTCAAAAATACTCGGTCCCCTACCTAGAACTCCACCTTGCGGTACCGAGCATCATAATACTTTGCATGCCTGCTCTGGGCCTGTAGCATTCGATCCCTGATCAAACGAACCTGAGCCTCTGAATCCTCCACAAAATCAGAGCCAAGAGCCTTGGCATCCACATCCTGCACCAATGAAAACGGTGTCTGGCACTTCCTCCCATAAAGTGCCTCATATGGTGCCATCCCGATACTAGCCTGGTGGTTGTTATTATAAGAGAACTCGATTAATGGTAGCAGCATCTCCCAAGGCTTCCTTGTATCTAATATGCATAGGCAAAGCAGATCCTCCATGGTCCAGATGGTTCGCTCGGTCTGGCCATCGGTCTACGGATGGAAGGTGGTGCTAATGGTAAGTCGAGAACCCAAGTAAGCATGCACTGCCCTCCACTCCCAAGAAGTGAAACGACCATCACGGTCTGAGATAATAGTCCTGGGAATGCCATGGTACATGACGAACTGCTCCACGAAAAACCTCACCAGAACAGCAACTGGAGCATCCTTCCTAACTTGAATAAACTGCGCTACCTTGGTCATCCTGTCTACTATGATCCATATAGAATCGTGCCTAGAGTGGGAGCGAGGCAATTCGTGTACAAAGTCCATAGCAATTCCCTCGAACATCCACTCTGGGACTGGCATTGGCTGTAATAAACCTCCAGGGCATTTACATTCCGCCTTCACGCGCTGATAAGTCTCGCAGCGTATCACAAAATAGGTGATTTCTCTCTTCATCCGAGGCCAGTACATGGTCCTCCGTAAATCTGCCCACATCTTGGAGATGTCGGGGTGCACCGAATATCTGGAGCAATGTTCCTCTCTAAGTATGTCATCCTGGATACCGCCTCCTATCGGTATATAAATACGTCCACGGAATCGAAGGAGATCTTCCTGCAGTGTGTAATCCTCAACCTTGCCCCTTTCAAGGGCACTGAATATCGGCTCCAATGTGGCATCCAGCCTCTGATGTACCATAATGCGCTCTTGAATGTCATCATCTCTAATCAGTGAGCTAAGGTACTTTTGGTATACCACTGGTTCGGCCTCAGATACCATGGTAATATGCATGTCCTCCATCATCCGTATCAGCTCTATAGACATCAACCAAGGCTCCGGTCCAGAAGTGCCGGCTCTTCTACTCAAAGCATCTACTATTGTGTTTGCCTTCCCCAGATGGTAGTGGATCTGATAATCATAGTCACAGAGGAATTCAAGCCATCTCCTCTATCGCAGGTTCAGGTCCTTCTGCGTATAGATATATTTAAGATTCTTGTGATCCGAGTAGATATCACAATGAATCCCATAAAAGTAATGTCTCCATATCTTTAGGGCGAATACCACAGCCCTGAGCTCTAAGTCATGTACTGGATAGTTATTCTCATGCTTCTTCAACTATCTCGAGGCATAAACAATAACATGTCTATGCTGCATCAGTACCACACCCATCCCATGGTAAGAGGCATCCGTGTAGATCTGAAATCCTTCACTCCCGGATGGGAGTGCAAGGATAGGGGATGAGGTGAGTCGGTTCTTCAGCTCCTAAAAAGGTGTCTCGCACTGCTCTGACCAAACAAAATCTACGTCCTTCTTTGTTAAGGAAGTGAGGGGGAGGGCTATCCTCGAGAATCCCTCCACGAACTTACGATAGTAACCTACTAATCCTAAGAAGCTGCGGATGTCTGACTCTGTCTTTGGCCATGGCTAATTCCGTACAGCCTCTATCTTGGCTGGATCCACTTCCAATCCAGCTCCACTGATAGTGTTACCCAGGAAGGTTACCTCCTATAGCCAGAACTGGCACTTAGAAAACTTTGCATACATCTGGAATTCTCTCAGCCTCTGCAAAACCTGAGCCAAATGCTCTGCATGCTCCTCCTGAGTCTGGGAGTAGATCAGAATATCATCGATGAACACAATGACAATGCGGTCTAAGTAGGGTTCGAATACACGGTTCATTAGGGTCATGAATGCGGAGGGGGCGCTCGTGAGCCCAAAAGGCATTATCGTGAACTCGTATAGCCCATAATGTGAACTGAATGCCGTCTTTGGTATGTCCTCTTCTCGGATGCGGAGATGGTAGTAACCGGATCGCAAATCTAGCTTAGAGAACCAGAAGGCTCCCTGCAGCTGATCAAATAGTTTGTCTATCCGAGGCAGTGGATAGGTATTGCGGACCGTCAACCGGTTTAGCTCCCAGTAATCTATGCATAGTTGCAATGAACCGTCTTTCTTCTTTGCAAAAAGAACTGGTCCTCCCCATGGCGATGAGCTCGGCCGTACAAATCCTGATTCCACAAGCTCTTGAAGCTGGGTCTGAAACTCTGCCAACTCACTGGGAGACATCATGTAAGGTGCCCGGGACACTGGCCTCGCCCCTAGCACTAACTAGATCCTGAAATCTAAGTCCCGAACTGGTGGTAGTCGGGGAAATTTCTCCGGGAATACATTGGAGAAATCCCGAGCCACCGGGATATCGGCTATAGAACTCTCTGCTACTGCCAACTCAAAGTAGATGAGGTACACCTCCTCCCCTTCCTCATAGGCCTTGATAGCCTATACAGAAGATATAGAAAGGTGGGGGATAGGTCATATACCTCAATAGTGACGTAAGAGTCTCCATGTCTGAGCGTGATCCTTTTCGAGGGGCAGTCGATCTGAGCATGATTCCAATGAAGCCAGGTCATGCCCAAGATCAAATCAAAGTCCGGTAATATCAAGACCGCCGCCGCAGCTTCGAATGCCTTGCCTCAGATCTGGGCCTCCATGTTTCAGCAATCTATGGTCTGTAGCTCCGAGCCATCAGGAAGACGCACCCTCCTTTCTATGCCAGGCAACCTTTCCACGCCCACTAGTCCTTCAATAAAAGTGTCCGACACGAATGAGTGTGAAGCAGCCGTGTCCAAGAGGGTACGAGCGGGCTTGTCGCTGATCATAACTATGCCTGGGGTTTATTTGAGTAAAAAGGGAGATTATTTTCTTTTATAGTTTTCAAGGTACTATTAAGGTTGAAAATTCTAAATTGCAATAATTGAAGTACTTGTAATCACTTCTTCGGGATTCCTTTGCTCCGTGAGGTCTAGTGCATACATCTATTCCTGAGCACATCCTCGGACATGATGTCCATGACCTCGGCCTCGACCTAGTCCTCGTCCTCAGCCATGGTGTGCTGGAGGCGCCACTGGAGGTGGAGGAGGGGGAAGAGGGTGGATCTGATGTGGGCATTGCGACCTGATATGCCCAGACTGGCCGCATCTAAAGCATATGATTTGTCTTTGGCCCCGATCATCCTGTCACTTACCACAATTATATTGCCTCATCGGTCCCTGCATCTGTAGGGGTGGGTGAGCTAGGACTGTAGGAGGCCCCTGCTCCTGCCTAATGTTGGGACGACGACGTCCCCCACCCCTCCAGTATCCAATAACCTTGCCTCTCTGGGATGCCCTGCTACCTTCTCCGGATGATGACCCGTCTAGCGGTCTCTTTCCTCTGCCTTGTACCATTAGCTGGTCACCCTCCAGCTTCTTTGCTATCTCTATAATCTGTGCAGTGGTGCCATGAGATATGAATAATAAGGGCTGCCTCAAGGAGTCTCGGAGCCCATGGTAGAATCTTTTAGCATACTTCCGGTCATCCCGGTCATGGAATCCCGCAAATATAGCCAGATGGGAGAAATCTCTTTGGTATTCGATCACGGATCTGCTCCCCTGCTAGAGGTTCAGAAACCTCGCTTCCAAAGCATCTCTATCTTTGGTGGATGCGTAGTGCTCTATAAACGTATCACTGAATTCCACCCAAGAAATATCCATCAGCTCCCTATCAGCATATACAGAATCTCATACAGACTTCTACCACCTCTTCGCATGTGCATCCAGTACTGAGGTGGCAAGAGGGACTGCCTGGCTGACTGGGCAGCTGATGCCAGCCAATAACTCCTGAATAGTCTCCAGCCACTCCTCCGTCTTCACAGCATCCTATGTCCCGCGGTACACCGGCGGAGATAGAGTCTTAAAGGCCCTCCACAAGTTCAACCCCAGATTTGGCTGTGGGGCCGGGACCTGCTGGGCTCTGAAGGCTTCCAAGATAGCCGTCAGAGTTTTCCCCATCTCAGTCTGCAAAAAGGGAGTGGCAGTTGGAGGGGGAGGAACCATATTCTGTTGTGGAGCGACCTGCGGAGGATGCAAAATAGATAAGGTTTAATAGGATTGGCCTAACTCATTGTGTTAACTGGACTGATCGTGTGACTTTTATATGGGCACATCATCGCTTCCACTGCATAGTTTGTCCGCAATCTAATGCTCGAGCGGGGTGTTCCAATGTTGTGGACTTTGTTCTCATATGATCGTGTGGTCAAGTGATACAAGTTTGTAAGATCCGACTTCCCAATTTGGAAGCACACCCGAATCTTATGCCCAGAACTGCCGCCTTACGGTGACACTAGCACACGGGCTAGTCGACACCGCAAGATGCCGATCCTGCTAGCTAACACGTTCATATCCCAGATCAATACGAGTAAAAAAAGTAGTAAACAGTCCACAGCCACAGCATATATATATATAAGTGAAAAGAAATATGCATCAGTCCAGAAAGCATATATCAATAATAAGGGCTTATGCCCTGTACATCATATATATAAAATACCTCTCTCTCTATCAGCAGAAGACTCTATCATCACAACTCATCCCACTTGCGGCAGCTCTGCTGTAGTAGTAGAAGTTGGTAGTCGTATTGGCTCCACAGGTCCTATCACCTCTCCCTGCTGGTCATGCTGGTACTCCATCTCCTCGAGCCCCTAAAAATAGTTGGTCACTGACCGTTAGTCAAAAGACTAAGTCATTTCTTCCACACCTCGCCCCGCCACTCCTAGGCACCGTGCGGGTAACGAAGTGGAAGGTAACAAGGGGTGAAAAGTATAATCAGGTGATAGTGGCCTTATACTATCATGTACATGAGGAGTAACAATGGCTATACACTAACAGTGCTGTGTAAGAGGTATATGTACAGTAAGTAAAGAGAAGAACAACAGTAAATATAATATGTAACAGCGGTAAGCAATGTGAAGTAAGAGCAGTGCTACGCAGTATAGTAACGTGAGTATGCTATATCTAATCTATCATCAAAGACGTACCCTAACTTATATGAGTGGCCATACAAACATATAAGTTAGAGTTTCAAAAATTAACTTATCTTATTAAAGAGCCCATACTAATTTATATGATAAGGGTCCATGAAACGAATGCCTACAATGTATGAATGCATGTAGGTTATTATGCAACATGCAAGTGCAACACACACACAACGACTCTATGATCACAGACCTTTAGTTCTCTCTTTTCGGCGCTAGCATCACTCTCAGGTACCACCGTCGTGGCTACGGTAGCAGTGGAGCGGGCGTCTCCAATCCTAGGCAGGTATGCACACTACCAAACCTAGACCTCTCATATACCTCTGTACACGTCCTTGGTGCACTCTAAAGTCTTGCGTACTAATTGCTGACTACCCGTCAGTCCTCTTTGGGTCGGGTGTGAATTTCCGGGGATTGTCCACCAGACTGCAGTATAAACAACCTACTGGCCCCTCAAACCAACACACCCGCCTGAGTCACCGTACTGCCATCGGTGTGACGATTGGCCCAGTACCGCATGACCCGCCACTAGTATGTTTATGCATATGCAAGTATTACAACTCGAGCCTTTAGCTCGTAGGACCAACCTGTCCTGAGTCCCTCCAACCCACACGGGTGAGCATATAACACAAATCCCTCAAACCCTATACGGGCGAGAATATTATTACCATGAATCCATTCAACCCTGTACGGGTGAGGATGGTGATACGATGCCTAACCTATTAGGCTACTCTTGTCTACGGGTTATTATACTCAGTGACTTAGGGAATCCCAGGACTGCCAAGGGTATACCTGGTGAAGGGCTCTTGAAGGCACTAGGAACCAAGATGGGATGACAAGCCCAAGGTTCCCTTTCGCAAGGATAATTATACTTATTGGTGTCTACCCAGGATTATCCCCAAACTCTTTTGTTACTCTAAAATAACCCTAATGACTTAAGATGTTATTAGGAATGCGGCGGACTTCCGCCGGTCCCCATTATTGTTATTGTCATGGGACTTACACTCTTCCACACATGGTTAAGGAATCCTCCAAGAGACCAACCAGGTTTATTTCCTCTTCTAAGATCCTCACCTTTCTAGTTTATCATATCCCTCCCCTGGTGGCCTTGCTAATACGAATATCAGTGTGATACCATTACCCAAGCCCCAATACCACCCACAAATGTAACCTTCTAATTACTTGGGATATATGCCTCAATTTATTTATCCTAGGATGGTATGGACCTACATGATGACCATAATGATTTTCATAATTTTCCAAGTTAATTACACCATTAAATTAATTCTTACAATTAACTCTTCAGGTCATTTAACACATGAAGTATAACAATTTATAGTCCTACTGATGTAAGAAATTTTCCTTACCTATAAGATGGTGTACTATCACTATCTTCCAAAAATCATGATTATCCTTAAAATATTTCTATTTATTCTTTAATTAATGTAAAATTCACATAATTGTCACTTTCCAAATGAAGTATAAGGAATTTATTAATCAAAAGTCTAGGAAAATTACAGAGTACATATATTAATGAGCTAAGGCTGAATACAGAGTTTCATAAGCTTTTAAGGTACAATGGCCTACCAATTCTCTTTTCAAGTAATTTTCAAAAATGCCATTATGGCGCTTTGAAAATTATTGAGACTTCCAAAAATATTGAGATAATTATACAAGGTTCTTTATACAATAATACATCTCTAGAAGTTTTTCACAAATTTTCTACTGCATATTTCTATCAAATTCCAATTAAATGTAATAAGGGCAAAATGGTAAATCCACATAATTCTAGTTACAAAATTAATAAATCCGAGAAGTAAAATTTATAGGAATTTACAATGTCCTCTTTCTGGTCATGACAAAATTTGGGGATTTATTCCCATGCAAAATCCATTTTCCAATTTATTTATCAAAATGGCCTAATATTTAAAAGATTCCAAATAATAGGGATTCTTGTTTCCAAAAATCCCCAAATCTCTATGAGGGGTAAACTTTATTATAATGAGCCTATTTAATTAGTTCCATGATTTTTGAATCTATCAAATAGGCTGAATATGTAATATTTCAAAAATTTCTATTTGTACCCCAAAGCAATATAAAGGCAACACATGCAAGTGGGTTAACCCAACCTGCAGCGGTCCAAATGTACTGAACATTTTACCATGCACATATAATGTCCCCAAGGACCTGCCACCAATATTTGGGGCCATTTAGAGTCATATTATTCTAAATATTTCATTAATTTAAATTTCTGTATTATGACAAATACTATAGGTAGAGTTCTTTTCAAAAATTTCATATTTTCACAGGGTTAAGGTATGACCCTATCAAGCATTCTACCAAAACTTTAGGTCATATGGATGTTTGTTTAGGCCTGAGCATACATTTGAATTTCTGCCCTTGCCTTGGACCAGTCGTAGTATAACAGCCCTACAGGGAGCTCTACTGCTCTAAATCTTAAATTTATGGTGTCAAATGAAAGTTAAGAGAGGGGCCTACAATTTTCATATAGGGTCCATGTTCTGAAAATACATTTAAGAGGTCTAATTTTAAAAGGCAAAACTCTGTATGAAAGTGTGACAAATAACACTATTCATATATATATACATTTCAACTTTTATATATAAAAGAAATGATGAGCACGAATCTTAAAGCCAAATCGACGGCATCCCGTCATCGTACCCAAATCGCCAACGACTGAGATTTTGCCGTCCAGGGCCATCTTTGTTGGTTGTTTCCGGCCAGCTGAGCCACCACCACCACCGGCGATTGTTGCCACCAACTCCGTTGAGGTGGGGGCTAGCATTTCTCGGCGGTGAGGCGGCCAGAATTGGCCTCTCCGGCGATCCCGAGCAAGAAGAAAAGCTCAGTAATTTTTTCATTTCCTAACATGGCATCGGGCTCAATTGAGCCTGATATCTCCCCTAGCCGATCTAAAAAGCTAGTGCGAGTAGAGATGAGGTGGAACAGACCCGAATGGTGGCCTGGAGGCAAGGTTGGCGGCGGTTTGCCATGGCCGAGCAGCTCAGGCGATCTCCTACTCAAATCTTCATTTCTCCACTGATTCCTTCGGTCCAGTAGTCTATTTCCATTCCTTTCCTCTCTCTGAAGCTAATGGTGGGGGTGATTTGGGCTGAGGAGGGCTATATGTGGAGTTAACTCCAATGTGAGCTCGGGTTCAACCTTGGAGGCTTCACCCATGGTGCGAAGTGGTCACCATGCAGCCAAATTCCTCAAGGATTCTCTTTGGGTGGCCGTCCAGCACACTTTGGGCAGAAGAAGCCTAGTCCAAATGGCCTCCTCCTCTTAAGTCCACTTTCTCTCTCCTCTTTTTGGTGAATTCTCCAAAATGTCCCCATACATGCACACTGCCTCATAATCCAGAGGGGTAGGGCTTGTCTTTGACACCTTAGGCTGATAATGTGCTAGATTTGGTGGGCTTGACTCTTGGGGAATGGGCTTAGCCCCCATTTTCTTCTTTAGGCCACATGTTTGACCAAGTTGACTTTTTAGGTTGACTTGGTTAACATGGATAGTGGGCTGGCCCCAATTGAGGGTAATGAACCCTATGGCATGACCCAACATGGGTTGGGCCATGGTGATGTCCCACTTGGACCATTTGGGCCTTTAGGTGTAGGTTTGACCAACTTAGGGCTAAGGTTGACTTTGGTAAACTAGGGTCAAAGGGTGACCCAATGGCATGCCTTAGGGTTCATTTAGATTATCCTTAGTGATATGGCAATGTGGTGGGGATCATGGTGTGGCTAGGGTTCCTATTTAGGCTAGTTTGACCAAGTTTGACTTGTGCCCTATAGTGTGCCCCACATGGCTACAACCCATTACCTTGGGTCAAACCTAGCTAATTTACCTAACACCCACCCCATGCCCAACCCAATCTAAGTTAAGGGGTCTAGAAGTAACATGGGATGTTACAAATCCTATAAAAAAAAAAAATTCGTCCCCGAAATTTAAGTTCGTGTCTACGGGGTTCTTCTTCCAAGAGTTATAAGAAATTTAAACGCAAAAACTAAAGTATACCTGAAGTAAATAGCTCCGGGTGCTGCTCCATCATCAGATCCCTCGGCTCCCAGGTGTTCTCCTCCCGTCCATGGTTGGACCAGAATGCCTTTACAAGAGGAACCTTCTTCTTTCGCAACACTCGGACATCTGTATCATCAATCCGGATAGGCTCCAATCAAATGGATTTGTCTGGTGCTATCGGACCAGCTGTAGTAGTGATGTGATGCTCTGGCCGTAGGAGAGCTATCTGCAAGGAAAAGACATGGAATACGTCGTGCAGGGCACTAAACTCTGGTGGCAGCTATAGTCTAAAAGCCAAGGGACCGATCCGCTCACAAATCACGTACGACCCCATATAACGAGGACTGAGCTTCTTGTGCCTCCGCACCCGAGAGACACCGTGCATCGGACGTATCTTAAAAAATACTCAGTCCCCTACCTTTAACACCACCTTCCGGTGCCGAGCATCATAATACTTCGCCTTCCTGCTCTTGGCCTCTAGCATTCGATCCCTGATCAAAGGAACCTGAGCCTCCGTATCCTCCACAAAATAAGAGCCAAGAGCCTTGGCATCCACATCCTGCACCCATGACAACGGTGTCCGACACTTTCTCCCTTAAAGTTCCACATATGGTGCCATCCCGATGCTAGCCTGGTTGCTGTTATTATAAGAGAACTCGATCAATGGTAGCAGCCTCTCCCAAGGCTTCCCTATATCAAATATGCATAGGCGAAGCAGATCCTCCATGGTCTAGATGGTCTGCTCGGTCTGGCCATCGGTCTGCGGATGGTAGGTGGTGCTAAAGGTAAGTCAGGAACCCAAGTAAGCATGCACTTCCCTCCACTCCCTAGAAGTGAACTAACCGTCACTGTCCGAGACAATAGTCCTGGGAATGCTATGGTACCTGACAAACTGCTCCACGAACAACCTCACCAGAACAATAACTTGAGCATCCTTCCTAGCTGGAATAAATTGCGCTAACTTGGTCAGCCTGTCAACTATGACCCATATAGAATCGTGCCCAGAGTGGGAGTGAGGCAATCCGTGTACAAAGTCCATTGCAATGTCCTCGAACATCCACTCTTGGACTGGTAGTGGCTGTAATAAACCTTCAGAGCTTTTACATTCCGCCTTCACGCACTGAAAAGTCTCGCAGTGTGTCAAAAATTAGGTGATCTCCTTCTTCATCCCAGGCCAGTACATAGTCCTCCATAAATCTGCCCACGTCTTGGAGATGTCGGGGTGCACCGAATATCTGGAGCAATGTGCCTCTCTAAGTATGTCATCCCAGATATCGCCTCCTACCGGTATATAAATACGTCCACAGAATCGAAGTAGATCATCCTGTAGTGTGTAATCCTTAACCTCGCCCCTTTCCAGGGCACTGAATATCGACTCTAATGTGGCATCCAGCCTCTGATGTACCATAATGCGCTCCTGAATGTCATCATCTCTGATCAGTGAGCTCAGGTACTCTTAGTATACCACTGGTTCGGCCTCAAATACCATAGTAATATGCAAGTCTTCCATCATCTGTATAAGATCTACAAACATCAACCGAGGCTCTGATCAAGAAGTGCCGGCTCTTCTGTGCAAAGCATCTGCTACTGTGTTTACCTTCCCCGGATGGTAGTGGATATGATAATCGTAGTCATAGAGGAATTCCAGCCACCTCCTCTGTCGCAGGTTTAGGTCCTTCTGCGTATCAATATATTTAAGATTCTTGTGATTCGAGTAGATATCACAATGAATCCCGTATCAGTAATATCTCCATATCTTTAGGGAGAATACCACAGCCCCGAGCTCTAAGTAATGTACTGGATTGTTATTCTCATGCTTCTTCAACTATCTCGAGGCATTAGCAATAACATGTCAATGATGCATCAGTACCGCACCCATCCCATGGTAAGAGGAATCCATTTAGATCTGAAATCCTTCACTCCTGGATGGGAGTGCCAGGATAGGGGATGAGGTGAGTCGGTCATTCAGCTCCTGAAAAGCTGTCTTGCACTACTCTGACCAAACAAACTCTACATCCTTCTTTGTCAAGGAAGTGAGGGGGAGGGCAATCCTCGAGAATCCCTCCACAAACTTACGATAGTAACCTGCTAATCCTAAGAAACTTCGGAGGTCTGACGCTATCTTCGGTTGTGGCCAATTCCGTACTGACTCTATCTTGGCTGGATCCACTGCCAATCATGCTCCACTGATAGTGTGCCCCAGGAAGGCTACCTCCTATAGCCAGAACTGGCACTTAGAAAACTTTGCACACATCTGGAATTCTCTCAGCCTCTGCAAAACCTGGGCCAAATGCTCTGTGTGCTCCTCCTGAGTCCGACAATAGATCAGAATATCATCGATGAACACACTGACCAAGCGGTCTAAGTAGGGTTCGAATACACAGTTCATTAGGGTCATGAATGCGGAGGGGTAATTCGTGAGCCCAAAAGGCATTACCGTGAACTCGTATAGCCCATAACGTGAACTGAATGCCGTCTTCAGTATGTCCTCTCCGCGGATGCGGAGCTGGTAGCAACCAGATCACAAATCTAGATAAGAGAACCAGAAGGCTCCCTGCAGCTGATCAAATAGTTTGTCTATCTGAGGCAGTGGATAGGTGTTGCGGACCGTCAATCGGTTCAGCTTTCGGTAATCTATGCATAGTCGCAACGATCCGTCTTTCTTCTTTACAAAAAGAACTGGTTCTCCCCACGGCGATTAGCTCGTCCGCAAAAATCCTAATTCAACAAGCTCTTGAAGCTAAGTTCGGAACTCTGCCAACTCTCTGGGAGCCATCCTGTAAGGTGCCCAGGAAACTGGCCTCGCCCCCGGCACTAACTGGATCCTGAAATCCAAGTCCCGATCTTGTGGTAGTCCGGGAAATTTCTCCGGGAATACATCGGAGAAATCCCGAGCCACCAAGATATCGGCTATAGAACTCTCTGCTACTTCCATCTCGAAGCAGATGAGGTACACCTCCTCCCCCTGCTTATAGGCCTTGACATCTTGTACAAAAGATAAAGAAAGGTGGAGGATAGGTTAGATACCTTCAATAGTGACGTAAGAGTCTCCATGTCTGAGCGTGATCCTTTTCGAGTGGCAGTCGATCCGAGCATGATTCCAATGAAGCCGGGTCATGCCCAAGATCAAATCAAAGTCCGAAAATCTCAAGACTGCTGTCGAAGCTTCGAATGCCTTTCCTCCGATATGGGCCTCCATGTTACAGCAATCTGTTGTCCGTAGCTCCGAGACATTAGGAATACGCACCCTCCTTTCTATGCTAGGGAACCTTTCCACACCCTCTAGTCCTTCAATAAAAGTGTCCGACACGAATGAGTGTGAAGCACCCGTGTCGAAGAGGGTATGAGCGGGCTTGCCGCTGATCATAACAATGCCTGGGAATAATTTGAGTTAAAAGGGAGATTATTTTCTTTTAAAGTTTTAAAGTTACTATTAAGGTTGAAAATTCTAAATTGCAATAATTGAAGTACCTGTAATGACTTCTTCGTGGTTCCTTTGCTCCGTTAGGTCTAGTTCACACATCTGTTCCTAACCACATCCTCGACCAAGATGTCCACGACCTCGGCCTCGACCTCATCCTCGTCCTCGGCCCTGGGGTGCTAGAGGCGCCACTGGAGGTGGAGGAGGAGGATGAGGGTTGATCTGATTTGGGCATTGCGACATGATATGCCCAGACTGGCCGCATCCAAAGCATATGATTTGTTTCTGGCCCCGATCATCCTATCACTTACCATGATTATCTTGCCTCATCGGTACCTACATCTATAGAGGTGGGGGAGCAAGGACTGTAGGAGGCCCCTGCTCCTGCCTTATGTTGGGACGACGACGTCCCCCACCCCTCCTGTATCCAATAACCTTGCCTCTTTGGGATGCCCTACTACCTTCTCCGAATGATGACCCCTCTAGCGGTCTCTTTCCTCTGCCTTACACCATTAGCTGGTCAGCCTCTAGCTTCTTTGCCATCTCTATAATCTGTGCAGTGGTGCCATGAGATATGAATAATAAGGGCTGCCTCAAGGAGTCTCGGAGCCCATGGAAGAATCTTTTAGCATACTTCCGGTCATCCCAGTCTTGGAATCCCGCAAATCTAGCCAGATGGGAGAACTCTCTTTGGTATTCGATCACGGATCTGCTCCCCTACTAGAGGTTCTGAAACCTCGCTTCCAAAGCATCTCTGTCTGTGGTGGATACTTAGTGCTCTAAAAATGTATCGAAGAATTCCACCCATGAAATATCCATCAGCTCCCTATCAGCATATATAGAATCTCGTACAGACTTCCACCACCTCTTCGCATGTGCATCCAGTACCGAGGTGGAATAAGGGAGTGCCTGGCTGACTGGGCAGCTGATGCCAGCCAACAACTCCTGAATAGTCTCCAGCCACTCCTCCGTATTCACAGCATCCTCTGTCCCGCGGTACACCGGCGGAGACAGACTCTTAAAGGCACTCAACCAGTTCGACCCCGGATTTTGCTGTGGGGCTAGGACCTGCTGGGCTCTGAAGGCTTACATGGTAGCCGTCAGAGTTTGCCCCATCTCAGTTTGCAAAAAGGGAGTGGAAGCTGGAGGGGGAGGAACAATATTTTATTGCTGAGCGACCTGCGGAGGTTGCAAAACAGATAAGGTTTAACTGGATTGGCCTAAATCATTGTGTTAACTGGACTGATCGTGTGACTTTTACATGGCCACACCATCTCTTCCGCTGCATAGTTTGTCCGCAAACTAATGCTCGAGCGGGGTGTTCCAATGTTATGGACAGTGTTCTCATAATGATCGTGTGGTGAAAGTGAAGGGATAGATACTACTCTAGAGGGGGGTGAATAGAGTTATCAAATTTTGCACTAGACAAAACTTAATAGTCTACCCAACTCCCTTGGAGTGAAATGCGGAATGAAAAGATTATAGATATAGAAATAACCCTAAAGCCTAACACAAGTGTTGTGCACAAACTCAAGCTAACTGTAATTACAGTTAAGGCTTGGAAATCCTAATCAGCAACTAGCAGACCTAGTTATATCTAATCACAACCACAATGCAGGAATTAAACAAGGCAATCCAGACGATACAAGGAATTTATAGTGGTTCCCCAAACAACTTGGGTACGTCCACTCTTCTACCAACAAGGTAGGAATCCACTACAGGTTTTTGATCAGGTGCCCTGCCACCAACAGGATCTGCTTCAGGTAGATCCAGAAACCCTTTAGACTTTTGATCAGGTGTCTAAAAACCGAACACAGGTTTTTGATCAGGTGCCCTGCCACCAAGGGATACTTTTGAAGGGAGTAATAACCCTGTACAGGAGGGGGAAAGAAGGTTAAGATGTCTTCTCTATTTTACAATAGATTAGAGAAGCACAAGGACTTGCACTGTGCTAGAAAGCTCTAAAGAATCAAGGATCCCCCTGGCTCAAAAATGTCCAGGTGAAGTCTTGCTTCAGTGCAGAAAACACTTCAGAAAGATCTGAAGGAAAAACTACAAGAAGATAATAAATAATAAAATTAGAAATCTTCAAGCAGCTATCTTCTTCTTCTTCTTCAAAAGAACTCTGAGTCTAAACTTCCTGGAATAGGAGAACTCAGGTTGAAGAAGAGCAGAAGAGCTTAACACTTCTCAAATGAATGAGTATTGCTGAGAGCAGAAAAATTGGTCTTGATGAAGGCTTGAATGCTTAAATGAATAACTGGTTAGCTAGCTGAAATCCTTCTCCAAAGGAATCCTTTTATAGCAACAACAAGCAACGGCTCTCTTCAAATTGAATTGTTTGTCTTCTTCTGAAACTTGAGACCTGGGCTGCAAATATCAAAAAGACAAACAATCTCTGAAGCAAAAACATTCTATAAAAGGAATAAACCTCTTTCGAAGAAGCTGCAGGAAGCAATCTGATAATAAAGTACTAAATAAAGTCACATCAAAGATAAACTCTTTATAGCAAAAGGAAGACTTTTCAGTCTAACGGCTATAAAGGACTGACAGCAGATAAAGTAAAATACAATGTCAGCTAATAAGACAAACAACTTTATCTAAAAAGATTTTACTCAGGCAGAAGGGATGGAGCAGATATTGCCTGGAAATATTATCATAAAACAACTGAAATAACATGCCAGATAATGTATTAATTAATTAAATATAATAAATAAATACAAAATATAAAGGCAGACAGAAAACGTCGAACGACCTTAGGAGATCGTCGACCGAAGAACGAAGATCGTCGAACTATCGGACAGATAGTCGAACGATCCAGATAGTCGAACTATCAAAGGAGATAGTCGAACTATCACAACAGATAGTCGAACTATCAGAAGATAGTTGAGCTATCAGATAGTCGACCTATCAACAGATAGTCGAACTATCAAAGCAAAACAGATAGTCGAACTAACAACAGATAGTCAAACTATCAGATAGTTGAACTATCAAAGCAGATAGTCGAACTACCAAGCGAAAACAGATAGTCGACCTATCAACAGATAGTCGAACTATCAACGCAGAACAGATAGTCGAACTATCAACAGATAGTCGAACTATCAAAGCAAAACTGATAGTCGACCTATCAACAGATAGTCGAACTATCAATGCAGAACAGATAGTCGAACTATCAACAGATAGTCGAGCTATCAGATAGTTGAACTATCAAGGAAGATAGTCAAACTACCAAGCGAAAACAGATAGTCGACCTATCAACAGATAGTCGAACTATCAACGCAGAACAGATAGTCGAACTATCAACAGATAGTCGAACTATCAAAGCAAAACCGATAGTCGACCTATCAACAGATAGTCGAACTATCAACGCAGAACAGATAGTCGAACTATCAACAGATAGTCGAGCTATCAGAGAACGACAGATAGTCGAACTATCAACAGATAGTCGAGCTATCAGATAGTTGAACTATCAAGGAAGATAGTCGAACTACCAAGGGAAAACAGATAGTCGACCTATCAGCAGATAGTCGAACTATCAGAAGAAAGCAGATAGTCGATCTATCAACAGATAGTCGAGCTATCAAACAACGCAGATAGTCGACCTATCAAACAGATAGTCGAGCTATCAGATAGTTAAACTATCCAAGCAGATAGTCGAACTATCAAAGCACACAGATAATCGAACTATCAACCGATAGTCGAACTATCCTCGCAGACAGAACGTCGAGCAACTGATAGACGATCGTCGAACAGATAGTCGACGATAGTCGAGCGGCATTCGACTATAGTCGAACGAAAAACTACTTAACCAAATTCTTTATCTGGAAAAGCGAGGACTCTACAGCTAGACCACTAACCATTGACCATAGATATTTCTTGGGTCAAGGGACAAAAGAAGAAGACTAAACTCAAATCAAACTAGGGTACCATCAATCTCCCCCTATTAGAGTTAAGTCTCTCAAAAACTAAAACACAGAACTAACTATAGAGCAATAAAATTAATACAGGAAATAGATAAACAATTAACAGTCAATCAGATAAATAACAATCAAACAAAATTAAGAGTCTACAGAATCTGGTTTAGGCACAGAAGAGCTAGGGACAAAAGAAACTTTCCACAAAGGATCAATGGCCTCTTTCTTAGACATCTTCAAGTCTTGCACGCCAATAATCTTTAATTCTGCAGCCCTTGGAACAACTGCTTCTGGGTGCTTTTGCATATACTTTGAAGGGTTAAAGACCTCAGGGCTAACCTGGATTTTATCTAGTTCCTTCATTCTGAACTTTGACATAGTAGAAAATCCTATAGAATCCTTTCCTTCAGCCTTAGCTTTCTGAATTTGAGCTGAGCCAACAATCTTAAGAAATCTAGCCATCCTGTAATCAGGATCTAGTTCTTGGCTTTCATACACATTTTCAGAAGATATATCTATAGGCTTCACAGTTTTAAATTTAACAGATAAGTCTAATAAACTTTCAGCTGTGTCTTTTACTTCTTGAATAACCTGAGACGATGGAGGAGCAAACTCAGCAAACTTTTTGCTAGATTTTTCAGAGAATATGGTTCTTTTTCCTTTTGCAGCATCCTTAGCAACATGAACTGGAATACTAGAAGAGATCTTTTTCTTAGGAGAAGGAGGAGGTGAAAATGTTGGCTTCTGATACACAACCTCCTTTACTTGTTCTTTAACTTCAGTAACATGCCTTTGAGAACCAGAATGAGATATCCCTTGGTGGCTTTGAGAGCTTTTCCTTGAAAGGTGCTGAGAGGGAGCAGATTTTGCTGACGGAGCAGAAGGATTAGTAGAAAGGTTGCCAGAGGCTCCTGCATTGGGAGGAGGAGGAGGAGGACCTCTGGGATTCCATCTGGGGGTAGGACTATCATATCTCTTAGATCTCTTTCCCTCTTTTGCTGGTTCTTGGAGAACCACATCCAATGTTGAAACTCTTTTGACTTGGGGTCAATTCCTTTCAGAATATAATATGGAGTGTCATTATCACGATTGAGAGGAGGAGGAGCAACAGCTTTTCTTTTCTTCTGTGCAGCTTTCTTTTTCTTTGAATTCTCAGATAAATCTGAATCCTCTTCATCCTCAGAATGAGATGAGGGAGGATTGTCATATGGGTCATAGGCTTCAGAAACAACCTTTTCCTTTAAAGCAGCTTTATCCTTTTCTTCTTCTATGGCATCCTGAGCCAGAAGGGAATCCAGGTCAAGTCCTGGGGAATCATCCCAAACAGTTGATTTTTCAACTTGTAAATCCTTTTCTTTTTCTTCCAACATAGATTGTACTCTTAATTGCCAAGCAGTTCTAGCTTTCTCTTTGATTTCATCTTGATTTTCAGACACATTTTTTATATCTTTTTGAACAACTAAAGCATCTGCAACAGATTCTCGAACAACTACTTCTATTTGAGCAGCTATATCTTCTTTAATATAATCTGTAGATTCATGAACACAAATCTGCTAAATAAGCAAAAAGCATTCCTTCTAGGTATTCACAAGCTAGCAAATCAATTGACTCGTCAATAAAACGGATGAGTGAATTACCTTCATACTTTACTAACTCCCAGGATTCATCTAGATAGGATGTAATAATGCCTTCTAGGAAACGGGCAACCAAGGGAGTGGTGAGATCTTCTAAACAAACTTTTACAGCAAATTCAGATTACATAACTGCATCAGATATTTCTTTGTCAGATAACACTGAAACTGGTTTATCTTGAGCTGGAGCAGTCTCTTCTTGAACTGTCATTACTACATGATCTGTCACCGCTGGAAGATCTGCTGGAAGGGAGGAGGCTGGAAGCTCTGAGGCATCTTCATAGAACATCTCCCCCTGCCTGATTTCAGTGGAAACTGAAACCAGGCCCCTGGAAGAAGAGGGCTCAGCAGATTTAGAAAGGGATTGGATAGTAGCAGTCAAATTAGCAATAGAGGAGGCAAGTGGAGCAATTGCCTCTTCAATCATGATTTTGATTGAAGGGGTAATCAACTCCAAAATGCTGGATATGAATGCTGGGGTGACTTCAAAGGAATGTGGGGGAACTGCAGATGATGGAAGATCAGCAGGAGGAATGTATTCCTGTTGAACTGGAAAATGAACAGGAGATGGAGAATGATGTGGAGAAAGAACTGGAGAACGAATAGGAGACTGACGAGGTGTTGGAGTCCTCTCAGATCCTATCAAATCAAAACTAGGAGCAGATATCCTAGCCAGATGAGAAGGAATAGGAGATGCAGGAGGAGAGGGAAGAACAACCGTGGTTGTTTCTCAAACAGGAGAAGGAGAAAGTCGTACTTAAACTGAAGTTGATGGAACTGCAACTGAAGCAGACTGCATAGCAGAAGAAGATGAGGGAAGGGAAAGATGAGCTGAGCCAGCTTCTTGAGGGTGAGGAGCGACTGAATCAGTCCTAGTGTTCTCTGATGTCGCTGGAGCAACCCCTGTGAGAGCGGGCTTCACAAACGTCCTCTTCCACTTGGAGAACAAATTCAGATCCATCTTCTTACTCGCATTAATTGTTGTAGTAGTTGAAATCAGCAGCTGGGGATACTTCTCTTTCAGAAAAATTCCAATAACCCTGCCTAGGGTAACCTCTTTCTTACTGTTCTTTTTCCTTATTAAATCGAACATTACTCCTGCCCAATCAATCCTTTTCTGATTAACAATTGCACACATCAGTGCAAATTGTTGCCTTGTAATGTTGTCATGGGCGGAGTGCTTTCCAAGAAGCACTTTTCCAACTAACTCAGCAAGAAATTTGATCTTGAAGGGGAAATTGACCTTGAGGAGCTTCGTGGGAATTCCCTCCGCATGTCCCAGCTCAGTAAGCATTCTTCCAAACTCTTGAGCATCTTGCTCATAATCTTCTTCGCCATTAATCAATCCAAAAACATCAGTCAGAATGGCGGGAGTTAAAATTACCTCTTCTCCGCCAATAGTGCCAGTCATCGAATCGTCAGAGGAGGACGAAGTGAAAGCCCATTCCTTAATCTCGGGAATATTTAACTTTATCCTTGTAGACATTAATCTTTCTAGACCTTGATCTCGGCATAACTGAAGAATTTCCACAATCCCTGCTTCACAGCAACTGAATGCGTCAAAATCGACGCTGAAACCTGCATCGAACTTTACAACAGCTAGCACTGCTGGAGAAATCGCCATTGAAGTAGCTGGAGAAGACGGAAGACGACGAGGGAGACGAAGCGGCAGAAAATCGCAAGCGGGAAGACAGAATGTGAAAAGTCACGCTCCGTCGACGATAAAACAAAAGATCTTTTAACCTAGGTCGACTATCGGCTTTATATTAGACCGGAGATAGTCGATCTATTAAAAAGATACTGGACCCGATGGTCGAACGGCCGTTCGACGATCGGTCCATAAGCAGAGTAGTCGATCAATCGTTCGACTATTTTTGGCTTCTCAAACAACAAGCTGTCGTCATCCAGAGATCGACGATAAGCTCGACCTGTTCGACGATCTTCGAACGCCGGTCGACGATCTTCAAACAGATAAGCTATCATTAACCAGATGTCGATGATAGGCTTGATCCGTTCGACGATCTTCGATCATCGTTCGACGATCTTCAAGCAGGTTTCAACATTGGCAGATATAGTCACACTTAGTCTCTTCCATTGATCATGCCTAGTTGAACTATAAAGAACAGATGCTTCTGTTCATCTAAGGGCTTGGTGAATATATCACCTCTCTGAAACTCAGTGGATATGAACTCAAGACAAATCTTGTTCTTTTCCACACAATCTCTCAGGAAATGGTGCCGAATCTCAATGTGCTTCGTTCTAGAGTGGTGCACTGGATTTTGTGCAATTGAGATAGCACTGGTACTATCACATATGATTTTGGTGTTCTTGTGTGAGTAACCATAATCCACAAGCTGGTTTTGAATCCACAGGATCTGTGAACAACAACTGGCAGCTGCTATATATTCAGCCTCTGCAGTTGAAGTTGAGACAGAAGCCTGCTTCTTACAGAACCAAGAGACCAATCTCTCTCCCAGAAACTGACAAGTTCCTGAGGTGCTCTTCCTGTCAACTCTGCAACCAGCATAATCAGAATCAGAATATCCAATTAATTCAAATTCTGATTTTGCTGGGTACCAAAGTCCTAGATTTGGGCATCCCTTCAGGTATCTCAGGATTCTCTTGAGAAGAATCAGATGAGATTCCTAGGGGTTGACCTGAAATCTAGCACAAAGGCAAGTAGCAAACATTATATCTGGCCTACTTGCAGTTAAATATAATAGGGAACCAACAATGGCCCTATAATTCTTTTGATCAACTGGCTTGCCGTGATCATTAGAATCAATAACTACATTAGTAGCCATAGGTGTAGGCATTGCTGAAGCATCAGCCATCCCAAATTTCTTTACCAATTCCTTGGCATATTTGGATTGGGAGATGAAGATACCATCAGCATCTTGCTTAACTTGGAGACCAAGAAAGTAAGACAGCACACCCATACTACTCATCTCAAACTTAGAGTGCATCAGGTCAGAGAACCTTTTGCAAAGTTTGGGATCAGTGGAGCCAAATATAATATCATCCACATACACTTGAACTAACAGGATTGTGTCCTTGTGATGCTTGACGAAAAGGGTTCTATCAACTACTCCCCTAGTAAAGTTGTGCTCTAAAAGGAAACTAGCTAGAGTCTCATACCAGGCTCTGGGTGCTTGCTTTAGTCCATAAAGAGCTTTCTGCAACTTAAACACATGTGAGGGCTGAGTTGAAGAAACAAACCCTGGTGGTTGTTCAACAAACACCTCTTCCTTAAGCTCACCATTTAGGAATGCACTTTTGACATCCATCTGGAACACCTTAAACTTCATATAGGCTGCATAGGCCAAGAAGATCCTTATAGCTTCTAGCCTTGCAACAGGAGCAAAGGTTTGGTCATAATCTATACCTTCCTCCTGTCTGTAGCCCTGAGCTACAAGCCTTGATTTATCCCTTACAATAGTTCCATTTGCATCCAACTTGTTTCTATACACCCACATGGTGCCTATGATAAGTTAGCCTTTAGGTCTTGGAACCAAAGTCCAAACTTTACATCTCTCAAACTGATTGAGTTCCTCTTGCATAGCAATGATCCAGTGGGGATCTAGCTCAGCATCTTTAAAGGTGAGGGGCTCAACCTATGAGAGGAAACAAGCGTGCATCACATCCTGTCTTAGCTGATGTCTTGTTTGAACACCAACTGATATGTCTCCAATCACTTGAGATGTGGGGTGATCTCTAAGTGTGACAATATCAGCAGGTGGGATGTGATCTTCAGCAACAGTTGGGATTAATTCCTCAGGAGGAATTTGATCTACTGTTGGTGGTATAATAATAGCTTCAGCAATGTCTTCATCACTGTCTGATTCAGTGATCTGAAGAGTTGATAGTTGAAGGATTTCTTGAGTAGCATCAGGTACCTGCAATGAACTAGAGGAAGGAGAATTTTCCTTCTCCTTGTAAAACATCTGAGACTCATCAAAAGATACATGCACTGATTCTTCAATTTTACAGGTTGATTTGTTATAAACCCTATAAACTTTGCTTACTTGGGAATATCCAAGCATAATTCCCATTGAAGCTTTTGCTTCAAATTTTCTAAGATATTATTTATTGTTATTATGAATATACACTACACAACCAAATACTCTAAAATAATTAATTTTAGGTTTCTTTCCTTTAAGCAACTCATAAGGAGTTTTACACTTAAGCTTGTGTATCAGACTTCTATTCAAGACATAATTGGCTGTACTAACAGCTTCTGCCCAATAAGAGAGAGGCATGTTAGCATCTGCCAACAATATACTAGCAGCTTCAATGAGTGTTCTGTTCTTCCTTTCAACTACCCCATTCTGTTGTGGAGTTCTAGGAGCTGAGAAGCTATGTTTGATACCTTCTCTCTTACAGAATTCTTGCATGAGAAGAGAGTCAAACTCAGTACCATGATCACTTCTGATCAAGGCCACATGAGTAGATTACTCAGTCTGCACACATAGTAGAAAGTCTGTAAGGGCTTTGAAGTTATCAGCCTTAGTTCTCAAAAAGAAAACCCAACGGAACCTAGAGAAGTTATCTACAATTACTAAGGTGTAATACTTCCCTCCTAAACTCTGTACATTTATTGGGCCAAATAGGTCCAAATGTAATAAATACAGGATTCTAGGTGAATCACTCTTATTTACTGATTTAAAAGAGTTTTTGGTTTGCTTGCCTAGCTGACAAGCCTTGCAAAGGCTCTCCTTCTTGTAGGGGTAAGAAGGTAAACCTCTAACAAGGTTGTGTTTAGATAACCTAGATATATTTTTAAGGTTAACATGACTAAGCCTCTTATGCTGTAACATCCCATTTTCAAATTGGACCCCCCTTAGGTGTGACTTGAGCATAACTAGGTCATATGAGTTAACCTAGGTGAGCCCAGGAGACCAAGTGACCAAAAAACCTTGTTGAGACCCACTTGGTCTGCAAATAGTAATTTTCAAAACTCTGATTTTGGGTGGCCTAGTAGGTTCATTGTGACTCTAAAAATTCCCTTAGACCTAATGTGGGCCCAATGAGTCACCAAGGACCCACTTGGGTCAATCATAGTGGTCAATTTGACCAAGTCAACCCCAAGCCCAAATCAAGTCAAACCTAGCCTATATGGGCTAACCCAACCTCAAACCACCCTCCCCCTTAGGCTAACTCTTGCATGATTATTTTTGTATGATATTTGGCTGCCTATATCCTAGGGAATTGACCAAGTCAACCTAGTGACTAGGAGAGAGAGAGAGAAGCCTAAATTTAGAGAGATAAAGAGGAGAGAGAAAGTGTTTAAAGTGGCCACTTATGGTGGAAGGTGAACCACTCCCTTCATGATTTTTCCTAAGGGGATTATAAACTTTAGTGGGCTGCCAATAGGCTAGGGAGATGAGAAAATTCATTCATAAGGGTGAAGAGAGAGAAAGCTTCATTTTCCTTTAATGGAGGAGAGAGAAAGTGAGAAAAAAGAGGATATTCATGGTGGGGAAGGTGAATCACCCCTCCATTCATCACCAATTGATTAGTATTCATCTCCCCTATCAGTTTTTAGGAGTTTCCAAATGTATTGGGACCAAGGGGAGGTAAATTTCAAGGGTTTTTAACAATGGCCGAAATTTATCTTAATGGCCATTAATGGCCATCAAGCCTACACCCTCCCTCTCCCCCATTTGATGCTTTTAAAAGCTTCCTTAGGCCAAGAGAATTCGTTTCCATCCTTTAACAGAAGAAACCGGGCAGATTGGTAGTGAGTTTGCAAGCATCGGAAAGCTCCACCGCCGGTCATGGCGCACCACCACCGCACTCGCCGACAAGCTCGGTTAAAGGTCCTCCTCCTCTCCTTCTCTCATGCTTAGATCCTAGGAATGTTTAAAAGTTGATTTCATGCCCAAACGAACCGGAGCCAAGCTTCAAAATTTCAGAAATTTGCCATTTTTCATGGACTTTTGGAGCTCTCGGGTAGGGCGGCGCCGCCACCTCCGGCCACCCTAGCTCCGGCCATGGATAGCCCCCACCACCGGGAACAAATGGGTGATGTTTCCCGGTGGTGGCGCCGCCTCAGGCCGCCGGGAAATGGGCCGCAAAAACCACCTGCGCGGGTCTATTTTCTGCTCAATCGGAGAAGATGAACAGCCTCCGTTGGATCTTGCTTTAAGATTCGTGCAACCCATATTTTCAGATTTTTCTGTATTTTAATAAAACAGTTCACTGTAGAAGGAATTTAGGCCCCTTCTGGGCATCTACTGAAAAAGTGTATAACACAAAAGTTGTAGGTCTTTTGAATACCTACAATTTGATATGTAGTGGTGAAAAATTGGATGAGGCGACTGCCCTGTAGAGCCTTTTTAGTAAGGGTATGTCCTACAACTAGGGTAGTTTTCTTCTAAAAATTATTTAGGCCCTTTAGGGGCATGTTCATCAAAAATGATCAACATGAATATTGTAGGCTTTTTAATTATCTACAGTTTGATATGTTATGGAAAATTTTAGGACAAGTATTCTGACCTGTAGGGTCATTTTTCTAGGGTAGGTCCTACAAATAGGTCAAATCTTTGAAAAATTCCCCACACCTAACCCTTGGTCCAAATGCTTTGAATTTTGGACAGGGGCTTAATCTCACCTAGACCTAGCTCCTGTAAACATTGGAACCCATTTAAAGAAGTTTAACCTAGGGTTTTGCCCTAAACCTAGAGAAGCTAGGGTAAGATAGTTGAAGGGCCAAATCACCTCAAAAGTCTCCAAAATTTTGGAGGCATCTTTTTAGGGTTATCATTTAGCTCTGATAAAAATTTCAGCCCAATTGAGTTTGAAATGATTGGGTTTTGATGTGATCAAAGATTGGTCCTTAAAGGGGAAAATTAGGGCAAGGGGTTGTTGGGGCATGGTGGGTCCAATTCTCACCCAAATGGGTTGGGATTTTGGCCAGAGCCCCATGGACAGAGAAAACACCCCCTCATGGAATTTGAGATGGTTTGGGGTGGGTTTGCCCTAGGATCCAAGTTCAAACCTTAAGGGTTGATCTATGGGGTTTGTGAAGGACATAGGGTTTTATGACTTTGTATGGATCTAGAGTTTAGTCCATGATGTTCTAGGGGTGGAATTATGCCCTAGGAAGGAGTTGCATGGTATGAGTACTTAGTCACATCACTTAATTCTAATTATACAAAATTAGGTCTTTATATCTTATGGAATGGATGATGAGTCAAAGGATTTTAAGTTCATGTAAAATTATGATAGAGGATGTTAATTTTGATATATTGAACAGTAGTTGTTGTTTCATGAAATTTAAATAAGTTTTCATATGGGTATCTTAACAAAAGTACATAATCGTAGAATCATGGGAGTTAATATTTAGTAATAATTCACTGTTATACAGTAACTATAATTTTTGGATGACCAATACTTGAGTAGATCATGTAGTTCATGTTCATTATCACCCATGGTCAATTATTTGGAAAATTAATTAATTATCAATTTAATTAGGAAAAATTATAATTTTCTGGATTTAGGCATATTATGACATGGTAGATTCCCAGTAATTATTACAAGGGTTTTGGAAGAGAATTTAATGGACGTTCTATCATGGGCAACGTATAGGGTAGAAGGGTATGTCTGGTGTGAAAAAGGCATGAACAGTGTTAGTAGGGGACTTGGATATAAGGGTGGAGTTTTGTACCTTATAGGCTTGGGAAAATGAGCATGGAATTCATCATTGGAGATTATGATGAGTAAAGATGTGTTTGGCTAGCATAGGAGGTGCTCGGGGTAGACGAAAGATCGTCTTGCCCTAGGAGTGGAAGAGTCAAGTACACTAGGGTTAGATTCATTATAACATTAAAAAGGGATTGGGTAAAGGGTAGACAACCAATAACAATAAGTGCCTTGCGAAAGGGAACTTCGGGCCGTAATGCCACCGTCTTGGTTCCTAGTGCCCCTTGAGAGCCCTTCACGGGGTATGCCGGGGGCAGTCCTGGGCTAACGTAAATCTTAAAACAAACGAAAGAGTAATTAGCTTAATAGGGATTCACATTGCACACATTCATTAGTTAGGGATGGTATTGGTTAAGTCGTCCCGAGGTGTTCAAGGGGGCGCTGTTCCGTGGTGTTCTAAGGGATGGAGTCTAGAGATGAGCCGGACGGTTTAGTCCGGGGAATTTGGTCTCGGATGTGGTTAATACGGACGGGTTAGTCCGGGAGTTTGACACTTTAAATTGTTATATATTAAACTGCTGCATGTGCATAAAAATAGGAAAGATTAAGGTGGTGGGTTCTCGATATCGGGGAGTTCGATTGCACCGACACCGATATCGTTGACTCGGCAAGGTGACTAGCACTTAGCCAAGGTTAAGTCCGGCGGACCAGTCGGCAAGAGTACGCAGGAGTACGCCTCGTGCAACAGGCGTTGAGGGCGTACGATAGGTCAGACCAGTGGTGCTTTTACTGGTTTTGAGGTGGGCGAGGCCCAACCCACCGCTTCCGTCTGCCACTACGGGAGTATCCTGGGAGTCATCTCCAGAAAAGGGGAACTAAAGGTTTGTGTGCACAAAGTTGTGTGTGTGAGTTGCACTGCTTGAACATCATAACCCACCATATAGCTGCATGTCATAATCATTCATAACAACCTTGACACCTAAAATATAAGTGGAATGGGACGCTTATACTTTAAGACTTGCAAAACGACCCCTTGGTCTATAAGCTTGTGTGGGCAAGTTTATAAATTAAGGTTAATTTGATATATGTATACCTGCTGCGTGATAACCGACACCCCAATGTATAAGCGGTATGGGACGCGTTATATGATGGGAGCCTTGCAAAAGATCCCTTGGCTTATGTGTACTCACATAAGCGAAGGTTTAATTTCTTACTTACTTCCTTTCTGTTTTACCTATTACAACATTTATATTGCTCCCCTGTCATAACTTGCTAGTTAGGTCCACCGTCATCTGCTTTTGACTACTCTCCACTTTCATGTCCTCCCCTTTCTTCCTCTCCGCCCGGTGCCTTAGAGCGTGGGGGAAGGGGTGGGGGATGATAGGGCTTAGTCTTTTAGACTAACGGTTTTCGAACCATATCATATTAGGGGATCGTAGAGCCCAGCCCGGAGGAGCAGGCCAGGAGGCTGGTACGCTTGGAGATGGGGCAGTCTAGCACTGGAGTCCAGACTGCAGGGACCGTGAGTCCTGACCTTTAGTAGAGTTTTAGTTTTTTGCTTCCGCATTGAGTGATTTTGTAGTGAGGACTTGATGTACTGGGCATGAGCCCCTATATTTCTAGTATCTTTGTACTCTGATGTTTTCTGTGGACACTCCCTTCGTGGAGTTTATATATATGTGATTTTCTTCTGGTGGACTTGCTTACTCTTCTTGCTTGCTACTTATTGTGATCGAAAAGGCCGGCAGGATCGGCGCGTTGTAGTGACGACCTTCCCGGGTGCGAAGGTGTCACCGCAAAGTGGCGGTTCTGGGCATAAGACCCCGGGTTTTCAAAAAAAAAAATGGGGTCTTACAAAGTGGTATCAGAGGGAAACATCGTTCGGAGTAGTAGCAGTCCACAAATCTCTGGGTCACCCCCGCGCCAGTTTAGTTTGCGGACAAACTAAGCAGCGGAAGCAGTAGTGTGCCCATGTGGGGAATCACATATAATTGTCCACCTTTAAGTTCTTATGAACCGATTTCTCATAATACTCTTTCCTTCCGCAGCCTTCAGCACAGCCTACTCCACAGGGGGAGGTTCTGCAGACTCCGGATGCTGTACCACCTCCACCAGCTCCCGCTCCTTTCCTTCAGACGGACATGGGGCAGACTTTGACAGCCATCCTAGAAGCCTTCAGGGCTCAACAGGCTCCGGCTCCGCAGTTGATTCCGGGAGCCAACTGGCTGAGTATATTCCGAGGACTTTCTCCCCCGTCCTACTTGGGGACAGAGACGGCAGTTCGGACAGAGGAGTGGCTGGACATCATGCATGAGATGTTGACTGGGATCCGATTCCCGGTGGAGGAGAGGGTGGCACTGGTGGTCTCATGCCTAGAGTCCCATGCCAAGAGGTGGTGGAAGACGCTCCTGGACAAGACTTATGCCGACAGGGAGGTTGCGGAGGTCACTTGGGGAGAATTCAGGGTCGCGCTGTTGGAACATTTTGTTCCGCAGTCGGCCAGGGATGAGCTTGAAGACCGGTTCTTACAGCTAAAGCAGGGCACCAGGTCGGTGGTGGAGTACCATCGGGAGTTCGATCATCTAGCCCGATATGCAGATTCTTATCAGCTGGACGAAGCCGGGTACACCAAGAGGTTTTACAAGGGCTTGAAGGAGGATTTGAGGGAGGCTCTATTGTTCGTGTCCGATGGGCCTATTCCTCGGATTCTAGAGATGGCCAAGAGGATCGAAGCAGACTGGCACGCTACCCGAGGCCGGAAGCGGCCAATGGAGGATCAGAACCGTGGAGCAAGAAATGAGCAGCGACGAGGCCGTGCTACTGAGGTGGGCAGGATGGAGGATCAACCTCGTTAGGAGGTGAGACAGGAGCCGAGCGAGCAGGTGACTCTGGCTCCCCAGCCTCTCCAGATGCGGGAGATACCAAGGCCACAGATGCAGGATGTGCAACGACCAGGAGGGAGGGCTTACCCTCTACCAGAGTGTTTTCACTGCCGACAAGTGGGGCATATCAAGAGGAACTGCCCTATGAGGAGGGGGCCCCCTCTAGCACCGCAGATTGCCCCACCTGCTCAGCACTATGGAGGCCGAGGACGCGGCCAAGGACAAGGATACCAGGGCGGAGACCGTAGGCAAGAAAGGGAGCAGGTATATGCACTGGACCTGGCCCAACCCCGGCATCCTGAGCAAGTGATCACAGGTATGACAATGTTTTGTTTGCTTTGCTTTAATTCTTTTTCCATCCTTTCCTAGGAAACTATTGTCTTTAGCATTAGGTAGTAAAAACCAAGAACAGAACTCTAAGATAAGTCACAATCTCAGGCATTGTTTTCATTTGCGGCAAACCCGCACATACTCTCTTCGACACGGGTGCCTCGCACTCGTTTGTGTCGGAGACCTTTATCCAAGGGTTGGATGGCGTGGAGAAATTCACGGGGTCGATGATGAAGATACGGCTACCTGACGAGTCGGAGCTGTTCACCTCATCCCATTGCAATATGGAGGCATGGATAGGCGGGAAACCTTTCGAAGCGTCAGCGATGATCTTGCCACTGCCAGATTATGATCTGATTCTGGGTATGTCATGGCTCCACTGGAACCATGCCCAGATTGACTGCTTGGCCAAGAAGGTTACCCTTAGATATGGGGATTCTCTCATCGTGATGGAAGGTATTAGACCTGCATCCTATATTTTCTTATCTTCTATTCAGGCCGTCAAGGCCCATCTACAGGGAGACATGGTATATCAGGTGTTGTTCGAGATGACCGAGGAGAAGGACCGGATTGCCAATATACCGGTGGTGTGTGATTACGCCGATGTGTTTCCAGAGAAGCTGCCAGGATTGCCTCCGCACAGGGAGAAGGATTTCCATATTCAGTTGGTGCCAGGGGCTAAGCCGATATCCAGGGCTCCCTATCGGATGGCCCCGAAAGAGCTGGCGGAGTTTCGGACTCAGTTGCGAGAGTTGGTGGAGGCGGGATTTGTTAGACCGAGTTCTTCGCCATGGGGAGCTCCGGTCTTATTCGTGAAGAAGAAGGATGGGACACTTTGCCTGTGCATCGATTATCGAGCACTAAATAGGCTGACCGTCCGAAATACCTATCCGCTCCCCCGGATAGACGAGTTGTTCGACCAGCTGGAGGGAGCCCACTATTTCTCGAAGCTGGACTTGAGGTCAGGATACTACCAGCTGCGGATCCAGGAGGAGGATATTCCGAAGACGGCCTTCAGTAGCAGATATGGCTTGTATGAGTTCACCGTGATGCCCTTCGGGCTCACAAATGCGCCGTCGGCGTTCATGAGCCTCATGAACCGGGTTTTTGAGGCCTACTTGGATGTGTTCGTTATAGTATTCATAGACGACATCCTGATCTACTCTAGGATGGAGGAGGAGCACACTCGGCATCTGGCACTGACTCTACAGAGGTTGCGGGAGCATCACCTTTATGCGAAATTCAGCAAGTGTCAGTTTTGGTTGAAGGAGGTGGCTTTCCTAGGCCATATTATCAGCGGAGCCGGGTTGGCAGTGGATCCGGCAAAGATTCAGGCAGTTCGAGATTGGCCGCCGTTGAAGACAGCCACTGATGTACGAAGTTTCTTGGGACTTGCCGGTTATTACCGGAAGTTTGTGGAAGGGTTCTCTCAAATTGCCCTCCCCCTCACATCTTTGACAAGGAAGGAGACGCCTTTCGTTTGGACCGCGCAGTGCCAGGCGGCTTTCCAGGAGCTAAAGGACCGAATCATCTCAGCCCCGATTCTGGCCCTTCCATCTGGAAAGGAAGGATTCCAGGTGTATACCGACGCATCATACCAAGGGATGGGAGCGGTGCTGATGCAGAACGGACATGTCATAGCATATGCCTCCCGCCAGCTGAAGACCCATGAGAGGAACTACCCGGTGCACGACCTCGAGATGGGAGCGGTCGTTTTTGCTCTGAAGGTCTGGCGCCATTATCTTTATGGAGTCCACTGCGATATCTTCTCCGATCACAAGAACTTGAAATACATGGACACGCAGAAGGAGCTGAATATCAGGCAGAGGCGCTGGGTGGAGTTCTTAGCAGATTATCAGTATGAGATGCACTACCACCCAGGGAAGGCAAACGTGGTGGCCGACGCGTTGAGTCGGAGAGAGGCCACTTCCGAAGCCAGGCCCCAGGTTATGTCCATGGAGCTAGTTCGGACCTTCAGAGATATGCAGATATCCCTAGTGTCCGAGGATGACCCAGAGCTATATAGGGAGTATCTGGCATCGATGGTGGCTATTGATGATATTCAGGACCACATCCGGGATGGACAAAGGACAGATGCATGGGCAGAGCCGATATTCCAAGCCTTGGAGGAGGGTTCGGCCGGAGATTATACCCTGCGAGACGGATTGCTACATTTCAGAGGCAGGGTTTATATACCCGCAGGAGGCCGAGTTCGGGAGGACATCATGACGGAGGCGCATTGTAGCAGATATTCTATACACCCAGGGATCACGAAGATGACGGCAGATTTGAAGAAGATGGTGTTTTGGCCAGGGATGAAGAAGGACATTATGTACTTCATGACCCACTGCGAGACGTGCCAGTTAGTAAAGGCAGAGTGTAGACATCCCGCTGGTTTATTGCATCCACTCCCGGTGCAGGAGTGGAAATTTGAGGACATCGCGATGGACTTCATCCATGGCCTACCTCGATCACGGACGGGAAACGATTCGATCTGGGTGATCGTGGACCGTCTAACGAAGGTGGCTAGGTTCATCCCGATCAGGAAGGACGACTCTGTTGGAGTGTTGGTTCGGAAGTTCATGGAGCAGTATATTCGTTATCACGGCGTGCCAAGGACGATCGTATTAGATCGAGATGGGCGGTTTACGTCCAGAGAGTGGAAATCGGTGCAGGCGTACCTTGGCTCCCGACTGACTTTCAGTACGGCCTTCCACCCCCAGACTGACGGGCAGACGGAGCGTACCAATCGGACGCTGGAAGACCTTCTGAGACTATGTATTGTAGACCGCAGAGAGCCCTGGGAGAAGATGTTGCCATTGGTGGAGTTCTCGTATAACAACAGTTACCAGTCCAGCATACGGATGGCTCCTTACGAGGCCTTGTACGGGAGAAGGTGTAGGACACCGTTGTCTTGGCTGCAGGACGTGGATCCGAAGATTCTGGACTCAGAGTTTATGGAAGACACTGAGGCTCAGGTGAGACTGATCCGGGACCGGATGTTAGAGGCGCAGAGCAGGCAAGCCAAGTATTATGACGCTCGGCATCGTCAGGTGGAGTTTCAGATTGGGGACCAGGTGTTCTTGAAAATCCGGCCGATGCATGGAGTTTCACGGGTGCGAGGTCGGCAGAAGAAGCTCAGCCCGAGATACATGGGGCCGTTCAGGATCCTGGAGCGGATCGGTCCTCTAGCTTATCGGCTGGAGCTGTCACCGGAGCTGGCCGGCTTACATGACGTTTTTCACGTATCTTCACTCAGGAGGGCTCTACTACGCCCGGAGTTGCAGATTACGGCCACTGATGGGCCGGTAGCCTCGGATCGGTCTGTGCAATTGGAACCGATACGGATCGATGACCAGGGGATACGAGTCTTGCACCGCAAGAAGATCCCGCTAGTCAAGGTCTTGTGGAGGAACCACGGGCGAGAGGAGCATACTTGGGAGCCTCAGGACCTGATGCAGGAAAAATATCCTGAGCTATTTAGTCAGGTATACCTCGCAACTCCTCCGGTGTATTCGTGTTTTTCCTTATTTTCTTGTGCTAGTAGAATTATTTAAAAAGGTAGAGGCTAATCCTTTTGTTTATTGGGGCTAGCCCTTATCTTGTTAACCTAGTAGGCGCTTCCACGCTTCATGGGATGTTACAAGCTTAAGTTATCCCGGTGGAAATCCCCGTAGACTTAACCCTAATTTCGGGGACGAAATTTTTGTTTTGTTTATTGGGATTTGTAACATCCCATTTTCAAATTGGACCCCCCTTAGGTGTGACTTGAGCATAACTAGGTCATATGAGTTAACCTAGGTGAGCCCAGGAGACCAAGTGACCAAAAAACCTTGTTGAGACCCACTTGGTCTGCAAATAGTAATTTTCAAAACTCTGATTTTGGGTGGCCTAGTAGGTTCATTGTGACTCTAAAAATTCCCTTAGACCTAATGTGGGCCCAATGAGTCACCAAGGACCCACTTGGGTCAATCATAGTGGTCAATTTGACCAAGTCAACCCCAAGCCCAAATCAAGTCAAACCTAGCCTATATGGGCTAACCCAACCTCAAACCACCCTCCCCCTTAGGCTAACTCTTGCATGATTATTTTTGTATGATATTTGGCTGCCTATATCCTAGGGAATTGACCAAGTCAACCTAGTGACTAGGAGAGAGAGAGAGAAGCCTAAATTTAGAGAGATAAAGAGGAGAGAGAAAGTGTTTAAAGAGGCCACTTATGGTGGAAGGTGAACCACTCCCTTCATGATTTTTCCTAAGGGGATTATAAACTTTAGTGGGCTTCCAATAGGCTAGGGAGATGAGAAAATTCGTTCATAAGGGTGAAGAGAGAGAAAGCTTCATTTTCCTTTAATGGAGGAGAGAGAAAGTGAGAAAAAAGAGGATATTCATGGTGGGGAAGGTGAATCACCCCTCCATTCATCACCAATTGATTAGTATTCATCTCCCCTATCAGTTTTTAGGAGTTTCCAAATGTATTGGGACCAAGGGGAGGTGAATTTCAAGGGTTTTTAACAATGGCCGAAATTTATCTTAATGGCCATTAATGGCCATCAAGCCTACACCCTCCCTCTCCCCCATTTGATGCTTTTAAAAGCTTCCTTAGGCCAAGAGAATTCGTTTCCATCCTTTAACAGAAGAAACCGGGCTGATTGGTAGTGAGTTTGCAAGCATCGGAAAGCTCCACCGCCGGTCATGGCGCACCACCACCGCACTCGCCGACAAGCTCGGTTAAAGGTCCTCCTCCTCTCCTTCTCTCATGCTTAGATCCTAGGAATGTTTAAAAGTTGATTTCATGCCCAAACGAACCGGAGCCAAGCTTCAAAATTTCAGAAATTTGCCATTTTTCATAGACTTTTGGAGCTCTCGGGTAGGGCGGTGTCGCCACCTCCGGCCACCCAAGCTCCGGCCATGGATAGCCCCCACCACCGGGAACAAATAGGTGATGTTTCCCGGTGGTGGCGCCGCCTCAGGCCGCCGGGAAATGGGCCGCAAAAACCACCTGCGCGGGTCTATTTTCTGCTCAATCGGAGAAGATGAACAGCCTCCGTTGGATCTTGCTTTAAGATTCGTGCAACCCATATTTTCAGATTTTTCTGTATTTTAATAAAACAGTTCACTGTAGAAGGAATTTAGGCCCCTTCTGGGCATCTACTGAAAAAGTGTATAACACGAAAGTTGTAGGTCTTTTGAATACCTACAATTTGATATGTAGTGGTGAAAAATTGGATGAGGGGACTGCCCTGTAGAGCCTTTTTAGTAAGGGTATGTCCTACAACTAGGGTAGTTTTCTTCTAAAAATTATTTAGGCCCTTTAGGTGCATGTTCATCAAAAATGATCAACATGAATATTGTAGGCTTTTTAATTATCTACAGTTTGATATGTTATGGAAAATTTTAGGACAAGTATTCTGACCTGTAGGGTCATTTTTCTAGGGTAGGTCCTACAAATAGGTCAAATCTTTGAAAAATTCCCCACACCTAACCCTTGGTCCAAATGCTTTGAATTTTGGACAGGGGCTTAATCTCACCTAGACCTAGCTCCTGTAAAAATTGGAACCCATTTAAAGAAGTTTAACCTAGGGTTTTGCCCTAAACCTAGAGAAGCTAGGGTAAGGTAGTTGAAGGGTCAAATCACCTCAAAAGTCTCCAAAATTTTGGAGGCATCTTTTTAGGGTTATCATTTAGCTCTGATACAAATTTCAGCCCAATTGAGTTTGAAATGATTGGGTTTTGATGTGATCAAAGATTGGTCCTTAAAGGGGAAAATTAGGGCAAGGGGTTGTTGGGGCATGGTGGGTCCAATTCTCACCCAAATGGGTTGGGATTTTGGCCAGAGCCCCATGGACAGAGAAAACACCCCCTCATGGAATTTGAGATGGTTTGGGGTGGGTTTGCCCTAGGATCCAAGTTCAAACCTTAAGGGTTGATCTATGGGGTTTGTGAAGGACATAGGGTTTTATGACTTTGTATGGATCTAGAGTTTAGTCCATGATGTTCTAGGGGTGGAATTATGCCCTAGGAAGGAGTTGCATGGTATGAGTACTTAGTCACATCACTTAATTCTAATTATACAAAATTAGGTCTTTATATCTTATGGAATGGATGATGAGTCAAAGTATTTTAAGTTCATGTAAAATTATGACAGAGGATGTTAATTTTGATATATTGAACAGTAGTTGTTGTTTCATGAAATTTAAATAAGTTTTCATATGGGTATCTTAACAAAAGTACATAATCGTAGAATCATGGAAGTTAATATTTAGTAATAATTCACTGTTATACAGTAACTATAATTTTTGGATGACCAATACTTGAGTAGATCATGTAGTTCATGTTCATTATCACCCATGGTCAATTATTTGGAAAATTAATTAATTATCAATTTAATTAGGAAAAATTATAATTTTCTGGATTTAGGCATATTATGACATGGTAGATTCCCAGTAATTATTACAAGGGTTTTGGAAGAGAATTTAATGGACGTTCTATCATGGGCAACGTATAGGGTAGAAGGGTATGTCTGGTGTGAAAAAGGCATGAACAGTGTTAGTAGGGGACTTGGATATAAGGGTGGAGTTTTGTACCTTATAGGCTTGGGAAAATGAGCATGGAATTCATCATTGGAGATTATGATGAGTAAAGATGTGTTTGGCTAGCATAGGAGGTGCTCGGGGTAGACGAAAGATCGTCTTGCCCTAGGAGTGGAAGAGTCAAGTACACTAGGGTTAGATTCATTATAACATTAAAAAGGGATTGGGTAAAGGGTAGACAACCAATAACAATAAGTGCCTTGCGAAAGGGAACTTCGGGCCGTAATGCCACCGTCTTGGTTCCTAGTGCCCCTTGAGAGCCCTTCACGGGGTATGCCGGGGGCAGTCCTGGGCTAACGTAAATCTTAAAACAAACGAAAGAGTAATTAGCTTAATAGGGATTCACATTGCACACATTCATTAGTTAGGGATGGTAATGGTTAAGTCGTCCCGAGGTGTTCAAGGGGGCGCTGTTCCGTGGTGTTCTAAGGGATGGAGTCTAGAGATGAGCCGGACGGTTTAGTCCGGGGAATTTGGTCTCGGATGTGGTTAATACGGACGGGTTAGTCCGGGAGTTTGACACTTTAAATTGTTATATATTAAACTGCTGCATGTGCATAAAAATAGGAAAGATTAAGGTGGTGGGTTCTCGATATCGGGGAGTTCGATTGCACCGACACCGATATCGTTGACTCGGCAAGGTGACTAGCACTTAGCCAAGGTTAAGTCCGGCGGACCAGTAGGCAAGAGTACGCAGGAGTCCGCCTCGTGCACCAGGCATTGAGGGCGTACGATAGGTCAGACCAGTGGTGCTTTTACTGGTTTTGAGGTGGGCGAGGCCCAACCCACCGCTTCCGTCTGCCACTACGGGAGTATCCTGGGAGTCATCTCCAGAAAGGGGGAACTAAAGGTTTGTGTGCACAAAGTTGTGTGTGTGAGTTGCACTGCTTGAACATCATAACCCACCATATAGCTGCATGTCATAATCATTCATAACAACCATGACACCTAAAATATAAGTGGAATGGGACGCTTATACTTTAGGACTTGCAAAACGACCCCTTGGTCTATAAGCTTGTGTGGGCAAGTTTATAAATTAAGGTTAATTTGATATATGTATACCTGCTGCGTGATAACCGACACCCCAATGTATAAGCGGTATGGGACGCGTTATACGATGGGAGCCTTGCAAAAGATCCCTTGGCTTATGTGTACTCACATAAGCGAAGGTTTAATTTCTTACTTACTTCCTTTCTGTTTTACCTATTACAACATTTATATTGCTCCCCTGTCATAACTTGCTAGTTAGGTCCACCGTCATCTGCTTTTGACTACTCTCCACTTTCATGTCCTCCCCTTTCTTCCTCTCCGCCCGGTGCCTTAGAGCGTGGGGGAAGGGGTGGGGGATGATAGGGCTTAGTCTTTTAGACTAACGGTTTTCGAACCATATCATATTAGGGGATCGTGGAGCCCAGCCCGGAGGAGCAGGCCAGGAGGCCGGTACGCTTGGAGATGGGGCAGTCTAGCACTGGAGTCCAGACTGCAGGGACCGTGAGTCCTGACCTTTAGTAGAGTTTTAGTTTTTTGCTTCCGCATTGAGTGATTTTGTAGTGAGGACTTGATGTACCGAGCATGAGCCCCTATATTTCTAGTATCTTTGTACTCTGATGTTTTCTGTGGACACTCCCTTCGTGGAGTTTATATATATGTGATTTTCTTCTGGTGGACTTGCTTACTCTTCTTGCTTGCTACTTATTGTGATCGAAAAGGCCGGCAGGATCGGCGCGTTGTAGTGACGACCTTCCCGGGTGCGAAGGTGTCACCGCAAAGCGGCGGTTCTGGGCATAAGACCCCGGGTTTTCAAAAAAAAAAGGGGTCTTACATATGCCACAAAGAATTATTATTAATTGTTACTTCATTAAATAAACAGATTTCAGAGTGAGATGAATTGAAATCTACTAAATAAATATTACCTATTCTAATGCCTACTAAAACAACATTATTATTTAAAGTAATATTGCAAGAGGAGTTAGAAAATGAAACCTGGTAGCCAGCATCAAATAGCTGGCTGACTGAAATCAAATTGTGTTTCAGTCCTGTCACATATGCAACTCTCTTGAAACTAACATCTCCAATTGTGATCCTGCCATAGCCTTCTGTCTGACCACAGCTGGAATCTCCAAAGATAACCTTTGGGCCGAGCTTAGCTTTGAATTTTGACAGATGATTTTTATTTCCTGTCATATGCTTGGAGCATCCACTATCCAAATACCACTTATTTTGAGTGATTGGATAGGCCTTCACCTGCAAGACATTTATTTAGACAGAGTGGACCCAGGTAACCTTGGGTCCCTTGTTTTTCACATAAGAAAAGCTAGAAATAAATGAAAATGCAGGCTGAGGGTGATAACCTAATGGGTGAGATCTCCTAGGTGGGATTCTCCATGCAGAGGATGGGTCAATAAACCTAGGGTTTCTATTTTCATTTAGGTTTCTACAGGTTTGATTATGATTTTGAAAATCATATTGAAAACGTCGATCGACGTTCGACGATGGGCGCTCAGATCGTCGAGCTTCGTTCGACCATTGAGCTTCCGATCGTCGAGCGGAGTTCGACGCTCTTTGCATTTCTTTAAAAAATTTCTTCCTCTTTTCTGTCTTAGCTTTATTTAAAGTTTTATTAACTTGGTTTACTTGCTCAGTGTTCTTCATTCCACTAGCTGAAATGAAGTTCACTGGAGTTGAAAGATTATTTTTAAGAATAACTGGGGGTTCACTGGGAGAAGCTCCTAAGCCTAGTTTGTTATTGCCTGACCTAGTGTTAGTCATGCTGGTTATCTCTAATAGCTTAAGGCTTCTACCATTTAGAGATTCCTCTAACCTTTTAGACTTAGCTAACTCTATTTTAAGAAATTTAATTTCTTCACTACAAGTAGTGAGATCTTCCTTTAGCTTAATATTTTCTGTAGCAATTAATTCCGAGTCAGCTAACTTATTTCTAAGTTCTTTTATCTCCTTTTCTGAACTAATTAAGTCTAAGCATAAGGATTTAAAATCTAATTTAAATTCTTCAGAAGTGAAGTCATAAGAAGATAGTACCTCATCTTCTGTTGGCATCTCTTCTTCTGAATCTGAACTCTCTGCAGCTGAGTGATTGCTGCAGGCATCTATTGCCATCAGGCAAACCTCCTTTGCCTTCTTCTCTTCCTCATCCTCATTGGAGCTAGAGGAGGAAGATTCTTCATCAGAATCACTCCAGGTTTCAGCAATGAAACTTCTCTCCTTCTTCTTGTTCTTGTAGGAGGATGGCTTGGAGTGCTTCCTGTGCTGCTCCTTTTCTTTCCTCTTGTCTTTGTTCTTCTCCTCTGGACACTCTGGTAAGATGTGTCCAGGCTTCCTGCAACCATAACAGATAATTTCTTTATCAGGTGAACGGTCATACCTTGGTTTGTCTTCATAGCGTGAAGACTTCTTTCTGAATTCCTTTCTCCCCATCTTGAGAAACCTCTTGGCAAATAATGCCATTAGCTCCTCATTGGATTGGCTGCCTTCAGAAGCATCAGCAGCCTTAAGAGCTAGAGATTGCTCTTTTCTTATTGGAGTAGGGGTCTTTACTTCAGCTTCTGCTTCCCTTGTCTTCAGCACTTGCTCAAAAGACTTGAGCTTGCCGAGAAGGGCTTCAGTGGAGATCTCTGTGGTGCTTCTGGCTTCCTTGATGGGCCAGATCCTTAGATCCCATGTGCTAGGGAAGCACATAAGAATCTTATCATTGACCTCTGTCAATGATATGTCCTTGTCAAGGGTCCTCAGCTCATTGATGATTGAGCTGAGCCTGGTGTACATGGCTTCAACTGATTCAGCATCAGTTTTCTTGAAGTTCTCATATTGTGAGATAAGGTTGGACCTTCTGTCCTTCCTTTCATCAGCTGAACCAGCTACAATCTGGTTCAGTGTATCCCACATAGCTTTTGCTGAAGAGCAGTCAGCAACCTTCTGGAATACCTCATCAGACATTGTCTGAGCCAGAATGTTCATCGCATTGGCATCTGCTATCTTTGCCTTCTTGTACTCATCATTGTAATCTTGAGGAGGCACTGCACTCATATCAGATGATGAGGCAGTAGCAGCAGCAGGTGCTCTTGGGGGACCTGACAAAATAGAAGCAAAGATGCTTTCATCAATAGAATTCATATATAATTTCATCCTTGCCTTCCAGATGCCAAACTTAGCTAAGTTGCATGCTAGAGGTCTGGTGCTAGAATAATCCTTGGACTGGGCCATGATAGTGAATATCTATAAGCTTTGGTATCTATCAGGATCTTGTGACTTAGGTGTTAGCCTATTCAGTCAGTCAACCTCCCTCTAATACCAATTGAAAGTGAAGGGATAGATACTACTCTAGAGGGGGGTGAATAGAGTTATCAAATTTTTCACTAGACAAAACTTAATAGTCTACCCAACTCCCTTGGAGTGAAATGCGGAATGAAAAGATTATATATATAGAAATAACCCTAAAGCCTAACACAAGTGTTGTGTACAAACTCAAGCTAACTGTAATTACAGTTAAGGCTTGGAAATCCTAATCAGCAACTAGCAGACCTAGTTATATCTAATCACAGCCACAATGCAGGAATTAAACAAGGCAATCCAGACGACACAAGGAATTTATAGTGGTTCCCCAAACAACTTGGGTACGTCCACTCTTCTACCAACAAGGTAGGAATCCACTACAGGTTTTTGATCAGGTGCCCTGCCACCAACAGGATCTGCTTCACGTAGATCCAGAAACCCTTTAGACTTTTTATCAGGTGTCTAAAAAACGAACACAGGTTTTTGATCAGGTGCCCTGCCACCAAGGGATACTTTTGAAGGGAGTAATAACCCTGTACAGGAGGGGGAAAGAAGGTTAAGATGTCTTCTCTATTTTACAATAGATTAGAGAAGCACAAGGACTTGCACTGAGCTAGAAAGCTCTAAAGAATCAAGGCTCCCCCTGGCTCAAAAATGTCCAGGTGAAGTCTTGCTTCAGTGCAGAAAACTCTTCAGAAAGATCTGAAGGAAATACTACAAGAAGATAATAAATAATAAAATTAGAAATCTTCAAGCAGCTGTCTTCTTCTTCTTCTTCTTCTTCAATAGAACTCTGAGTCTAAACTTCCTGGAATAGGAGAACTCAGGTTGAAGAAGAGCAGAAGAGCTTAACACTTCTCAGATGAATGAGTATCGCTGAGAGCAGTAAACTTGGTCTTGATGAAGGCTTGAATGCTTAAATGAATAACTGGTTAGCTAGCTGAAATCCTTCTCCAAAGGATTCCTTTTATAGCAGCAACAAGCAACGGCTCTCTTCAAATTGAATTGTTTGTCTTCTTCTGAAACTTGAGACCTGGGCTGCAAATATCAAAAAGACAAACAATCTCTATAGCAAAAACATTCTATAAAAGGAATAAACCTCTTTCGAAGAAGCTGCAGGAAGCAATCTGATAATAAAGTACTAAATAAAGTCACATCAAAGATAAACTCTTTATAGCAAAAGGAAGACTTTTCAGTCTAACGGCTATAAAGGATTGACAGCAAATAAAGTAAAATACAATGTCAGCTAATAAGACAAACAACTTTATCTGAAAAGATTTTACTCAGGCAGAAGGGATGGAGCAGATATTGCCTGGAAATATTATCATAAAACAACTGAAATAACATGCCAGATAATGTATTAATTAATTAAATATAATAAATAAATACAAAATATAAAGGCAGACAGAAAACGTCGAACGACCCTAGGAGATCGTCGACCGAAGAACAAAGATCGTCGAACTATCGGACAGATAGTCGAACGATCCAGATAGTCGAACTATCAAAGGAGATAGTCGAACTATCACAACAGATAGTCGAACTATCAGAAGATAGTTGAGCTATCAGATAGTCGACCTATCAACAGATAGTCTAACTATCAAAGCGAAACAGATAGTCGAACTAACAACAGATAGTCAAACTATCAGATAGTTGAACTATCAAAGCAGATAGTCGAACTACCAAGCGAAAAAAAATAGTCGACCTATCAACAGATAGTCGAACTATCAACGCAGAACAGATAGTCGAACTATCAACAGATAGTCGAACTATCAAAGCAAAACCGATAGTTGACCTATCAACAGATAGTCGAACTATCAACGCAGAACAGATAGTCGAACTATCCACAGATAGTCTAGCTATCAGATAGTTGAACTATCAAGGAAGATAGTCGAACTACCAAGCGAAAACAGATAGTCGACCTATCAACAGATAGTCGAACTATCAACGCAGAACAGATATTCGAACTATCAACAGATAGTCGAACTATCAAAGCAAAACCGATAGTCGACCTATCAACAAATAGTCGAACTATCAACGCAGAACAGATAGTCGAACTATCAACAGATAGTCGAGCTATCAGAGAACGACAGATAGTCGAACTATCAACAGATAGTCGAGCTATCAGATAGTTGAACTATCAAGGAAGATAGTCGAACTACCAAGGGAAAACAGATAGTCGACCTATCAGCAGATAGTCGAACTATCAGAAGAAAGCAGATAGTCGATCTATCAACAGATAGTCGAGCTATCAAACAACGCAGATAGTCGACCTATAAAACAGATAGTCGAGCTATCAGATAGTTGAACTATCCAAGCAGATAGTCGAACTATCAAAGCACACAGATAGTCGAACTATCAACCGATAGTCGAACTATCCTCACAGATAGAACATCGAGCAACTGATAGACGATCGTCGAACAAATAGTCGACGATAGTCGAGCGGCGTTCGACTATAGTCAAACGAAAAACTACTTAACCAAATTCTTTATCTGGAAAAGCGAGGACTCTACAGCTAGACCACTAACCATTGACCATAGATATTTCTTGGGTCAAGGGACAAAAGGAGAAGACTAAACTCAAATCAAACTAGGGTACCAACATGTGGCCAAGTGATACCAGTTTGTAAGATCCGACTTTCCAATTTGGAAGCACACCCAAATCTTATGCCCAGAACTGCTGCCTTACGATGACACTAGCACACAGGCAAGTTGATACTGCAATACGCCAATCCTGCCGGCTAACACGATCATATCCCAGAGCAATATGAGTAACAAAAGTAGTAAACAGTCCACAGCCACAGCATATATATATATATATATATATATATATATATATATATATATATATACTAGCATCTTCGAACGGGCTCCGCCCGTTCTCGATGCGTCGCTGCGGGCTTCGCCCGAAACCAAGCGGGCTTCGCCCGCTTGGCAAAGACATGGGTCATGGGCGGAAACATGTGTCGTGGACGGAGATATTGGTTGTGAGTGCAACATTTGTCGTGGGTGGCGACATTGGTCGTGAGCGGTGATACTGTTCGTGGGCGATGACATTATTTGTGGGCGGCGGCATTATTCGTGGGCAGCGACATTGTTCTTGGGCGGCGATAATGGTTGGGGGCGGCGATAATGTTCTGGGGCAGTGACATTTTTCAGGGGCGGCGACATTGTTCGGGGGCGGTGACGTTATCCTTTCCTATACGCAACACTTCAACCTCACCGTCATAGGCACTTGATAGAGAATATTACTTTGAATCATTTATAATAGGAATATAAAATTTCATAACCTTATTTTAGGATCTTTCTAAGAAGTATAGCCTTAGGAATATGATTGTAATACATATATCTGCAAGTAACACACAGATACATGCAAAGTTCATACTTGCAATAATGAAAAAATCTCTGGACAAAGTTCATAATTGCAATGTAAAAAATCTCAGAAGACTACACATTTCAGAATAATATCAGAAGAGCATTTTGCAATGAAAAAATTCATGAGCAAGCGAGATGTATATAAAAGCAGCATTGATTACAAATAAGATTTCAAAAAATTAAAACCTGCAAAAATGCCCAAAAATCTGTCATAATCTTGCAGTTGAATCTATATCAAAATATTAGCATCTCCTTCTAATGCATCTATTGATTTCATTCAGTGGTCTTGAGAGATTCTATTTCAATCAAAGATGTAGAGATAAAAAATCAATAATACACAGTTTTGTAATGTGTTAAAACAACAATAATTCACACGATAACATATATTATTTGTTAGGTGTTACCTCCTTAACTTATCAAAAATAAAATTTTACTCTTCTCTCGCATTCAAGTCTCTTGGCACTGTCGGGATAGTTAGCCTAAAACCTTCAACTTCAGCACGGGGACCATCAGACCATCTGTCCGTACTCTCTTTGCAAACTTTGTCGTATTATTCATAATCGATGTCGGTGGTAGTAGTGATACTGCAATTTTTATCTCTTGAGGCTGGCAGAGCTGAAAAACAAATGATAAATTTGAGGTAACTGAAAGTATTTAACATGTAATACAGTTTTAGGTTATGTAAAGTGCACGAAATTAAACTTCGTAAAGTATGAAGCTCTTACGTTGGACCGGGCCACCCCTATTTAGCAATGAAGCTCTTACTATCACAGGGTGTTACTTAAAAACCATAATTAGTTTTCATGCTTGGTTTGACAGTAACAATCTGGATGAGCTTAAACATTCCAAGCCCTGTGATTGTTTTACTGTTATAGTTATTGATTTTGAGAGTGTTACTTACTAAAACAATGAGCTTAAACATTCAATTATGGTCCGATTCATGCGGTCGTAACCGCTTGATCGGTGAAAATAAGTCCTCCCAAACGGAGCCGAAAACTGTTTAAGCTCATAATTAATCAGAATTATCTAATACAATAACAGTCTCAAAAATCAGGAATTTAAGCAGATCAAAAATCACACCTGCTTTCTTAAAGCAGCAAAAAGTTCAGAAATTAAAGCCGTAGCGAAATGATTATGCAGCACAACTCATGAGGTTTCATTCCATCCTTCATAGTACTAATGGGAGCAAGGAATAAAAAATCAGATCAGAGCATTACTTGTGTAACGGCTCAAAGAATATGGCCTTCTAAATTTTATGTATTGTTTGATACAGATTTTAAGTCAGTCCTATACAGATTAATACTAATGGGAGCAAGGAATAAGTACCAAATCAGCCATTTAATTCAACTGCATCTCTATTTGAATAAAACCATCTAGTAGTTAATAATGTTTAGCAATTAGGTGGTAATTAATTAACGTTAAAAATATTTCACCCAGCAACTTGGCCGCCAACATGCGATGATCGCCATTTATCGACGGTGAAGAACTGAAGGCATCTTATCCATTCATCACGTCGGTTTTATGTTGAATAATTGTCTATAAAAATATCCTATTTCACATCCTATTCCATAAAAAATGATCACATCCTATTTCCTTTATGCAAACAATAATAATTGTAGGCATATTTTTCGGCGAATAAAATTTAGGAAAACAAAAAAAATTTTGTTTGCCCCCACCGCACTTTCAATATTAGCCACAACTCACATATCTCAAATTTAGGAAAACATAGAATGATATGTCATTGTGATATCATTTTACTCTGTAAACAAATTTTACTTCGCACTTTCAATATTACTCTGCACTTTTAAAACAAATTTTAGGAAAACAAATTTTAATATTGAAATTGCAGAGTAAAGTGCACTTTCCTAAATTCAGTAAACAATTTTTTTGTTTAGCCACCGCACTTTTAATATTTCAAATTGATTCCCGCCTGTTACCACTTCTCACAGCAACGATTACTCATTGTGAGTTCATCTTTCTTTCTCTTTCCAACATTTTACTCATGATTTTATAGAAGGCAGAGTAAAATGTCTACTGATTTCCGGGCAGAGTCCATTTTAGTATTTCTTCAATACTAAAATCACACCTACTGCATTTTACTCATTCTTTTTTAGTGCATTTTAATGATTTTAAGTTCCTAATTCTGGCTGTCTCATTCTTTTTTACTGCATTTTTATGATTTTAAGGCTAACCCATCATCAAATTGAATCATGATTTCTGTACGTGTTTGAGTTCTGTTCCAAAATGTTTTTGTTAATGAATTCAAGCCTATCTCTTCTTTAATGCTATCTCAAAGATGGAGATTTCACTAAAAATGGGGGTATTTGTGTCTTATCAGAGCATAAACAAATGGGAGCAAGGAATTAAATCACAAATTTCTTAAAGCAGCAAAAAGTTAAGGAAAGAGATAGAGAGATGAACTCACAATGAGATATGGTTGCTGTGAGAAGTGGTAACAGGCGGGAGATCTGCAGCTTTAGCCACAGGCGGGAGATCTGCAGCTTTAGCCACAGGCGGGAGATCTGCAGCTTTAGTTCAGGAAAGAGAAAGAAAGATGAACTCACAATGAGATATCATTGTTATGAGAAGTGGTAACAGGCGGGAGATCTGCAGCTTTAGCCACAGGCGGGATATCTTCTTCTCCGTCAAAGGCGCCATCAGGAGAGGAAACCTTGAGCAAGATTGAGAGTATGCATCACCTCCAAACATGCACAGGCGCTCGGTATCGCTGCAATCATTACTGGGCGGGGACCTTGAACACAGCCAACTTCTTCCAATCTTCGTCGAAGGCGCCGTGAGTAGATGCTGTGAGAAATGGTAACAGGTGAGAGATCTATAGCTTTAGCCACAGGCGGGAGATCTTCTCCGTCGAAGGCGCCGTGAGGAGAGGGAACCTTGAGCAAGATTGAGAGCATGCGTCACCTCCAAAAATGCACAGGCGCTAGGTATCGCTGCAATCGCTGCTGGCCGAGGTCCCTGAACACAGCCAGCTTCTTCTTCGTCAAAGGCACCGTGAGTAGATCAAATCTTGAGCAAGATTGTTAGTCTGCGGTAAATATGGAAGACGAAATTCTCCGCTGCCACTGTTGCCGTGCGGGAATAGGTATCCTGCGACATTTCTACAGCTTTCGGCAGAAATGACGTGCCAGAGCGCGGGATTAGACATGACGAACAACGTATCCGTGGCTTTTGACGAAATAGATGGGTTAGGTCACAATCCGTGGCTTTTCCCAAAGACAATCCGTGGCTCTGGCCTAAATTGATTCGTGGCCTTTGATTAAAGAATGATCGAGCGGCTAATATTGAAAGTGCGGTGTGCTTTGAGATATGTATATCGCTTTATATAATAAAGATATATATATAAGTGAAAAGAAATATGCATCAGTACAGAAAGAGTACATCAATAATAAAGGCTTATGCCCTGTACATCATATATATAAAATCCCTCTCTCTATCAGCGGAAGACTCTATCATCACAACTCATCCCACCTGCGACAGCTCTGTTGTAGTAGTAGAAGGTGGTAGTCGAACTGGATCCTCAGGTCCTGTCACCTCGCCCTGCTGGTCGTGCTGGTACTCCATCTCCTCGAGCCCCTAAAAATAGTTGGTCACCGACCGTTAGTCAAAAGAGTAAGTCATTTCTTCCACACCTCGCCCCGCCACTCCTAGGCACTGTGCGGGGGAAGGAAGTGGAAGGTAATAAGGGGTTACAAGTATAATCAGGTGACAGTGGCCCTATACTATCATGTACATAAGGAGTAACAATGGCTATACACTAACAATGCTATGTAAGAGGTATAAGTACAGTAAGTAAAGAAAAGAACATCAGTAAATATAGTATATAACAATGGTAAGCAAGGTGAAGTAAGAGACGTGCTACGCAGTATAGTAACATGAGTATGCTACATCTAATCAATCATCAAAGACGTACCCTAACTTATATGAGTGCCCATACAAACATATAAGTTATAGTTTCAAAAATTAACTTATTATATAAAAGAGCCCATACTAATTTATATGATAAGGGACCATGAAACGAATGCCTACAATATATGAATGCATGCGGGTTATTATGCAACATGCAAGTGCAACACACACACAACGACTCTGTGATCACAGACCTTTAGTTCTCGCTTTTCGGAGATAGCATCACTCTCTGGTACCACCATTGTGGCTACGGTAGCAGTGGAGCGAGGGTCTCTACTCCTAGGCAGGTATGCACACTACAGAACCTAGACCTCCCATACGCCTCTGTACACGTCCTAGGTGCACTATAGAGTCTTGCGTACTAATTGCTGACTACCCGTTAGTCCTTTTTGGGTCGGGTGTGCGTTTCCGGGGATTGTCCACCAAACCGCAGTATAAACAACCGACTGGCCCATAAAACCCACACACCCGCCTGAGTCACCGTACGACCATCGGTGTGACGATTGGCCCAGTACCGCATGACCTGCCACTAGTATGTTTATGCACATGCAAGTATTGTAACTCGAGCCTTTAGCTCGCAGGACCAACCTGTCCTGAGTCCCTCCAACCCACACGGGTGAGCATATAACACAAATCCCTAAAACCCTATACGAGCGAGAATATTATTACCATGAATCCCTTCAACCCAGCACGGGTGAGTATGGTGATATGATGCCTAACCTATTAGGCTACTCTTGTCTACGGGTTATTATACTCAGTGACTTATGGTTAATCTCAAGACTGCCCTGGGTATACCCGGTGAAGGGCTCTCGAAGGCACTAGGAACTAAGATGGGATGACAAGCCCGACGTTCCCTTTCGCAAGGATAATTATTCTTATTGATTTCTACCCAAGATTATCCCCAAACTCTCTTGTTACTCTAAAACAACCTTAATGACTTAAGATGTTATTAGGAGCGCGGCGGGCCTCCGCCGGTTCCCATTATTGTTGCTATCATAGGAATTGTACTCTTCAACACATGGTTAAGGAATCCTCCAAGAGACCAACCAGGGTTATTTCCTCTTCTAAGATCCTCACCTTGCTAGTTTATCATATCCCTCCCCTGGTGGCCCTACTAATACGAATATCAGTGCGATACCCTTACCCAAGCCCTAATACCGCCAACAAATATCACCTTCTAATTCCTTGGGCTATATGCCTCAATTTATTTATCCTAGGATGGTATGGACCTACTTGATGACATAATGATTTTCATAATTTTACAAGTTAATTACACCATTAAATTAATTCCTTCAATTAACTCTTCAGGTCATTTAACACATGAAGTATAACAATTTATTGTCCTACTGATGTAAGAAATTTTCCTGACCTATAAGATGGTGTAATATCACTGTATTCCAAAAATCATGATTATCCTTTAAATATTTCTATTTATTCTTTAATTAATGTAAAATTCACATAATTGTCACTTTCCAAAAGAAGTATAAGGAATTTATTAACCAAAATTCTAGGAAAATTACAGAGTACATATATTAATGAGCTAAGGCTTAATATAGAGTTTCATAAGTTTCTAAGGTACAATGGCCTACCAATTATCTTTTCAAGTAATTTACCAAAATATCATTATGGGGCTTTGAAAATTATTGAGACTTCCAAAAATATTGAGATAATTATACAAGGTTCTTTATACAATAATACATCTCTAGAAATTTTTCACAAATTTTCTACTGCATATTTCTATCAAATTCCAATTAAATGTAATAAAGGCAAAATTGTAAATCCACATAATTCTAGTTACAAAATTCATAAATCAGAGATGTAAAATTTCTAGGAATTTACAATGTCCTCTTTGTGGTCATGACAAAATTTGGGGATTTATTCCCTATGCAAAATCCATTTTCCAATTTATTTATCAAAATGGCCTAATATTTCAAAGATTCCAAATAAAAGGATTCTTGTTTCCAAAAATCCCAAAATATCTATGAGTGGTAAGATTTATTCTAATGAGCCTCTGGAATAAGTTCTATGATTTTTGAATGTATCAAATAGGCTGAATATGCAATATTTCAAAAATTGCTATTTGCACCCCAAAGCTATATAAAGCCAACACATGCAAGTGGGTTAACCCAACCTGCATTACTCCAAATGTGCTGAAAATATTAACATGCACATATTATGTCCCCAAGTACCTACCACCAAAATTTGGGGCCATTTGGAGTCATATTATTCCAAATATTTCATTAATCCAAATTTGTGTATTATGACAAATACTATCGGAAATGTTCTTTTAAAAATTTACCTATTTTCACAGGGTTAAGGTATGACCTTGACAAGCATCTGACCAAAATTTAGGTCATATGGATGTATGGTTTGGCCTGAGCATACATTTGAATTTCTTCCCTTGCCTAGGACCAATCATAGTAGAACAGCCCTACATGGAGCCCTTCAGCTCCAAATCTTAATTTTAGGGTGTCAAATGAAAGTTAAGAGCATTGCCTACAATTTTCATTTAGGGTTCTTGTTCTGAAAATTCCTTTCAGAGGCATAATTTTAACATGCAAAACTCTGTATGAAAGTGTGAGAAAATAACACTATTCATATATATACAATTCAACTTTTCTATATAAAAAAAATGATGAGCACGAATCTTAAAGCCAAATCGACGGAATCCCATCATCTTCCCCAAATCACCAACGACTGAGATTTAGCCGTCCTAGGCCACATTTGCTGGCTGTTTTCGGCCAGCTGAGCCACCACCACCATCGGCGATTGTCGCCACCACCTCCGTTGAGGTGGGGGCTAGCGTTTCCCGGCAGTGAGTCCGCCGGAATTGGCCCCTCCGGCGATCCCGAGCAAGAAGAAAAGCTCAGTAAATTTCGCATTTCCTCACATGACATCGGGCTAAATTGAGCCTGATATCTCCCCTAGCCGATCAAGAAAGCTAGTGCAAGTAGTGATGAGGTGAAACAGACCCGAATGGAGGCCTGGCGGCGAGGTTGGGGACAGTTTGCCATGGCCAAGCAGCTCCGGCAATCTCCTGCTTAAATCTTGGTTTCTCCACTGATTCCTTCGATCCAGTAGTCGATTTCCACTCCTTTCCTCTCTCTGAAGCTAATGGTGGGGGTGATTTGGGCTGAGGAGGGCTATATGTGGAGTTAACTCCAATGTGAGCTCGGGTTCAACCTCAGAGGCTTCACCCATGGTGCCAAGTGGTCACCATGCAGCCAAATTCATTTGGGATTCTCTTTGGGTGGTCGGCCAACACACTTTGGGCAGAAGAAGCCTAGGCCAAATGGCCTCTTCCTCATAAGTCCACTTTCTCTCTCCTCTTTTTGGTGAATTATCCAAAATTTCCCCATGCATGCACACTCCCTCCAAATCCAGAGGGGTTGGGCTGGTCTTTGACACCTTGGGCTGATAATGAGCTAGATTTGGTGGGCATGACTCAAGGGGAATGGGCTTAGCCCCCATTTTCTTCTTTAGGCCACATGTTTGACAAGTTGACTTTTTAGGTTGACATGTCAACATGGATAGTGGGCTGACCCCACTTGAGGGTCATGGACCCTATGTCATGACCCAACATGGGATGGGCCCTGGTGATGTCCCACTTGGACCATTTTGGCCTTTAGGTGTAGGTTTGATAAACTTAGGGCAAAGGTTGACTTTAGTCAACTAGGGTCAAAGGGTGACCCAATGGCATGCCTTAGGGTTCACTTAAATTGTCCTTAGGGTTAGGGAATTGTGGTGGGGATCATAGTGTGGCTAGGGTTCCTATTTAGGCTAGTTTTACCTAGTTTGACTTGGGCCCTATAGTGGGCCCCACATGGCTACAACCCATTACCTAAGGTCAAACCTAGCTAATTTCCCTATCACCCACCCCATGCCCAACCCAATCTAAGTTAAGGGGTCTAAAAGTAACATGGGATGTTACATCAAGTGACCAAGAGGTCATATTGACAGGCGCTAGGAGTGGAAATATTTACTTATTAAACTTTCTATGTCTGGACATAGATTCTCCTATTTGTTTTGTAGCAAATGAAAAAGTCTCATATTGTGTCCAGTGCACAAGAGACTAACTCTCCTTATTTATAAGACTATTGTCAAGCTCTTTAGTCAAGAGTTAGTTAGGAATCATCCAAATGTTAAATACACCAAGTATAACATTTGCTTAGCTTGCCAAAAGGGTAAGCAGACCAAAGCTTCCTTCAAAGGAACTAGGTCCAAAGACTCTGTGAGGTGCTTATACCTCTTACATATGGACATATTTGGTCATATGTATGTTCATAGTCTTGGTAGTAAAGTCTACACCCTTGTGGTGGTTGATGACTATTCCAATTTTACTTGGGTGTCCTTTCTCAAGAAAAAGAATGGGACTCTTTATATCTTCATCAAGTTTGTCAAGCAAGTTCATAATGAATTTAACAGTTCTGTGGTCAAAATCAGAAGTGACCATGGAACTGAATTTCAGTCTGAAGGCATGACATAGTTCTATAAAGAGCAAGGGATTCATCAAGAATTTTCTTCTCCTAGAATTCCCCAGCAAAATGGGATTATTGAGAGGAAAAACAGAACTCTCATAGAGACTGGAAGAACCTTATTGTGTGACACATCCCTCCCAGAATATTTCTAGGCCGAGGCAGTAAATACAGCATGTCATGTCCTCAAAAGGGCCTCTATCACCAAAAGCCACATGATGACTCCCTATGAGATCCTTAAGGGCAGAAAAAAAAATCTGAGTCATCTCAAAATCTTTGGTAGTAAGTGTTATGTGCTTCATAATGGAAAGTCCTATGTAACTAAGTTTGATACCAAGTCCTTTGATGAGATTTTTGTTGGGTATAGCAATCTGAGTAAAGCCTATAGGGTATATAACTTGAAAAGCCAAGTTGTAGAAGAGTCTATGCATGTAGTCTTTGATGAGTCTAGCATGATTAAAAAGGAGCTGCCAAGCTCCTCTTTATGTACTGTAGGTACAAAATTGATGATGGACAATCTGACCATCAACGAAGTAGAACTAGTTATCCAAGATGAAGTGGGTACTCAAGAAGTTCTACCTGATACACTTGCAGCAGAGGATGATCAGCAAGAGGCTGTTCCTGAAACAATTGCTGAAAGAAGATTACCTCCATCAATTAGGCATTTAAGAGACCATCCTGTTCACCAAATCATTGGTGAACTAAGCCATTGAGTAGTGACAAGAAGCAGAAGTCTGAATACAGGTATGTATGTAAGCTTCCTGTCAAAAGTGGAGCTGAAGAAGTTTACAGAGGCCAACATTGATCAATTCTGGATAGTGGCTATACAAGAGGAACTGAATCAGTTCAATAGATGAAATGTCTGAAAGCTGGTTCCCAAACCTCATGGACATATTGTCATTGGAGTCAAGTGGATTTACAAAAACAAACTTGATGAAAATGACATTATAATCAAGAACAAAGCAAGATTTTTAGCTAAGGGATACCGGCAGGAAGAAGACATTGATTTTGATCAATCCTTTGCCCCTATAGAAAGGTTGGAAGCCATATGATTGTTCCTTGCATATGCTGCACACAAGGGATTCAAGGTCTACCAGATGGATGTGAAGTCAGCCTTCCTGAATGGTGACTTAAAAGAGGAATTCTATGTTGAGCAGCCACCAGGTTTTGCAGTTTCTTACTCACCTAATTCTGTTTATAGACTTAGGAAAGCTATATACGGGCTAAAGCAAACCCCTAGAGCTTTGTATGAGACTTTGTCTAGCTTCCTCATTGAGAACAAATTCTTAAGGGGGAGATAGAAAAGGACCTATTCCTAAGGGAATCTAAAGGTAAGATCATCCTAGTTCAGATCTATGTAGATGAGATCATCTTTGGATCTACTGATTACAACCTCTGTAGGAAGTTTGCCAAATTTATGCTGGGGAAGTTTGAGATGAGCAGTATGGGTGAAGTTAAGTACTTGATCTCCAAGTATGATAAACCGATGATGTCTTCTCCATATCCTAGTCTAAGTTTACTAGAAAGTTAATAAAGAAATTTGGAATGGAGAATTCCACCACCATGAGAAATCCCATGGGTTCAAGTATGCTCATATGCAAAGATGAGGTTGGGAAACCGATTGATGAAACTTTGTATATTAGGATAATTGGTTCCCTTCTCTATCCAACTACAAGTAGGTTAGACATCATGTATGTTACATGTCTTTGTGCTAGGTATCATGCTTGCCCCGAAGAATCTCATTACTCGGCTGTAAAGAGAATTCTGAGGTATCTAAAGGGAACAACAGATCTTGGCCTGTGGTACCCTAGGAATGGAGAGTTTGAACTAACTAGCTATTCATATACAGATTTGCAGGCTGCAAAGAGGACAGGAAGAGCACTCCTGGCACCTGTCAATTCCTGGGTGGCAGACTAGTTTCATGGAGCAGCTAGAAGCAAACTATTTTTTCAATTTCAACTGCAGAGTCAGAGTACATCTCAGCAGCTAGCTGATGTCCTTAGTTGTTGTGGATCCAACATCAGCTCTAGGACTATAACCTTCAGATAAGTAGAAGTCCTTTATTTTGTGATTCCACTAGTGCTATTTCAATTGTTAGGAATCCTGTCTCTCATAATATGACTAAGCACATTGAGATCAGATATCATTTCATTAGGGAGCATGTGGATATGAAGATATCAACCTTGAGTTTGTCCCAAAGACAAGCAAGGGGCTGATTATTCATTAAGCCACTAGATGAAGCAAAGTTTAACACCTTTATGTTTGAGTTGGGTATGTTAAACCTGGTATAGCTTCAGTTGCTCCTCATTTAGTTGCAGGTTATTTTGTATCTTGCAGATGGAATTGTTCTTCAGTAAAATGAAGACTCTTTAAGTGATATACATTATGTGTTATCATGGTCAACTACTGTCCAGAGTGGTATAGACTAGATTGTCTACCAAGAAATATGGCAGATGATGCATCAGTTGAGGGAGAGCTTGTCTCACAATGATCCAACACTCTCATGAGGATAACCTGCTGCCTATTTATAATCACAAAGGAGGATCAGATGATCACAATCTTGACGGTTATTTGCTAAAGTCAAAAAGGAGGAGGAAAAGATGATCTGGTGTATGATCAAGCAAGGTAACAGTAATTCAGGGGGATCAAGTGTGGTAACTATAGATCATTCTCCAGTTATATGCTCTTTAAATTCTTATTACTGCATATTGTCGTGTATGTCATTGACTCACTTGCTGAAGGGTTTTGACTTCCTCAAATAAGGGGAGATTGTTGAGTCCATTGCCCATAATGTCCTAGATTTGAGGAAGTTAATCTTGTCAATGACATACATAAAGTTGAATTTGATGAATTCCTGAGTTCATGCATGCAAGGATGTCCTAACAATAATGATGAGATAGGTATCCTAAATGGCTAGGTCAGGTAAACACTTACCTAAGATGTAGATAGACAGAAATCTGTGTAAGTCCACAGGCATTGCATGAGAATGACTCACTCAATGTCAGATGACTTATATCGCTGAGTGGATCCTATACAGTCAAAGTCAAAGTAGTGGCAAGCTGAGAAAGTGGCCAAGTATACAGGCTTTGAGTGAAGCCAACTCACTCAATACCATACAATAAAAGGCTGTGAGATAGGATAATGTAGTAAAAGCCTATGAAAAGAAGGGCAAAAAAGTGGCTAAGTCCACAAGCGTTGAGTGAGTATCACACACTCAATGCCATACTCTATATTCGCTGAGTATTGCCTTATAAGTCAAAGCCACAGAAAATCTGAGCTGATATTTGACAAATTACATAGGCATTAAGTGAGGCAAGCTCACTCAATGCCATGTGATAAAGCATTGACTGACCATCATTCAGTCAGAACCTATTTTTTCAGACATAGATATTTGGCAAAGCCAAATGCATTGAGTGGAGCATACTCACTCAACGACATGGAGCTGAAAAATTTGTCTAAGGTAGAAAGCGTTGAGTGAGACATTATCAATCAACGCTCTTAAGGCCATGATTCAAAAAAATTGGCTAAGCAAAACGCTTTGAGTGAGACGTGCTCACTCAACGCTCTCAATGCTTAAGATGATGAAGAAGAGGGAAATTGATTAAGGCATAAAGCGTTGAGTTAGGAGTTCTCCATCAACGCTCTCAATGCCTAAAATACATAAAGTATGGCTAAGGCAAAATACATTGAGTAAGGCATGCTCACTCACTGCTCTCAATGCCAAGCATGCAGAAAAGGCTGAAGAATAAGCTAAGTAAAAAAGCGTTGAGTGAGTCTTGGTCACTCAACACTGTCATCGCCTAGATAGACAAAATTCTATTTAAGTGTCTTTCCGTTGAGTGAGGCTTTGTTAACTTAATGCCTATTCTACTAATGCTCGATTTTTGCTAAGTCCATAGGTGCTGACATCAGCAAAATCAGCAAAATCGACAGAGTCAACTAATTTCAAATCAAGTATGGAGAAGCTACATAACATGACAAACTCTGCCGAGAAGCTAATGTACGTCTTCTTCCGTTAAAGCAAGGTTCAGCTAGAACGTGCAGGTGGGCCCCACTGATTCCTAAGAGTCGTTGATCAGTGAGCTACAAAAGGAAGAGATTGTCCAAGACGCAGACAAATTTTAAGGCTTTATTGATTTCAAAAGTTGTGGCTGGACTTCATCTTCCTCGACATTGCTGTCGAGAATAATCCTAAAGTCTTCCTGCAAGAACAAAAAGTTCAATGTGCTATTACATATTCATCTGCTACAGCATAATAAAAAAGATTTTTGATAGAGAAATAGAGTAGAGCCATCATTCTCCAGTGGGCTCAGTTGGCTGATTGAAGAACTCAAGTTCATCTTCTTCTTCAACAAGATCAGAATCTTTATTCTAAAACTCTTCCAGCAGGGCAGAACTTCTTCCTATTTCTGTGAAGTAAAATAGTGTTGAGAAATCTCAGCATTAAGTGTTGACACAAAAATTCATTTTTATGTCAAAAAAATTAAATCACCTTTCTCCTCGTAGGATCTAATTGGATCTGTGTGAAGGGCTTTTCAAGCCTTAGGTAGAGCAATCTTGCCTGAGCTGTAGGAGAGTATTACTCTCTGAGTGTAGGATTCACATGTGAATCTGAGGTAGGGCTTAATAGCCTGAGGTAGGTGTGTCATTCTCACTGAGGGGTAGAGCACTTGTGCTTGAGCTGTAGTATTGAAAGACTTATTTCAAGAGCCTAGACACCTAGAGTGGGGGGGGGGGGGGGTGAATAGGTTCTAATTTTCTTTTATAATTCAGGCAATTAACTAGTATTAACACAGCACAGGAAATACAATCTATAGTACAGAAATCACAGCATAACAAACACCAGATTTATAGTTATTTCCCAAGGTATGGGTACATCCACTTTTCCCCTTCGCCTATCCAATAGTGAACTGGATTCAGCCCGACTTCCTTCCACTAGCTCAGATCCACAGATCTTACAACTCAGAACCAGATTGGCTCCTACAGCTTAGACTTATACAAGTCTTACCTCAGATCCTTCCCAAGAATCCTACCTCAGGCCTCAGCCCTACCTCATCCTTTATCAATAGGCTTATAACTCAGACTATCACCAGTCCTTTACCTCAGGTCCTCAGCCCTACCTCAACCTTTATAATTATAGGCTTACAACTCAGATCTTACAAAGATCCTACAAGAAATTAATTGTTTTAAGAGATATAAAGATATCACTAGATAGATCTCTCTATATGTGTGAGCTTCTTGATCAGTTCTTGAATAATCTGAATCTTCAGATTCAACCTTACTTAGCTGTTTCAAAGCTTCTTGATAGAACAAAATAAGGTTGAACTCTTCTTGATGTAGAAGTTGATCTCCTGTCAGCTCCTTCCTTGAATTCAAAATAAGATCTGAATCTTCTCTTGCAGACTGCTCTGGATCTGTCTTCTTAAGGGTTTCCCCATTTCTTGTGTCAGATTCCCTTTCCTGTAATAGATCGATTACTTCCTTAGTTCTGTTGTTTTGGTGGTTGTCAAGGATCAGTCCCTTATATAGAGTTTCCTAATGATGACCGGTTGATCCAGTTTGTAATAATCTTCTGACTGTTCTGACAAAGGTGTCAGACCTATTGGTTATGACAGTTGTCGAGTCACTAGTCATGACACCTAATTCCTTAAAGACTTTAAAACTCAGCATAACCACTCAGTATACTTCTTCACATGTGTCGACACAAATAGACTAAGTGTAGACACAAGTCTTGATGATGTCGACATAACACTCCATGTGTTGACAAAGTCATTCTTCAGCTACTCGACACAGCTTTTGTTTGTATGTGTCGACACAAGTCCTTTTTGTCGACACAACTGCTCCTGGTCTTGACATAACTGATGCAGACAGATGGCGTTGAGTGTATATCAGGCTGTCGTTGAGTGTGTGTCGACACAAGTCCTGTGTGTCGACACAAGTCTTCAGACCCAGTATAGATGTTGTTGTAAGATGGCGTTGAGTGTGTGTCGACACAAGTCCTGTGTGTTGACACAAACCTTCTTTAGGTGTCGACACAATTCTTGAGTGTCGACACATGCCTTTCTTCTGATGTCGACATAAACCCTGGGTGTCGACACTACTTCTGCTTTAGGTGTCGACACAATTCTTGCCTTAGGTGTCGACATAATTCTGGGTGTCGACACAGCTTCTTCTTCAGGTGTTGACACAATTCCTTGGTGTCGACACAGGCCTTTCTTCTAGTGTCGACACAACTTCTGGGTGTGTACACAATTCTTCACAAGTGTCGACACTTGTACTTAGAAATATTTCTTGCAAACTATACACCTGCACAATGAAACTCAAACATCCATCAAATACAAATTGATGTATATCATTGAGTTAGATGAGGCTTCTCCAAATATGGTACATATTTTTCAGTGTACCCAACAATCTCCCCATATTTGGAGAAGTCATAACTCTTAGTCAAAGATATACATCTCTCATAATAAAACACATTAAAATAGATGTACATTCATTTCAGTGCAAGATAACATATAAACAATGTAAACAACTAAAATCAATTGTGAAGCTGATTTTATGTATTAATCAGAAAGTTCTGGGTGTACATGTTTTTCCTTAGAACAAAAACAAAATGTTACATTGTTCTACACATAAGCCTATTTATCCTATGATTGGCTAGGCTCCTTAATTACAATGCCTTTTCCAGACTTAATCTTTGCCTGTATAGTGGGTTCTGTATCATCAGCAGGTTTCTTCCCTTTGAGATCCTTCATCTTTAGTTCTTCTGTCTTTATCCTTTGCCTTTCAAAATAGTGAAAAGGCTTGGGGCTCTAGAGTATTAGCAGTTAACTTCCCAGCTTTTGCATTTCTTCTGTACTGAAGAATGGCTTCTTGCCTAGATTGATACTTATTCTATTCTTACTATGAATTCCATTTACCCCTATCATAGGTCTTATTCTTTACAGCCTTCTAGGCAGTCAAAATAATATTCCTGGAAGTGGGGCTCCATTGCTCAAAATCTGGCTTCAACTCAACCTGTTCTCTAAACCTTTTCATGGATAGCAGTGCTTCCTTCTGTGCTTCCTTGGCATCCTCTGACATCTCTACTTTGTCAATAATCACATTTGATGCCTCCGGTTGAGGGCTGTACATTATCTGCACTCCTTGTTTAACAATGTAAAAGTTAGGAGGAGGGTAAATAACCTGTGCAACTTCATGCTAATCTCCTTCAACATTAGCAGGTTGTACTCCAGACTCAGCAACATTGTCATCATCACACAAAGGAGGAAAGCCAAGTGTAGCTCTAATGGAATTAGAGATCCATTTTGCATGATCATAGCAAGCTTTGATTAACAATCACTTCCCCTTTATGACTTCTCTAGTTATATGATCCCTCAGATCAATCTTTTGAAACCTTATCTTATCAGCCAGATATTCTGTACATTCTTGATAGTAAGCTTTGAACTTAGTTAGGTAATCAGAAATAGTCTGTTGAGAGGCTCCAATGCCTGTTTGGACAGTAGCTAGATCTTCTTGTATTTGCTTTGATATCTCAGTTTTCAAATCAGTTGAGATATTTCCAATTTTTTTTTGTATTTCTTCATGGGAGGCTTTAAAGTTTTCATTGGACCTGAATTGATTTTCCAAAACATACCCTTGATTTGTGGAAATGTCCTCAACCTCAGTCTTCAACTGCTAATATTGCTCAGCCAAATATACTATAGCATTGCCTCCCTTATGGAAGTAATCTATCATTTCTTTCTTATGCAGATTGACTTCAAATTTGATTGATTTTATGTCCTGAGCTAGCTGAAACTGCAGTTCTTTATTAGACTCATCAACATACTTCTCTAAAGACTGCCTTTGTTCATCTAATTTTACTTGCATTTGGACCAGTAATGAACTGAAGTCCATGCTTGAAGCAGGTGGTGGTGTGACTGTTTGTAAGGCTTTCTTGTAGCCCGTGCTCTTTTTCTTGATTTCAACCATCTTTCTCTTCTTAGCCACAGTTTCATCCTCATCATAAGAGGGTTGTGATGAGCTTTCTATATCAACTATTTCTTTATTAGATGGTTCATTTAGTAGCTCCTCCCCCTCAGTTCTTGGCAGGTCGTTTTCTACCTTGGATTGCTCCCCCTAAGTCCTTACAGCTGGTAAATCAAGAAAAATCTCTTCCATTGTGACCTGTTGTTGTATCTATACAGGAGGAACAAGGTTTGTTTGGAAAATAAAAGATTCTCCCTAGACATCCAGATTTTTGTCCTTGGCATGTTCTATAAAGGAAATACTTACTTGCTCATTCTGCACATCTTGTGCCTTCTTTTTAGCAATGTCCAGTGCTTCTTTATTTATATCTAATACAATATCCATTACTGTATCAGATGCATACTCACTCCCTAGAGTAGCAGCATCAATTCATTCCCCTTGAGTAAGTAGCTCAGAAAGTATAGTATCTTGTGTTATTAGATCAGGAGTTTCTCCCCTTGGAGTGGAGACTACCTGTTGCTCTGGGAGCACACTTCTCTCTACTTGATCTTGAGAATCTTTTTGTTGCCTGTCTTCATCTAAACTGAAGACCACTTCCTATTCAGAATCACTAGAGGATTCTACTTGTTGAACAACTTCCTTCTTCTTCTTTTCTTTCTTTCTCTGTGTTTGTGGAGAAAAACCTCCTTGGTTAATACTCTATCCCACCTAGACAGAATTCTTACATCCATTCTCCTTATATGGTTGATTTTTGTTCCTGGAAGTTGGCTCATTACATCTGGTATTGTTGAAGCTAGACATAATCTTAGAATCCTTCCCAGATTTGGTTTCTTTATTCCTTCTTGTATTTTGTCAAATACTACAGAAGCCCAGTCTATTTTTATAGTGAAGATGACCCTTGTCATTAGATTGAACATTGAGACTTATACTCTGTCATGTCCACGAATCTTACACAGAATTACCTTGCCTATGATTTCAGACAGAAACTTGCCTTGTGAATTCATCCCTTTCCTGATAATAGATGATCAAACTTTGATATTAGGGCTTAGCCCGCACCAGCTTAAGGCATCTTTTGTCATTGATGGAATGATGTCATCGTCATCCTTAACCTTAGGAAGTTGGAGTGATTTATTAATCGTCTTCAGTGTAAGTTTCACTCGGGAATCTTGTACGGTGGCTTGGATCTTCTTCCCGTCTATGTCCACAGTGGCTGATGAATAAAATTTCATGAGTTCCTTCTTCCAGATCTTAGTCGGTTCTGAGACCAAGAATTCCAAACCATTTTCTGAAATTAGGTTTATTACACCTTGGATTTCTGGAGACGCTAACGTGAATCCATCACGAACCAGTTCATACCCTTCATTCACCTTGTCGTCCTTGAGGGGCGCCATTGATGAAAGGAAGAGAGAGAGAAGAGAAGTGAATATCTAAGTCGACACATGTTCTAGAGTCGAGAAATCTGAAGGCATAGTCGACCAGATTTTGTCTTCACCTATTTATAGGCTAGGTGTAAAGGGGAGTTCAAAAGACTCTCCTTAGTAATAATACTAGGTCTCAAAAACACTTCTATGTGTCGATAGAAAAGATCTAGGTTTAGGCACTACTTAGGTTTAGTCGACACGTCTATATGTTAGCATACTTATGTCATTGTCGACATGGACTTGTCATGTATCTACATAGAGTATCGACTTTGATGTTTGTGTGTCGACACAAAAATCAGTTAACTTTAAGTCTCGACATATTCGTGTCGACACCTATTCTTCTGTCGACACTAATACTGTGTTTGTGTTGACACATCCTTTTCCTTTGTCGACACAACATACTGAGTGTGTCGACACAATTTTTTGTGTCGACACAAACATTGTACTCAGACAAATTTCCTGAGAAATATTGTGCTTACATAATCTACTTAGGAATGCTTTTGCTGACCTACTATAGGTTCAACATACCTAATTCAATTTTAAAATGATTTAATTTTGTTTCATCTAGACATTTTGTAAAAATATTAGCAATTTGACTATTTGTGTTTACAAATTCTAGATTAATATCTTCCTTCTACACATGTTCTCTTATAAAATGAAACTTAATTTCTATATGCTTGGTTCTACTGTGTGATATAGGATTCTTAGCAATAGAAATAACAATTGTAGAATCACAAAGTAGTGGAATTCTACTTACCTTTATGTCATAATCTTCAACTTGGTGCTTTATCCATAACAATTGTGCACAACAACTGCCTGCAGCTACACATTCAGACTCATCTGTTGATATAGCAACACTGGTCTGCTTCTTGCTGCACCATGAAACCAGCCTTCCACCTAGAAATTGACAGGTTCCTGTAGTACTCTTCCTGTATTCTTTGCATCCTGCAAAGTCTGCATCTGAGAAACCTGTTAGTAAGAAATCTCTATTCTTAGGGTAAAAAAGACATAGATTAGGTGTGCCCTTAAGATATTTCAATAAATTCTTAACTACATTATAATGAGATTCCTTTTGGCAAGCTTGGTACCTAGAATAGACACATGTAGCATACATGATGTCAGGTCTTCTAGCAGTCAAGTAGAGTAGGTAGCCAATTATCCCTCTATACAAAGAGTCATCAACAGGTTTCCTTGTCTCATCTTTGCCTATAGGCATACTTTTTCCAATTGGAGTTTTCATGGTGGAGGCTGAGTCCATACCATATTTCTTAATCAACTCCTTGGTGAACCTAGACTGGGATATGGACAATCCATCATCAGTTTGTATTACTTGAAGTCCCAAGAAGAACTTCAGCTCACCCATACTGCTCATCTCAAACTTCCCTTTCATAAGTTTGGCACACTTTATACAAAGGTTATTTTCAGTAGATCCAAAGATAATGTCATCAACATATATCTGGACTAGGATTATCTTGCCTTTAGATTCCCTAAAGAATAGAGTTTTGTCAATCTTTCATCTAGAGAATTTATTCTCAATAAGAAAAGCAGACAAGGTTTCATACCAAGCCCTAGGGGCTTGTTTCAAACCATATAGGGCTTTCCTAAGCCTATATACATAATCAGGATAATGAGAATCTACAAAACCTAAGGGTTGATCAACATAGACTTCCTCTTTTAAGTCACCATTCAAAAATGCTGACTTTACATCCATCTGATATACCCTTAACCCTTGATAGGCAGTATAGGCCAAGAACAAGCTTATAGCCTCCTTCCTTGCCACTAGGGAAAAGGTTTGATCAAAGTCAATCCCTCCCTCTTGCCTGTAGCCTTTTGCTACACGTCTGGCCTTGTTCTTGATTATAGTGTCATTCTCATCAAGATTGTTTCTATAGATCCACTTGGTTCCTATAATGTTGTGATCCTTTGGTTTAGGAACCAGTTCCCAGACTTTACACCTTCTGAATTGATTCAGCTCTTCTTGCATAGTATCAATCCAGTTTGTGTCTAACATGGCTTCTTCAAACTTCCTGGGTTTTATCTGTGATAAGAAACTTGAACATAAAACTGTATTCATGTTCTTACTCCGGGTTAGTACACCTTGACTTGCATCACCAATGATTTGATGAGCTGGATGATCCTTTATGTGTCTTCTTGCTAGAGGAAACCTGCCAACCTCATGGCCTTCTTCATTTTCCTCAACCTGATGCTTCTCCTTGTCTTCATCATCCAGTGAGTCTTATTCTCCCCTTGACAGCATGCATCTTTTTCTTCATCCATCCTAGCAGGAGCTTCATCATTGATAGTAAGCTTGTGCAGCCTGTCTGTTAGACCTGTAGAACTAACTGAAGAACGAGACAATTCACTGTTAATCAATTTAGTCTCATCAAATACAACATGGACTGAATCTTCAACAAATTGGGTAGTCAAGTTATAGATCATGTATGCCCTACTATTATTGTTGTACCCAACAAATACCCATTCTAGGGATTTGACAGCAAAATTAGTTTGGTAGTTCTTTCCATTAACTAGGACATAACACTTGCTACTAAAGATTCTGAAGTAGGAATTGTTTGGTTTTCTGCCTTTCAAAATCTGATAGGGAGTCATCTTATGTTTCTTATTGATTGAGGCTTTATTGAGTACATGACATACAGTATTTACTGCCTCTGCCCTGAAGTACACCTGGAGAGTAGTGTCACTAAGTAGTGTTCTACTTGCCTCAATTAGAGTCTTATTCTTCCTTTTAGCAACACCATTTTGCTGGGGTGTTTTAGGTGAGGAGAACTCTTGATGGATCCCCAGTTCTTCACAGAACTTTGTTATACATTCAGACTGAAATTCAATTCCATGGTCACTTCTGATTTTGACCACTGAATTATTAAATTCATTCTGAATTTGTCTAACAAAGGTCTTAAAATAGTAGGAGTTTCAGATTTCTGCCTCAAGAAGAAAACCCATGTGAATCTAGAATAGTCATCCACAATAACAAATGTGTATACTTTCCTACCAAGACTATGAACTAGCATAGGACCAAACAAATCCCTATGTAAGAGATATAAACATCTCATTGAAACTTTGGTATCTAGTGCATGGAAAGAGGACTTAGTCTATTTGCCCTTTTGGCAAGCTGAACACACTCCCTCTTTAATGTACTTGACTTGAGGACCATTCCTCACTAATCCCATGCTAAACAGTTGTCCAATAGACTTATAGTTCAGATGAGCTAGCCTCTTGTGCCATTTGACATATAGTGAAGCTTTCTCACCGACAACTTGGTAAATGGGTGAGTTGTTAAACTCACAATCTAGGTTAAGACAATATATATTCCCTTTCCTAGTGCCAGTCAAAATGATCTCTTGATAACTTGACCTCCTTATTTGGCACTCCCCTTTAGGGAAAGAGATGACATAACCTAGATCACTAAGTTTACTTATTCTAATTAGGTTTTGTTTTAGCACCTTCACATAAGCTACTTTAGTGATGGTAATTGAATCCCTAGAGATGTTCCCAAATACTTTGATGATTCCTTTTTCTGATCCACCAAAGATTACTTTGGGTCCATTCTCTATGGGTACATAGTCTCTCAACATTCTTCTTGTTCTAGTCATGTGTCTGGAACATCAACTATCCAAGTACCATATAAGGGTATGACCACTTGGATTCACCTACATCAAATAACGAATCACTCATCCTTACAACCCAAATTAGTTTTGGGAACTAGGTTCTTGTTAGTTTGAAAACAATCATGTTTACCTAAAGCTTTTCTGATATGTAAACTATTATTGGTTTTAACACTTGTGTTAAACCAGCAATCCATATCAAAGTGGCCTACCTTGCCAAAACACCAACACTCAAATCTGGTGTACCTTCTCTTAGGTACAGACTTCACATCCTTGTTGCCATCAGTTCTTTTGAGTGTAGGTGTTGGAGCAACAAACCCCAAGAATTCCTTTTGAACCTGATGGGCTTGCCTATAGAGTGGCCTACTGGAATTTGCACACTATCCAATGTGATCTCCATACTCACAGTGACCATGAGTAATTTCATGATCATACCTGTTTGTAAGTTGCATCACCTTCCTAAAGAAAATAGGGGGCTTAGAGGCTAGTGGCTGAACTGGGGCCTTACCTTTTCCATGTGAATTGGAGGCTCTTGTTCTTCCCGTAAAGCCTAGACCAGTCTTACCTTTTTGAGAAATGAAGTTGTCTATTAAAGTCAAGACTGATTTTGGCTTAAAGAATTTAGACACTAACTCTTTTTCTTTTTGAATTCTTACCTCCAGATTCTTGATATGATTTTCCTTGAAAGAGATTGTGCCCATCTGAATGACAGTTATGTTCTTTAGTTTGACAACCTCTTTCAGTTTGAAATCAATCAGCTTGGCTGATTTTGATGCTGCCTGCTTAAGAGATTCAATCTCCTTGGCCTGCTCCATGATAAGAAGCTTTCTTCTCTTTAGAGCTTGCAACTACCCACCATACTCATCAATGAGTTAGTGTACATCCCCTTCAGACTCATAACATTCCACATCTCTTATTGCAGATGCTTCTGATTCTGATCCAGTGAAATAATCCGAAGCTGAGTGAGAATTGTACACCTTGCTTGGACAAGGCTGATCCTAGCACTGATCATTTTCTGACATGGCCATCAGCCCTCTACATCAATGGTCTTCCCCTCCATTTATGGATTCCATCATTTGTAGTAATTTTAGTTCCCTAGAATCCTCTTCTTTTGAGAACATCCCAATATATTCTTTTGCCTCATCTTCTTCTCCTGATCCTGAATATGAAGAGTTTGTCCAACTCTTCTGTTTTTGAGAGACAAAAGATTTCTCCTTCTTGCCATTTAGTTGATGCTTCTTCTTGTCCTTAGATTTAGTCCTCTTGTCTGAAAAGTCAGATATGACATGTCCTGGCCAGTTGCAATAATAACAAACAATCTTAGAATTAGTTTGTTTACTAGGTTTTTAGGCATACCTGTCCTCCTTGGGAGTCTTCTTTTTCTTGTAATACGCATCCTTAGAAAATGATGATGATCTTCTGGATCTCAACTTTTTCTTTTTCATGAACCTTTGGAACTGTCTTGTAAAGGCAACAAAGTCCTTATCAGAGGTATGGTTGTCTGATGAGGTAGTATCAGGAATTCCTTCTTCTACCTCATCACTCCTTCTGGGTGGAGAAGGAGATTTTCTCCCGCCCTTTCTTGTGCCTTCAACCTTAAAGACAACTGACTTATCCTTGTACAGAAACCTGCTGCTCTTCTCTTCCTCCTTTCTAGCAGTGAGATGCATTTCATATGATAGCAGCTTTCCAAACAGTATGGGAGGAGGTGTATCAACAAGCTTTGCTACCTCTCTGATAGCACAAATATTTGTGTCCCAGTCCTTTGTCAGAGACCTGAGAAACTTTTCATTCAGTTCATAAGTGCTGAAGACTTACATAGGTCATCAGCTCATTAAATATCCTTAAAAACCTTTTGTAACATTCAGCTATGTTGCCAGTCTTGGCTTGTCTAAAGCTCTCATATTCTTGATTCAACATAGATTTCCTGTCTTCTCTGACTTCTTCTGTTCCCTCCATGTAGACAATCAGGGTGTTCCACATTTCCTTAGTGGTTTTACAATGCACTAGATTCTGAAATGTGGCATCATCTATAGCACTTATAATAATGTTCTGTGCTCTTTTGACTAGTGTTTCCTGAATGATCTCATCCTTTGTCATTTTAGAATAGTTCTTATGGGTTCGACCATTTGCATCCATAGCTTATACCTTCATTGGAATGAAGGGTCCTTCTTGTACAGTAATGTACATTCTTGGATCAGAAGCTTCCATAAAAAATCTGACCCTTTCCTTCCAAATGCCAAAGCATTCTTTCATGCAGATAAGCAGTTTCATAGATCGAAACTCCTTTTGATTCTCATTTGAACCCATTCTTGAAATCTATTAATTGCCTAGGAGATTCACTCAGACTGTTAGGTCAATATTCGAGCAACCTCCCTCTGATACCACTTGAAAGACTTATTTCAAGAGCCTATACACCTACAGGGGGGGTAATAGGTTCTCATTTTCTTTTATAATTCAGGCAATTAACTAGTATTAACACAGTACAGGAAATACAATCTACAGTATAGAAATCACTACACAGTAGTGAACTGGATTTATAGTTGTTCCCCAAGGTATGGGTACAACCACTTTCCCCCTTTGCCTATCCAGCAGTGAACTGGATTCAGCCCAACTTCCTTCTACTAGCTCAGATCTACAGATCTTACAAATCAGAACCAGATTGGCTCCTACAGCTCAGACTAATAAAAGTCTTACCTCAGATCCTTCCCAAGAATCCTACCTTAGGCCTCAGCCTACCTCAGCCTTTATCACTAGGCTTACAACTCAGACTATCACCAGTCCTACACCTCAGGCCCTCAGCCCTACCTCAGCCTTTATAATTACATGCTTATAACTCAGATCTTACAAAGATCCTACAAGAAATTAATTGTTTTAAGAGATACAAAGATATCACCAGATATATCTCTCTATAGGTGTGAGCTTATTGATCAGTTCTTGAATAAACTGAATCTTCAGATTCAACCTAACTTAGCTGTTTCCAAGCTTCTTGATAGAACAAAAAAAGGTTGAACTCTTCTTGATGTAGAAGTTGATCTCCGGTCAGCTCCTTCCTTGAATTTCGAATAAGATCGAGATCTTCTCTTGCAGACTGCTCTGGATCTGCCTTTTTAAGGGTTTCCCCTTTTCTTGTTGTCAGGTTCTCTTTCCTGTAATAGCTTGATTACTTACTTAGTTCTGTCTTTGTTGTTGTTTTAAAGGATTAGTCCCTTATATATAGTTTCCTCATGATGATCAGCTGATCCGGTTTGTAACAAACTTTTGACAATTCTGAAAAAGGTGTCAGACCTGTTGGTTATGACAGCTGTCGAGTCACCAGTCATGACAACTGATTCCTTAAAGACTTTACAACTTAGCAGAACCACTCAGCAAACTTCTTCACATGTGTTGACACAAATAGACTAAGTGTCGATACAAGTCTTGATGATGTCGACATAATAATCTATGTGTTGACATAGTCATTCTTCAGCTACTCGACACAGCTTCTGTTTGTATGTGTCGACATAAGTCTAGTATGTCGATGCAACTGCTCCTGGTCTTGACATAACTGATGCTGGCAGATGGCGTTGAATATATATTCAGCTATCATTGAGTGTGTGTCGACACAAGTCCTGTGTGTCGACACAAGTCTTCAGACCCTGTATAGCTGTTGCTGTAAGTTGATGTTGAGTGTGTGTCGACATAATTTCTGTGTTTTGACACAAACCTTCTTCAGGTGTCGACACAATTCCTGAGTGTCGACACATGCCTTTCTTCTGATGTCGACATAACCCCTGGGTGTCCACACAACTTCTGCTTTAGGTGTCGACTAAATTCTTGCCTTAGGTGTCGACACAATTATGGGTGTCGACACAGCTTCTTCTTCAGGTGTCGACACAATGCCTGGGTGTCGACACAGGCCTTGCTTCTAGTGTCTACATAACTTCTGGGTGTCGACACAATTCTTAACAAGTGTCGACACTTGTACTTAGAAAAATTTCTTGCAAACCTTACACCTGCACAATCAAACTCAAACATCAATCAAATACAAATTTATGTATATCATTGAGTAAGATGAGGCTTCTCAGAATATGGTACATATTTTGTAGTGTACCCAACAAGGATCCCATGGATCTTAGATAGGGATAAATAGTCTGAGTTAGGAGAGTCATTCTCTCTAAGGTAGGATCACTACTAGTGGATCTGACGAAGGGTTGTCCTCCCAGCCTGATAGTAGGGCCTTTGGCCTGAGGTAGGTAATCTGCTTATCACTGAGTTGTTATCCCTTGTGGCTGAGTTTTAAGTCTTGGAGTGGACTAAGAGGTCCTGAGGGATCTCAGGTTTAAGCTCTTTTGAGCAGTTGTTTGGAGAAGTGCCTTGACTAATAAGAAGTTGGCAAGGTGGGAGGATAGTGGATGTATCCAAAAGTTAGGGAACCACTATAAATCTGTGTGTGCTTTTCTGTGTTGTTTTCTTTGTGACAGTACTTGAAAGTTAATTACTGCCAACACTCTAAGTACTAAGGAACATAAAATTAAAAGCTAATAATATTAGCGAGACTACCTTTTCACCCCCCCCCCCCCGAGGTTGTAAGCTACATTGAAAATAAAGACTTTCAAGCATCGTCTGGGAAAAGCACTCTTACATATTATACTTGTGGCAAGCCAGGGCATTTTGCCCGCTATTGAACAAGTGGCTTTCCAAGGATGGATAAGAAGGTGAGAGCGTAATATGTTGAAAAGGGAAAGGCAGTAGAATCCATTACATCCCAAAATGCTCCAACTCAATCGAGGGTTTACAATCTTTGCCAACCGAAGGCCATTAAACAGTCTAATGTCATCACAGGTACGAGTTGTATAGAGTTTTCATGCTTTGTATACTTTATACCTTATGAATTGCTTATGCATAACTCGATCAATATAGGCTTTGTCCTTATTCGAGATTACTCAGTGAGATCACTGTTCGATCATTCGTTTTTATTAGAGGAATTTGTATTGTGGATCAGAATGCCTACTTTTCTTCGACAGATTGATTAAAGGTTTTATTAGATAACAGATGCTTAATTTGTGAGGATAGATCTTCGTGTGTTGAGTTGTGGATAGGAAGTCATGAATTTGGTTTGAAAGCCCTTGTGCTACCGATATCTGAGTTTGATGTAATCTTTGGCATGGACTAACACTCGGAGCAACGTGTTTGTATACATTGCAACTCTAAGGAAGTTACGCTGGGACAGAACACCGAACGAGATACTACATTTGCTAGTATATAGGGAGCGAGCAAGATGTTTATGTTTGCTCTCTAAGTAGTCAAGGCGGTGCAAAAGTGCACGGAGTTATTCTTCACGCTATTGGAGGTCGTTGTGCCGAACACCAGTTTGAGTGATGTTCCTATTGTGTCGGATTATGCCTATGTGTTTCCTAAAGATATCTCTGTATTTCCACCCCAGTTAGTGATTGACTTCGGTATTGAGTTGGTGCCAAGTGCAAAACATGTGGCCCGCTCACCGTACCGAGTAGCGCTAAAGGAAATGGCGGAATTGAAATTTTAATTACAAGAATTGCTAGAGCAAGGCTATATACGTCCAAGTATGTCCAATTGAAGTGCACCAGCTCTCTTTGTGAAGTAAAAGTATGGAAGCTTGCGTCTATACATTGATTATCGAGAATTGAACATATTGACAGATAAAAACAAGTATCTGATTAAACTGATTAATGTTTTGTTTGATCAGCTGGTGGGATCGACTATCAATTCGAAGCTAGATTTAAAGTCTTGCTATTACTAGTTGGGGATTAGGGAATGTGACATTCCCAAGACTACTTTTGGTACAGAATACGATCACTATGAGTTCACTATAATGCCATTTGGGCTAACAAATGTGCCATCGGTATTCATGTACTTGAAGCACCGTGTTCAACCCAACTACGCGACTAGTTCGCATCATTCTCCAATCTGGGAGGCTTGTGTTTCTAGCCTCCATTTCCAGCATACCGGCTTGTCCTCCGTCAAACCGCACGGCTTCCTCAATCAGGCTGCCCTCAAGGAAGGTCCAGATTGGCACTAAATCCTAGAGGCCAAGTCGCTCAGCTTGCTAGGGGAAAATCCAGCTAAAGAACTGCCTAAAAATGCGCCGGGTAGCACTCCTCAGCACCAGAATGCCTCGGACGTGGATATCACTTCAACCACATCAAGTGAAGACAACAGCAAGACGGACTCTAGGGGTTAAGTCGAGAAGAAGAGCGGAGAGGTTGCCGATATCATCGACAAGGCGAAGAAGGCTGTCAAGAATGCCTGATGAGTGATAATTAATACTCATTTATTAGTATAGTTTGAATATCATTTTGTACGTAAATAAGGAATTATTTATGTAAATTAAGGAATAAATGATTTGTTGTAAATTTTCTTCTTTAAATAAAATTATGTAGAAAGTAATACTGTATTATCACAAAAATGAATATATTAAAATTAAATAAATATATATATAAGTTATGTATAAAATTAGAAGTAATATTTTTAAGTTAACTATAATTATTTTTAATATTAAATATAAAATATAATATGACTTATATGTATATATATTAAAGATAAAAAAAATATATGTTTTATAAAATAATGTATAAAATAATTATAAATAATATATATAAAGATAAGGGGATCTTTAGTGAGTTTAAAATAATTAATTAAAATACTATAAAATATAATTAAAATAATAAATAAAATATAAAGTTTAAATGTATATATTATTAATTAAAATAAAATATAAAATATAAAGTTACTAAATCCAATATAGTTTATATTTATAATGTGTTTGTGTTTATGCAAATATGATCAGCTGGCCTAGTGTAGTGGCAGCTATGTAGAATTTCATGAAGTCACGGGTTCAATTCCAGGTGAAAGCATTTTGCGCCAATTAAATCAACCCGCCAGCTGCCTGCTCGACCCGCCAACCCGCTAGCTGCCTGCTCGACCCGCCAACCCGCCTGCTGCCAGCTCGACCCGCCAACCTGCCAGCTGCCAACCCGACCCGCCATCCTTATCCAGCCACCAAATCAGCTGCCAGCTCTTCAAAAACTGACACGTGTCAAGCTTTCCAATAGCCAGCTGTCCCACAAGTTGTTTTGCAGCTTTTGCAAAAGCTTTTTGGCAGCTTTTCCATAAGCTTTTTGGCAACTTTTCCAAAAGTGCTTTTCCAAAAACAATTATTTTTCCCTATAAATAGGGGGGGCAGGGCTGAGTAGAATTATTCGAACACCAACAGCTTCCTTAAGAACTGTTAGGACTCCCCAGCTCTCTGACAAGGAACTGGTAGTAGCTTTCAAGTATTAAAAAGTTCTGTAAGTTGTAATATTTTAGCTTTATTTTCAGCTTTTTAGAAAGATGTAATATTTTTTCGGACTTTATAAAATAGATACCTTCAATTTCAATTCTGAGTACTTTACTACTTTATTTTTAATTTTACTTTCCTTTATTTTTTCATTCTATCCCGAATGAAAAGCGAAGCTCTGCTTATGTTCTGGATTTAGATAGCGTGAAACTGCTTTCAAAATAATTTTCAAAACCTTATTATTTCATACTATCCCGAATGAAGGGCAAGGCGAAAGCCTATGACCTGGATTAAGATAGTGCGAAAGGTTTTCAATATTTTAGATTTTACTACCCTATCCCAAATGAAAGGCGAAGCGAAACCTTAAGTCCTAGATTAAGATAGATAGGTAGATATTATTTTCTGTACTTTATACCGCCCCCATCCTAAGAAGAGGCTAAGAACCCTTAACACTTGGTCAAGATGAGCTCTTGGCTGGATATTATTTTCAACTATTTCAACTCTACTTTATAGTTATCCTAACTAGGGTTTTCTGGTAATTGATCATATACGAGGTGAAGAGACATTACGTTTACGTTAACCCATTTTAAACGCAAGCCTCCCCGGTCGTACTTTCGAGTCAGTGATGTTACCAAAGGGACCCTCTCGTTAAGTTAGGAAATTAAGAAATAAAGTTGTTCTTTAATAGCTGAATTAATATTCTTTCAAAGTACTTTTGAAATCAAGGACTACCTTCTGAGTCCTTATCTTAATAAAATCACGTATATATATTTTTCTATCTTTTAAATATAAACTCCACTCTGTTCGTTCGATAAGATAATAGTCAGTTCTAAAAAGTAGAATAATTAACAACGATCCCAAGAAAAATACGACCTTGATATTTTCTCAAAAAAATATTATACTCCTCTGCGATATGTACTCTTGCCTTAATCCACAGGATATAAGTATGTAAAAAGAGATAGACTTATATACGTAAAAGATTATATAACACCAAATCTATCTTCTTTAAAACAAAATATACTTATCAAGCTTTTTGGCGCCGTTGCCGGGGAATTCGTTTATATGTGTTAATATTTGAAAATAAAAGAATGCTATTAATTCTCTCTTTTCTTTTTTTTTTGTTATTTAAAAACCTTAGTTTTTATAAAAAAAAACAAACAGAAAATTTCCTGAATTTAAAACTTTGTTTTTATAAAACCTAACTTTTTATTAACAAGTTTATTAACCACTAATAAATTCTAAAAAAAACAAAAACATAAAAACTATTTGAACGTATATTATATAAAAATTTTCTTTTTAAAAAACTAGTTTATAATAAAAACTTCTTTTTATTAGAAAACCTGTTTTATAAAAAACCTATTTTATATAAAAAAACCTGTTTTTAGTTATTTTCCATTTTAAGTCTTTTCGTGTGTTTGTATTCGTGTGTTTAACTTAGTTTTTTTTTACTTATTTTTTTTTCTTAAAAAGTCTTTTTTAGTGTATGACCCGCAGAATTCCATCTGATTTAACTCTTGAACTTGATCCTGAAATCGATCGCACCATTCGCAGGCCCCTCCGATCTCTGAATCAAGAGCTCGTATTAAATCTAGAAGAGTCCGTAGGCACCGCACACGTACAATAAATGGCAGCAGAGCAACAACAATTGCCAGAGGTGGTCCCCCAAAGGACCATGTCTTATTATGCACGACCCAATTTAGATGACACCGGGTCTAGTATCGTTCGTCAAACAATTGCTAATAATAACTTCGAGATTAAATCGAGTATAATCCAAATGATTCAAAATTCTGTTCAATTTGATCGATTACCCGACGAAGATCCAAACACGAACTTGTCCAACTTCTTAGAAATATGCAACACATTTAAGATAAATTGCGTCACTGGTGATGCCATCTGTCTTCGCTTATTTTCTTTTTCGCTACGAACGAACGCTAAACAGTGGCTAGGTTCTCTCCCCAGAGGATCTATTACCACTTGGGCTGAATTCACCGAAAAATTCCTTACAAAGTATTTTCCACCTACAAAAACCGCACGTCTGCGTGCGGATATTTCTTCCTTTGTGCAAGGCGAGTCCGAGTCTCTTTATGAGACTTGGGAACGTTTTAAGGAATATCAACGTCGGTTTCCACATCACGAACTGCAAACTTGACTCTAGGTACAAATATTTTATAATGGTTTGAATATTCAAACCAGGCAAGCAATTGATGCTGCCGTTGGGGGCAGGCTCAATAACAAAACCCACGAGGCCGCTCAAACCCTCTTTGAGGAAATGGCCATGAATGCGTACCAATGGAACGTGCCATGGTCACGCCCTAAACAAGCTAGGATTTATGAGCTCGACACTTCTTCTATTTTAGCACTCCAAGTAGAAAATTTAACTAAACAATTGGCAAGAATATCTGCTTCCTCCGCCACAACTACTTGGAATCTGAATATTAATATTATTGAAGAAATCGATTATATGGGGAACTCTTATAGACCTTCCTATAATCCTAATATTAACTTAAATAATAATTCTTATAATCCAGGATATAGGAACCATCCTAATTTTTCTTGGAGCAACCCCAATAATGCTCAACGCCCTCCGATTGCAAATCCAAGTGGATTTGCACCGCAACCCCCACAACCACAAACACCACCACCACAACTGCACCAATTTAGGCCAACCCCGATAGAAGACATATTTACGAAATATGCCAGTATTAAAGCGTCCAATATCCAGAACCTGACCGGATCAATTAAAAACTTAAAAACACAAATTTGAGAAATTTCAAAAATGCTATCGGAACGCAAACCTGGTAATTTTCCAGGAAATACGGAACCAAATCCGCGGGATACTGGCCTTTCCAGTAACCCATCAAGTTGATAAGCCGTCAAACTACGAAGTGGCAGGGTGCTACCACCACCCGTTAGGGTAGAAAAAGAAGCTAAAGTTAGCCTTCCTACACCACTTCCCGTTACGTCTCTGCCTTTTCAACCCCCGCGAATTTCTTCCCCACATGTTGTTTTACCTTATCCATCTAAATTAAAAGATGAGCGAGAAGATGAACAGTATAAAAACTTTCTAAAAATGTTAAAACAAATTCAAATCAATATACCTTTATGCGAGGAAATTGCACAAATGCCTAAATACGCAAAATATTTAAAAGCGTTACTTTCAAATAAAAAGAAACTCGAAGATATTTCGAGAGTTTTCCTTAACGCCGAGTGTTAATCTGTTTTATTACATAAATTACCCCCAAAATTAAATGATCCGGGACTATTTTCCTTCCCGTGTCTCTTCGGTAATCTATTAATAAAAGATGTGTTAGCAGACTTAGGTGCTAGCATAAATTTAATGCCCTACTCGCTCTTTCAAAAACTAGGATAAGTAACCCAAGCCCAACTAAAATTATCATCCAGTTAGCAGATCATTCTATTAAATATCCAATAGGGATAGTAGAGGATGTCCTAGTCAAGATAGACAAGTTTATCTTCCCGGTATACTTTGTTATACTTGACATAGAGGAAGACGCCGATGTTCCCATAATTCTCGATCGTCCTTTTCTCGCAACCTCTCGTGCGATAATAGACGTAAGAAACGGTATACTTCTCTTACGAGTAGGAGATGACGAGGTTACTATTGATATAGATCCCTCTATAAAAAATTCTTTAATAAACGACAATTCCTGCTATCTTGCGGAAGCCTCTTTTGAGGAAAATGGTTTTCCCTATTCTGATTTACTTTCAATAACCGTAGAAGAATCGGACTTGGCAGACTTAACCCTTTCAAACGAAATGCCTATCGATGACCCTTTAAAACCTTTTATATCCTTAACTTCTACAACTCTAAAAACTCCAACTTCATATGAAAAGCCACCAACCCTCGAGCTGAAAACACTTCCTGCACATTTAAAATACGTTTTCCTTGAAGCCGAATCTAAACTCCCTATTATCATTTCTACCGAATTAAATGATAAGAAAACGTCTGAATTAATAGAAGTGTTAAAATAACATCACCATGCATTAGCATGGAAAATTTCTGATATCCAAGGACTCAACCCATCTTTTTGTACGCATAAAATATTTTTGGAAGATAACCCTCGTAAATCTATCCAGCCCCAACGACGTTTAAATCATAATATGAAGGATGTCGTAAAAGCTGAAGTAATGAAATTATTAGACGTAGGAATTATCTATCCAATCTCAGATAACACATGGGTTAGTCCCATACAAGTCGTTTCTAAGAAGGGCGGTATAACGTTAGTGCCAAACGCTAATAATGAACTAATTCCAACACGTACTGTTACGGGTTGGTGGATGTGCATCGACTATCGAAAATAAAGTGATGCCACCCGTAAAGATCACTTTCCACTATCGTTTATAGATCAAATATTAGAGCGACTCTCGGGTCACTCATATTATAGTTTTCTCGATGGTTATTCTGGGTATTTACAAATTCCTATAGCCCCTGAAGACCAAGAGAAAACAATGTTCACTTGCCCCTTTGGTACTTTCGCCTATAGGCGAGTAGGGCATTAAACTTATCCTAGTTTGGACTTTGTAATGCACCAACTACATTTCAAAGATGTATGCTAGCTATTTTCGGCAAGTTAGTAGAGGACGTTATGGAAGTATTTATGGATGATTTCTCCGTATTTGGAGACTCATTCCATATGTGTTTATATAACCTCGCTCGTGTTCTTCAACGCTGTGAAGACACGAATTTAGTGTTGAATTGGGAGAAATGCCACTTTATGGTCCGCGAAGGTTCAGTTCTCAGTCATAAAATTTCTTCCCAGGGAATCGAGGTCGATAAGGCCAAAATAGAAATAATTTAAAAACTTCCTCCTCCAACAAATGTAAAATCTATTCGAAGTTTCTTAGGCCATGCAGGTTTCTATAGACAGTTCATTCAAAATTTCTCTAAATTAACGAAACGTTAACTCATTATTAGAAAAAGAAGCCCCATTTATATTTGATAGTGAATGCTTAGTAGCATTCAATATTATTAAAGACATACTTATCAACTCTCCTATTTTAGTAGCCTCAGACTAGTCCTTTCCTTTTGAGATCATGTGTGATGCGAGTGATTATGCAGTAGGAGCTGTCTTAGGACAATGAGTAGACAAATATTTTCATCCTATCTATTATGCAAGTAAAGCTCTCACATCCACACAAAGCAATTACATGACCACGGAAAAGGAACTACTGGCGATTTTATTTGCATTTGAAAAGTTTAGATCTTATATCTCGCTATCGAAAGTTATAGTTTTTACGGATCATTCTGCTTTAAAATATTTACTAACTAAGGAAGATGCAAAACCCTGTTTATTACGTTGGATTCTCTTATTACAAGAATTTGAGTTATAGATCCGAGATTAGAAAGGCACAGAGAATTTAGCAGCCGATCATCTTTCTCGACATTGAAGATAAATTACCAGAATAAAGTCTGCTCGCGCTCGAAAAGGTTACAAACGCTTCTACTCCTTGGTTCGCAGACTTGGCTAACTATTTAGTAGACCGAGTCCTTCAAAAAACTTTTTCAATTCAAGAAAAGAGGAAATTCTTTTCATACTTGAAAAACTACTTTTGGGAAGACCCGTATTTATTCCGAGTCTGTGCCGACCAAGTAATTAAAAGATGTATTTCGAACGAGGAAGGACTAAAAGTACTACGACACTGCCACGAAGGACCAACCGGCGGACATTATCAATCAAACCGGACTACACGTAAAGCCCTTGAAGAAGGATTCTTTTGGCCTACTTTATTTAAGGACGCTAAAAAATTGGTAAGCATTTGCAACCGCTGCCAACAGTCAGGTAACATTTCCCGTCGGGACGAAATCCCCCAAAACTTTTACTTAGAATGTGAAATTTTTGATCTGTGGGGCATAGATTTTGTAGGCCCTTTACCTCCTTCTTTTAAAAATCATTATATTTTAGAAGCGGTCGATTACATTTCATGGTGGGCTGAAGCGCAAGCTTTTCCCACTGCTGATGCGAGAGTCGTCGTTCAATTTCTGAAAACCTTATTTTCACGTTTTGGCATGCCTAGGGCTATAGTTAGTGATCGAGGTACTCATTTTTGTAACACCCAGATGGCTAAAGTGTTAGCCAAATATGGAGTTACTCATAAACTCGCTACCGCTTATCACCCCCAAACAAGCGGCCAAGTGGAGGTAGTCAATAGAGAACTAAAGCGCATATTAGAAAAGACTGTAGATACCAATCGAAAAGATTGGTCCCTCAAATTAGATGATGCACTTTGGGCCTACCGTACAACATTCAAAACTGCGATCGGTTGTACACCTTATCGTTTAGTATATGGAAAGGCATGTCACCTACCTGTAGAATTAGAACATCGCACATACTGGGCGCTAAAATTTCTTAACTTAGATACAAACTTTGACGCCGAACAACGTAAATTTCAACTCAATGAACTTGAGGAATGACGTGCAAACACCTATGAAAATAATAAATTTTATAAAGAGCGATCTATGTTTTATCATGATAGGAAAATAAAATTTCAAAAATCTTTTTCACCAGGTGATCTTCTCCTACTATATAACTCACGCCTTAAATTATTTCCAGGAAAATTAAAATTCCGATGGACCGGACCGTTTACTGTTACACAAATCTGGCGATATGAGACCATTATTATTTCGAACCCTAAACTAGGAACTTTCAAAGTTAACGGGCACCGTTTAAAACTATATTTTACTGGGGACCCTTTTCAAAAAAAACCTGAAACCCTAACACTACTCCATAACCTCGAATTATAAATTTACTTGTATATTTCCATCTTTTATGCTTTTGTATATTCTGTACATATTTTTCACTTCATACCTATGCCTAACATAAGTATAGGGGTGCTTTTAGCTGCAATTTTCTTCACTTGTATGTTATATTTTTCCTTTTAAAATAAAAACATTATTTATTTTATTTGTCATCCAAACCAAGTAAAAACAACTTTCAAAACCATACTATGTATATATATTCCAAAAATCTTAGTTGATAAATGCAAATTATTCAATTTTTAAATATATTACTCTTTCTTATTACTAGATAGATATTAATATCTGGAATAAACTTGTAAACCCTATCTTGTAAAGTTTCATTACAATCAGAGTTAGTTTTTTAGCAAGCCTGCTTTAATATATCAAAAGAAATACATATATATACTATAGAAGCTATCATATTTTGTTCACCGAACAATTTTAGACTGTAATTATCATTACTTCAATCTTGTTTAAAATATAGAAAATATCAAGCTATTACCATTGCTCTCAAAATTTTTTATCAAAATTATTTTTACAACCCCCTACCTATTATTTCGCTTCGCATGTTTCTTTACGCACACAAGCATCTAGGAGTATGTGCTCCTAGAAAAGAAAAGATCTTATGTCCATGGGAATAAAAAAAATCCGTAAACATAGACATGCAATAAATGTTAAAAGACCATTTGAAATGGAGTATGTGCTCCTAAACATATGCATTGGATTAATTCAAAGTTCAGTTCTACAAAGTTTTTTTCTATTTTGGAAAATATTTTCCTAAAATAGTTGTAACAATGCATGAATATGAAAAAAAAAGGTGAGAGGATAAAATTCATCACGTCATACAAAGCCTCTGTATGGGCAAAACCACCAAGTTGATATCCCCTAAAAACCACGACAAAACTGAATTAATTTTGCTTAAAATTTTGAGAGAGCATAATTAATAGGATGTAATTTTTCAACATATCTCATGCAAGATATAGTAGACATATAGCCAATCTATCCTTGTTATATCTGATTTTAATATATGCTTACTATTTGTTTTCAAAAACATTTTATCGCTATAAATTCTAACTCTGGTATCAATGATATATATATATATACGATAACATTTAACTCTTTATTCACCGGATTTTTATACCTGTTTTATCTTGAAGAATTAAATTGATAGTAAATAGAAACTTTGACAAATTGATCATTTACGCAACTCCTACTTTTGCTCTGGAATAACAAAACATAAGTATGGGGGTATTTGATAAGTGATAATTAATACTCATTTATTAGTATAGTTTGAATATCATTTTGTACGTAAATAAGGAATTATTTATGTAAATTAAGGAATAAATGATTTGTTTTAAATTTTATCCTTTAAATAAAATTATGTAGAAATTAATACTGTATTATCACAAAAATGAATTTATTAAAGTTAAATAAATATATATATAAGTTATGTATAAAATTAGAAGTAATATATTTAAGTTAACAATAATTATTTATAATATTAAATATAAAATATAATATGACTTATAGGTATATATATTAAAGATAAAAAAAATATGTTTTATAAAATATTGTATTAAATAATTATAATAATATATATAAAGTTAAGGGGAGCTTTAGTGAATTTAAAATAATTAATTTAAAAACTATAAAATATAATTAAAATAATATATAAAATATAAAGTTTAAATGTATATATTATTAATTAAAATTAAATATAAAATATAAAGTTACTAAATCTAATATAGTTTATATTTACAATGTGTTTGTGTTTATGCAGATATGATCAACTAGCCTTGTGGAGTGGGAGCTATGTAGAATTTCATGAAGTCAGAGGTTCAATTCCAAGTGAAAGCATTTTGTGCCAATTAAATCAACCCGCCAGCTGCCTGCTCGACCCGCCAACCCGCCAGCTGCCTGCTCGACCCACCTACCCGCCAGCTGCCTGCTCGACACGCCAACCCGCCAGCTGCCAGCCCGACCCGCCATCCTTATCCAGCCACCAAATCAGCTGCCAGCTCATCAAAAACTGCCACTTGTTAAGTTATCCAATAACCAGCTGTCCCACAAGCTGTTTTGCAGCTTTTGCAAAAGCTGTTTGGCAGCTTTTCCATAAGATGTTTGGCAACTTTTCCAAAAGTGCTTTTCCAAAAGCAATTTTTTCCTATAAAATGGCGGGCCGGGCTGAGTAGATTTATTCAAACACTAGCAGCTTCTTTATGAACTGTTAGGACTCCCCAGCTCTCTGACAAGGACTTAGTAGTAGCTTTCAAGTATTCAAAAGTTCTGTAAGTTGTAATATTTTAGCTTTCTTTTCAGTTTTTTAGAAAGTTGTAATAATTTTTCGGACTTTATAAAATAGACTCTTCAATTTCAATTCTGAGTACTTTAATGCTATATTTATAATTTTACTTTCCTTTATTTTTTCATACTATCCCGAATGAAAGGCGAAGCTCTGTTTATGTCCTGGATTAAGATAGCGTGAAACTGCTTTCAAAATAATTTTCAAAACCTTATTATTTCATACTATCCCGAATAAAGGGCGATGCGAAAGCCTATGACCTAGATTAAGATAGTCCGAAAGCTTTTCAATATTTTAGATTTTACTACCCTATCCCGAATGAAAGGAGAAGTGAAAGCTTAAGTCCTGGATTAAGATAGATAGGTAGATATTATTTTATGTACTTTATACCTCCCCCATCCTGAGAAGAGGCTAAGAACCCTTAGCACTTGGTCAAGATGAGCTCTGGGCTGGATATTATTTTCAACTATTTCAACTCTACTTTCTAGTTATCCTAACTAGGGTTTTCTGTTAATTGATCATATACCAGGTGAAGAGACACTACGTTTACGTTAACCCATTTTAAACACAAGCCTCCCCGATCGTACTTTTGAGTCAGTGATGCTACCAAAGGGACCCTCTCGTTAAGTTAGGAAATTAAGAAATAAAGTTGTTCTTTAATACTGAATTAATATTCTCTCAAAGTACTTCTGAAATGAAGGACTACCTTCTGAGTCCTTATCTTAATAAAATCACGCATACATATTTTTATATCTTTTAAAATCAATATATATGGACATAACGATTGCATGTGCGTGATCATGGGTGGGTCATTATGTTGAACGCATGTCATGACACTTCATTGCATACACAAAGATCCTCATTGTATAAGTTTGTATTGGCACTCCTATACGATAAGTTACTTACTACTAAACAAGCCTCAACTTATATGCTTGTATAAGCATTCATATATGTTGAGTTACTTACTATTATAATATTATACTCTCATGCTGCTGTAGATGATAGAATTGCTGGAATAAGCTATTGCTCATTTATTACACTACTTTACATACATAGTGATATACCACCTGCTTGTACCTATGTTCATATATATTGTACCCTATTCCTTTCTCTGTCTGGTGCCGAGGAGTCGTCGGGGGAGCGGTTGTGAAGCCACTTAGTCTTTATGACTAACGGTTGATACGTCTTCCTTTTTAGGAGGAAACCCCTCAGGTGGAGCAGCAGGTTATGCAGCCAGACTGCAAGGCCAGGATGATAGGGCCTGAGGGGACGGTACCGTCACTACTGTCGGTTACTGATATGAGTGTGAGTGGTTTTTGTTGTACCCTTTTTGGGAAAACTATTTACGTACTCTGATATTAGAAGCTTGTTGTAGCTTCTCTACTTTTGATATATTTTATGGACTATATGCTTGGTGTGGATTTGACTTATGTACTGTTATATTTTGGTTGGGTTTGTAATGTGTGATATTGGTTATAGCCGGCAGAATAGGCGTCTTAGGGTACAGGCAAACCCGAGTGTAAGTGTTACCACAAAGCGGCTATTCTGGGCATAAGACCCCTCTCGTCCCGTATTTTGTGTTCCGGGAGGGGGGTCTTACAAATGGTATCAGCATGCTACGATCCTTAACTGAAGAAGTCATTCAACAATGGTACCACCACCGTTCATTTAGTCAGTTTGTAGACATTCTGACTTAGCGGAAGCAGTGGTGTGCCCATATGTAATTCACACTAAGTTTGTCCATCTTTTACCTTAGATTAGCCGACCTAACCTTAAGTTAGTACCATATGTTATTCACACTAAGTTTGTCCATCTCTGACCTTAGATTAGCCGACCTAACCTTAAGTTTGTACCTTACATGTAGATCCCAGTACATGTTGAGCCGGTGAGGGGTACCGCCGCCCTGTCCATACCTACACAATTCCAACAATCAGAGCTGGGGCAGACGCTCAGAGCTATCTTGGATGCCTTAAGGTCCCAATCCCAGCAAGCCCTTGTACAACAGCAGGGTCCGGGATCTACTTGGTTAAGCACTTTTCTAGCTCTCTCCCCTTCTGCTTACCTTAGGACGGAGTCGACAGTACGAACAGAAGAATGGCTCGACACTGTACAAGAACTGTTGGCAGGTGTAAGGAGCCCAAAAACATGGAGGTTACCCTTGTAGTGACACTCTTAGAGCTGCATGCCAAAAGGTGGTGGAAGTCCCTCATGGGATCTACTTTTCAAGGACGGGTGTACACGGATATCAGTTGGAGCAAATTCTCTGAAGCCTTTTTAGAGCATTTCATCCCCTCGGCCGCTCGGGATAATCTTGAAGAGAGGTTTTTGCAACTAAAGCAAGGGTCCAAGTCGGTGATAGAATACCAATGGGAGTTTCAGCACTTGGTTAGATTTGCTAACTCTTATGAGTTGGATGATAGAGGATACGCAAAACGATTCTACAAAGGCTTGCGAGACCCCCTGAGGCAAGCCCTTTTATTTATAGCGGACTCCAGTCTAGCCAAGATTATTGACATGGCATAGAGGTTTAAAGAGGACCTCTCGGGAAGTGGTAAGAGAATGTTGAAGGCGTGATGGAAGCCGGCCCCAGCAATTGAAGGAGATTTGATAATAGAGGAGGAAGAGGATATCAAAGAGCTGGCGGATGTTTACATCGGAATTTTAGAATGGAGCGCCCGGTTCCGCAACCGCCAGCATTGACTCCACCTCAACAATTTCAGCAACCCCCATGCTTAGGCTTTTGCTATTCCAGAGCAAAAGAAAGAGAAATATTTATAAGACATTATAAAATTTTCAAATAAACTAAAAATTTATTTACATCAAAATCTAGCCAAAAGTAAAATTTAGGGATTTAAGAATCAAGTCCTAAATTATGAAATTAAAGTGAAAAGAGAGAAGAATTTAGCCAAAAATTCTCTAATAAATTAACTAGCATTTAAAATGGAGTAAAGTACAAACAAGGTTAGATTGGGATTATGAAAACCATGACTTAAAAGAAACTTAAGGAAGAAGACAACCTACTACTTATGCTCTCCACATATTTTAATTTAAAAACTAAGACAATGATATTGGCTAAGGGGTTTGGGGAGGAAATTAAACATGAAGAGGTCTTTGATTGGAGGTGATCATCATTTTTTTTTCACACCCCACACAATATTTTTACTTTTTGAATAATATATATGTAATACCAGGAAATGATGGACTAACATCCTATCACTTCCCCCGACATATATGAACTTTTTAATTCCTCTCTTCATTAGGGTTACATATGCGTACCAAAGAATAAGGAACTAACATCTCCTTATTCCCATGACATATGATCTAACAAATAAAATAAAAAGGGATTTGGGTAAGGATAGGAGTTAAACAAGATTTTTAGAAAATAAACTAAAATACTAGAGAGCAACTACTAGTAGAATGTGATTTCCTAAGAATCTAAAAGCATGAGGCAATAATAATCCAAAATTGTTTAGCAAAATTACTACAAATTTGAAACTATTTAAAATAAAAGAGAAAAAGTGCTAAATAAATTACTCTAAGCAAATTAAACCATAAGATGATTCTCAAAACAAAATCACTAAAAGTTAAATTTACCTAAATATGATGAAATAAAGATTAGCAAATAAAAAATGCTTATAAACTAACTCAAACTAAATTTCTGAAAATAACAAAAATCTAAGCATGAGGTTTATTATATTTTGATTTTTTGACATTTTTTCATTTTTTTGGGTTTTGAGATATTATATTTTTTTGGAATTTTTGATTTTTCTAATTTTTTTGGATTTTTGATAAGGCTAAAAAAACAGTATTAAAAAAAACTTAAAAAAAACTATACTAAACATTTTATTTTTTTTTTGAAAAGAAAGAAAAAAGAAAACAACAAAACCCTCCCCCATGCTTAAACCTTTCATTGCCCTCAATGAAAAATAAAAAAAAACAAGAAAGAAAAAGGAAGAAGAAGGGGGAGGGGGAATACAATAAAGTAAAAAAAAAAAGAAAACGACTTCCCCAGAGTCATGAGGCCGAATACAGATGTCGCTCCCCCATGCTTGAGCTGGACACCGGCTCGGGCCTAAGGAAGAGATGAAATGATGGAGCCAAACGAACCGCCGGGGGTTTTATTCCTGCAAAACAAAAAAAAAAAAGAAAGAAATAAAAAGGATAAGTAAGGGGTGCCTCCCAAGAGCGCTCTCTATTTAACGTCGGCTGAGCCCGGCGTTATTTGTTAGCTAAAGGGAAAATAAAAACTAAAGTGAAGAGGTAACTCCCTAAGTATGCGCTTAGGGGAGTAAATTTAAAAAAAGAAAACTTGATGAATCGCACAGACTTGCGGTGGGATCTTCAAGGGAATGACGCCCAAGAATGAACGGACAGAGTTATAGAAGAACTCCACCGTATGTAAAGCGGGAAAGAATGGGTCGTCAAAAGAAGAAGAAAAAAAAGAAGATGAAATAGAAAGAGGAATAAAAGAAGTAGAAAAAGAAATTTCATTATCGGAAATTTCACAAGGAGAAGGAGAATCTTGTGAAATTTCAAGAGAAGAAGGGGTAGAGAGAACTAAAGGAGAATTATCTAAAATAAAAGAAGAAGAAAAAGACTCTCTAGAACTAGAAAAATTTGGAATAGTTAAAAATTTAAGCAAAGTGGAATCACAAACGTCTTCAGAAGGAGAAATAGGAAACGTCTCGTCATCCTCAACGGGTAAGAAGCACACCGGAATATCCATAGAGGTGTATTCCAAAGGAGGAAAGAAACAATCCGGGATATCCGAATAGTTATCCTCCTCGAGAGGAACAAGACAAGTCGGGATATCCGGTGACTCAAGAAATAGGAGGAGACGGAGAAGAAGACGAAGAAAAAGATGCGGCCTCACGAGAAAGACAATCCATAATGGTCTTGAAATGTGAACTAATATTATTAATAGAAGTTTGCAATTCAAGATACCCATTATCGATAGAATTAAAATTAAAAGTAGGAGGCGCGGCGCTTTGCGGGGCAAAATCACGCGAAAAAAAAGACGGGCTTCCCGTCTCCCAAGATGGATAAAAATGAGAGTACGGGTCAAATTGGCCACTTTGACCCGCTCCAGAAAAATTGAAATCAAAAGAGAGAGGGGCTCCCGAAAGACATTCCGAATAGAAGTGGTCGGGCGACCCGCAAAAAGCGCAAAAATAAGATGATTCCATAAAAAAAAAACTGTTACAAAGAAGAAAAAGAAAAATTAATTTTTTGATTTGTTTTTTTTTTGATGTTTTTATATATTTTTTTGAAAATAGATTTTTTTTAATGGATTGGCTCTCGAACTTCCCAAGGGCTACCCGGTGGAGGGTTCGCAAGGTACTAGGTAAAATGGTGGCGCTTAAAGCCCCTTACCCTTTTCGAGAGATTTTAGGTTGGGTAGAAATAAGATGAGGTGGGTGGATTATATAATAATAATAATAATAAAATTTTTTTTGAATTTTTGTAGAAGTGATAAATTCGATGCTTTCGTAATATTGCCAAAAACGTCCCCGGCAACGGCGCCAAAAACTTGATAGAGAAAATCGTATTCTCTAATCTATACTCGATTAAGGCAAGTGTACCTATCGAAATATAGCATAGGATATGAAAAATATCAAGGTCGTATAAAAACTCGGTGCAGGCAAGTACTATTACTCACAATGAATCTATTATTCTACCAAACGATTAATGAGTTTTGAAAATGAAAATAAACTAAGTTAAAAAGAGAAAATAAATTATTAAGAGAAAAGTGCTCGATCGACGATTCACTTTGAAATAAATTAATGGAATAAATTAGTTTAGCATTTGTAAATCTATTAAGACCGTGACGGATCCGATATTAGGAAGTAATCTCGCTAGAGCATTAAATCCCCTAACTTATAGACGTTTCGACCGAAATCTCTTTCAAGTCAAAAAGGCCTAAAGTCGCATTATCGAGGTGACCCGCACTATTAAATTTGACTCCAATCCGGAGGATTTACGTCATCCTATTTCTAGGGGTACGTTCAACTCCTTCCTTCCTTGAGTGATCTTTCAAATCAATGAGTCTCTCAACTTCTATGAATTGAGATCGGATGCCTACTACCGTATACTGGAATACGGAGTCGACACAAAATAAATCAAGGAAGGATCAAAAATAGAAAGAAACAAATGCAAACAACTTGAGGGATCCATCTGTGATGCGTCTGGGAGGAGGAGTTCAGTCTTGCATCGGGGATGAGATAGTTACTATCACCCATGCCGACCTGGAGACGAAGTACGTGTGGCCATCCAACCTTCCATACTTGGATGTTGTAGAATCCTTCAGGACAGCACGGGATTGGAGAGTGATGAACGAGGTTCTCCATGGAGCGGAGGGGCGTCCTGACTTTTTCACTTCGGTGGACACACTCACACCAGTTGCTCGGATAATTCAGGATATCCTCCGCCATTCGCTGATGTTCAAGGCAGGAGATACTCAAAAGGTCACGGCTCAGCTATCCATGGTGACCTATCACATTATAGCGCAGAAGCCATTCAGCGTTTCAGATCTCATCCTGTCTATCATGAGGTATACTTTTCGCCTCAAGTCCCCCGATCGTCAGCGGGTAAATACACTCCCTTTGGGAGGAGTCATCCAGACCATCCTGAAGATCAAGTACCCGACCATCGACTGGACCTCCTATCCCATTGACATCGTTCCTCAGGTCTATCATGTAGGAGAGATACCGGCTGCTTCACGGGTGCGACCACAGGTGCCACCTCCGGAGCCATCGGTACCCCGGTCGGGATCTCTTCGCGAGGCAAGTCGTGGAATTCATAGCCTCATGGAGGAGCAGGGAAAGGAGATCAAAGGCATGAAGAAGATGCTTAAGAAGATCATGACGAAGCTCAGCATTTCTTCAACATCCTCTGATGAACAGGCGTGATCCCATTTTTCTTTGTACCTTTTCGAGTTTTTAGATTTATGAACAATTAAAAATTGATGTAATAATACAGGTACCGGCCCGAACATTTTTCTTGAATGTTTTTGGTTTCATTTTATGTGGGCAATTTAATCTCTATTTTGTTATCACTTGATTATGCGTGAAAAGTGGATTTTGATCAGTATTAATTTGCTCCTAAGCTCTTTGAGTCCCGCACAACTAAAACAGACGTACGATGTGAAGTAGGAGATAGTCATGACGTGATCAAGTGTGTCATTCTACTTCACTAACGGGACATACTTAGGAGTTGAGAGGTTTGGGTATCCAGAAGGAGCCGAGAATGACTTTCCTTTTGGGAACCCAACGATGTTGTGATACAGTTGAACCCGGTGAAGGAGGGTTCGCCCGGTCTATCGGACTGGGCGTGCTACGTCGCGTGACTGGTCTCCATTCATACTTTGGTTTGATGTTTTTCTTATGTTGCAGATTCTCTTTTGGATGTCTAGGAGTCCTTACGTGAGAGATTGTGGTTGGGCACAATTGTCTTTGTGAATTAATCATGTTGAGATTACTTTCTGACATGAAATACTTCTTGTTACCATACTGACTCATAGCATAAAGACTTTTTGAAGGATATCTGCGTTCAATTGGTTTTGTAAATGGAGTAGTTGGTTTTCACCAGTGGATATGATTTTCATATTTGAGGTTTTCACTCGCGTTGGCTTGAAGTTTACTACTCCCTTTGATTTTCCTAACTGACGTGAGTGAGCTTGTGTTCAACGTGCGTTTGGAATTTTCTTGATATTGCACGTTTATGTGTTGAGAATTTTTCTTTAAAATTTCCTTAAGCACGTTGATTTTCGTTTCCAAATCTTCATTTCTCTGTTTGAGATTTGTTCTCGCTTTGGTGTAGGCAGTTGTGCTATTCTTGAGTATTGCGACTATTGAGTTAATGTGGGCTTCATACTTATTTCTATATTCTTCGAAGACCTCACTCATCTCAGTGATTTCAACTCTATAGTCCACGCACTTAGCACACTCCCCCTTTGACGCTAAGTTTTCTAGAAACAGTTTCTCATTTTGTTCTCTTAGAGAAATGCACTCTTTCTCTTCCTCCTCACGTTTCTCTTTTAACTTCTCACAATTTATACACAGTGTAGAGTTGTCCTCTAAAGAGCATACAGGAGAACTAGACACGACAGTGGAAGATTCTACACAAACATTTGCTTTTAAAAGGTTATTTTCCAAGCGTAGTTTTGAATTAATATTTTTCAGTTTCTTAAGTCTACGCCTATTCATATTCAGCATATTCAATGTATAAACAGACTTGTATACACGGAGAGAGTTTGAGTTTCTTACAGCGCTCTTGGACGAGGCAAGATTTGAACACAAGGTTCCTTTATCATCTTCCCCTTGGCTCTTCTCGTCCAGTGACAGATGTTCATCTCCCCTCTTGCTTGACGTGTCTGTCTTGACTTCCTCCAAGAGTGCATCTCCATTTGACTCGTCACTTGGATCTATAAGAAACTGCTCGAAGTCATTATCTGCAGGATGAGAACTATAAGTAGACTCAAGATATTCCCATATCTCATATGCAGTGGAACACATGTGAATGCGTTTAAAAATTTCTTGACTAAGCCCACAAAACAAACTGTTCATAGCCTTGGCATTTAAATAACACTCGTGCTTATTTAGGCTATATGGGGGCTTGGTACAAGTAATGTTCCAAACTTCTACATCCGTTAGCATAAGGAATTTTCTCATTAGAGTTCTCCATTCGTTATAGTTCACTCCTATAAAGAGAGGTGGTGCAAACACATTTTCGGTGTACAATTTTTCATCCCCACTCATCAGTCCATGATGGAGGTTGGCCATTATTCCCGGTGGTGAAACCGTTTTGGAATAACCTGCCTCTGATACCACTTGTTGGATCTTGTAGCCAACCTTAGAGGGTGGGGGGGGTGAATAAGGTTCGACGCGTTTCTTGAAATTTAAGTTTTAATTTGTCCACAGAACCAGAGCTTAGGAAACTACTGCAGAGCGTTGGGTAACCAATGTTCTGCGGTACGTTATTCACTCTTTTCTTGTACAAATTAGCTTGTGCGCACACACGTGAAACTAGACTTATCATTCACAAGTAAACATAAGAGGCAATGATATGAAGAAAATATCTCATGTGAATCATTAAGTCACACACAATGTTACACTTGTAATTAGGATTGATTTAAAACATGTTTACACACAATACATACAACTTGGATCTCCATGACGCCGGAGATCAGAGGCGGTGAATAAAACTCTTGGGTTTTCTATACCGACCCAAAACCCGGACCGGTTGGCTCTTCACTTTCTCTCCGAAAGGTCTTAGAGCCGCTCTTCACCTTCACACCCGGAAGGGTCTTAGAGCCGCTCTTCACTTTCTCCCCGAAAGGTCTTAGAGCCGCTCTTCACCTCCACAACCGGAAGGGTCTTAGAGCACTGCTAGATCCCCGATCTAGACGCCCCAAATCCCGGGACGATTTTCCACGGAATCCAACCCGGATTCCGACGACCTTCCCCGGTCGATTTCCCTTACCACTTACAACAATAGAAGAAGAAAAAGATACAAAAATAGATTACAAAATATATTCGTTAAAGTTTAGGTTCTCCCTCTTGAGGAGTTCTCCAGATAGATCTACGGCCGGTGCTTGTGATCTTCGATGGAAAGCACCCGGTCGCTAGACGTAGACGATGCGAAGCCTTGATCGCCGGAGTTCTTCGATCTCGAATGGGAGGAAGAAGCCTTGCTTTTTCTTAGACGAAGATGAGTAGAACGGTCGTAGGAAGACGGCCGAACTTGGTATTCCTGGAGCACTTCGTCAATAATCTCTGGTGGCTTAGGTCTTGAGGAAACGGCGCTGCTTTTTATACGTCTTGGAGAAAATAGACTACCGCCTGCGATAACTCTATCGCCGGGCGGTAAGTTCGCGCGTAACGCCTGCCAGCTGTCTCCACACGTCTCCCGAAACGGCAACTATAACTGCTCATTAAGGAAACTGCCGTTTCAAGAGAGCTATCGCCGGGCGGTAATGGTTACCGCGCCCAGTCAGAGCGATAGCGCCATTTCGCCAAATAATTCTACCGCCTGCGATAAGACTATCGCCTGAGCGGTAGGTACCATCGTCGACGATCGTCCCCTTGATGCACGTCGACCGGATACCGCCGGCGGTAGCGTCCTGTCGCCGGGCGGTAGCTTTTGATTGTCGACGATCCTTCCTTAGCTGATAATTGGGCCGTCGACCATCGAACCGATATGCGTCGATCGAGATGGTTACCGCACTGCGATAAGGTTATCGCCGGGCGGTAGTAACCTTTTTAAGCTCTTCTCCTTTCCTTTCACCTGTCATCCTGCACACTCTATCACACAACCAATCTCATCAAATACAAGCAGGGAGTTGATATTCTCAAACCTAAGGAGTGTGAAACCATGTTCCAACAGAACTCAACCCAGGAATGTCCACTATCTCTATATAAACCATAGTTATATACAAACTCTTAACGGAAGGTACAAAAAATACTAACAAGTTTGCCTTAAGGCCTAACAGTTCCTCTTTTCACAGTATGGATTTCATACATCGGCGCGCAGTCCGGTAACACATGAATAAAACACAACAACATTTTACATAGCCTTCAAGGGCATACAGTAGTAGCAGGGACTTCCGCCCTTCATTTCCCGCTCGTCTCTCCAGCACCTGCACAGGGATAGCTAACTAAAAAGGTAGTAAACAAGGCAACGGTCAGCATTCAGCTGACCAATTTATAATAATCCTACACCTTTCTCGGGGCAGTAGCATTCCTTCCTTGCAGGCATAGCAATGCATAGATAGATATATCATATCTTGTGCTCTCACGCACAATCAATCCATCACAACCGTCAGCCACACGGCCCGACGATCCATGCACTCAGGGCACATTCTTTGTGCACCGGTGAACCAGGGTTAACACCATCGTTTGCATGGTATTGAGCATTTAGTCTTAATGGCGCGTAGGCCAAAGACTCTCATTAAGCCAATGACGAAAGCTCAATGCCTTGACACTATCATGTACAGTCGACATAACGTAGGTACAGATCAACCACCCCCCGTTGCTCAAGTCGCCTTGCCATCACCGAGTACAGTGTACTCGAAGCTACATCTAAAGGCGTGTGTCGGTTTCACCTTTACTGTTCGGCAAGAAGCCTTTTTCAGAGCTCGCAGCTCACACTAGTCATAATGTACACCTAGGACTTGCTTCACAATAGCCATGCTGTCCACCAAGGACTGGCTACACTGTTCACAACAGACTGGCTACACTGTAGCCACAACACAAGCATTACAAGGGTATTTTCCTAGAATTCCTCATTCCAGTACTTCATGCAACTCCCCTTCAGAGGCACAACCCATTGACTCCACAAAATACACGTTTATACGCGGAGTCTTCTCCGGTGCTCAAGATACAACATCACCAATCAAGACCAACCTATCCAGATGGGATTCACACAACATGCATTTCCCAAACTACACATTTCCGGGTCTAGATGCAGACTCAACTAGGTATAGCAACTATCCACCCACGGGGATCACTTACACTTCCACCTTTTGTTAGAGGATCCACTTCTCATGCATAAAGGAGAACTTCACTTGTCCAATAACGAAGATCGTTACCCTTGACGACCGCTTCGGAGCCGTGACAAACTGGCCGGTTGGAAATCATCGTGACGGCCTAGCTTCCACAACAATGGCCTCGGATATCGACTCAAACTGCTGACGCTCCTCTGGCAGTCAAATCTCTTTTCCTTATCCTCCTCCAAGATCTCCCTTCTCTCTTCTCTTTAGAAAGAGAATATCCAAGTGAAGAATTAAATCTTCATTCAAATCCGGGATTAAACCCAGCAGGGAAGAGCTTGGGCCACAGGTTCAAGGATGAAGGAAATGGACGGCCAAGATCTGCCCTCAAATATCTATTTTTTGGCTAACACGGCTTGTGACATGCCCGTGTCACAGGCTGTGTTGCCTAAGCGGTTAAGGAACCGACACTATACAGACCAGGACAAGGGCTTAGACACTCCCGTATCAACACCTGACACGCCCTTGTCATGAGGTACACGCCCGTGTTGAGGGACGTGTCCCTCAATCGGCCCTGGATCAACACTCCCGAAAAGAACATGGATAATGCACATTCTTGTGCCCTTAGCCGTGTGCCAAACACGCCCCTGTGACATGCCCGTGTTACAGGCAGTGTGCCGCACTCGACACAGCTCGGTTACAAACCCGAGCAGGACACGACCTCAGACATACCTGTGTCCCTTGTCGTGTTACCTTGACACGCCTTGGGACACGCCCATGTCCCTGGCTGTATGTCATACTTGAGACACACTCGAGACCCGCACGAGTACCCAGAGATGGACACGCCCTGGGACACGCTCGTGTCCCAGGTCGTATCACCCAGCTTGAACTCCAAATTTGAATTTGGGGTGTTATAACCCTCTCCTCCTTACAATAAATATCGTCCCGAAATTTTCTCACAGGAAGGAATCTTAGCAAGCACTAAGTTATAACTTCAAAATGACCGTTACAACAAAAGACGCACTTTACAATAGTTCAAACAAATAACTCAGGAAAATCAACTCGCATGGTCTTCTCCCGCTCCCATGTTAGCTCCTCACGGCCACAATTGTCCCACCGGACTTTGACCATCCCTATTGTTTTGTTCCGTAACTATTTATCGGCTTTATCCTCGATCTGAATGGGTATAACCTTTGTCATTAGCCCATATTCGACCGGTACGCGATCATTCTCAATCAATTGAGATGGATCCTTGACTTCTTTTCGAAGCACTGAGATGTGGAACACATTATTAAGTCCACTCAATTATGCTGAAAGAGCTAGCCGATATGCAGCTTCCCCAACTCGCTGCACCACTTCAAACAGACCAAGATATCTAAAACTTAGCTTTTTCAATCGCCGAATCCTGGACACGACTTTGAAGGGTTTGATCTTCAAATATACCCAATCACCCATCTCAAATTCCATGTTCCAGTGCTTGGCATTGTTGTACTTTACTTGGCAATCCTGGGCTATCAGTAGCCTCTCCTAAATAGAGCGTATTATCGAGTTAGCCTCTTTGACTTCCTTACACTTATACAGCTTGGATTCGCCAGCTTCTGCACAAGCTAACAGTGTACGACACTTACGACCATATAGAGCTTCAAACAGTGACATACCGATGCTCGCTTGGTAGCTATTATTATAGGCAAACTCAACCATATAGAGATGACCTTCCAATCTCTTACCAAAATCCAGGGCGCACATTCAGAGCATATCCTCCATTGTCCTGTTGGTCCTCTCAGTCTGGCCATCTTTTTGGGGATGAAAGGCCGTTCTGAATGCTAACTTTGTTCCAAACATCTGATTGATTAGCCTTCAATCATTCGACGTGAATCGCCCATCACGATAACTGATGATGCTTCGGGGAACACACTGCAATCGGACAATCTGCTCCACATAGAGTTTTGCCACGGTTTCCACTAAATCGTCCCTCTTATTCGGTAGGAAGTGAGCCACTTTTGTCAATAGGTCTACAATCACCCAGATTGAATCATTCCCGCATTGAGATCTCGGCAACACGTGAACGAAATCCATTGAAATATCATCAAACCTCCACTCTGGAATAGGTAATGGCTTTAGGAAACCACCAGGCTTCTAACATTCCTCTTTGACCAATGAACAAGTTTGACATTTCGCCATATAGTTTGTTATGTCTTTCTTTAATCTTTGACACCAAAATTACTTTTTCATATCCTTGTACATCTTTGTGCTCCCAGGGTGAGTTGAGTACTTTGAAAGGTGAGTTTCATACATCAACTCTTCTCTCAACTTACTCGTACTTGGGACGCACAACCGACCAGCTTTCTGTAACAAGCTGTAATCCCACGAGAACTGGTCATCTGACCCATCCTTTGCATAGAATTGGAGACTTTCATCATGCTCCGTTGCTTGCAGAACCCTGTCTACAAGGTTATACTGTACCTCCATCCAGTTCAAGCATTCATCAGATATGGAATTCTTGTCAACAGAAGAAATCTCTAACTCTTCCAACTCCTGGATAGAACGCTCATCATACATTTGCAACCAACTTGCCTGTACCGGAGTCCTACAACTCAACGCATCAACGACCATATTTCCCTTCCCGGGAGTATAGTGAATATTAAAGGTGTAATCCCCAAGTAACTTCATCCACCTTCGTTGTCGCATATTCAGATCCTTGTGATCCAACAGATACTTTAGACTCTTATGATCTGTATAATAATCCACTTTAATGCCATATAGATAGTGCCTCCAAAATTTTAGCTCAAAGATCACCGATGCAAACTCCAAGTCGAGGATGGGATAATTTCGTTCATGTACTTTCAACTGGCATAAGCCATAAGAAATCACTTTACCAAACTGTAGAAGAACGCAGCCTAAGCCGCTTCCTGAAGCATCACTGTAGATCTCATAGCCATCTGTACCACATAGCGATGTCAGAACAGTCTCTGTGGTCAAACGACTCTTCAGCTCTTCAAAGGCTCGTGCGCACTTCGGCGTCCATACGAACTTTTTATCCTTTCTCGTATAAGTTGTAAGAGGCAAAGCAATCTGTGAGAAGTTTTCCACAAACCGTCTGTAGTAGCCTACTAGTCCAAGGAAATTCCTGACCTCGGCCACTGAAGACATCACTGGCCACTCTCGGATGGCACATATCTTTGACGGATCCACCACTATGCCCTCTCCACTTACCACGTGGCCAAGAAAAGCAATCGATGACAGCAAAAACTCACACTTTGAGAACTTGGCATAGAGCTTATTCCTCCGCAAGGTATGAAACACCAACCGCAAATAATACGCATGATCAGCTTCCGACTGAGAGTACACCAATATATCATTGATTTAGACAATCACAAACAAATCCAAGTACTCTCGGAACGTTCGGTGCATTAGATCCATGAATACCGAAGGCACATTACATAAGCAAAACGGCATTACGGTTAACTCATAATGCTCATAGCGTGTTCCAAATGCAGTTTTGGGAATGTCACCTTCCCGAATCCTCAGCTTGTAATATCCATATTTTAAATTCAATTTGGTATAGATGGTTGATCCCACTAGCTGATTGAACAAGTCATCTATCCGTGGAATGAGGTACTTGTTTTTCTCCGTCAGTTTATTCAACTTACGATAGTCAATACATAACCGTAAACTACCGTCCTTCTTTTTCACAAATAGAAAAGGCGCGCTCCAAGGTTACATACTTGGGTGTATGTATCCCTATTCTATCAACTCTTGCAACTGAACCATCAGTTCTGCCATTTCTTTTTGCACTACGCGATATGGTAAGCAGGCTACAAGTTTCGCACCTAGCACCAACAAAATATAGAAGTCGATCTCCCGCTGGTGCGGTAACCTAGGAAGATCCTTAGGAAACACATCGGCAAACTCCGACACAATCGGAAAATCGCTCACACTGGCCTTTGGCTCAACAGCTTGAGTAAGCATGATGAATAACTCTGCGCCCTTCCACACAGCATTGACAACTTGGAGAGAAGACACCAAGATCCTACCTACTCCTCGCATACCAGCGAACTTAGTCTCAAGCACACTATTTTGTCCCAGTATGATTGCATTTGAATTGCAATCAATAAAGGTACGCTTTTCCGAGAGCAAGTCCATGCTAAATATCACGTCAAACTCCGATATCGGTAGCACAGATGCACTCAAACCAAAATACCGACATCTAATTTGAACATCCAAATCGCACGCTCTATCCGCAAGCATCACACAACCATTTGGTAATAACAACTTTATACTATCTGTCGTCACATGACTCGGTACTCAAATTTGAGATACGAAGTCCTTAGACATAAATGAATGTGAAGCACCCGTATAAAACAGGGCTCTCGCTTGGTTGTTCTGAATCATGACAAAGCCTGTAGCACATGCATTATGCACAAGCGACATAGAAAGTTAGCAATATAAACAAAGAAAGCAATATCTTAAATCGTACCTGTGACGATGTCACTTTGCTTTATAGCCTCATGCTGGCCAAGATTATAAATGCTGGGCTGTGGATGTAGAGAACTCTACCACTGCTTTGCCCTTCTCAGCATAAGACGCGCCCGTCTTCTTTTCCCCCTTTGGCTAAGCAACCAGAAAATCACGGGCTATATGCCCCACTTTGCCACAAATAAAGCAGGTACAAGACTCCTTCTTTGAAGTTGCTCCTTACGTAACTGTCGCAGAAGCTTGCCTAGAAGGCTTTGACCGCTTGCCCTGCTTCTCCTGGTAGTACGATTTTCCAGGGCGGGGTGCCTTGAACTCTGGCTGTGTCACAGCCAAACCCTTTTTACCTTGCAACTGTTTCATGTCCTTCTCCAACGCACATGCAGTATCAACCAATGCCTGAAATCCTTGTTTCACTGCACTCGAAAGCAGGAACCTCAACTCATCCCGCAATCCTTCGTAGAACCGATTAGTTTTCCTTTGTTCATCCGCGATGATTGACCCCACATACCATCCCAAACATGTAAATTCATGCAAGTACGTATCAATGCTACTTTCTCCTTGCGTTATCCGTTGGAACTTATTCTCCATGGCAATGCGTTGTGCAACCTGCAAGTTCTTTACCAAGAACATTTGAGAGAACTCCTCAATCAAAACTTGGGTTAACTTCCTGCCTGCTAAATGGTGTAACTCAACCTCGTCCCATCATAACCGCGCCTCTCCTTCCAACATGAAGGTGACCAAGGTGACTTTCTGACTTTCCTCCAGCCTGATCGCTGTCAATATATGATTGACTCGCGATAACCAATCCTCTTCCTTCATTGGGGATCCCATACCCGTGAACGTAGGTGGATTGAAGCTCATGAATTGCTTCATTTGTCGTTCAGCTGCTCGCGGATCCACAACCTCAATTGGTTCGGGTCTTACACCAACACGATCTACCACAAATGCCGGCTGCTCCTGCCCGGTCTGCTGAACCAATACCGGCTGTGCCTTCCCGGTCGGCTGAATCATGGAAAATAGTGCCTCAGCTACTAAGTGAAATGTTTCTGTAGATGGAAGAGGTGTAGGCACCACAACTGGTGTCACACTCTCATCAGAATGTTGGGGCCAAACTCCCATGTCATGCCCCCTGACACGCCCTCCCCGGGCTTGTCCTCGGGCGTGTAACTCTCATCCCGAAGCCTTCCATCGCATTCAATGCTTTCTACGCTACTACAAGAAAACAGTACAATCACGCCCCCATGACACGCCCTCCATGGGAGTGTCACAGGGTGTGGCACGCCTTTTTCCGACGTCTGATGGATTTCCGACCGCTTATTTTGACATGATGCACTTGTCACGCCCCCTGTCACGGGCGTGACCAAAGGCGTGTTTGACATCGAACCGAGGCAATAATCATTCCCGCCAGAATTCAGCTCCAGAGGTCAACTCCGTGCCTGTCACGCCCCCTATCACGCCCTCCTAGGGCATGTCACAGGGCATGACCAACCCGTGAGAAAACTTTATAAATACCAGGCCATTCCCAGCATTCAGAGCCAACTTTTGGGGAGAGGGGAGGTGCTGCTAGTTCATTTCTTTGGGTTTTAGTATTTTTATTTTCATGTTTTGCTCTCTCTCTCTCTCCCTCCATTACTAGCTTTTAATTTCATGCAATGCACTTTCATTTCTTGTAATCTTTTCTTATTAGTATTGTAGCAGTAGTTAGCTTCTTTTCATGCACTTGTAATCTCCGTTCCTAGTTGTAATCATTTTATTTTTAATAAAATTATAGTTGGTATTTCCTTTTTCTTATTCTCTCTCTTTAATTTTCGTGCACCTTTGCCCCTCTCTTTCCCTTTACCATGATTAACTAATCCTCCTTGTACTCGATCTTGATGATCCGAGGTTCGAGCGATTAAGTTATGATGCTGTAATTTTCCTTTTCTTTTTAGGTTTTAGGCCTTGAATTACTCTTGATTTTTCATGGGCTAGAGGTATATTATCGATATATACTCTCCACCTTTGCTTTCATTCTGGGCTAGCCGAGAGGCCGATAGAATGAAGTGAGCATTCAAAAGTAAAGGGAGTTGTACGCACCCCTCGAGAGAGGCAGACGTAAAAATCTCCCGGATTGGAGTAAAATCAAATAGAGAGGTTCACCGTGTAAAGCGAGCTTTAGGCCTTCGATTTAGACGAGAGTCGGTTGGACCTTCCTAAACTCAGTTGGGCACTACTTTGAGAGAAGCGTGTTCAAGATTTAGGAACCTCCACGGTCAAGGACCTTTACCCTATTAAGCTTAGGTTTATATATTTCCTTTTTAATCGACTCTTACTGAGGTGATTCTTGATCGAGTGCGCCCCTTTATCTCTAGCTTAGTACATTAATTTCGGTTTTTACTTTAGTAATTAATAGAAATTTCAGTTGATAAAATAATAGCAATCTCCTCTGAGTAGAAGTAATCATTACGCCTCAGGGAAATACGACCTTGATATTAATTTTTAGTATCCTATACTATAATCGATAAGGTATGCTTTCCTTTATCGTATATAGAATCGGAAAATATTCTCAACCACCACATCCACCTTCTCTTCTCTCTCTAACCCTCTCTCCACCGATGCGAATTTTTGTATCATGTTTTTTGCACCGTTGCCACGGATTGTTTTGATATTTTAAAAAAAGGATAGCTATTAATTTTATCATTTTGTTTTGTTTTTATCTCTCTCTTTCCCCTCCTTCGCGGTTGATTTACTATTTTTTGTAATGGTTAATCTTTGTTTTAATTATGGAATGTTCAGTCACTCTTACGAGTAGTGTTGGGTAAGATATCCTTCATCCACCCATGATTTTATCCCTTCCGGATCGAATCAATTTGGCCAAATTGATCCGTCCGCGTATTTTTTTTAATGGGGTTACGATGGTTTTCAAACTCCTTCCTACCCTTCTCCTCCGAATTTTATTGATTTTAATTTTTCCGGAAATTTCTTTAATGGACATTTTGATGCTAGCCCTACTTTGAACTACTCAGGGTGGAAACACCCTTATCATTCTTAGGGCCAAGGTGATCATCAACCCATTCCATCACAATATTTCCCTACTTTTTCTCCGCAAGTTTGCGCGCCTCCCATTTTTGATTCTAGCGAAAATGAAGTCATTTTTGATGGTGTAGCATTTGATGCGCGCATCAATGCTCACTTCGAAGTGATTTTTGACACTTTGGCTGCTGAGGCCGCATCTTTTTCTTCCCCTCCTCCTCCTATTTATCATTCGAATGATGAATCTTTGGATATTCTGCAGTTCCTTCAATCACTTGCGGAAGACGATTATTCAGAAATTCCATTGTGCCTTCTACCTCTCGAGGAGAAAACTTCCCCCGATATCCCGATTTTTTTTCAAGTTTTCGAGGAAGACGAACTTTCTTATGTTCGATCTTCCGAGGAGATTGATTTTTCGGATATCCCGGTTTGCTCCCAATCTACCGAAATGATTGATATTCAAGTGGAGCAACCAGATCTTTCTTCCCAACAATTTTCTTGTGATCAACCGTCACCGCCTTCTTCTTTTTCTTCTCTTCCCCCTCCTTGCGAAAATTCCGTTTTCTTTTCTTTTTTTTTTATTTTTCCTTCTAGTTTAGTTTCTAGTTATTCTTCTCCCCATTCTAATAGTTTAGTTTCTTTTTCTAGCATTTTTTCTTTTTCTGAATCATTTTCTTTTTGTTTTATTTAAAAAATAAAAAATTACAAAAAAATATTTTTATTTTCTTAAAAAATGTTTTTGCACTCGCGCCGAAACGCATATTACGCGAGCTGCCATTACATTTCTCGTTTTATTTACCATTTAGCTAACCAAGAATATCGAGCTCGACGACGTTTAAAATAAAGAGCTCTCTTGGGAGGCACCCCTTGCATTTTTTTTTTGTGCAGGAATAAGATCCCGTGTGTTTGTGTCGTTTCTCGCCTCTCAACTTGGACTCAAGCCGATCTTTAGCTCAAGTTTGGGGGGGGGACGTATTTTCCAGTGTCTGGGCATCAAGCGCTAGGGAAGCATCTTTTCCCTCTCTTTGCATTTTTTTTCTTCTTTTCTCTCTCTTCTCACTCTCTTTATACTTTAAACATTGGGGACAATGTTTTACTTTAAGTATGGGGGAGTGTTCCCTTAATATTTAACTTTTGAAAAAAAAACATTTTAATTTATATAAAAATTTTAAAAGGAATCAAAAAAAACATGTATATAATATATTTTTGAAAATTCACAAAAATATACATATATATAAGTTTAAAAAAAAATTCCCAAATTAAATTGAGTTAATTTTTGCCAAATCTATTAGTACCCCGTTACTTTGCATTTTATTTTTTTAAGCTCATGTCTACTAGCTTAGTTAGAATAAATTAGATTAATTTTCTGTTTAAACATGTTAAGCGAGTAGTATGTTGACTCATGCAGTGTTCCTATTTAGGGTAGTATGCTATTTTTGAAAAAAAATTTGAATTTTTCTTCACTTTTCCTTAACCTTTCTTTTACTTCTTTTACTTTTATAAAACCTATCAACCTTTATTTTAATTTTTTAAAATCTTTTAAAACGTTAATTAGTATTAAGTGTAGTAGATACAAACCGGTCTAGACACTTATTATCATTGTTTTCATGAAAGCAAATTTTCTATTTTTAATTTTTTTTGCTTATCCTCTTTTGAAATTTCAAAGCATTACTTTGAGTAAATTTAGGAAGCATGAAAATGATTTAGGCATTTCTTTTGAAACGTTTGAGCCTTTGCACCCCGCCTAACAATATTCGTTGTTAGCCATCTTTGTGCCTTTTCCTTTCCTTTTTGTAGCCCCACTTTTTATTTCACCACAACCAAATAGCTTACCTATATGCACACTTTAAAATTATTTTTGATCTTTAATTACTAATATGCATCTTTTTTTAAAAAAATTAGTTGAAAATCTTTGTATTATCTTTTGCTACAAAAATGGAAATTTTTAAGTATGAAAAAAGAGAAAAAATGAAAAATGAGAAAAATATTTGATGAAAAAAGTAAAAGAAGAGAATAAGAAAAGTGTATTTATTTTGGCTAGCTTTATTTAGGCAAAGCTCATTTTCTTTTTGCTTTAAATGTGCAAATACCCCTCATGTTTATCTTTTTGAAAATCGCACCCTAAAAACCTAAGCCTAACTATACGCCTAATTAAAGCCCTAGTGATTCATGCTTCCTACGTTTACTTTTTAGTGTTGTAGCGAGAAACTAGATTGAGTAAGTGTTTTTGAAAGAAATATTGAACTTTGTCTTGATTTACTATGGTTTTAATTTGTCTCTTAGACTTTAGCAGTGACTCAATGTGCTTTTTACTCATTGCTTTATTAAGTTTTAATTCTGTAAAAATTTAGGATGATTTGTTTTTATATTTAGTAAATTTTATAAAATTTTGTGCTAAGTTAAAGTAGGAATTTTCGGTTCTTTTTCAAAATTTCTCTACCTCTAAATTCTCGTCTTACTCGTTTATAGCATTTTTAAACTTTTCAATTAATCCGCTTTATTTTCCCTTACTCGTAGTCTTTGCTTGAGGACAAGAAAAATAATAAGTATGGGGGAATTTGATGATGCATATTTTAGCTTAATTAATTTGGGTAAAAAATATTATTTTCGCTTTAAATCTCTTCCTTTATGTAATTTTATGTTTCCTTTTATGTAAATATTATAACTAATGTTTATTTTCTGTTTTTGCAGGTTTCAACAAGTTTACGGCCAAAAATCCCCTGTCACGCCCCCTGACATGCCCTCCTTGGGCGTGTAACCTGATCCCGATGTTGAGATCCACCAGAAGGATTTTCCCGCCAAACTCCCATATCACGCCCACTAACACGCCCTCCCCGGGCGTGTCCCTGGGCGTGTCACCCACATTTCGAAGCCTGCCGTCGCATTCAATGCTTTCTCCGCTACTGCATGCAAAAAGTACTGTCATGCCCCTATGACACGCCCTCCATGGCTGTGTGACATGCCTTTTTCCGACGTCTGATGGATTTTCGACCGCTGATTTTGACATGAAGTGCCTGTCACGCCCCCTTGTCACGGGCATGACCAAGGGCGTGTCTGATAACGTACCGAGGCAATCATCATTCCCACCAGAGTTCAGCTCCCGAGGTCAACTCCGTACATGTCACGCCCCCTCTCACGCCCTCCTAGGGCATGTCACAGGGCGTGACTAACCCGTGGGAAAACTCTATAAATACCAGGCCATTCCCAGCATTCAGAACCAACTTTTGGGGAGAGGGGAGGTGCTGCTAGTTCATTTCTTAGGGTTTTAGTGTTTTTATTTTCATGTTTTACTCTCTCACTCCCTCCATTTCTTGCTTTTAATTTCATGCAATGCACTTTAATTTCCTGTAATCTTTTCTTATTTGTATCGTAGCAGTAGTTAGCTTCTTTTCATGCACTTGTAATCTCCGTTCCTAGTTGTAATCGTTTTTATTTTTCATAAAATTGTAGTTTGCAATTCCTTTTTCTTATTCTCTCTCTTTAATTTTCATGCACCTTTGCCCCTCTCTCTCCCATTTACCATGATTAACTAATCCTCCTTGTACTCGATCTTGATGATCCGAGGTTCGAGCGATTAAGTTATGATGCTCTAATTTACCTTTTCTTTTTAGGTTTTAGGCCTTGAATTACTCTTGTTTTTTCATGGGCTGGAGGTATATTATCGATATATACTCTTGACCTTTGCTTTCATTCTGTGCTAGTCAAGAGGCCGATAGAATGAAGTGAGCATTCAAGAGTAAAGGGAGTTGTACGCACCCCTCGAGAGAGGCAGACGTCCAAATCTCCCGTAGTGGAGTAAAATCCAATAGAGGGGTTCACCGCGTAAAGCGAGCTTTAGGCCTCCGATTTAGACGAGAGTCGGTCGGACCTTCCTAAACTCAGTTGGGCACGACTTCAAGAGAAGCATTTTCAAACTTTAGGAACCTCCACGGTCAAGGACCTTGAATGTGAAGGGATAGATACTACTCTAGAGGGGGGGTGAATAGAGTTATCAAATTTTGCACAGACAAAACTTAATAGTCTACCCAACTCCCTTGGAGTGAAGTGCGGAATGAAAAGATTATAGATATAAAGTTAACCCTATAGCCTAACACAAGTGATGTGTACAAGCTCAAGCTAACTGTATTTACAGTTAAGTCTTGGAAAACCTAATCAGCAACTAGCAACCTAGTTATATCTAATCACAGCCACAATGCAGGAATTAAACAATGGAATCCAGACGACACAAGGAAATTTATAGTGGTTCCCCAAACAACTTGGGTACGTCCACTCTTCTACCCACACGGTAGGAATCCACTCAGGTTTTGATCAGGTGCCCTGCCACCAACAGGATCTGCTTCAGGTAGATCCAGAAACCCTTTAGACTTTTGATCAGGTGTCTAAAAACCAAGCACAGGTTTTTGAACAGGTGCCCTGCCACCAAGGGATACTTTTGAAGGGAGTAATAACCCTGTACAGGAGGGGGAAGAAAGTTAAGATGTCTTCTCTATTTTACAAAGATTAGAGAAGCACAAAAACTTGCACTGAGCTAGAATGCTCTAAAGAATCAAGGCTCCCCCTGGCTCAAAGATGTCCAGGTGAAGTCTTGCTTCAGTGCAGAAAACTCTTCAGAAAGTTCTGAAGGAAAAGCTACAGTAAGAAAATAAATAATAAAATCAAAGATCTTCAAGCAGCTATCTTCTTCTTCTTCTTCTTCAAAGGAACTCTGAGTTTGAACTTCCTGAAAGCAGGAGAACTCAGGTGAAGAAGAGATGAAGATCTTAACACTTCTCAGTTAGATGGAAATTGCTGAGAGCAGAAAGCTTTTTCTTGATGAAGGCTTGAGAGCTTGAATGAACAACTTGTTAGCTATTAGCTAGCTTGAATCCTTCTTCAAAGGGTCCTTTATATAACATCAGCAAGCAACGGCTCTCTTCCATTTGAATTATTTGTCTTCTTCTGAGCCTTGAGACCTGGGCTATAAATATCAAGAAGACAAAAACCATCTCTGCAGCAAAACATTCTATAAAAGGAGGAAACCTCTTTCTAAGAAGCTGCAGGCTTAAATCAAATAACAGAAGGACTAAATAAAGTCACATCAGAAATAATCTCTTTATAGCAAAAAGAAGACTTTTCAGTCTAACGGCTATAAAGGGCTGACAACAGATAAAGTAATTTATAATGATAGCTAATAAGACAAACAACTTTATCTTAAAAAGATTTGACTCAGGCAAAAGAGATGGAGCAAATATTGCCTGGTAATTTTATCATACAGCTTAAAACAATGTGCCAGAAAATGTATTAATTAATTAAATATAATAAATAAATACAAAATACAAAGGCAGACAGAAAGCGTCGAACGACCTTCGGAGATCATCGACTGACGCACGGAGATCGTCGAACTATCGGGCAGATAGTCGAACGATCCAGATAGTCGACCTATCGAAGAAGATAGTCGAACTACCCCGGCAGATAGTCGAACTATCAGAGCAGATAGTCGAACTATCAGATAGTTGATCTATCTTGGACAGATAGTCGAACTATCAAGCGCACAGAGATAGTCGACCTATCAAGCAGATAGTCGACCTACCTTAGAAAACAGATAGTCGATCTATCAACAGATAGTCGAACTATCAAAACAAACCAGATAGTCGATCTATCAGCAGATAGTCGAACTATCAGATAGTCGAACTATCAGGACAGATAGTCGAACTATCAAAGACAACAGATAGTCGAACTATCAACAGATAGTCGAACTATCAAGACGAAACAGATAGTCGATCTATCAACAGATAGTCGAACTATCAAAGCGGAACAGATAGTCGACCTATCAACAGATAGTCGAACTATCAGATAGTCGATCTATCAGAACAGATAGTCGAACTACCACGCCAAGCAGATAGTCGACCTATCAACAGATAGTTGAACTATCAACGCAGACAGAGCGTCGACCAACTGATAGACGATCGTCGATCGGCCGATAGACGATAGTCGAGCGGCGTTCGACTATAGTCGAACGAAAAACTACTTAACCAAATTCTCAATCTGGAAAAGTGAGGACTCTACAGCTAGACTTCTAACCATTGACCATAGATATTTCTTGGGTCAAGGGGCACAAAGGAGAGGACTAAACTCAAATCAAAACTAGGGTACCAACAATCTCCCCCTATTTGAGTTAAGTCTCTCAACATCTAAAACATAAAACTAGCTAAAGAGCAATAAAATAATACAGAAAATAGTTAATAATTAACTAGCAGATTATCAAACAGATAAACAAATATAGCACAGCAGTTAATCAAACTATGGATCAACAGAGTCAGGCTTAGATACAGAAGAGCTAGAAACAAAAGAGATTTTCCTTAAAGGATCATCAGATTCTTTCTTTGACAGTTTCAGGTCCTGCGCACCAATGATCTTCAATTCTGCAGCTCTTGGGACTACTACTTCAGGATGCTTTTCCATATATTTTGATGGATCAAAAATCTCAGGATTAACCTGGAACTTTTCAAACTCTTTCTTTCTGTAAGCAGACATGGTAGTTAGACCAGTCGTATCTTTTCCTTCTGCTCTAGCTTTTCTTATTTGAGCTGCTCCAACTACTTCTTGAAAGCGAGCCATCCTAAAGTTAGGATCAAGCTCAGGATTTTCATAAACAGGCTCAGGAGGAGCAGCATCAGATACTTTATCTTGGATAACTAGATAAGTCATAGGAAGCAGACTTAGCAAAATGGTTCTTGCTAGAATTTTAAAACAAAGTAAACTATTTACCTTTTGAAACAGTTTTCTCAGACTGAACTGGTGTTGGAGATGGAATTTTTTTCTTTGGAGAAGGAGGAGGGGAAAAGGTTGGTCTTTGAATCACAGCCTCCTTCACTTGTCTTTGAGAACCAGAAAACGATTTGCCTTGCAAACTTTGATAACTTTGTCTTGGCTGGGGCTGAAAAGAAGCAGATCTTCCAGAAGAGGTAGTAGGATTAGCTGATAGGTTCCCAGAGGCTCCTGCACTTGGAGGTGGAGGAGGAGGACCTCTGGGAGTCCATCTTGAAACAGGACTATCATACCTCTTAGTTCTTTTCCTTTCTTTCTGCTGGTTCTTTGAAAACCACATCCAGTGCTGAAATTCCTTTGACTTAGGGTCAATGCCCTTCAGAATATAAAAAGGAGTATCATTATCTTTACTGGGAGGAGGAGGAGCAGCTTTTCTCTTCTTTTGGACAACTTTCTTTCTCTTTGATTTCTCAGAAACATCAGAATCCTCTTCATCATCAGAATGAGATGAGGGAGGATTTTCATAAGGATCATAGGCTTCTGAAACAGCCTTTTCTTTAAGCTTAAGATCAGATTTCTCTCTTTCCTCTTCCATGGCATCCAGAGCCAGAAGGGAATCTAAGTCCAACCCTGGTGAATCATCCCAGATGGTTGACTTTTCAATTTGCAGATCTTTTCTTTCTCTTTTAAAGATTGTACTCTTAGATCCCAGGCAGCTCTTGCTTGAACTTCTTCCAAATTCAGAACAGGAGAGTCATCTTTGACTTCATCTTTCTCAGACTCATCTTCTCTATTATCTAAAAAAGATTCCAATTCAGGATCTACTTGAATATCAGGAACACTTGGATCAGCTTCAGAAACAATTTCTATTATCTGAGCAGATAAATCTTCTCTAATAACATCTGTAGAATTATGAATACAGATCTGCTAAATAAACAGAAATCATTCCTTCCAGGAATTCACAAACTAATAAATTAATTGACTCATCAACAAAACGGATGAATGAGTTACCTTCATACTTGACCATCTCCCATGATTCATCTAGATATGAAGTTATAATTCCTTCTAGGAATCTAGCAACCACAGGAGTGGTGAGGTCTTCTATGCAGACTTTTACTGCAATCTCAGATAGCATGATTCCATCTGCTATTTCCTTATCAGATAACACTGGAACTATTTCTTTCTCAGCTGGAGCAGACTCTTCTAGGGCTGTCATGACTGTATCTGTTATAGCTGGAAGGGAGGCAGGATGTTCTGAGGCATCTTCATGGAACATCTCCCCCTGCCTGATTTCAGTGGAGACTAAAACCAGGCCCCTTGAGGAAGATGGCTCAGCAGATTTTGAAAGGGATTTGATGGAGGCAGTTAAGATATCAATGGAGGATACAAGGGGAGCGATTGCCTCTTCAATCATGGTCTTGATTGAGGGGGTAATCAACTCCACAATGCGGGAGATGAGTTCAGGAGAAATCTCAAAAGATGATGGATGTGAAGTGGATGGAGCTGCAGCAGATATGGTAGTAGTGCTGGGATGAGAAATGGTGTGGACAGGGGATCGAGCAGGAGATGGAGCAGGAGAGTTAATTGGGGAATTAACTGGGGAATGAATGGGAGACAAAGGAGGAGTAGGAATCCTCTCAGATCCTAACAAATCAAAGCTAGGAGCAGATATCCTAGCCAGATGAGCAGGTAGAGGAGATGCTGGAGGGGAAAGAGGAACAACCGTGGTTGTTTCTGGAGCAGAAGAGGAAGAAGGTCGTACTTCAGCTGAAGTTGATGGTACTTCAACTAAGGCAGACAGCAAAGCAGAAGAGGAGGAGGGAAGAGCTGAGCCAGCTTCAACATGGTGAGGAGTGACTGATACAGTCCTGGTGTCCTCAGATGTCGCTGGAGCAGGTTTCACAAAAGTTCTCTTCCATTTAGAGAACAGGTTGGGATCCATCTTCTTGCTTGCATTGATTGTTGTTGCGGTTGAACTCAGCAGCTGCGGGTATTTTTCCTTTAGGAAGATTCCAATAACCCTTCCTAGGGTAACTTCCTTCTTGCCAGTCTTTTTCCTTATTAAATCAAACACAACTGCTGCCCAATCTATCCTTTTCCGATTAACAATCGCACACATTAGTGCGATTTGTTGCCTAGTGATATTGTCGTGAGCAGAGTGCTTACCCAGGAGCACTTTTCCTACCAACTCAGCAAGAAAATTGATTTTGAAGGGGAAATTTACTTTGAGCAGCTTCGTGGGAATGCCCTCAGCATGTCCCAGCTCAACTAACATTCTTCCGAATTCCTGAGCATCTTGCTCATAATCCTCTTCACCATTAACTAATCCAAAAACATCAGACAAAATGGCCGGAGTTAGGATTACCTCTTCTCCGCCGATGGTACCAGTCATCGAATCGTCTGTGGAAGACGACGTGAAAGCCCATTCCTTGATTTCTGGGATGTTTATCTTAATCCTTGCAGACATTAACCTCTCTAATCCCTGATCCCGGCACAGTTGTAGAACTTCTACGATTCCTGCATCGCAGCTACTGAACGCGTCGAAATCCACGCTAAAGCCAGCATCAAACTTCACGACTGCTAGAACTGCTGGGGAAACCGCCATTGATTCGCTGGAGAAAGCTCGAGAAAGCTGGAGAGGACGAAGAAGACGAAACGCCCGGAAATCGCAAGCGGGAAAGCAGAATGCGAAAGGGCACGCTCCGTCGACGATAAAACACAAGATCTTTTAACCTAGGTCGACTATCGGCTTTATATTAGACCGGAAATAGTCGATCTATTAAAAAGATACTTGACCCGATAGTCGAACGGTCATTCGACGATCGGCTCAGAAGCAGAGTAGTCGGACAATCGTTCGACTATTTCTGGCTTCTCAAACAACAGGCTTTCGTCATCCAGAGATCGATGATGAGCTCGACCTGTTCGACGATGGTCGAACGTCGGTCGACGATCTTCAATCAGACAAACTTTCATCAACCATAGGTCGACGATGGCTTGACCTGATCGACTATCGTCGTTCGACTATCTTCAAACAGGTTTCAACAAAGGCAGATATAGTCACACTTAGTCTCGTCCATTAATCATGCCTAGTTGAACTAAAAAGAACAGATGCTTCTGTTCATCTAAAGGCTTGGTGAATATATCACCTCTCTGAAACTCAGTGGATATGAACTCAAGACAGATCTTGTTCTTTTCCACACAATCTCTCAGGAAATGGTGCCTAATCTCAATGTGCTTCGTTCTAGAGTGGTGCACTGGATTTTGTGCAATTGAGATAGCAATGGTACTATCACACATGATCTTAGTGTTCTTGTGTGAGTAACCATAATCCACAAGCTGGTTTTGAATCCACAGGATCTGTGAACAACAACTAGCAGCTGCTATATATTCAGCCTCTGCAGTTGAAGTTGAGACAGAAGCCTGCTTCTTACAGAACCAAGAGACCAATCTCTCTCCCAGGAACTGGCAAGTTCCTGAGGTGCTCTTCCTGTCAACTCTGCAACCAGCATAATCAGGATCAGAATATCCAATTAATTCAAATTCTGACTCAGCTGGGTACCAAAGTCCTAGATCTGGACATCCCTTCAGGTATCTCAGGATTCTCTTTAGAAGAATCAGATGAGATTCCTTCGGGTTGACCTGGAATCTAGCACAAAGGCATGTAGCAAACATTATATCAGGCCTACTTGCAGTTAGATATAATAGGGAACCAACAATGGCCCTATAATTCTTTTGATCAACTGGCTTGCCGTGATCATCAGAATCAATAACTACATTAGTAGCCATAGGTGTAGGCATTGCTGAAGCATCAGCCATCCCAAATTTCTTTACCAATTCCTTGGCATATTTGGATTGGGAGATGAAGATACCATCAGCATCTTGCTTAACTTGGAGACCAAGAAAGTAAGACAGCACACCCATGCTACTCATCTCAAACTTGGAATGCATCAAGTTGGAAAACTTTTTGCACAGTTTGGGATCAGTGGAGCCAAAAATAATATCATCTACATACACCTGAACTAACAGGATTGTGTCCTTGTGATGCTTGACGAAAAGGGTTCTATCAACTACTCCCCTAGTAAAGTTGTGCTCTAACAGGAAACTAGCTAAGGTCTCATACCAGGCCCTAGGAGCTTGCTTTAGGCCATAAAGAGCTTTCTGCAACTTAAAAACATGAGAAGGCTGAGTTGAAGAAACAAACCCTGGTGGTTGTTCAACAAACACCTCTTCCTTAAGCTCACCATTTAGGAATGCACTTTTGACATCCATTTGGAACACTTTAAACTTCATGTAGGCTGCATAGGCCAAGAAGATCCTTATTGCTTCTAGCCTTGCAACAGGAGCAAAGGTTTGGTCATAGTCTATACCTTCCTCCTGTCTGTAGCCCTGAGCTACAAGCCTTGCTTTATTCCTTATTATAATTCCATTTGCATCCAGCTTGTTTCTATACACCCACTTGGTGCCTATGATCAGTTGGCCTTTAGGTCTTGGAACCAAAGTCCAAACTTTACATCTCTCAAACTGATTGAGCTCCTCTTGCATTGCAATGATCCAGTGGGGATCTAGCTCTGCATCTTTAAAGGTGAGGGGCTCAACCTGTGAGAGGAAAACAAGCATGCATCACATCCTGTCTTAATTGGTGTCTTGTTTGCACACCAGCTGATATGTCTCCAATCACTTGAGATGTGGGGTGATCTCTAAGTGTGACAATATCAGCAGGTGGGATGTGATCTTCAGCAACAGTTGGGATTAATTCCTCAGGAGGAATTTGATCTACTGTTGGTGGAACAACAACTGCTTCAGCAATGTCTTCATCACTGTCTGATTCAGTGATCTGAAGAGTTGATAGTTGGAGAATTTCTTGAGGGACATCAGGTACCTTGATAGTTTCACTTTCAAGATAACCTAAACACCTAGAGGGGGGGGGTGAATAGGTTCAACTTATTTTTTGAAAAAACTTCAAGGCAGAATTCACAATAAATCACAGCAATCACAGAAAATAAGCATCACAGATTGCACACAGTTTTATAGTGGTTCCCCAAGGTCTGGGTACATCCACTTTCCCCCTTCACCTATCTAGCAGTATGCTAGAATCGGCCAATCTTCCACTAATCTCAGATCAAAAGATCTTACAACTCAGAACCCAACTGGTTCCTACAACTCAGGCACACCTGCCCTACCTCAGCCTTGCCCCAAGGCCTACAACTCAGAGAATATCCTTCTCCTACACTCAGGCAATCAGCCCTACCACTCAGAGTTCAACACTCCTACACTCAGCCTTTATAACATAGGCTTACAACTCAGATCTGTATAAACAGATCCTACAGAAATATAGAAAAGATTGTTTTAAATTTGTCTTGCCAAGTTGAGAGAGAAGAGGCAATGACAATTCTTTAATCAGCTGATGCAATCAACTGTTTCTTAGCCTTCTTCAAAGCTTCTTGAAAATGTACTTAGCTGAGTTGATTCCAAACAGCTTCTTGAGAATCCAATGGTGGATTCTTTCTTCTTCTTCAAATTCTGACTTGATCTCTCTCTATCAGCACTTGAATGATTCTTCAGAATTCTGGTTAGAACTCTTCTTAGATCTATCCTTAGATAGTCTTCTTAGATCTTCTTGAGAAGATCTTCTTAAGTGCCTTGCACTTTCTTGAAATGATTTGGATCGGAATCCTTCTTCAAAAGTTCTGGAGTTAAGAATTACTTCAATGTTGTGAAGGTTATTTCCTTCTTCTGAATATGTCTATTTATAGACTTCCTTCATGGTAACCGGCTGATCCGGTTTCTAACAGTTCTCTGACAAGTCTGACAGCTTCAGTTAACCGGTGGCAACCCACAGCTGTCAAGTCTTCAACAAGTCCTGTGCCTTAGTCTTGAACCACAGTGTGTCGAGACAGTCTGTCAGAAAGTGTCGAGACCATCTGTCTATTTGTGTCGACACAATTGACTTTGGTGTCGACACTGCCTTCAGTGATGTCGACTAAGTTGCCTTTGAGTCGACACAGCTTCTTCTGCAAACAATTTGATCTTGACTCTTCAGTGTGTCGACACAAGTCCTGTGTGTCGACACAATTGTTGTAGAATCTTAACTTCAGTAAGTGTCGACTTAGCCTTCAGGTGTCGACACAGTCTTCTTTTAACTCTGCTTCAATGTGTCGACTCAATCACAATGTGTCGACACATTCTTCTGTTGTAGACAAACTTGTGGTCGACTATTTTCTTCTGTGTCGACATATTCAGATGATGTCGACAAACGTGAGATCGACTATACTCTTTAGTGTCGACACATTCTCCCAATGTTGAGGTCGACGCTTTTCTTCTGTGTCGACACTTTTTCCCAGAGTAGTGTCGACTTACTTCTTCTGTGTCGACACAATTTCCCAGTGCTGTTGTAGACTATGTTATGTGTCGACACTTTTTCCCAGAGTAGTGTCGACTTACACCTTCTGTGTCGACACACTTTCCCAGTGTTGTGTCGACAACTTTCTTCTATGTGTCGACACATTTTCCTTTGTGTCGACACTTGGACTTAGAACTTTTTCTGTAAACTTTAACATTTCTTTACCTGCACATGTCAACTCAAAACAACATCAAATACACCTTGATGTATATCATTGAGCTAGGTTGGGCTTCTTCAAATCAGGTACACATTTTCCAATGTACCCAACAATCTCCCCCTATTTGGAGAAGTCATAACCCCTATAGCCAATGATATACACCATTTATAAAAAGTATAAAATGATGATATATGACAATACACAGGGATACTTAATTATAAACAAAATAATAAGAACATCATGGATAAAACAATCTATCACAGATTTAACAAAATTTTGTTTATTACTGGGTAATGTTTGATTACATGGTTTTTCTTTGACTGATCACATTACATCATTACAAAACATTATGACAGAACTAAAACAATATCAGGATTGATTAGGCTCTCTAATAACAATCCCTTGGCCAGATTTAATTTTAGCTGTCACAGGAGCTTCTGATTCTTCAGCCATCTTTTTTCCCTTAAGATCAGCTTTCTTCTTAGCTTCTTCCTTGAGCCTTTGCCTTTCAAAATAGTGAAAAGGCTTTGGGAAGTATTTGCTTGGCTCCATAGCATCAGTTGGAAGTCTTCCCATCTTAGCTTTCCTTCTGAATTGTACAATGGCTTCTTGTCTAGCCTCATACTTCTGCCATTCCTGCTCATTGTACCACTTGCCCCTTTCATGAACTTTATCTTTGACAGCTTTCCATGCAGTGAGTATTATATTTCTGGAAGTAGGACTCCACTGCTCAAAATCTGGCTTCAGCTCAGCCTGCTCTCTAAATCTTTTCTTTGACAGTAGAGCATCTTGCTGTTCTTGCAAATTTACCTCAGGCTTATCAACCTTTTCAAAGATAACATTTACAACTTCCTTTGAAGGACTATACATATATTGCACTTGCTGATCCAATATATCAAAATCTGGAGGAGGGTATATGACTTGGGCAACCTCAGGTTGGTCACCTTCAAGTAGTCCTGTTTGTAATCCTGACTCAGCCACCATGTTATCATCACACAATGGTGGATATCCCAATGTGGCTCTTATGCTATTGGTCACCCATTTGGCATGCTCAGAGCCTGCATGAATTAGCATCCTCTCCCCCTTTATGGCTTCTCTTGCTACATGATCTCTAAGATCTTCTTTCTGAAATCTTATTTGGCCATCCAAATAATTCACTCCCTCCTTGAAAAATGGTCTTAACTTTTGAAGCTTTTCAGATATTTCCTGTTGAGAGGTTGTGATGGCAGTCTTAACAGATGCAATTGCAGCCTGAAAATTCTTATCAAACTCTGCCATTTCTTTGGCTTTATCTGCAGGCATCCCTGGAACAATCTTCTTCACCTCTTGAATGATCTCATTATGAGATTCAGTTAAATTGTCATTCATTCTTATTTGATTTTCCAGAACATAACCTTGCTTCAAAACAATATCATCCACCTTTGTAGAGATATCCTGCTGTTGTTTAGCCAGATAAACTACAGCATTGCCACCCTTGTGGAAGCAATCTGTCATTTCAGTTTTATTCAAGGTGACTTGAAATTGGATAGATTTGATATCTTGGGCTAAGTCAAACTGCAGAGTTTTGTTTCTTTCATCAACATATTTCTCAATGGCCACCCTGTGGTCATCCAATTTCACCTGTAAATCCACCAAGAACTTGTATAATCAACTTCAGGAGGTGGAGGTGGAGGTGTTGTCTGTAAAGCCTGCTTATAAGTTTTGCTTCTTCTTTTAAATACAACCAATTTTCTTCTCTTAGCCAACCTGGCTTCTTCAGTCTCAGATTCAGAAGTACTCTCAATGTGGACTCTATCTGCTTCAGTGCCATGTTGCTCAGTTTCAACATGTACTGGCTCCCCCTCAATTCTTTGCTCCCCCTCTACTTCTTGTACTTTTTCAATTTCTTGAACTTTCTCCACTCCTTGTTCTAGCTCTATGTCAAGAGGCTGCTCAACATCTTGGTCCTCTTCTATTCTATCAGTAGCTATGTCATCATTTGGAAACAACTCATCCAGAGTGTATTCCTTTTGAACTGGAGCATCTGAAGATAAGTCATTAGGTGCATTCTTGTGCACATTCTCAGGCAGCTGCATATCTGGAGGAGGAGAAGACACATGCTCCCCCTGAACCTGTTAAAAAAAAACTTTTAGAAAGTCTTTTATAGTAAACTATATTTGCTCCCCCTACACCTGAACCACTTGTACCTGAGCAGGGGTAGAAACATTTTGAGCAGGAGATTGAACTGGCTCCCCCTGCAACTGTGCAGATGTTTCTACTTGATGAACTATAGAGGAGGCAGGTTGTTCTTCACTCTGTATCCTTAGTGGGTCCTCTTGTTGTTGCTCAGTCTCTTGAGCTGGAGAAGGGGATTTCTCAGGGGTGTCTGGCCTGCTCTCTTCAGGCACATCCTTAGACAGCACCCTTTCCCATCTGGAGAACAGTCTCATGTCCATCCTTCTCATATGATTAATTTTAGAGCCTGGCAGTTGCTGCATTACTTCAGGAACTGCTCCATTGAGATATAGGCTCATGATCCTAGCCATGTTAGGCTTCTTGATTCCTTCTTTAATCTTCTCAAAGATAACTGCTGACCAATCAGTAGGGATTGTAAAGACAATCCTGGTCATAAGGCTGAACATATAGGCAGAAATCCTATCATGTCCACCTGACTTGCAGAGAATTACCTTGCCAACAACTTCAGACAAGAACTTCCCTTGCTGATTCATACCCTTTCTATTGAATGCAGCTCCAATCTTCATGCTTGAGTCCAGGCCACACCATTGTAGGGCTTCCCTTGTCTTAGAACTGGGAACCTCTTCTTCATTCTCAACTACTGGTAATTGGAATATCTTTCTCAAACCCCTGTGGGTAATCTTAACCTTAGTCCCTTGTACAGTGGACTTGATCTTGAGGCCAGTAGAATGGACAGATGCTGAGATGAAGAATTCGTGCACCTCCTTCTTCCAGATCTTGGACGGTTCAGATACCAGAAATTCTAACCCTGAGTTGGAGAGGAGAGTGATAACCCCTTGAACATCGGGCGGCGCATCTGCAAACGCCTGGCGCACCAACTCGTATCCTTCATTGATGTTATCTTCAATCCTTGGCGCCATTGTTGTGTCGAGAAAGCTTGAGAGAAGAGAGAAAGAAAGACTGTCGACACAAGGTTTTAGTCTCGAAAACCTTGAAAGCGTGTCGACAACAAGAGCTTTTGACCTATTTATAGCTTCTGTTGAAAGAAGTTCAAAAGGCGCCAAAAACAGTCTAAATGTGTCGACACAGACGGAATGTGTCGACACAAGCTTCTATTAACTCGACATTTCTTCAGCCTACTATGTGTCGACACCAATATGTGGTTATGTCGACACCTTGGATACATAGTAGAAAGACAGAAATTCTGTGTCGACACTAAGGACAAGTGTCGACACATATTTTGTAAGTGTCGACACCATGATTCTGGTTGAGTCGACATTACATTCCTGGTTAAGTCGACAATAAAATTTCTTAAGTGTCGACACATATTCTCTGTGTCGACACAATATTTCTGACTTGTCGACATAATTTCTCTGAGTCGACACATTATTACTGAATGTGTCGACACATTTTTACTTAGCCAATTTCTGTAACTTCAATGTGTTCTTTTTAACACTTGATTATTGTTGTTACTACTTTTTCTTACTTATAACCCATTTCAATAGCATTGTTAATGATTTTGTTTAATACATTAATCAATGGATTAACATGCCTAATTCAATTTTGAATTTATTGAACTTTGGTTTCATCTAGAGGCTTAGTAAATACATCAGCTATTTGATAATCTGTTTTTACAAATTCCAATGTGATGTCTCCTTTTTCTACATGTTCTCTTAGAAAATGGTATTTGATTTCTATATGCTTAGTTCTACTATGAGAAACTGGATTATTAGCAATAGAAATAGCACTCTTTGAATCACATAACAGAGGTGTTTTACTTACTGAATACCATAATCCTTAAGTTGATGCTGCATCCATAATAGCTGTGCACAACAGCTTCCAGCAGCAACATACTCTGACTCAGCTGTGGAAATTGCCACACTGGTCTGCTTCTTACTACTCCATGATATTAGTCTTCCTCCCAGGAATTGACAAGTACCTGTAGTACTTTTCTGTCCTCTCTACATCCTGCAAAATCTGCATCTGAATAGCCTGTTAGTAGAAAATCTCTATTCCTAGGGTACCAAAGGCCTAGATTAGGTGTGCCCTTTAGATATCTCAGAATCCTTTTGACTGCAGTATAATGAGATTCTTTAGGGCAGGCTTGGTACCTAGCACAGACACATGTAGCATACATAATGTCTGGTCTACTAGCAGTGAGATATAGTAGAGATCCAACTATTCCTCTATACAATGATTCATCAACAGGTTTACCTGTCTCATCTTTGCATATAGGCATACTTGTTCCCATAGGAGTTCTCATGGTGGAGGATGACTCCATACCATATTTCTTGATCAATTCTTTGGTGAACTTAGACTGGGATATGGACAATCCATCATCAGTCTGTCTTACTTGGAGTCCCAAGAAGAACTTAAGTTCTCCCATACTGCTCATCTCAAACTTCCCTTGCATAAGTTTGGCAAACTTTTTACAAAGGTTGTTTTCAGTAGATCCAAAGATTATGTCATCAACATAGATCTGGACTAAGGATGATCTTGCCTTTGGATTCCCTAAGGAATAGAGTTTTGTCTATCTTTCCTCTTGAGAATTTATTCTCAATGAGGAAGGTAGACAGGGTTTCATACCAAGCCCTTGGAGCTTGTTTTAACCCATACAAAGCTTTCCTAAGCTTGTACACAGAATCAGGTTTAAGAGGATCTACAAAACCTGATGGCTGCTCTACATATACTTCTTCTTTAAGATCACCATTCAGAAATGCTGACTTTACATCCATCTGGTATACTTTGAAGTCTTGGTAGGCTGCATAGGCAAGGAACATTCTGATTGCCTCCAGCCTTGCTACTGGAGCAAAGGTTTGATCAAAGTCAATCCCTTCTTCCTGCCTGTATCCTTTTGCAACCAATCTTGCTTTATTCTTTACAATAATTCCATTTTCATCTAGCTTGTTTCTATAGATCCACTTAGTGCCAATTATGTTATGGCCTCTTGGTTTAGGAACAAGCTCCCAGACTTTGCACCTTCTGAATTGATTCAGCTCCTCTTGCATAGCATCAATCCAGTGCTGGTCTTGTATAGCTTCTTCAAACTTCTTAGGTTCCATTTGAGACAAGAAACTTGAATGCAACACTGTGCTTTCATTTCTGCTTCTAGTTTGCACTCCTTGTCTTGGATCACCAATTATCTGATCAGCAGGATGATCTCTTAGATATCTTACAGCTGGAGGAAGATTCCCTTCTTGTTGAACATCTCCAGCTTCTTCATTCTGCTGAACCTCTTGGTTTTCATCAGCTTCCATTATCTCTTGTACTCCCCCTGGACAGCAGCCTTCATTTTCCAATGCTCCATCTTCCTTTGAAGCTTCAGCAATGGAGAGGTTGTCCATCTTCTTGCTTATCCTGTTGAGTCATTTGATCTACAAGACAGCTCACAATTGATTAATCTTGTTTCATCAAATACAACATGCACAGATTCTTCAACAACTTGAGTAGTCAAATTGAATACTCTATAGGCCTTACTATTTGTGCTGTACCCAACAAATATCCCATCTGGGATTTGGCAGCAAACTTAGTCAAATATGACTTGCCATTGTTAAGTATATAACACTTGCAACCAAAGATCCTAAAATAGGATAGATTTGGTTTTCTGCCTTTCACAATCTCATAGGGAGTCTTTCTGTGGCTTTTTGTGAATAGAAGCCCTATTGATGACATGACAAGCAGTATTAACTGCCTCAGCCCAGAAATATTCTGGGAGAGAGGTGTCACTCAATAGAGTTCTACCAGCTTCAATTAATGTCCTATTCTTTCTTTCAGCCAGCCCATTTTGCTGAGGTGTTCTAGGTGAGGAGAACTCTTGAAAAATCCCAAAGTCCTCACAAATCTTGTCATGCTTTCAGATTGAAACTCAGTACCATGATCACTTCTGATTTTGACCACTGTACTATTCAGTTCATTCTGAATTTGCTTGACAAAATTAAATAATACACTTGGGGTTTCAGATTTTTGTCTCAGAAAGAACACCCATGTAAATCTAGAATAGTCATCTACAACCACTAGAGTGTAGGCCTTCCTACCTAGACTGTGAACTGGCATAGGACCAAAAAGATCCATATGCAAGAGATATAAGCATCTCACAGAATCCTTGTTTTCAAGGCTTTGAAATGAGGTTTTTGTCTGCTTGCCCTTTTGACAAGCTGAGCATACCCCTTCCTTTATACACTTAACTTGAGGCCCATTCCTCACTAGTTCTTTACTAAAGAGTTGGCCAATTGTCTTGTAGTTTAGATGAGCCAATCTCTTGTGCCACTTAACACAATGAGAAGCATTGTCATCAGCTACAAGACAAATGGGGGATGCCTTATTCTCACATTCAAAATTAAGGCAATACACATTTCTCTTCCTATACCCAGTCAATATGATCTCTTGATCACTTGACCTTTTGATATGACATCCATCCTTACCAAATGAAATGTCATATCCTAGATCACTCAGCTGGCTTATGCTTATTAGATTATGTTTCAAACCTTTTACATAGGCCACTTGGGTGATAGTAATTAGGTTTGAAGAGATGTTACCAAATCCTTTGATGACACCTTTTTCAGATCCACCAAAGATCACTTTATGTCCATCTTTGACAGATGAATACTCCTTCAGCAGCCCCTTTGTTCCAGTCATGTGCCTGGAACAACCACTATCCAAGTACCATATAGGGGCATGGTAACTTGGATTCACCTGCAATACAGAATTACTTACCCTTAGAACCCAAGTAAGTCTTGGGTCCTTGGTTCAGGTTAGCCTTAATAAAGTTATCATAACCTCTTCTAACAGGTAGACTCTTATTCTTTATAACACTTGTGTTATACCAGCAGTCCAATGCAAAATGACCCCTCTTGCCACAGCACCAACATTCAAACTTATTGTATCTAGATCTAGATACATCCTTGTCAGAAGCATTTTTGTTCATTGCTGGTGCTGTTGCAACTTCTCCTACTGGTTTCTTAAAACCATAGGGCTTATGACCATAGGTAGGCCTGCTTGCCTTAACACCCTTGTTCTTCAGAACATTTGTCTTGATATGATCCTGAATGTCTTCATGATCATATATGTTAGAAGGCACTTTCTTCTTACCAAACCTTATGGGGACTGAAAGGTTTAGTGGCTGAATAGGGGCTTTGCCTTTCTTTTTGAATCTCCTAGCCCTGGAGTTACCCTTAAATCCTAATCCAGCCTTACCCTTCTGAGTGACAAATTCATCTATCAAGGGTAAGACAGATTTTGGCTTAGAGTAACTAGCCACTAAATCCCTTTCAATTCTAAGTCTGTCCTCCAGACTTTTACTTGATCATTAGTATAATTAATTGTGCCCATCTGAATATAAGTTATATTTTTCAGCTTGGCAATTTCAGCTAACTTTTGATCAAGGACTTTTTCTAACTCAGCTGTTGTAACCCTTAGATCAGCAATTTCCTGAGCCTGTGATTTAACCAGGTTCTTGCTTTTCTTAAGGGCCTGCAACAAGTCCCCATACTTGTCTATCAATTGATAGACATCTCCTTCAGATCCAGATGCATCTTCATCACTTGATGCAGATGTAGCTGATCCTTCACTTGTACTACAAACAAATGTACTGGAAGGACTGTTTACCTCATTAGGACCAGACTGATTCTGGCATAGGTCCTCTTCTGATCTAGTCATCAAACCCATGCATTGATGTTCATTGATGGAGTCTAGCAACTGCATAAACTCCTCTTCCTCAGATGCAGCATATAATCCAATATATGCTTCAGCTTCAGATCCTGATTCTGAAGTTGACTGGTCTGACAGACTTTTATCTTTCTTTGCTACAAAGGATTTCTCCTTCTTGCCTTTCTGATAAGTCTTCTTCTTTTCTGAAGATTCCTTCCTTTTGTCAGGACACTCAGCCACTACATGTCCAGGCCTATTGCAACAATAGCAGACAATCTTTGAAGTAGTGGCTTTGCTGGGCTTTGACCTGCTTTTCTCTTTCCTAGATGACCTTCTTTTCTGATAATAGTCATCTACTTGCTGTGATGAGGAAGGCCTAGACTTCCATTGCTTCTTTTTCAAGAACCTTTGAAATTGCCTAGTGAATGCAGCAAAGTCTGCATCTGAATCACTGCTGACTGAACCCCTATCTGAATTTTCAGAACTACCTTCTTCAACTTCCTTAGGAGGAGATGGTGATTTCCTCCTATTCTTTCTGGTGGCTTCAGCATTAAATGCCACAGTCTTTTCTCTATGCTCTCCTCTTGAGTTTCTTTCCTCCTCCTTCCTTACCATAAGTTGCATTTCATAGGATAGCAACTTTCCAAACAGAGTTGGAGGAGATATCTCTGCCAATTTTGCCACTTCTCTTATGGCACAGATCTTTGTATCCCAATCCTTTGATAAGGATCTTAAGAATTTGTCATTCAGTTCATAGGTACTGAAGACTCTTCCATAGGAAATTAGCTCATTCACAATTCTATAGAATTTCTTATAGCACTCAGTGATGCTATCAGATTTTCCTTGTCTAAAACTTTCATACTCCTGATTTAGCATAGATTTTCTGTCCAGCCTTACTTCTTCTGATCCCTCCATGTAGACAATCAATGTGTCCCACATCTCCTTGGAGGTCTTGCAGTGAATCAGATTCTGAAATGTTGAATCATCTATGGCACTGACAATTATGTTCTGTGCCCTTTTGTCCATGGTTGCCAAGATGATTTCATCCTTGGTCATTTCAGAATAAGTCTTTGGTGTTTGGATATTTGCATCAAGAACAGATATCTTCATTGGTATGAAGGGGCCTTCCTGTACTGTGATGTAAATCCTTGGGTCAGATGCTTCCATAAACAACCTGACTCTTTCTTTCCAGATCCCAAAGATTTCCTTCTTGCATATGGGTAATTTCATTGACCCTAGCTCCTTATGATTCTCTCCAGAACCCATCTTCTTGATTCTTGATTCTGCCTATCAGATCTACCTCAGACTGTTAAGTCCTTTTTGAGGAACCTCCCTCTGATACCACTTGATAGTTTCACTTTCAAGATAACCTAAACACCTAGAGGGGGGGGGGGGGTGAATAGGTTCAACTTATTTTTTGAAAAAACTTCAAGGCAGAATTCACAATAAATCACAGCAATCACAGAAAATAAGCATCACAGATTGCACACAGTTTTATAGTGGTTCCCCAAGGTCTGGGTACATCCACTTTCCCCCTTCACCTATCTAGCAGTATGCTAGAATCGGCCAATCTTCCACTAATCTCAGATCAAAAGATCTTACAACTCAGAACCCAACTGGTTCCTACAACTCAGGCACACCTGCCCTACCTCAGCCTTGCCCCAAGGCCTACAACTCAGAGAATATCCTTCTCCTACACTCAGGCAATCAGCCCTACCACTCAGAGTTCAACACTCCTACACTCAGCCTTTATAACATAGGCTTACAACTCAGATCTGTATAAACAGATCCTACAGAAATATAGAAAAGATTGTTTTAAATTTGTCTTGCCAAGTTGAGAGAGAAGAGGCAATGACAATTCTTTAATCAGCTGATGCAATCAACTGTTTCTTAGCCTTCTTCAAAGCTTCTTGAAAATGTACTTAGCTGAGTTGATTCCAAACAGCTTCTTGAGAATCCAATGGTGGATTCTTTCTTCTTCTTCAAATTCTGACTTGATCTCTCTCTATCAGCACTTGAATGATTCTTCAGAATTCTGGTTAGAACTCTTCTTAGATCTATCCTTAGATAGTCTTCTTAGATCTTCTTGAGAAGATCTTCTTAAGTGCCTTGCACTTTCTTGAAATGATTTGGATCGGAATCCTTCTTCAAAAGTTCTGGAGTTAAGAATTACTTCAATGTTGTGAAGGTTATTTCCTTCTTCTGAATATGTCTATTTATAGACTTCCTTCATGGTAACCGGCTGATCCGGTTTCTAACAGTTCTCTGACAAGTCTGACAGCTTCAGTTAACCGGTGGCAACCCACAGCTGTCAAGTCTTCAACAAGTCCTGTGCCTTAGTCTTGAACCACAGTGTGTCGACACAGTCTGTCAGAAAGTGTCGAGACCATCTGTCTATTTGTGTCGACACAATTGACTTTGGTGTCGACACTGCCTTCAGTGATGTCGACTAAGTTGCCTTTGAGTCGACACAGCTTCTTCTGCAAACAATTTGATCTTGACTCTTCAGTGTGTCGACACAAGTCCTGTGTGTCGACACAATTGTTGTAGAATCTTAACTTCAGTAAGTGTCGACTTAGCCTTCAGGTGTCGACACAGTCTTCTTTTAACTCTGCTTCAATGTGTCGACTCAATCACAATGTGTCGACACATTCTTCTGTTGTAGACAAACTTGTGGTCGACTATTTTCTTCTGTGTCGACATATTCAGATGATGTCGACAAACGTGAGATCGACTATACTCTTTAGTGTCGACACATTCTCCCAATGTTGAGGTCGACGCTTTTCTTCTGTGTCGACACTTTTTCCCAGAGTAGTGTCGACTTACTTCTTCTGTGTCGACACAATTTCCCAGTGCTGTTGTAGACTATGTTATGTGTCGACACTTTTTCCCAGAGTAGTGTCGACTTACACCTTCTGTGTCGACACACTTTCCCAGTGTTGTGTCGACAACTTTCTTCTATGTGTCGACACATTTTCCTTTGTGTCGACACTTGGACTTAGAACTTTTTCTGTAAACTTTAACATTTCTTTACCTGCACATGTCAACTCAAAACAACATCAAATACACCTTGATGTATATCATTGAGCTAGGTTGGGCTTCTTCAAATCAGGTACACATTTTCCAATGTACCCAACATACCTGCAAAGAACTGGAGGAAGGAGAATTTTCCTTCTCCTTGTAAAACATCTGAGACTCATCAAATGACACATGCACAGATTCTTCTATCTTACAGGTAGACTTGTTATAAACCCTATAAGCTTTGCTTACTTGGGAATATCCAAGCATGATTCCCATTGAAGCTTTTGCTTCAAATTTTCTAATATATTCTTTATTATTATTATGAATATAAACAATACAGCCAAAAACTCTAAAGTAATTAATTTTTGGTTTCTTTCCTTTAAGCAACTCATAAGGAGTTTTACACTTAAGTTTGTGTATCAAACTTCTATTCAAGACATAGTTGGCTGTACTAACAGCTTCTGCCCAATAGGATATGGGCATGTTAGCATCTGCCAACAATGTACTAGCAGCTTCAATGAGTGTTCTATTCTTCCTTTCAACTACCCCATTTTGTTGGGGAGTTCTAGGAGCTGAGAAGCTATGTTTGATACCTTCTCTCTCACAGAATTCTTGCATGAGAAGAGAGTCAAACTCAGTACCATGATCACTTCTGATCAAGGCCACATGAGTAGAGTACTCAGTCTGCACACATAATAGAAAGTCTGTAAGGGCTTTGAAGTTATCAGACTTAGTTCTCAAAAAGAAAACCCAACTGAACCTAGAGAAGTCATCTACAATTACTAAAGTGTAATACTTCCCTCCTAAACTCTGTACATTTATTGGGCCAAAAAGGTCCAAATGTAATAAATACAGGATTCTAGAAGAATCACTTTTATTTACAGATTTAAAAGAATTCTTGGTTTGCTTGCCTAGCTGACAAGCCTTGCATAGGCTCTCCTTCTTGTAGGGGCAAGAAGGTAAACCTCTAACAAGGTTGTGTTAAGATAACCTAGATATATTTTTAAGGTTTACATGACTTAGCCTTTTATGCCATAGGGAATTATTATTAAGGGTTACTTCATTAAACAGGCAGATTTCAGAATAAGATGAATTGAAATCTACTAAATAGATATTACCTATTCTAATGCCTACTAAAACAACATTATTATTTAAAGTAATATTGCAAGAGAAACTAGAAAATGAAACCTGGTAGCCAGCATCACATAGCTGGCTGACTGAAATCAGATTATGCTTCAGTCCATTGACATAAGCAACTCTCTTGAAAGTAACTGCTCCAATTGTGATCTTGCCATAGCCTTCTGTCTGACCACAGCTGGAGTCTCCAAAGATAACCTTTGGGCCGAGCTTAGCTTTGTACTTTGACAGTAGATCTTTATTTCCTGTCATATGCTTAGAGCATCCACTATCCAAATACCACTTATTTTGAGTGATTGGATAGGCCTTCACCTGCAAGACAATTATTTAGACAGTGTGGACCCAGGTAACCTTGGGTCCCTTGTTTTTCACATAAGAAAAACTGGAAATATATGAGAATGAAGGCTAAGGGTGATAACCTTGTGGGTGAGATCTCCTAGGTGGGATTCTCCATGCAGATGATGGGTCAACAAACCTAGGGTTTCTATTCTCATTTAGGTTTTTATGGAATTGATTATGATTTTGAAACTCATGTTGAAATCGTCGATCGACGTTCGACGATGGGCGCTCAGATCGTCGAGCTTCGTTCGACCATGGAGCTTCCGATCGTCGAGCGGCGTTCGACGCTCTTTGCATTTCTTTAAAGAACTTCTTTCTCTTTTCTCTCTTAGCTTTATCTAAGGTTTTATTAACCAGATTTACTTGCTCAGTGTTCTTCTTTCCACTAGCTGAAATGAAGTTCACTGGAGTTGAATGATTATTTTTAAGAAGGACTAGGGGTTCACTGGGAGAAGCTCCTAAGCCTAGTTTATCATTACCTGACCTAGTGTTAGTCATGCTGGTAATTTCTAACAACTTAAGGCTTCTACCATTAAGGGATTCTTCTAATCTCTTAGACTTAGCTAACTCTATTTTAAGAAATTTAATTTCTTCACTACAAGTAGTGAGATCTTCCTTTAACCTAATGTTTTCAGTAGCTATTGATTCTGAGTCAGCTAACCTATTTATAAGTTCTTTTATTTCCTTTTCTGAGTTAATTAAATCTAAACATAAGGATTTAAATTCTAATTTAAATTCTTCTGAAGTAAAATCATAAGAAGAAAGTACCTCATCTTCTGTAGGCATCTCTTCATCAGAATCAGAACTCTCTGCAGCAGAGTGGTTGCTGCAGGCATCTATTGCCATTAGGCAAACTTCTTTTGCCTTCTTCTCTTCCTCATCTTCACTGGAGCTTGATGAGGAGGATTCTTCATCAGAATCGCTCCAGGTTTCAGCAATGAAACCTCTCTCCTTCTTCTTGTTTTTGTAGGAGGATGGCTTGGAGTGCTTCCTGTGTTGTTCCTTTTCTTTTCTCTTTTCTTTGTTCTTCTCCTCTGGACATTCTGGCAAGATATGTCCAGGCTTCCTGCAACCATAACAAATAATTTCTTTAGCGGGAGAGCGATCATACCTTGGTTTGTCTTCATAGCGTGAAGACTTCTTTCTGAACTCCTTTCTCCCCATCTTGAGAAACCTTTTGGCAAACAATGCCATAAGTTCCTCATTAGATTGGCTGCCTTCAGAAACATCTGCAGCCTTAAGAGCTAGAGATTGCTCTTTTCTTGTTGGAGTGGGGGTCTTGGCTTCAGCTTCAGCTTCTCTGGTCTTCAGCACTTGCTCAAAAGACTTGAGCTTGCCGAGGAGAGCTTCAGTTGAGATCTCATTAGTACTTCTGGCTTCCTTGATGGGCCAGATTCTTAGATCCCATGTGATAGGGAAGCACATAAGAATCTTATCATTGACCTCTGTCAATGATATGTCCTTGTCCAGGATCCTCAGCTCATTGATGATTGAGCTGAGCCTGGTGTACATAGCTTCTACTGATTCAGCATCAGTTTTCTTGAAGTTCTCATACTGTGAGATCAGGTTGGACCTTCTGTCCTTCCTTTCATCAGCTGAACCAGCTACAATCTGGTTCAGTGTGTCCCACATGGCCTTTGCTGAGGAGCAGTCAGCAACTTTCTGGAATACCTCATCAGACATTGTCTGAGCCAGTATGTTCATTGCCTTGGCATCTGCTATTTTGGCCTTCTTGTATTCATCATTGTAATCTGGAGGAGGCACTGCACTCATATCAGATGATGAGGTAGAAGCAGCAGCAGGTGCTCTTGGGGGACCTGACAAAATAGAAGCAAAGATGCTTTCATCAATAGAGTTCATATATAATTTAATCCTTGCCTTCCAGATGCCAAACTTAGCTAAGTTGCATGCTGGAGGTCTGGTACTAGAATAATCCTTGGACTGGGCCTTGATAGTGAATATCTATAAGCTTTGGTATCTATCAGGATCTTGTGACTTAGGTGTTAGCCTATACAGTCAGTCAACCTCCCTCTGATACCAATTGAAAGTGAAGGGATAGATACTACTCTAGAGGGGGGGTGAATAGAGTTATCAAATTTTGCACAGACAAAACTTAATAGTCTACCCAACTCCCTTGGAGTGAAGTGCGGAATGAAAAGATTATAGATATAAAGTTAACCCTATAGCCTAACACAAGTGATGTGTACAAGCTCAAGCTAACTGTATTTATAGGTAAGGCTTGGAAAACCTAATCAGCAACTAGCAACCTAGTTATATCTAATCACAGCCACAATGCAGGAATTAAACAATGGAATCCAGACGACACAAGGAAATTTATAGTGGTTCCCCAAACAACTTGGGTACGTCCACTCTTCTACCCACACGGTAGGAATCCACTCAGGTTTTTGATCAGGTGCCCTGCCACCAACAGGGTCTGCTTCAGGTAGATCCAGAAACCCTTTAGACTTTTGATCAGGTGTCTAAAAACCAAGCACAGGTTTTTGATCAGGTGCCCTGCCACCAAGGGATACTTTTGAAGGGAGTAATAACCCTGTACAGGAGGGGGAAGAAAGTTAAGATGTCTTCTCTATTTTACAAAGATTAGAGAAGCACAAAAACTTGCACTGAGCTAGAATGCTCTAAAGAATCAAGGCTCCCCCTGGCTCAAAGATGTCCAGGTGAAGTCTTGCTTCAGTGCAGAAAACTCTTCAGAAAGTTCTGAAGGAAAAGCTACAGGAAGAAAGTAAATAATAAAATCAAAGATCTTCAAGCAGCTATCTTCTTCTTCTTCTTCTTCAAAGGAACTCTGAGTTTGAACTTCCTGAAAGCAGGAGAACTCAGGTGAAGAAGAGATGAAGATCTTAACACTTCTCAGTTAGATGGAAATTGCTGAGAGCAGAAAGCTTTTTCTTGATGAAGGCTTGAGAGCTTGAATGAACAACTGGTTAGCTATTAGCTAGCTTGAATCCTTCTTCAAAGGGTCCTTTATATAACATCAGCAAGCAACGGCTCTCTTCCATTTGAATTATTTGTCTTCTTCTGAGCCTTGAGACCTGGGCTGTAAATATCAAGAAGACAAAAACCATCTCTGCAGCAAAACATTCTATAAAAGGAGTAAAACTCTTTCTAAGAAGCTGCACGCTTAAATCAAATAACAGAAGGACTAAATAAAGTCACATCAGAAATAATCTCTTTATAGCAAAAAGAAGACTTTTCAGTCTAACGGCTATAAAGGGCTGACAACAGATAAAGTAATTTATAATGACAGCTAATAAGACAAACAACTTTATCTTAAAAAGATTTGACTCAGGCAAAAGAGATGGAGCAAATATTGCCTGGTAATTTTATCATACAGCTTAAAACAATGTGCCAGAAAATGTATTAATTAATTAAATATAATAAATAAATACAAAATACAAAGGCAGACAGAAAGCGTCGAACGACCTTCGGAGATCGTCGACCGACGCACGGAGATCGTCGAACTATCGGGCAGATAGTCGAACGATCCAGATAGTCGACCTATCGAAGAAGATAGTCGAACTACCCCGGCAGATAGTCGAACTATCAGAGCAGATAGTCGAACTATCAGATAGTCGATCTATCTTGGACAGATAGTCGAACTATCAAGCGCACAGAGATAGTCGACCTATCAAGCAGATAGTCGACCTACCTCAGAAAACAGATAGTCGATCTATCAACAGATAGTCAAACTATCAAAACAAACCAGATAGTCGATCTATCAGCAGATAGTCGAACTATCAGATAGTCGAACTATCAAAGACAACAGATAGTCGAACTATCAACAGATAGTCGAACTATCAAGACGAAACAGATAGTCGATCTATCAACAGATAGTCGAACTATCAAAGCGGAACAGATAGTCGACCTATCAACAGATAGTCGAACTATCAGATAGTCGATCTATCAGAACAGATAGTCGAACTACCACGCCAAGCAGATAGTCAACCTATCAACAGATAGTCGAACTATCAACGCAGACAGAGCGTCGACCAACTGATAGACGATCGTCGATCAGCCGATAGACGATAGTCGAGCGGCGTTCGACTATAGTCGAACGAAAAACTACTTAACCAAATTCTCAATTTGGAAAAGTGAGGACTCTACAGCTAGACTTCTAACCATTGACCATAGATATTTCTTGGGTCAAGGGGCACAAAGGAGAGGACTAAACTCAAATCAAAACTAGGGTACCAACAGAGCTTTACCCTATTAATCTTAGGTTTATTTATCGCCTTTTTAATCGACTCTTGCTGAGGTGATTCTATATCGAGTACGCCCCTTTATCTCTAGCTTTAACTCTTTTTATTTCTACAAGTAATTAGTTTTCTTTTTTTAGCTTAGTACATTAATTTAAGATTTTAGTTTAGTAATTAATAGAAATTTCAGTTGATAAAATAATAGCAATCTCCTCTGAGTATAAGTAATCATTACGCCCCAGGGAAATATGACCTTGATAATAATTTTTAGTATCCTATACTATAATTGATAAGGTACGATTTCCTTTACCGAATATAGAATCAGAGAATATTCTCAACAACCACATCAACCTTCTCATCTCTCTATATCGCTCTCTCCACCGTTGCAAATTTCTGTATCACCTAACTCAGAGCATGCTAGCAGAAGATTTTAACAATAATTTGAACAAAACCCAGGAATGTCCACTATCTATATATAAACCGCAGTTATATTCAAACTCTTAAAGGAAGTTACATCAAATACAAACAAGTTAGCCTTATGGCCTTACTGTTCCGCTTTTCACAGTATGGATTGTATACATCTGCGCATACGCTGGCCACACATGAATAAAACACAACAACATTTTGCTTAGCCTTCAAGGGCTAGCAACAGTAGCAATAACAGTAGGGACTTCAGCTCTTCATTTCCCGCTCGGCTCTCCAGCACCTGCACAGGGACAGCCCACTGAAAAGGTGGTAAACAAGGCAACGGTCAACATTCAGCTGACCAATATATAACAATCCTACCCCTTTCACGGGGCAGTAGTATTCCTTCCCTGCAGGCACAGCAATACATAGAAAGATATATCATATCTTGTGCTCTCAGGCACAATCATTCCATCACAACTGTCAGCTACACGACCTGACGATCCGGGCACTCAGGGCACATTATTGGTGCACCAGCAAACCAGGGTCAACACCACAATTTACATGGTATTGATCCTTTAGTCTTAATGGAGTGCAGGCCTAAGACTTTCATTATGTCACTAACGAAAGCTCAATGCCTTAAAACTATCCTGTATAGTCGACATAATGCAGGTACGGATCAACCCCCCCCCCCCATTGCTCAAGTTGCTTTTCCATCACCGAGTACAGCGTACCTGACGCTACAAATAAAGGCACGGGTCAGTTTTAGCTTTCCTATTCAGCAAGAATCCTTTTTTAGAGCTCGCAGCTCACACTAACAATAATGTCCACCTAGGACTAGCTTCACAATATCCACGCTGTCCACTAAGGACTAGATACACTATCCACAATAGACTGGTGAACTGCAGCTATAACACAAGCATTACAAGGGTATTTTCCTGGAATTCCTCATTCCAATACTTCCTGCTACTCCCCTTCACAGGCACATCTCATTGATTCCACATACTATACGTTTATACACGGAGTCTTCTCCGGTGCACAAGATGCAATATCACCAATCCAGACCAACCTGTCCAGATGGGCTTCACACAGAAATCCTATCCCGTACTACACATTTCCGGGTCTAGATACAGACTCAACTAGGGATAGCAACTATCAACCCACGGGTTTCACTTACACTTCCACCTTTTGGTGGAGGATCCCATGCTCATGCATAAAGGAGGACTTCACTTATCTAAGAAGGAAGATTGTTACCCTTGACGATCGCTTCAGATCCATGATAAATTGGTCGGTTGGAAATCACTGTGACGGCCTAGTCTCCACAACGCAGCCTCGGATCTCGAGTCGGACTGCTGACGCTCCTCCGGCAGCCGGATCTATTTTCCTACTCCTCCTCAAAGCTCTCCCTTCTCACTTCTCTTTAGAAAGAGAATATCTAAGTGAAGAATGAAATCTTCACTCAAATCCGGGGTTAAACCCAGTAGGGAAGAGCTTGGGCCATAGGATCTAGGATTAAGGAAATGGATGGCCACAATCTGCCCTCAAATATCTATTTTTGGGCTGACATGGCTTGTGACACGCCCGTGTCATAGGCCGTGTACCCTAAGAGGTTAAGGAACCTACTCAATCCAGATAAGGACATGGGCTTAGACACACCCGTGTCAACTCTGGACACGCCCGTGTCACGAGGTACACGCCCGTGTTGAGGGGCGTGTCCCTCAATCTGCCCAGGATCAAAACTCCCGAAAAGGATTCGACTAAGGCACACGCCCGTGTCCTTAGCTGTGTTCCAAACACGCCCCTGTGATAAGCCCGTGTCATAGGCTGTGTGCCACACTCAACATAGCCCGGTTACCAACCCAAGCAGGACACGCCCTCGGGCACGCCCGTGTCCCTGGCCGTGTCACCCTGACACACCCTGGGACATGCCCGTGTCCCAGGCCGTGTGCCTCACTCGAGACACACTCGAGACCCGCTCGAGTACCCAGAGCTGTACACGCCCTGGGACACGCCCGTGTCCCAGGCCGTGTCACCCATCCTGAACTCCAAATTGGAATTTGGGGCATTACACTTAGGAACTATGATTGTTAGTGGAAAACCATCCAACACTCAATTTGATACCTATGCCACTCATTCGTTTGTCTAGTCGGATTTTGTGAAAGATATAAGTGGCGTGCAATTTTTCACTGGTATCACTCAGAGAGTACACCTCTTAGATGGCTCCGAGATGACTTTGTCCCCTTAGTGCTATTAGGAAGTGTATATTGGAGGACAACATTTTAAAACCACTACAATGGTGTTGGGGATGCCAAAATTCTATCTTATTCTGGTCATGGCATGGTTGGATTGGCACCATGCCAGAATTGATTGTGCTATAAAGAAAATCACCTTGAGGCACGGAGATTCTGAGATAATATTTCAAGGTATTACACTTGTACCCCCAAATGTTGTTATCTTCAATTCTGGCCCTTAAGGACCATATGAAGGGGGAGGAGGTGTATATGATATGTTTTGAACTAAAAGAGATGGATACGAGAATGAAAGATGTGCTGATAGTGTGGGATTTTCTTGAGGTATTTCCCGAGAAGCTGCCAGGATTACCCCCACATAGAGAAGTGGACTTCAAATTAAACTAGTACCGGGTGCCGAGCCCATCTCTCATACCCCTTATATAATGGCTCCAAAGTAACTCACTGATTTTAGAGTTTAGTTGCAGGAGTTTGTATAATAAGGGTTAGTTCGCCCCAGTTCATCACCCGGGGGAGCCCCTGTATCGTTTGTTAAGAAGAAGGATGGATCCCTACGATTGTGCATAGACTACCGAGAACTCAACTGACTGATGCTGCGGAACACCTACCCTTTACCCCAGATTGATGAGCTATTTGATCAGTTAGTGGGAGTGCATTGGTTTTCCAAACTGGATTTGCGCTCGGGGTACTATCAGTTGAGAATATAAGAGGAAGATATTCTGAAAACAACGTTTAGCTCGAGATGTAGCTTATACGAGTTCACCGTGATGCCATTCGGGCTCACGAACGCCCTTCTGCCTTCATGAATTTGATGAACCGGGAATTTGATCTGTATTTAGATGTCTTTGTCATCATCTTTATCGATGACATTTTGGTATACTCAAAGATAGAGGAGGAGCATGTTGAACACTTGGCCTTAGTTTTGAAGAAACTTTGAGATCACTCCTTATTTGCTAAGTTCAGCAAGTTCGAGTTCTGGCTTCGAGAAGTTGCCTTCTTGGGCCATGTTATTAGTGTTGCTTGATTAGCAATAGATCCGACTAAGTTGCGTGTTATGAAGTAATGGTCTCCTTTGACGTCGGCGACCGACATACGAAGCTTTCTTAGACTTGCTAGGAACTATTGCAAGTTTGTGAAGGGATTTTAAAAGATCGCCCTCCGTCTCACTGCTCTAACAAAGAAAGGTGTTCCATATGAGTGGACACCTCAGTGGGTTGCCGCATTCTAAGAGTTGAAGGATCAACAAACTTCAACACCAATCCTTGCCCTTCCATCAGGGAAGGAAGGATTTCATGTTTATACTGATGCGTCCTATCAAGGTATGGGAGCAGTATTGATGAAGCATGCGCATATGATTGCTTATGCTTCACTACTACTGAAAAAGCACAAGGTGAATTATCCGGTATATGATTTAGAGTTGGGTGCAGTGGTGTTTGACATACTGGTTTGGAGATACTATTTATATGGCATCCACTGCGAGATCTTTTTAGACCATAATAATTTGAACTATGTTCATACTTAAAAGGAGTGGAATCTGAGGAAATGACAGTGGTTAGAATTCATGTGTGATTATTAGTTTACGTTGAACTACCCCTCCAAGAAAGCGAACTCCGTAATAGATCCATGAGTAGAAAGACACAAGTGTCGATCCCTGAATCTCATATGATGGCTTTGGAATTGGTTCGAGTGCTCGAGCAGATGGAGATAACGCTGGTGTGTAAGGATCATTACGATACGTATACAGAATACTTGGCTACCATGAGTATAGTATGTGACATCCGATAGAGGATCCTGGAAGAGCAAGTGAAGGATACTACTCTTGCCCCTGTGTTTAAGGCAATTGAGAGTGGATCTACCGAAGATTATACTCTGAACGAAGGCCTCATTCAATTCTGTGGCATGCTCTATATTCCCGAGGGCGGTGGAATCAAGGAAGACATCTTGAGAGAGGTTAATTGCACAATGTATTCAGTGCATCCCGAGATTATCAAGATGTATAATGACTTACGGAACAACATGTTCTGCCCAGGAATAAAGAGAGCTTTTAAGTACAACATTAATCACTGTGAGGCTTGTCAAAGGGTAAAGGTGGAGTGTAAGAGCCAGGGAGGATTAGTGCAGTCATTTCCCATCCCTGAGTTAAAGTTCAAGGATATATACATGGATTTCGTCCACTAGTTACCTCGCCCGCGCTCTGGGAATGATTCAGTCTGGGTAATTGTGGACCACATGACAAACATTTCCAGGTTCATTCCGATGAGGAAGGAGTCGTATGTTGATGTTTTGGTGTCTCTCTTTATAGAACAGTTTGTGCGGTACCATGGGGTGCCCAAGATAATTGTCTCTGGCCACGATGGTCGCTTCACTTCTAAAGAAAGGAGGGAAGTTCAAGCATATATGGGCTCCCGCCTTACCTTTAGTACGACTTTTCATCATTATACGGACAACCATTCTAAGATGACCACTTGACCCATGGAAGATTTTTTGAGATTATGCGTGCTAGATAGGGGAGAGCCGTGGGAATGACTTTTGCCGCTAGTGGAGTTTTCATATAATAATTGTTATCAAGCTAGCATCAGAATGACGCCCTACAAAGCACTTTATGGGAGGAGGTGTAGAACTCCATTATCGTGGGCACATGATGAATACCCAAAGACTTTGTAAATGGAATATATTAATGACACTGATGCCAAGGTTAGATTAATACGATATCACATGCTAGAGGCTCAGAGTCGGTAGACAAAGTACTATAATGTGAAGCACCAGAGGGTGGAATTTCAAGTGGGTGACAAAGTGTTCTTGAAGATCAGGCCAATGCATGGAATGTCACGTATGCATGGTAGAAAGAAGATCAAGCCGAGATATGTGGGGCCTTATGTTATATTGGAGAGGATCGGCCCTTTGGCCGACGTCTTCCACTTGTCGTTGCTTCGTAAATCACTATTATGGCCCGATCAGCATGTCCCCGCTATAAATATAATAGTGGCAACTGATAGGTCTGTTCGACTATTGCCAGTGCAGATAGTGGGCACTGAGACAAAAAGTTTTTGGTAAAAGAGTGTTCCTTTGGTGAAGGTCCAATGGTCTAATCATGGGAGAGAATAGTACACTTGGGAGCCGTTGGACTTGTTTCTAAAGCACTACCCGGATTTGATTCCCCAAGGTAAACTTAAATGCATACATTATACTTCTTCAGACTTTATTTTCCCCATACCCTTAGCCTGATTTCGGGGATGAAATTTTTTATTTATTTTATATGATTTGTAACGTCCCGATTTGTGCTAGACCCCTCACACACGTCTTGAGTCAAGAAAGTTGACTCAGGCTTGGGGTACACTAGTAGCAGGCATCGAGTGCATCGGCTGGACTCGATGAAGCGTCGAGTGTGTAAACTTATAGGAAGATGGGAAAAAGGAGAGGCCACGGTTAGGCTGTGAGAAAAGTACAATTCGTCGAATATCATCAAGTAGGGTTCGACAAATTCGTCGGATTCACTTAGAAGACTAAGTCGATTTGTCAAGATTTTAAGGAGATTCCCTACGATTTGTCAGATATAACCTAGTTATACTAGACGTGGGCGATGCTTTGACTTGGAAGAACTAGAGGAACTTGTCGACGATACTCGACGAATTTGTCGAGTTGGACTTGACAAATTCTTCGTGTTTACTCGGAATGTTTGTGTAGATTCATCGAGAATGACTTGGATAATTCAGTTGGACTTGTACTGTTTGTCGAAAATCTTCGAAGATACTCGACAAATTCATAGAGTTAGACTCAACGAATTCGTCAAAACTTCTTTGAATTTTTAGCTAATTCGTCGAGTATATAAGTCGAATTTGACTTTGATGATTTTCGGCCAATGGAATTTTTGAAGAATTTGTCGGATTTGACTTTAAGAGTCGAGCCGATTCGTCGAGAATACACAGAGGCTTCTTACGATTCGTCGAGTTTACATGACGAATTTTACATAGAATAATTCAGACCAGGCTGTGTTTTCGGAATAATACATACGGGCTGAATCGGTTCGGGACTTGTGTTAAACGGCGCCTTATGACCAATCTTTTTAAGGAAACTTATTTATTGTAATAATGGGTGGTCCAATGATGGAATGACATGTGGTAGAGTAACCCTAACCCTAACATTCCATTATAAAAATGTATACCCGAGAAAACCTTAGCCGTCTCCATCCTTTTGTCACGTCGACCTTGTGTCGAGCCCAACATAAATGAAGAACTTTCCGGAGTCGAATTTTCTGGAGGAAGAACTCTCCCTCTCCATGGAGAATGATACCGATGAGGAAACAAAAAATGCTGCCAAGGATGATAATGAGATCTATGTATGAAAATTAGGTGACCTTCCTACCCTCTCCTTTGGTGTTAGATCTCTAGTTATGAAATAGGAAGGATGTCATCTCAAAAGAGCTTCACTTTGGTGCGAAATGAAGATCTCCTAGGAAGAGACCACGCCAGGACTTTTTTCCTAGGGTTTTAGTGTCTTCAACCTCTCCTCTCTTCATTATAAAGATGTTGGACTTGGTTTCTTGAAGAATGGTATTCTATTGAGGGTGAATAAGGGAGGAAGAAGGGCTGAATGAAATTTTGTAGGAACGGTTAGAGGAAGGAGTTAAACTGATGGAATTTGTTTGACTTTAAGATGCTTGTAGAAATCTGTTTTCTGTACACATCAGGATTCATGCACAATTTAAGTCATGAACCAAATACTTCCAGGTCTTGGGCTGAACATGAAAGTTGTAGCCCTTCGAAATACCTTTGCAACAGATGGTTTCCCGATGTTGGAGGAGTCTTGGAGCCCCAATAATGTTCAGTCAAAGTGGTTGTGATGCAGTGGCCCAGAGCCGCCCCGCTCTGTCGGAGTCACACCGAGCCAGAGGAACATGAATGGCACCCACTGCCGGGCTGCAGCCCAAGCACCCCACCCATGACCGCACCTATTCTCAGCGCGGCGGGATGTTGAGGCGAGGTCTCGAACCCAGCCCCCTTGATAAAGAGCTTTCCTAACAGCTCTCATCACCAACTAAGCTGCAGCTCAGTTGGTGATGAGAGCTGTTAGGAAAGCTCTTTATCAAGGGGGCTGGGTTCGAGACCTCGCCTCAACATCCCGCCGCGCTGAGAATAGGTACGGTCATGGGTGGGTGCTTGGGCTGCAGCCCGGCAGTGGGTGCCATTCGTGTTCCTCTGGCTCGGTGTGACTCCGACAGAGCGGGGCGGCTCTGGGCCACTGCATCAGGTTGTCCTATAATAAATTATGTACCGGTTGTGATATTTTCAAAATTTATATAAGACCGGAATAGACTTTCTGTCTAAGTAACTTATGTGTTTGCGAAGCACCCGGATGTTTAGGTTCAATTGGAAGATCGTAGCCAAATGATATTTACGATTAGGTGAATTTATTATATATATAATCATAATAAGCTAATGGTTTGGGATGAAACTTGGTTGTACAAATAATGCATTTATGAAATCCGGTGGAGATGCACTTGATAACAATGCGAGGAACGAGATGGGTTTTGAAAGAATTTTTGATGCATGTTCCATAAATATGTAGACTATAGCTATGTGGTGATTTACAATCGTTGTGAGAACATGTGATGTATCTCTTGCAAGGTTATGTTGATCACGTTGAAGCTTAAGTGTTTAATGCAATCTAATTTAGGGAAAAAGGCATGATTTGATATGCAGGTGAATTCTAATTTGTAAAAGAAGGGCTAGATGAGAAAATGACCATGTCCAAGTGATGTGTTCATCACTTATCTCAGGTAATGAGATATGACAGGATTGACAAGTAAGGGGATTAGTCTACCATGCTTGGGTAGACTTGAGGTATTTTGAGCACTAGACTGTATGATGATAAGGGGCATGGTGTGGAGCCCTTGAGTGCTTTGGAGCATTAGATTGGTAATGATTAGAAGGGACTCAGTTGGAGCCCTCAGATGTTTGATGGTATGGCGAAGTGAAATTGCATGCAATGTGTGTTGACACACGGTGTCATAATCCTGGGTTAAATTTAGTGTGGCAGGTCTATGGGCTCACCATTCATCACACTGATGGGAGTTGACAGATAGACCTTGGGCGGCTGGGCTTGGTCCTCGGTGCTCATTCCCAAGGCTCCGTTCGTGGTAGTGGATGATTGGGCTTGGTCCTTCGATGATATAGTCCCAGAGGCTCCTTCCGTGCAAAGACGATATGCCTGTATGGGTTGTGTTATTAGTGCACATCTACCTGAGACCCCTCTTAGCCATAGTACATAGAGGCTCAACTGTTGTGTTCTTAGCATTGAGGTGTATGGATGCATAGGCCTGATAGTGTGGTTTCTCTCTTTATAGAGGAGGGGCCCGCTCTACTATCATCGTTCGGCCACATTTGATAATGCCTGAGAGGTTATCTACCTGCTCAAAAACTGGTAACTAAAGGACTGTGTCGACATAGCAAAACATATTGTATGAGTTGTATGGGTGTATCATAAATGATCATTCCATTGCATTGCACCGCATAAGATTCTCATCATATAAATTTGTATAGGAACTTTAATATGATGAGTTACTTTCTGTTAAGCTGATCCTTAACTTATAAATCTGTATGAGAATTTTTATAAGTTAAGTTATATTTCTGTTGTAGTTTTATGTATCATAGTTAATTGCTCTTACTCTTACATAATTGCTACTATAAAATGATATTATTACTTCTTATATATTATTATTGCCACCCTGATGATGAATAGAACATACCACCTACTTGTACTTGAAAGTAATTACTTCAAGGTTAGATAGTCACCAAGAGGGGGGTGAATAGGTCTTTGAAATTTCTTAAATTCTCTCGAAAAGGGTAAGGGGCATTAAGCGCCACCATTTTACCTAGTACCTTGCGAACCCTTCACCGGGTAGCCCTTGGGAAGTTCGAGAGCCAATCCGTAAAAATCTATTTTCAAAAAAAATCCTTTCTTCTCTTTTACTTTTTTTTTTCAAGTTTTCATGTCCATTCTCCTTCGTTTTCTTTTCTAGTGCATGACCCGCACGAATCCGTTGCTACTTGTTTATTTGGATCCAGAAATCGAACGCTCCTTTCTGAGACAACTACGATTCGGGGCTTCCACTTCTCAAACAGCGGTTGAGGATTCATACGGGGATTGTAATTTTAATTCTGCAATGGGAGACCCTAACCCAGGAATGGCTCAGCAAAGGACCATGTCCGATTATGCTCGACCCAACTTCGAAGGGACCGAAACAAGTATTGTTCGATCTACAATTGCGAACAATAACTTCGAGCTTAAGCCTAGCATCAGACAAATGGTGTAACAATATGTACAGTTCGACGGATTACAAGATGAAGATCCGGACTTGCATATTGCCAATTTTCTTGAAATCTTTGACACCTATAAAATTAATGGTGTTTCAGACGATGCTATAAGGCTAAGACTCTTCCTATTCTCCTTAAGAACTAAAGCCAAACAATGGTTGAGTTCTCTTCCAAGAGGATCAATCACTACTTGGAACATTTAAACTGAAAAATTTCTCTCTCGATACTTTCCCCCTGCAAAAACTGCTAAGCTAAGAAATGATATAACTTCTTATTCTCAATTGATTATGAGACCCTCTATGACACTTGGTAGAGGTCCAAAGATCTTTTGATAAGATGCCCACATCATGCTCTGCCTGTATGGTTATATGTCCAGACATTTTACAATGGGCTAAATCAAGAAACTAAGCAAATGATAGATGCTGCTTCCGCAGGTTCTTTGGACCGCAAAACTCTGGAAGCCGCTCTTGAGCTTATCGATGACATGGAGATGAACACTTATCAGTGGAATTCGTCTAGGTATCGCCCATCTAAACATGCAGGTATCTACGAAGTGGATTCGGTGACGCAACTGGCGATGCAAGTGGAAATACTGAACAAGAAAATTTCGGAGATGACTGCTGCCTCCGCCGCTAAGGTATATGAAAATGCTGCTGCTGCCGAGCAGGTGGATTATCTGGGGAACATACCCAGGCCTGCTCAAAATAATTCTGCAAACAATTTTTCTGCTTTTTCGAATTTTTCTTCTCCTCCTGGTTTTAAATCTTCTTATAATTCTTATCACCCTGGATGGCGTAACAATCCTAATTTTTCTTTGAGTAAAAATGCTAACGTCGTACGCCCACCGCACGATTTTGCACCATCACCACCACCACGACAACAAAACAAAAACTTTCAAAAACCTTCCCCTTTGGAAGATATCCTTTCTAAATATATAAGTTCGAACGAAGCCAATATTAGAAGTCTATCTGGGTCCAAGAAAATTTTAGAAAATCAGGTCAGGCAACTCGCCAAGGCTTTTTCTGAGAGACCACCTGGAACTCTTCCCTCGAACACTGAACCTAACTCAAGGGAGCACGCAAATGTGATTTCCCTTCGGAGCGGTAAGGTTTTTAACGAGCCCACCACAAGGGAAGAGCCAAAGGTGTTTGTCCCTCCTGCTTTGGAAACAATTATTCCTACGGAAAGTGAAAAATCTATTTTTGAAAAAGAAAAAGATGACATTCAAAATGATGCTCTGGTTGTTATAAAGGAATTTCTGCCACCTCCTTATCCGACTCAACTTAGAAAAGAAAAACTAGACGATCAGTACGAACGCTTTCTTGAAATGTTCAAACAAATTCATATTAATTTGCCATTTCATGAAGCGATTAGTCAAATGCCTAAGTATGCAAAATATCTTATGGATTTATTAACGAACAAGAAGAGATTAGAAAATTTATCGCATGTAACGTTAAATTAAGAGTGCTCGGCGATTGTTGCGCGCTAGGGTTCGAAGAAAATAAACGCAACCGAACTAGCAACCCGATGATGCAAGTATACTTATCGAATTATAGCTCGGGGACACAAGTGTCGTATTGAAATCCGGGAACTGTTGGCTATGCTTACTCACACGAACGCTATTATCTTATCGTCGGAAATACTAGGGTTTAAGAAAAACTAATTGCAAAAAAAAAAGTAAAGCTAAAGCTAGAAAGAGAGCTATTACAATTAATTAAAGAGCATAAGAAAATTGAATACTACGAAGGGTTGAAAATATGAAATGGAAATGCACTCGATCAAGAATCACCTCGGCTAAAGACGATTAATAAAATGCGATAAAAATCAAAACTTAATAGGATAAAGGTCCTTGACCGTGGAGGTTCCTAAAGCTTGAACACTCTTCTCTCGAAGTCGTGCCCAACTGAGTTTAGGAAGGTCCGACCGACTCTCGTCTAAATCGGAGGCCTAAAACTCGCTTTATGCGGTGAACCCCACTATTGGATTTTACTCCAATCAAGGAGATTTGGACGTCTGCCTCTCTCGAGGGGTGCGTAAAACTCCCTTTACTCTTGAATGCTCATTTTATTCTATCGGCCTCTCGGCTAGCCCAGAATGAAAGCAAAGGTGGAGCGTATATATCGATAATATAACTCCAACTTGTGATTAATCAAGAGTAATTCAAGGCCCTAACCTAAAAAAAAAAGATTAATTAAAACATCATAACTTAATTGCTCTAACCTCGGATCATCAATATCGAGTACAAGGAGGATTAGTTAATCATAATAGAGTGGAGGAGGGGGGATGAGTAGTAAAGCATAAAAAAGAACACAAGCTAAACAAAGAACACTTCTATTAATAAAAAGGGGCAAGTTACACTATTGAAAAAGAAATTACAAGTGCATGAAAATGGAATCCTATTCTAGCCCTACAATTAGCACTAAGCAGCACTAAAAATTACAAAGAAAGCATAAACAAGTAAAGATTAAACTAGGGTTAAAATAAAATTACGAAGAGAGAGAGAGAGAGAGAGAGAAAGAGAGAGAGAGAAAAGCATAAAAAAGATCAAGAACCAAAGGGGCAGTACCTCCCCCACTCAACCAAAGCTTGCTGAAATGAAGAGGGGGGTCTCAATTTATAGATTTTTTTCACGGGTTGGTCACGCCCTCCGACACGCCCTAGGGGGGCGTGTCTTGGGGCGTGACAGTACTATGTTGACCTCGGGCTCTGGACTCTGGCGGGAAGGATCATTGCCTTTATATGTTGGTGGTCACGCCCTAGGTCAGGCCGTGTGGGGGGGCGTGACTCTCACGTCATGTCGAAATCATTGGTCGGAAATCCGTCAGTCGTCGGAAAAGTTGATGTCATGCCTTAGGTCACGCCCGTGATGGGGGGCGTGATAGTACTGTTGCGTGCTGTGGCGGAACGGCATTTAATGCGGCGGTAGGCTTTGCAGCAGAGGGCGACACGCCCATGGTCACGCCTGGAGACATGCCCGAGGAGGGCATGTCAGGGGGCGTGACAGCGGTTTTGTTTGTTTTTCTGTCCCTTCCAGCAGGAGTCCTCAGGATCGGGTGATACGCCCTAGGTCACGCCCAGGGAGGGCGTGACAGGGGGGCGTGTCAGGTCATTTTGGCAAATTTTCTGGAAACCTGCAAAAAGACAAGAAAAGTCAGTGGCAATAATATTTTCATAAAAATGATAAAAAATAAACTAATAATAGACATGATTAGTACAATATAAAATAGAAAATACGATAATAGTTTAGGCTACAAAACGTATTATCATATTCCCCCAAGCCTAAGCTTTGCTTGTCCCCAAGCAAAAATATAAAAACTAGAAATTTATAAAAAGTACTAATCAAAAAGTTTTAATTATGCCTACACAAGTACTATGCGAAATTCTAAGTAGGGAAAAAGGTGAAATGTAAGTCTAAAACAATTATTTAGGTATGGTAAAACTTTTATAAACTTTACTCAATAAAAACAAATCATCCAAAATTTTAACGAGATTTTTTAAATAGACTTATGCAAAGCAACGAACACACATTGAGTTGTTACTAGATCCAAGCAACGCATTATAATTATATCAATTTAATTAACAAAAATCTTGGTTTAAATCTAAAACTAAAACTGATTTACTTTTTTTCTTTTCTTAGTTGTTAAATAAAAATCAAAAAGAGTGAATCAAAGGACTTAAATAGGACAGAAACGTTTGGTTTAGGAAAATGATTAGGAGTGGAATTCAAAGATAAACGTGAAGGTTTAAAATCACACTAAAGCAAAGCAAAGAGTTTCAAAAACTTTCATAAAAAAAAATATATACACTTTTTTTTCTTCTTCTTTTTTCCATGTTTTCTTTTTCTTTTTCTTTTTTTTTTCAAAAAAAAGGCCATAAATATTTTTATTTTCCTTTTTAATTGGCCAAATAGAAATAAACATCACTTTTGAGCATACTTTTTTTTTCAAAAAAACTTTCTCCCACAAAAATCACAAAATATCCTATGAAAATCGTCAAAATAATTTATGAAACTCAAAAAGGCTAGTGTGATTTGATAGGTTGGAAATTTTTGCTTTGGGTAAACTGAAATGAAGGGAGGAGCTATCAAATGAAATCAGAAAAGGCTCAAAAACGGCTAACTAGTGGTAAAAGTTTTTAGGTTGGCAGGAAAGCTCAAACGAAAACAAAAACGGCATAAATCATTTTCACGCTTTTGAATTTATTTAAAACAAAGGTTTGAAAAATTTCAAAAAGCGAGTCCTAGATCATAAAAGAAGATTGATGAAATTAACTTCAAAATAGAAATAATAGGTGACTTGGATCGTTCACATCTACTACGCTATTGAAAAGTTGACTTTACAAAAATTACTCAAAAACGAAAAAGAAAATAGTGGATGATGAATTTTTGAGAAAGTAAAGGAAATAAAAAACAAAAAACCATAATAGAAATGCGAGTTTTAGAAAAATATTTCACCTTAACATGCTACCGTGAATTAGAAACACAGCATGGCCAACATTTTACTTGTGAAACTTAATTAAAAGGGACGATTAGAAATATTATAATTAACTACGTTGTTTATAGAAAATTTTGAGTAAAACAAAAACTAAAACTAGGGGTACTATTGAAATACCAAAATGTATAAACTATTCAAAAACACATATATTTTTTTTAATTTTGTGAAATATTCTCCTTTTTTTATTTGGATTTTGGAATTTTTTTTCTCTTTTTTTTTGGAATTTTCAGATATTACTTTTTTTTGGAAAATATTTAAAATATATACAAAGAGAAAAATTTGTACACTAAGCAAAAATGAAGGAGGAAGTCCTCCCCCATGCTTAAAATAGACATTGTCCTCAATGGCTAAAGAAGGGGATTGGAGAAGGAGAGAAAAATAAAGTACAGAATTGAAAGACAGGTACTTCCCCGGATTTATTTGCTGCGAAAGCTGAGTGATGCCGCTCCTCCAAAGGTCTTCTTTGGACTTCGTGATGGATTCAGCAATGTTAGAGCAGGCGATCGTAGAAGCTTCAGCTTGTCGGAGCCGTCTAAGGCAAAAATTGTAAAATAAAGAAAACAGAAAAAGATAACTTGGGTTGCCTCCCAAGAGCGCCCTTTTTTTAAAGCATCGTTGAGCTCGACACATCAAAAAATATTATTGTCCAAAAATATTGTTGGCCAGAAATAAAATTGTTTTTAGCAAAAATTAAAAGTTCAAGATTAAAGTTTGTGAAGCAGAAACTTAATAATGTTTGTACTGACATCATCATCACCAGAGAAATAGAGTTTAAGACGCTGACCATTCACTTTGAAATAACCCTTATCAGGGTGAGAAATTAAAACAGTTCCATAAGGAAATACTTGTAAAACAGAAAATGGGCTAGACCAGCGAGATTTTAATTTGCCCGGAAATAAACGTAAACGAGAATTATATAAAAGGACTTGGTCGCCCGGCTTAAATTTTTTAGTGTGCCTTAAGTGTTTATCGTGTAAACGCTTCGTCCGCTCTTTATAAAGTTTATTATTGTCATAAGCATAAGAGCGCCACTCATCGAGTTCATTTAATTGAAATTTTCGAAGGTCACCGACAGAGTGGGGATCGAAGATTAAAAATTTTAAGGCCCAAAAGGCGCGGTGTTCTAACTCTACGGGCAGATGACTGATGCGTGGAAAACGGCAAGCGCACCGGTCGCACAAGTAATAAAGTTTGGGAATAAATCCCCGAGTGTCGGTCTCTTGAGGAACACAGTAAGGGATGAGTTAATGTCGAGGAGGACTTGAGATTGAAGTCCTCGGGGCGAAGGTAACGATGGGGGTTTTGGTGGTTGCGGAAACAGAAAATAAAAGCTACAAGCTACTCCTATGCAACGCCGCTATGCGATGCTTCGCCAGGCGGGATGGAAGGCTAGTCGGGCCGCTATGCACCGAATCGCTTGGCGGATGGGCGAGTAGGCTAGCGGATGAGGTGGTGAGAATGGCGGAATGAGGGTCGTGAGCACCTCTTCGCAACGCACGCCACTAGCAATTGCTAGTGCGGCAAGGGTGGATGGTGGATGGAATATTAAGGCGCACCTCAAGCAATAATAACGAAAATACACAAATCACATAGACATGATAAAATGCAAGATCATTAACTATAATAAAATGTACTTCATCAATACAAAGAGTTAAACTAAGCTATCAAATACAAGAGGAAGAGGTGTGCGAATCGACCGAATCCGAAGCCTTGTTGGGGGTTCACGGTTGGAATCCCGGGTTGTCAATCCGAGTCCAAGCTCGGTCCTCAACTGCGTCCGGGGTAGAGGAGGTGTCACTCACTCCCAATGGACCCGTCTTCTTCGTTGAAATGATCCGTAGATTGCGGCTCCGGCCCTTCCTTGCTTGATGGAGAAAGCTCGGTCAAAACTCCGCTTGAAGCTTGAGGATGAAGGAGGAGGCCGAGAGGATGCTCCGGCGTTGATTTGGCGTTGTAAGCTTGCCCGGAGACCCTCCCTAAGGTGGAGGATGAAGGGGACGGAGGAAACCCTCGTCCGAGACGAAGAACGGCGGAAAAATCTCGGATTTGGATCGTCTCCCGAAATTAGGGCGGACCTGCGCTATTTATAGAAAACAGATTTAAACAGCGCGCACGATCACCGGCGCACGACCAGTGGTCGTGCGCGATATGGTCAGTGATCGTGCGATATGGAGGCAGAAAAGTGGAAAAAGATGTCATGACTGCGCACGACCGGCAACGCACGAGCAGTGATCGTGCGCGGTATGGCTGGTGATCGTGCGATATGGCGGGACAGAACTTTCCCAGGAGAGGTCATGACTGCGCACGACCGATGATCGTGCGCCAAAGAGGTCGATGGTCGTGCGTGGGTAAAAACGCACGACCATTGACTCCTTTGCCAAAAATGGGGAAAGTTCGATGCCGGACGCCCACACGATCCCAGAACCTGCAGGAAAACTGGACGGGAAGTCGACATGGCAATCACAGACATAAATATTATGCAAAGCAAAAAGGGAAATACACACACGCACAGAAAATAGGCTAATAAAGTGCACAAGACGTGGAATAACCGTAGCGAACCAAAAGGAGTGCAAATGACGCTAAACGGTGTGCAAAGACAAGAAAATAAGCCCAGATGAGTCCGAAAATAGGTATATAAAGAGGACTCATCACACCCCCAGACTTAACCGTTTGCGCGTCCCGAGCAAACAAAACCTAAGCAGACGGGGAAAAAGAACTAGCTAACAAAGAAATTGCAAAACGGAGTACCATGCGAAGTCGCATGCTCGCGTGCATAAAAATAAAGTAGAGGAAATTTTTAAGTATACAAAATATTTTATATTTTTCACAATGCGTAACAAAAAGGTATTACTACTCAAAAGTAGAATCACGGTGAATCATCCGGTCCTACGCAGGAAGAAAGTAGACAGGCCACTAAGGTGAGCATTGCCGAAGACCGGGGCTCAAGATTACCCCCAAAGGAATCCACCAATGTCGGAAACCATAAGCTTGCCCGTTCGCACTCTCTCCACGGCACTAGTCAACTCAAGCGCAAGTCCGTAGGACTTCGGGTAATAATGGGGCTTGGGTTACGGTGAGGAAAACAACGATAAACATGAAGGGTATGCACCTAACCCAAATGAGCTAACGTACAAAACTAGTACTCGCTGCCCACAAAATAAACACGGGTGCACCACACCCCCAGACTTAACTTTTGCAACATGGGTGTGTGCACCGCCTACTCCAAATCCAAATCATCTCCAATAAAGATTTTCAATCAAACTTTTTCTTTCTCTTTTTCTTTTCTCTTTTTCTCTTTTTCAAATATTTATCTTTTCTTTTTTTCATCTTTTTATTTTCACAATTTCAGCAGATATAACATGGAAGCACTTCCACATTTTCACAAATAATAACACCACATCACAACCCCACATGAAAATATAAAACACTAAGCTCGACTTGGGTGCGCGACTAGGATAGGCTATAAGGCTTTGGTGAAATATAGGTGGAGCTGAATCAAAAGAAAGGGTAGGCACAAAGGGGATAGCAAGGGCGATGTTAGGAACGGTACAAAGCTCAACCGGGCCAAAATGATGGCCTACATCACTCTCACGCTAGACTAACCGTGTACCAATGCTTCAAGAATAGCTTGGGGCAAGTTCTTAGCAACCGAGAAAGATAATCCTTCCTCCCGACTCAAGCAATACGAGTCTAGTGGCGGCTACACACATTCCTACGCTACCGTTTGATTCACACCGGATTCACCAACTTTTGAGTAGAATAAAAAAGAATTTACGCAGATAGAAAAATATAAAGCTATAAGCATACAGAAAAATTAAATCTACTCAAATTTCTATACAAAACGAGAGCAGTTGACTAGAAACACAGCAAGGCCAACATTTTACTCCGTCGCACAATCCTAAACTAGCACATAAATTTTCCAAATCTAACAAAGATACAAGTTCAACTCATGACACGCAAGCCGCTAAGCTCGCGCTCATATGGGTGCAGTGGTGTGCGATGCAATGAACATAAACAAAATAAAATACAAAAAGCTTCTAGCATGCAAAAGAAATGTGTACGTGCAAAAGGTAAACTGACTCTTCCCCAGACTTAAACTAAACAACACATCAAATGATAGAGAAATTTAAATCAAAAAGAGCTAAGGGAAGAGGTTACCCAATGCTCAGCTAGTGAGCATACCAGAAGATGCGTGAAAACTAGGAGCAGGTCCGCCATACGAAGAATCACAACCCCGCCAATGCGTAGTATCCATGAATACCTGCAGGGGTGAGCTCCGCAAAAACAAAAGAAAAATATACAAAAAGAAATACTAAACTAAGCTAGACATAAAAAAAAGAAAAATGCAGAAAATGAAAGATAAGCACTGGGGTTATTGTCATCCCAGCACGACTTATTCAACAATAGAAAAGTTCTAGCTAATGGGCCTATGAAAGGAAAAATGCACAGGTAACTGTCCTACTATCCGTGTCGGTAACGGGTACCGATACGGTGATAGAACAGTTACTCCTCTACCTAGATAATAATACCTGTGACGCACAGGTAGAGGAAATAGGAAGTAAGATGAGGAGGCCTGGTCCTCACTCATCTCACCACAAAACAAATCCTTGCCTAGCAAGGTATCGTCCACCACAGGCTCGTTGGGGGCGAAGGTGAAGGCAGAGGATTCAACTGCAAAAGGAGTAGGAAATTCCTCATGCAAGCTGAGGCACTCGCCGACAACCTGAGCACAAGGCTCAATGTCAACCCAACTCACCTGCAGGGAGTCAACCCGCACAGGCGCAGAAGGAGAAGGGGGGTCAAGGAATAAAGGAGACGAAGAACATAAGGAACTAATCGGGGGAGTGGTCCCGGTCTCACTCCCAGCAGGATCCAAACATAGATCACTGTCGGTGTCATGTGAGTCATGGCGAAGGGGAGCTGAGACCACGAGGTCCTCGGTGGTGGTTTGGACCCCCTCATCCAACAAGGAAGTAGAAACCTCCTCGCCGGCAAGGATTTCCTCATCACACCTCGGTACGTCACGGTGTTCCAAGACATAGTACTCACCATTGATGAGAATAATGTCCTCGTCACACCACGGCGCATCCTCATATTCCCAATTCCCGCAGGGCACAACATCATCGACCGACTCACTAGAAAGGGGAGTAGGTAATTCATGCAAAGAAAGCGGAGGAGCAACATCATCAGAGATAATATGCGCAGGTTCCTCCGGGGGTGAATCAAAAATAGGGGAAGAAGGCACAAGGAGAGAAGGTGCCGCAATGTCGTCGCACTGACCAGTAGAAAGTCTGATGGGTGTATCCACAGCAGTCCCCCATAGACAAGGTGGTACTGCGGATACATCATCAGAATCAGAAGGAGCGGCCATTTGAGAGGTGGATGAGACAATCCGGATATCCGGTTCATCATCCGCCTCCAACTGGCGCTGAAATTCTGCGCAATCTTTCAACACATGGTCGGTGCTATGACAACACAAACACCGTTTTCCATTACCCCTCGGTCCAGAAGGGACCGGGGAGGAATATGAAAAAGGTGAAGGCGGAGAAGAGTAGTGACCATAAGACTGAGGTACGGTGTATGAAGTACCATAAGACAACGGTGCTCCATACACTGAACCACGAGAATTATGCTCCCATTCTTCAGTGGGGCACTCATCACTGCTATGCCTATAATCCCCGCACCAACGGCAACGAATATTCGCATAAGAATACATGGTGCAGCAAGAAAGAATTCACCACAAGAATTTTCTAAGCAAAAATTAACTACACACAAGCAGATAAAGAAAAAGGAATACCTGCTACTGGAATATAAAAAATTAGAAGAGGAATAAAGAAAAATAAGCAACAAATTATAAAAACTAAAGTAAAGAAAAATAAAACATGGAATGAACAGATGGAAAGGGCTTCTATCTCAAATCTACCTCTTCAAAAACTCAAACGACTGTGCTCCCCGGCAACGGCGCCAAAAACTTGATGCGTGGAAAACGGCAAGCGCACCGGTCGCACAAGTAATAAAGTTTGGGAATAAATCCCCGAGTGTCGGTCTCTTGAGGAACACAGTAAGGGATGAGTTAATGTCGAGGAGGACTTGAGATTGAAGTCCTCGGGGCGAAGGTAACGATGGGGGTTTTGGTGGTTGCGGAAACAGAAAATAAAAGCTACAAGCTACTCCTATGCAACGCCGCTATGCGATGCTTCGCCAGGCGGGATGGAAGGCTAGTCGGGCCGCTATGCACCGAATCGCTTGGCGGATGGGCGAGTAGGCTAGCGGATGAGGTGGTGAGAATGGCGGAATGAGGGTCGTGAGCACCTCTTCGCAACGCACGCCACTAGCAATTGCTAGTGCGGCAAGGGTGGATGGTGGATGGAATATTAAGGCGCACCTCAAGCAATAATAACGAAAATACACAAATCACATAGACATGATAAAATGCAAGATCATTAACTACAATAAAATGTACTTCATCAATACAAAGAGTTAAACTAAGCTATCAAATACAAGAGGAAGAGGTGTGCGAATCGACCGAATCCGAAGCCTTGTTGGGGGTTCACGGTTGGAATCCCGGGTTGTCAATCCGAGTCCAAGCTCGGTCCTCAACTGCGTCCGGGGTAGAGGAGGTGTCACTCACTCCCAATGGACCCGTCTTCTTCGTTGAAATGATCCGTAGATTGCGGCTCCGGCCCTTCCTTGCTTGATGGAGAAAGCTCGGTCAAAACTCCGCTTGAAGCTTGAGGATGAAGGAGGAGGCCGAGAGGATGCTCCGGCGTTGATTTGGCGTTGTAAGCTTGCCCGGAGACCCTCCCTAAGGTGGAGGATGAAGGGGGACGGAGGAAACCCTCGTCCGAGACGAAGAACGGCGGAAAAATCGCGGATTTGGATCGTCTCCCGAAATTAGGGCGGACCTGCGCTATTTATAGAAAACAGATTTAAACAGCGCGCACGATCACCGGCGCACGACCAGTGGTCGTGCGCGATATGGTCAGTGATCGTGCGATATGGAGGCAGAAAAGTGGAAAAAGATGTCATGACTGCGCACGACCGGCAACGCACGAGCAGTGATCGTGCGCGGTATGGCTGGTGATCGTGCGATATGGCGGGACAGAACTTTCCCAGGAGAGGTCATGACTGCGCACGACCGATGATCGTGCGCCAAAGAGGTCGATGGTCGTGCGTGGGTAAAAACGCACGACCATTGACTCCTTTGCCAAAAATGGGGAAAGTTCGATGCCGGACGCCCACACGATCCCAGAACCTGCAGGAAAACTGGACGGGAAGTCGACATGGCAATCACAGACATAAATATTATGCAAAGCAAAAAGGGAAATACACACACGCACAGAAAATAGGCTAATAAAGTGCACAAGACGTGGAATAACCGTAGCGAACCAAAAGGAGTGCAAATGACGCTAAACGGTGTGCAAAGACAAGAAAATAAGCCCAGATGAGTCCGAAAATAGGTATATAAAGAGGACTCATCAATGACACGATTTTCCATAGACCAGCCGATACGGCGTACATCCGAGGGCGGTTTTGTACGCTGTTCGGTAGGCCCATAGAGCATCGTCAAGTTTTGCTGACTAGTCTTTCCTAGAAGTAGAAACAGTCTTTTCTAATATTCTTTTTATTTCTCTATTAACTACTTCGACTTGTCCGTTAGTTTGGGGGTGGTAGGCAGTGGAAAGCTTATGTGTAACGCCGTATTTGGTAAGGTTTTTTGAAAATTGCGCGTTACAGAAATGGGAACCCCTATCGCTAAAGATCGCGCGTGGCATACCGAATCTAGAAAATAATCTTTTTAGAAACATGACTACCACTCGGGAGTCGTTCGTAGGAAGAGCTTGGGCCTTAGCCCATCGTGAAACATAATCAACAGCAACTAAAATAAATTTGTTTCCGAAGCTAGAAGGAAGGGGGCCAACAAAATCAATTCCCTAGAGGTCGAAAATTTCGCACTCTAAGAAATAATTTTGCGGCATTTCTTTTTTATTAGAAATGTTGCCCGACCGTTGGCAACTATCACACCTACTCACAAAGGCTTGCGCGTCTTTAAACAGGCTAGGCCAGTAAAAACCCGCGCAAAGCACCTTGTGAGCGGTGCGAGCAGCTTGATAGTGCCCACCTGTCGGACCTTCATGCAAATATTTTAGAATATCAATTCATTCATCATAAGAAACACATCTCCTTATCACTTGATCCGCACAGATTCTGAAAAGATGCGTGTCTTCCCAAAAGTAGTTCTTCAGCTCAGAAAAGAATTTCTTCTTTTGGTGAGAGGAGAACTCTTTTGGGAGCACCCGGGCCACTAGATAGTTGGCGATGTGCGCAAACCAAGGAGAAGTAGATGTGTTAACTAAAAGCAGCTTCTCATCAGGAAAATAATCATTAAAAGATTTTTCATTTAATTTTTCTATTAAGGGGTTATCTAATCTGGATAGATGGTCAGCGGCCAAGTTCTCGGCTCCTCGCTTATCACGGATCTCTAAGTCAAACTCCTAGAGGATTAAGACCCAGCGAATCAAGTGAGGCTTGGCATCTGTTTTGGCAAGAAGGTACTTGAGGGCCGAGTGGTCTGTAAAAACAATGATTTTTGAAAGTATAATGTAAGGGCGAAATTTATCAAATGCGAATACTACAGCTAAGAGCTCCTTCTCGGTTGTGGTAAAATTTTCTTGTGCAGATGTGAGGGTTTTACTAGCGTAATAGATGGGGTGGAAGTTTTTAGATATGCGTTGACCTAATACGGCTCCCACCACAAAACAACTCGCATCGCACATAATCTCGGAAGGAAGGTCCCACACCGGAGCTATCATAATCGGTGCGTTAATTAACTTTTCTTTAATTGATTCAAAGGCAGAAATACAAGAGTCATCAAAAATGAATGGAGCGTCTTTTTCTAAGAGATGGGTGAGGGGCTTAGTGATCTTGGAGAAGTCCTTTATAAAACGACGATAAAAACCAGCATGGCCTAGGAAACTTCTTATAGCTTTTATGTTTGTAGGCGGCGGCAACTTCTCAATAACTTCTATATTGGCAACATCTACCTCAAAACCTTTAGCAGAAATTTTATGACCCAAAACTAACCCTTCCCTCACCATAAAATGACATTTTTCCCAATTTAGGGCAAGGTTAGTTTCTTCGCATCGTTCTAAGACTTTTTCGAGGTTTTTTAAAAATCTATCAAAGGAATCGCCGAACATGGAGAAATCGCCCATGAAAATATCCATAATGCTTTCTACGTACTTGTCAAATTTTGCGAGCATACATCGCTGGAATGTAGCTGGTGCATTGCACAATCCAAACGGCATTCTTCGGTAAGCGAAGGTGCCAAAGGGACAAATAAACGTAGTTTTCTCTTGGTCCTCGGGAGAGATGGGTATTTGAAAGTACCCCGAGAGGCCATCGAGAAAACAATAAAAGCTATGGCCGGAGAGACGTTCTAAAATCTGGTCGATAAACGGCAAAGGAAAGTGGTCCTTGCGGGTGGCGTCATTTAACTTACGATAATCTATACACATACGCCAACCCGTCACCGTCTGTATCGGGATTAATTCATTATTCTCATTACTAACTACGGTTATCCCTCCCTTCTTTGGAAATACCTGAATGTGGCTAACCCTATTACTGTCCGATATAGGGTAGATAATTCCTACGTCTAATAATTTCATAACCTCGCCCTTAACTACTTCTTTCATATTCGGGTTTATACCGTGCTGAGGTTGGATAGAGTCACGCGAATTATCTTCCATTAAAATTTTATGGGTACAGAAAGATGGGCTTATGCCCTTGATATCAGAAATTTGCCAAGAAATAGCTCGGCGATGCTTACGTAGAACTAGAAGAAGTTTATCGTTTTGCATATCTGTGAGGTAGGCCGAAACGATAACTGGTAACTTGGAATCTTTTTCTACGAAAGCATACTTAAGGTGTTCAGGAAGTTCTTTAAGTTCTAGGGTAGGGGGTTCTTCATAAGAGGATTTAGAAATTCTTTCTTTTTCAAAAATAATATCTTCATAAACTTTTTTATAAGGAACGTAATAAGGGGTGGGGCTAGCAGCCAAGACGGCTTCTTGTAGCGATTCAGTGGGAAGAAAAGAGGAAGAACAAAAATCAGAAAATTCTTTTTCAAACTCAGAAAGACAATCAGAAGATTTATCACTTCCCTGCAGCGATTCAGTTGTAAGAGAAGAGGAGCAAAAAGCAGAAAATTCTTTTTCAAAGTCGGAGAGGCAGTAGGAAGAGTCATCACTCACGGCGTCTACGAAAAAGCATAAGTCATCATTTGCTAGGGTGTTCTTCATCGAAGGGGTGATAGAAAATGTGACTTCGTCGTCGCCTACTCGAAGAAAGAGCTTACCATTGCTTACGTCAATGATGGCTCGGGAGGTGGCAAGGAAGGGTTATAGCTTTCGCTTGCTCTCTCGGGTTGGGTTCGGTATTGGAAGGAAGAGACCCTGCGGGTCGCTCAGAAATTTTTTTCGCGAGCTGTCCTACCTGATTTTCTAGACTTTTTACGCTTCCGGATAAAGTTCTTATAGTGGCATCATTTGTGGTGATATATTTAGAAAGTAATTCCTCCAAGCTTGGAGGTTTTGGGTAATTTTGAAGAGGTGGTGGTGGTGGTGGTGCAGAAAAATCATTTTGCGGGGGTGGGCGCATCGCATTCGATGGATTACTCTATGAAAAGTTCGGGTGATTTCTTAAAGCAGGGTTATAACTATTCGGAAAATTAAAATGAGGAGGATGAAAATTCGCAGCAGAAAATTTATTAAAAGCAGTTCTAGGCATATTATTAACATAATCTAAATGTTCTGGAGTAGGGGTTGCAGATTCCCATACCTGAGGGGCGGAGGCAGCAGTCATCTCCGTGATTTTTTGCTTAGGATTTGTACTTGCAGAGCGAGCTAGGAGACGTTGTCCACTTCATAGATACCAGCAGGCTTGTTCGGGCGAGACCTAGGAACATTCCACTGATAAGTGTTCATGGTCATGTCCTCAAAAAGCTCAAGAGCGGCTTCCGGGGTCTTATGATTTAAAGTACCGCCAGAAGCTGCGTCTATCATTTGCTTTGTGCTTTGATTTAGCACGTTATAGAACGTCTGCACTTGTAACCATACAGACAGCGCATGATGTGGGCATCGTCTTAATAATTCTGTAAATCTCTCCCAGGTTTCATATAGGGTTTCAGAGTCTATTTGTCCGAAGGCAGAGATGTCGTTCCTAAGTTTTGCAGTTTTAGCTGGCGGAAAATACTTCGCCAAAAATTTTTCAGTTAATTCATTCTAGGTAGTTATGCTATTTTTAGGAAGTGTGTTCAGCCATTGCTTAGCTTTAGTTCTTAAAGAGAAGGGGAAGAGTCTCAGCCTGATTGCATCATTTGTGACACCATTTATCTTGAAGGTGTCGTAAATTTAAAGAAAGCTAGCTATTTGTGCGTTCGGATCTTCATCTTGAAGTCCGTCAAATTGCACATATTGCTGCACTATTTGAATTATGTTTGGCTTTAATTCGAAGTTATTATTTGCTATAGCAGGGCGGACTATACTAGATTCTGTTCCCTCGAGGTTCGGTCATGCATAATAGGACATAGTCCTTTGCACGGCCTCATCTACATTGGGTTCTTCCATTCTTAAAGTACCAAATGACTCGGAGTCCTCAACCGGCACTTGGATAGTAGGACCTTGAAATTGCAATCTTCTCCGAAGAGTACACTCGATTTCATGGTCCAAGTCCAAAATAACCGACGGACTCCCACGGGTCATGCACTAAAAGAACAGAAAAGAAGAAGAGAAAGAGAAAAAGGATATACTAGAAAAAAGATTAAATTTTTTTTCTTTTTGAAATAGATTTTTTTATAGATTAACTCCCGAACTTCCCAAGGACTACCCCGTGAAGGGTTCACAAGGTACTAGACAAGATAGTGCCGCATAAAGCCCTTTGCCCTTTTCGAGAGAATTAGGTGGCGTAGAAAAATTGTGAAGTTGGTTACTATTAAGAGCGGTGATATTTTTTTTTATTTTTTAAAACTTTAAAGAAAGAGGATGAGAAAGAGAAGAGATAAAATTAATAGGTTCGTGTTTTCAATATGTCAACGGAAGTTGGTCCCCGACAACGGCGCCAAAAACTTGTTGCGCGCTAGGGTTCAAAGAAAATAAATGCAACCGAACTAGCAACCCGATGAGGCAAGTATACCTATCAAATTGTAGCTAGGGGACACAAGTGTCGTATTGAAATCCGGGAACTGTTGGCTATGCTTACTCACACGAACGCTATTATCTTATCGTCGGAAAAACTAGGGTTTAAGAAAAACTAATTGCAAAAAAAAAAGTAAAGCTAAAGCTAGAAAGAGAGCTATTATAATTAATTAAAGAGCATAAGAAAATTGATTACTACGAAGGGTTGAAAATATGAAATGGAAATGCACTCGATCAAGAATCACCTCGGCTAAAGACGATTAATAAAATGCGATAAAAATCAAAACTTAATAGGATAAAGGTCCTTGACCGTGGAGGTTCCTAAAACTTGAACACGCTTCTCTCGAAGTCGTGCCCAACTGAGTTTAGGAAGGTCCGACCGACTCTCATCTAAATCAGAGGCCTAAAACTCGCTTTACGCAGTTAACTCGACTATTGGATTTTACTCCAATCCGAGAGATTTGGACATCTGCCTCTCTCGAGGAGTACGTACAACTCCCTTTACTCTTGAATGCTCACTTCATTCTATCGGCCTCTCGGCTAGCCCAGAATGAAAGCAAAGGTGGAGAGTATATATCGATAATATACCTCCAACCCGTGATTAATCAAGAGTAATTCAAGGCCCTAACCTAAAAAGAAAAGATTAATTAAAACATCATAACTTAATCGCTCTAACCTCGGATCATCAAGATCGAGTACAAGGAGGATTTGTTAATCATAATGGAGTGGAGGAGGGGGGTGAGTAGTAAAGCATAAAAAAGAACACTTCTATTAATAAAAAGGGGCAAGTTATACTATTGAAAAAGAAATTAAAAGTGCATGAAAATAAAATCCTATTCTAGCCCTACAATTAGCACTAAGCAGCACTAAAAATTACAAAGAAAGCATAAACAAGAAAAGATTAAACTAGGGTTAAAAGAAAATTATAAAGAGAGAGAGAGAGAAAGAGAGAGAGAGAAAAGCATAAAAAAGATCAAGAACTAAAGGGGCAGCAGCTCCCCCACTCAACCAAAGCTAGCTGAAATGAAGAGGGGGGTCTCAATTTATAGATTTTTTTAACGGGTTGGTCACGTAATCCGACACGCCCTAGGGGGGTGTGTCATGGGGTGTGATAGTACTATGTTGACCTCGGGCTCTGGACTCTGGCGGGAAGGATCATTGCCTTTGTACGTCGGTGGTCACGCCCTAGGTCACGCCCGTGTAGGGGGGGCGTCACACTCACGTCATGTCGAAATCATTAGTCGGAAATTCGTCCGTCATCGGAAAAGTTGATGTCACGCCCCAGGTCATGCTCGTGATGGGGGGCGTGACAGTACTGTTTTGTGCTGTGGAGGAACGGCATTTAATGCGGCGGCGGGCTTTGAGGCAGAGGGCGACATGCCCATGGTCACGCCTGGAGACACGCCCGGGGAGGGCATGTCAGGGGGCGTGACAGCGGTTTTGTTCGTTTTTCTGTCCCTTCCAGCAGGAGTCCTCGGGATCGGGTGACACGCCCTAGGTCATGCCCAGGGTGGGCGTGACAGGGGGGCATGTCAGGTCATTTTGGCAAATTTTCTGGAAACCTGCAAAAAGACAAGAAAAAGTCAATGGCAATAATATTTTCATAAAAATGATAAAAAATAAACTAATAATAGACATGATTTGTATAATATAAAATAGAAAATACGATAATAGTTTAGACTACAAAACGTATTATCAGCGATCATTAAGAACTCAAATCTTCCAAAAAAAATAAATGACCCGGGTAGTTTTTCAGTTCCTTGTGTTTTTGGCGACCTTTTTGTAAAACATGCGTTAGCAGATCTTAGAGCGAGCATCAATTTGATGCCTTTTTCTTTATTCAAGAAGTTAGGATTGGGCATTCTTAGCCCTACAAGAATGAGTTTGCAGGTATTCGATAGGTAAATTAATTATTCGTTAGGTATCGTGGACGACGTGTTAGTGAAGGTCGACAAATTCATCTTCCCAATTGATTTTGGCATTCTCGATATTGAAGAGGACATCGAGGTCCCTATTATCCTTGGTCGTCCCTTCCTAGCCACCTCCCGTGCGGTCATCAATGTGTGTAATAGAAAACTTTTGCTTCGCATGGGAGATGACGAGGTGACGTTTTCAATAAACCAATCAATGAAAAATTCCTTAAAAAATGACGATTCATGTTTTTTCCTCGATGTTTTAAATGAAGACTCCTCTCTTTTTCTCTCAAATATTTCTTCGAAAGATTTTTCTTCCTCTTTTTCTGATTTCTCTACAAATGTTTTTGAAGCCACGGCTTTGTCCGCACAAGCCAACTCTATAAATGAACCAGTGTTTAGAAAATTAAATTATGAAAATATTGTTTTTTAAAATGAAAGGCTTTTAAAGAACTCTTACGATGAACCACACAACTTAGAGCTCAAACCCCTTCCCGAACATCTCAAATATGCCTTTCTTGAAAAGAATTCTAAATTGCCTGTTATAATCTCGGCTTTGCTTTCTCAATCTAAAAACGATCAATTGATCGAACTACTACAAAAGCATCGCCGAGCTATAGCGTGGCAAATTTCTTATATTCCTGGCATTAGCCCTTCCTTTTGCACCCACAAAATATTCTTTGAAAATAACTCTAAGGGAGTGGTCCAACCTCAATGTCGTCTTAATCCTAATATGATAGAGGTTGTGAAGGACGAGGTTCTTAAGTTATTAGATGCGGGGATAATTTATCCTATTTCTGATAGCCAGTGGGTAAGTTCGGTCCAGGTTGTTCCTAAGAAGGGTGGGGTCACGGTAGTAACAAATGAAAATAACGATTTAATTCCAACTAGGACGGTAATGGGATGGAGGATGTGCATCAACTACCGTAAATTGAATGATACCATTCGTAAAGATCACTTCCCCCTCCCCTTTATCGATCAAATTTTAGAACGCTTATCCGGGCATAGTTTTTATTGTTTTCTCGACAAACTTTCGGGATACTTCCAAATCCCTATCGCACCCGAAGACGAAGAGAAGACAACATTCACTTGCCCCTTCGGAACTTTTGCTTATCACAGAATACCTTTCGGTTTATGCAATGAACCCGCTACTTTTCAACGGTGTATGTTTGCTATTTTTGATAAGTACGTAGAAAATATTATGGAAGTGTTTATGGACGATTTTTTTGTTTTTGGTGACTCATTTAACTTATGTTTAGCGAATTTAGAAAAAGTTTTACAACGCTGCGAAGAGAACAATTTTGTTTTAAATTGGGAGAAGTGCCACTTTATGGTACGTGAAGGCTTAGTCCTTGGCCACAAATTTTTCTCTAAGGGAATTGAAGAGGACAAGGCAAAAATTAAAATAATTGAAAAGTTACCGCCACCTACAAATATTAAAGCGATTAGAAGTTTTTTAGGCATGCGGGATTTTATCGAAGATTTATTAAAGACTTTTCAAAAATTACTAAGCCTCTCACTCACCTTCTCGAAAGAGACACTCCTTTCGTTTTTGATGAATCTTGTCTTGCTGTGTTTGAATTAATTAAATCAAAACTTATCAATGCTCATATTATGATCGCCCCAGTTTGGGATTTACCATTCGAATAATGTGTGATGCGAGTAATCATGCAGTAGGTGGGGTTCTAGGACAACGAATTGCTAAGAACTTTCATCCGATTTTCTATACTAGTAAAACTCTAACTTCTGCTCAAGAAAATTACACCACGATGGAGAAAGAGCTCTTAGCTGTTATTTTTGCTTTTGATAAATTCCGACCATACGTAACTCTTGCTAAAGTAAGTATTTTTACGGATCATTCTGCTTTGAAGTACCTCCTTTCTAAACCAGATGCCAAGCCGCGTCTTATTCGCTGGATCCTCTTACTTCAAGAATTCGACTCGGAGATTTGGGATAAGAAAGGAGCGAAAAACCTAGCAGCTGATCATCTTTCTCGTCTTGAAAATCCCAATCTTGATATTTTAAATGAAACTTATATTAATGACTATTTTTCGGATGAGCGTCTTTTAAATATTTCTTTTTCTACACCCTGGTTTGCCGATCTGGCCAATTATCTTGTGGCTTGGGTCCTTCCAAAAGAATACTCTTCTCACTAAAAGAAGAAATTCTTTTCTGAGTTAAAGTATTATTTTTGGGAGGACCCCTTTCTATTTCGCATTTGTGCGGATCAGGTGGTCAGAAGATGTGTTTCCCGGGAAGAGGGTCAGCAAATTTTAAAATATGTTCATGAAGGTCTGACTGATGGGCACTTTCAAGCAAACCGCACCGCACACAAAGTACTTAGTGCTGGCTTCTATTGGCCAAGCATATTTAAAGATGCACAAATCTTTGTGGGAGGATGCGATTGATGCCAGCGGACTGGAAATATCTCTAATAAAAATGAAATGGAACAAAACTATTTTCTCGAGTGCGAAGTTTTTTATTTGTGGGGCATAGACTTCGTCGGCCCATTTCCCTCAAGTTTTGGAAATAAATATATTTTAGTCACCATAGATTACGTCTCTAGGTGGGCGAAGGCCCAAGCTTTACCAAGTAATGACGCGCATGTGGTCATAAACTTCTTTAAAAAATTATTTTCTCGTTTTGGTTTTCCTCGAGCGATCGTTAGTGATAGGGGGAGCCATTTTTGTAACGCACAACTAACTAAGGTTTTAACTAAATATGGCGTTACCCATAAATTATCCACCGCTTATCACCCCCAAACTAACGGTCAGGTCGAGGTAGTCAATCGAGAGTTTAAAAGAATTTTGGAAAAAACTGTTTCTACTTCTCGTAAGGACTGATCCCTAAAATTAGACGATGCTCTTTGCGCCTATCGGACAGCGTACAAGACCTCCATCTATTGTACTCCTTTCTGATTGGTCTATGGAAAATCGTGTCATCTTCCGGTAGAAGTAGAACACCGTGCATATTGGGCGTTAAAGTTTTTTTAATTTCGATTTGCACTCGGTCTGCGAGCATAGAAAAAATCAGTTGAATGAACTCGATGAATGGAGAGCGTACGCTTACGAAAATAATAAAATTTATAAAGAACGCACGAAATTGTATCACGATAAGAACCTGTGCAACCCTAAAACGTTTAATCCTGGCGATCAGGTTCTTCTTTTTAATTCTCGTTTACGTCTCTTCCCTAGTAAACTAAAATCAAGATGGTCTGGACCGTTTACGGTCAAGTACGTTTTTCTTATGGAACTGTGTTACTTTCGCATCCCGATAAGGGGGAATTTAAAGTTAATGGGCATAGACTTAAATTATATTTTTCTAATGATTCTGAGTCTCCTACAAAGGAGAATCTTATTCTGGACTCTTAAATTTTTGTGGAACAATTATTTTTATGTTTGGACTTGTTATTATTATTATGAAATTTTTATTTGGACTTTCAATTGTTATAATAAACAACAATTTTGGGCACCTGCCCACAGACTCTATCTTTTTTTTTCTGCTTTTATTTTGCTCTTCCTCCCGGTGGCTCAAGTACAAGCTCGTGATCGCCGCTCCAACACTATTGCTATCAAAGATGGATCAAGTCTAACCTGCTGACGATCAAGTGCGCTAAAAAGCAAGCATGGGGGAGCGACATCCGCCTTCATCTCACAAACCCGGGGAAGTCCTGTTATTTTTATTATTATTTATTTACTTTACTTTCTGCATTTTCTTTTTTTTCTCTTCTTCTCAGTCTCCTTCTCTTTTTCTTTTTGTTTCCTTCATTGGGGGCAATGAAGATTTTAAACATTGGGGAGGGTCTAGTTTCTTTCTTTCTTCTTTCCTTTCTCAAAAAAAAAATGTGTTTTAATATTAGTATAATTATAGTATTGCTTTTTTATTTTAACTTCATCAAATATCCAAAAAAATTATAAAATACAAAACCACAAAAAAAAATTAGAAAAAAAATTTTTTTTTGCTAAAATCCATTTGAAAAACAAAACGTAAAATTATTTTCTATCTTCATTTTTATGTTGCTTCTAGTGATGTGTGCGCCCGTGCAGTTTCTTAGTTCTATTTAGATTTCTTTGAAACTGTTTTCTAAACCTATCATTTTAACATAGCTTAGTTTTATTAGTTTCTTTTTCTTAAATATAGGCATTCGTTTTTTACCTTATAAGTTAGCAATTCGTAGTTATGTCTTTTTATTCGGTCAAGTTGCTTAAGAATGGTTGCTAGGTAATATTAGCTCTTTTGCATTAGTGGGGTAGTCTTTCTTGGTGTTTAGAACTTGTCTCAAGCTACTCTCGAAACATTTGTGTCGTTTTTATGTTCTTTAGAAATGATTTAGGCTACCATTTCACTAGTTTGAGTTTTTCTTGCCCACCAAAAACATTACCATTGCAAAATAATTTTTGGGCCTTTTCCATGTTTTTTTATTTTTAGCTCCACCTTTCATTTCACTATTTTCGCCAAAGCCAAAATGCCTTTCCTATTTTTCACACTACACTTTGAGCTTAAAAATCATATTTTTGAAAGGGTTGTACCTTTGAAATGAATAGAAATTTTTCAAGCCTATTTTGGAGCTTTCCTTTATGAAAGAATGCTATTATCAAAATGTTATCAAAAAAAAAAGAGGAAAAAAATCAAAAGCAAATCAAAAAAAATCATCACAAAAATGAAAAAAAAGGGTTATGTTTGGCCAAATTTATAAAAGAAAAATTTCATGGCCTTGTTTTGTAGTTTGAATTGGAGATATGACTTGCTTGTCATTTCCCATTTTGTTATCATGTCTTTTAAATATTTTTGAGCTCAACCTTGGTTTAGTGTGTCTTAGCCTTCATTTTTATCCTTATTCTCCTTTCCTAACTATTTACCTAAGCCAAGTATTAACACCTATTAGAAGTCTTATTGATCTTTAGAACGTAAATTCGCGTAGTGGAGAAAGTGTGAACGTACAAGCCTATGGCCACCATCATTGATGGATTTCTTTGGATGTTACCTTGAGGTGTTTTAGGGTTAATTTTTATCTAGCAACCTAGTAGTTCGTTAATGCGCCGTTTATTTAGAACCTCTACTTTTGTTTTCCTTATTTTCATTTATTTTGGATGCCTTGTTTTAAGATATAGAAATGTGTAAACTTTTCTTATGTTTTAATGAGATTTTTAGGTCTCCACTTTCGAGTTTTCTATTGTGCACTTCTCACCCCACTAGTTGATAACACGGAAATTAGGATAGTTTAATTTCTCATGTTTTGCTTTTCTTAACTATGGAACCTAAAATAAAAAAATACTTTTTGCTTTTTCCTAGTTCTTTATTTCTATTTGCTTGAGGGCAAGCAAATGTCTAAGCATGGGGGAGTTTGATGACTAGTTTTAGTCATCCTTTTTTGGGGTAATAAAGTAGTTAAAATCATTAAGTTTTATTATAATTTTGTGTTTTGTATGCTTGTTATGATGAAATTTTATGTTTTGATATTAAAATCTATATAGTCATATTATATTTATTATGTTACTATATATTATGTTATGTTTACGTTTATATTTTAAATGGTTTTTATTTTTTATTTGTATGTTTTGTTAAATGTTTTGTTTAATGTCTTACTATTGTTATGTTTAGTCTTATTAATATATATATTATATTATGTGATGTTTAGTCTTTTTTTTTGTTATAATTATTATGTGCAATGTTAATGAATAATATTATATGTCATAATATTTGTTTTGTCTTGTAACTTGTAAGTTCAAGCTCCCACCTTGGTGCAGCCGGCTCTCCACTTGGTGCAGCCCAAGTTCATCACCATGCAGCCAACCTTTGATCAAGTACAAGTGCAGCCCAGCCCTTCACTTGCTAGCCAGCCCGAGCCCTCTTAGAGCAGCTCATGTCCAACCCGAGCCCTATATGAAGCATCCCACCTCCACATGGTGCAGCCCGGCCTCCTATTTAATCCTACCCGAGCCCTATATGATGCATCCCCTCCATATGATGCAGCCCCTAGCCTACCCGAGCCCACTAAAGCCCACCTAGCTACCCCTTTTTCCCTCTACCCGAGCCCAAGAAAGCATCCCCTTAGAATGGCCGACCACCTTTCACTCTCATGCATGCACTTTGCCACCTCATTCATCCTCTGTCTCCATTTATTACATGCATGAATATTCCCATGCTTGTGGCCGGCCCCCTCCCTTTTTCCCCTTTTATATTTTTATTTTCACTTCCCTTCAATACAATACAATGCATGCATACCTCCTCTCTCCCCTCATTTAATGCATGCATGAACCTTCTCCCCTTGATGTGGCTGGCCACCCCTTTGTCTCCCCCTAATCTAGAAGCTTCTCCATCTCTTATAAAAGGAGCCCATGGTCTCATGTTTTGGAGGTTGGATTTTGAAGAGAGCAAGAGAGTTCTAGTGCAAGTTTTCATTTTCATGCTTTTTCTTCCATGTCTTAATTTTCTTGTTATTGTAGTATCATAATATTGTCTTGTATTCTCTTATTTTGTGTACTCTTCTCTTTCTTTTCAAGAAATGAAAATGTTCTTCTCTTATTTTATTTTGTCTTTCAATCCAAATATGCGTAGCTAATTTTCTTGTAGCATTCGATCGTGAGGAAACATGATATGAGAAGAGAATTTATCTTCTTTCTTAGTTTTATTTTTGTTATTTCATGCTCGATCCTTCTTTGATTAATTTTGTGTCGACTCCATATTTCTGGTATACGGTAGTAGACCTTGTTCTCATTTCATAGTAGTCGAGAGACTCATGATTTAAAAGACCACTCAAAAATGGAAGGAGTTGCACGTAATCCTAGAGATAGGACGATGTAAATCCTCTGGATTGCAGTCAAATCCAATAGTGTGGATCACCTCGATAATGCAACTTCTGGCTTATTTGGTTTGTAAAGAGATTTCGATCAAAGAGTCAATAAGTAAGGAGACCTAATGCTCTAGCGAGATTTGTCTTATTTTCGGATCCGTCACGGTCGAGTATGGTTTGCAAAATAAAAACTATGTCTTTTTATCTCTCTCATCTCATTTCATGGTGATTCACTGATCGAAGGCTATCTCTTTATTATAAGTTTTTCGTCTGCAAAATCATCTTTTATTTTACTTTAAAAATTATCAAATCCCAACAATTTTATGATAGGATAATAGTTCGAGCATGAGTAGCAGTATTTGACAACCCCATGTTTAAATACGACCTTGGTACTATAATTCGACAGGTACACTTGCCTGTTCGGGTTTTGGCCCACCATTTAACTTTTAACGAGTAGGAGGAAATAGATGCACAGACGCACACACTCTACATAATTGAATAAGCGATAGAATTACGAGTCCCGGCTCGAATGAGTGGGCGGGAGAATGAAAGCAATAAAATTATCACAAACACGCACGCACTGTACATAGTTGAAGAAAGCATTAAAAAAAGCAATAAAAGTTATCACCTACACTCACGCACTCTACGTGATTGAAGAAAGCATGAAAGAAAACATGAAAAGTTAGACTCATGTACTCACACACACTAAGTAAAAACAAGAAAAACAAAGTTACCTAAAAATTAAAACAACTTAATTTCTATTCTTAGAACATGCTAAAAACACATAAAAGATGAAATAAAATTTAAAGAAGCAAAATTTTTTTAAAAAAAACAAAGTTAAAATCAAAGTTGTTGAAAAATTTAAATGTTTATATTTTCATTCTTAGGATTCCATAAAAGTGATGAAAAAGTGAAAAGAAAAATTAAAGGAACAAAATGTTTTACAATCCTAAGACAAAGCTAAGTAAAAAATCAAAAAATTCACTTCAAAACCTCTTTTATAATTTCATAGGAATGAAAATTTAAGACTTTAAAAAGTTTCCAATACAACTTTGATTTTGAAAAGAAGACTTAAACAAAATTTTGCCATTATATCAGCTCATTTTTTAGATAAAAACATATAAAGTAACCTAACATTACAACATATTAAAAGCAAGAAAGATTAAAACAAGTTACACTAATTATGATTTTCATAAAGAGATAGACTAAGTAAAACAAGAAGATAAAAAGGAGAAAGAAAGTGAGACACCAAAATCTATTTTCATTCCATGTAGAGAGACAAAGAAAAAACAACATTTTTATTTCCATAATTTAAGCTATTACAAACTATTACAAAGCAAATGAAAAAGCTAAAACAAACATAAGAAGGGATGGGGGAGAAAATTCTCCTTACATTGGATTAGAAACACCAAGGGCAGCCCACAAGAAGACACACTAAATTTTTCTAAAAAAAGTGAACCCTTGGGCATTACTGAAAATTTTTATCTATAGCCAAAATTTTGGTTGTGACACGCCCTGGTCACGGGCGTGACAGGGGGTGTGTCACAGCTGCCGTATTTGACTTGGCTTCTTCTAGAGAGTTGGCGCCATTCTGGAAGGTTCGGGAAGGGCTATGTGGCGGTCACGTGCGTGATAAGCTTGGTAACGGGCGTGTTGGGGGACGTGATATGGACAGCTGGAAGTTTGACGTAGGCAGCGTTGAGTGTGAAGAAGCGTTGAGTGTTGACATCGACAGGGGCGTGACGGGGCTTGGACACGGGCGTGAAATGATGGTGTTGAGTGTTGACTTGCCGAAGGCGTTGAGTGTCGACTGGACGAAGGCGTTGAGTGCCTGACACGGGCATGTCAAGTCAATGACACGGGCGAGTCAAGTCAAATTTTTACTTTTTTCTAAATTTTTCTGGAAAATAAAAATAGCTAAGTTAGAAATAAAATTTACAAAATATGAACAATTTATTGAACAAAACAAACAAAAAAGGGAAAAAATAAAGTAAAATATCATAATAATAATACTATAAAAGTAGGTATAATTACAACTTATCAAATACCCCCATACTTAATCTTTTGCTATTCCAGAGCAAAAGTTTGAGGTGAACTTATAAGGAATAAAAAAAACTCTAAGTTCGGCTACTGCTAAATTAATTATCAGAGAGATCTAAATAAATATACGGGGTATAAGAGTTAAGTCCTAAAATTATGTAGGTGATTTGAACAGGGCAAAAGTTTTTGCCAAAAGACTTCTTGATGTAATCAAATAGAAAGCAATAATTGTATTGGTTCGAATAACAAAAAATAGTTTGGAATTATATGAACTTTAGCTTATAGGAGTTTTACTGGAAATAATGCAATTTACGAATTATGCTCTCAAAAAGATTTTTGAATAAATTCTAGAGTCATGAAATTGGCTAAGGGGGGTTGATGTTGGTTTACGAAGATGCTTGGATTTTTATGCGAGGTAACTTTTTTCTCAAACCTCCAATTTTTTTTATTTTGATTTAGATGTTATAGGAAAACCAAACATTATTTTCCTTAACATGACATTTTTTTTGTTCATAATAAGGATTAACCCAATGTATATGTGTTGGAGTAATGAATTTTATCATCTTACTCCGTAACATATAATCTTTTAATTTATTGAGTGCCTATGTTTACGGAATGAAATCTTATTCCCATTGACATAGGATCTTTTTGGGGGAAAATTTTTTATCATACCAAGTAGGTTATGATAAGTAAGGGGAGAAAAGAGAACTAGATTTTTAATTTAAAAAATTTTGAGAGCAACCTTTATAAATTGTACGTTCCAATTTTTCAGAAAGCTAAAAGTAAGCATAATTGAATTCTATAGTCATTATTTTCTAACATAGTACACGTGCTCCTATCTATGAAAAATTAGAAGTAGTGCCTAAAGCGAGTCCCCTATTTTTAACAAAGTATAATAAATTCTTTAAAACTTAACCCCGGCTATTTAGATTTTTCAATCCATAATTAACAAACGAATAGTGTACAAAGAATTGATCAAATTCGCATATAAATAAACTCAATATAAAAGTTTCGGATAGCACGAAACTTAAAAATGATATATTTGATTTATTTGTTTCATAAATTATTATTTTTTTGAATTTTTAACGTTATTATCTTTTTTCTTTTTGTATTTTTGTATTTATTTCTTTAATATATACATACTAAAGAAAGAAAAATGCGAAAATAAATTTTTTTTGATTTTTGAGTTTTGCGAATTTTTTTTGTATTTTTAAGAAAATTTTCAATATATTTACAAAAATTTGGGAGAAAAAGAGAAGTTATTTACATGGATGAGAGGGAAAAAGGGAGAGGGGAAAGAGAAAAAATATTTACAAAAAGTACTTACAAAAATTATTAAAAAAAAATTTACAAAAAAATTTACAAAAATATAAACTAGGTTATCGCGAGATGACTCGTTAGGTGAATGGCTCGATGAGTCGGATCTCGCGGACCGAGTTAAAAATAAATCAAAGTTTCAAAAATGAAACTTCAACATTTTTTTTGTGTTTTTTGTGTTTTATATATATATATATATTTTTTTTTTTGAAGTTTTGTTTTTAAGTTTTTTTGTTTTTGTTTTTTTTTAAATGAAAAAGAAAGTACGAAAATATTAAAACACCCCATACTTAATTCCAACATTGTCCCCCAATGTTGTATGTTAAGCATGAGAAACAAAATAGCAGTTATATATACAAAAAAAGGAAGAGGGGGTAGAAAACGTCCCTGATCCGCACTCGGAGAAGCATATTAGAAACCTTGTAGTTATTAGAAAAATAGAAAATATGATAAATAAAGACGTAAAAATAAAAAAAAGGTCAGCGTGGGGTGCCTCCCAGGAGCGCTTTGTTTATAGTCGTGTAGCTTGACTATATTGGCGGGGTTATAAGTTGAGGAGGTATATGGTTTCGTTATGCTCAATCACAGGGTCGCTCGCTATATAAGACTTTAACCGATGACCATTTACTTTAAACGAGCCTTTTTCCGGGTGGGAGACGAGTACGGTCCCATATGGATAAACTTCTTCAACTTTTAAGGGACCAGACCAACGAGATCTAAGTTTACCCGGAAAAAGTCTAAGACGAGAATTGTAAAGAAGGACTAGATCGCCCGGAGAAAATTTTTTGGGGGTTTTAATTTTTCGATCGTGATATAACTAAGAATGCTCCTTATAGAACTTATTGCTCTCGTAAGCATTCACACACAATTCATCAAGCTCGTTTAGTTGCAGTTTACTATTCTGAGCGGCTAAGTTAGAGTCGAGGTTTAAGAGTTTTAATGCCCAAAGTGCGCGGTGCTCCAGTTCTACGGGTAAATGGCACGCTTTTCCATAGACTAATCAAAATGGAGTACAACCGGTAGCGGTATTGTATGCCGTTCGATACGCCCATAACGCGTCGTCAAGCTTAACGAACCAATCTTTCCTATTAAGTGAAACAGTTTTTTTTTAAATTCGCTTTATCTCTCAATTTACTACCTCAACTTGGCCACTCTTTTGCGGGTGGTAGGGGTGGAAAGTTTGTGCATGACTCCGTATTTAGCTAAGGTCTTAGCCATTAGAGCATTACAGAAATGCTTTCCCCTATCACTAACAATTACGCGAGGCATGCCGAAGCGAGAAAATAATTTTTTTAGAAATGTAACGACGACTCGCGCATCATTGGTGGGGAGAGCTTGCGTTTCCTCCCACCTTGATACGTAGTCGACCGCCACTAAAATATACGTATTTTTATAAGAAGGAGGTAGGGGGGGCCTACAAAATCTATGCCCCAAAAATCGAAGACTTCGCATTCTAAAAACATGTTTTGGGGCATCTCGTCTCGACGAGAGATGTTACCCGACCGCTGACAGCTATCGCATGCACGCACAAAATTGTGCGCGTCTTTGAAGAGAGTGGGCCAAAAGTAGCCCGCCTCTAGCGCCTTCATAGCTGTCCGGTTAGCTTAATAGTGCCCCCAGGCTAGACCCTCGTGGCAGTGCCTCAATATTTGAAAGCACTCCACACCCGGAACAAACCTTTAGACCGCTTGGTCCACGCAGATACGGAAAAGAAATGGGTCCTTCCAAAAGAAATTTTTCAAGTCGGAAAAGAATTTCTTCTTTTGATGACTTGAAAATTCATTTGGAATTACCTGGCAACTAAGTAGTTCGCAAAATCTGCGAACCAAGACGAAGATGACGAAGACGAACCAATGGCAAGAAGACGTTCCTCGGGGAATTTATCATTTATTTCAAATTTGACGAGCGCTTCCACAGCAGGATTTTCTAATGGGAGAGGTGGTCTGCCGCTAGATTTTCCGCACCCTTCTTGTCCCGGATCTCCAAGTCAAATTCTTGAAGGAGGAGAATCCATCAAAGAAGACGGGGTTTCGCGTCGTTTTTTGCTAGTAAATACTTAAGGGCGGAGTTATCGATAAAAACGATAACTTTTGAAAGCGTTAAATACGAGCGAAACTTATCGAAAGCGAAAACGACGGCTAAGAGTTCCTTTTCCGTCGTCGTGTAATTCACTTGCGTGGAAGTGAGCGTCTTGCTAGCATAATAAATAGGATGAAAATGTATATCTACCCGTTTGTCAAGAACGAGGCCTAAGGCAATATCACTCGCATTGCACATGATTTCGAACGGAAGGGACCAATTAGGGGCCACTAGAATTGGATAATTGATAAGTTTTTGTTTTATAAAATTAAAGGCACACTTGCAATCGCTACTAAAGACAAAAGGTGATTCCTTTTCCAAGAGCTGAGTAAGCAGCTTTGTTATTTTTGAAAAATCTTGAATGCAGCGCATGTAAAAGCCCGCGTGGCCTAAGAAACTTCTTATAGATTTTATGTTATTCAGCTAAGGAAGCTTTTCATGATTTCTACTTTGGCCTTATCGACTTCTATCCCCTTAATCGAAATCTTATGGCCGAGGACCAAACCTCCTCGAGCCATAAAGTTACACTTCTCCCAATTTAAAACAAGATGTGTGTCCTCGCATCGCTGGAGGACACGATCGAGATTACGAAGACAATCCGGGAATGAGCATCCGAATACAGAAAAGTCATCCATAAATACTTCCATAATATCTTATACTAGCTCGCCAAAGATTGCTAGCATACATCTTTGGAATGTAGCTGGCGCATTGTAGAGGCCAAATGACATTCTTCGGTAGGCGAAGGTGCCAAACGGGCAAGTAAAAGTCGTTTTCTTTTGGTCCTTGGGGGAAATGTGGATTTGGAAAAACCTCGATAAACCATCGAGAAAATAATAAAATGGATGACCGGAAAGACGCTCGAGAATCTGGTCAAGGAATGGTAGTGGGAAATGGTCCTTGCGGGTGGCATCATTAAGTTTGCGATAATCGATGCACACATGCTAACCCGTAATAGTATGAGTTGGGACGAGCTCGTTATGCTCATTCGCCACTACGGTCAGACCGCCCTTCTTGGGCACGACATGAATGGGACTAACCCATGCACAATCAGAAATCGGATAAATAATCACCGCATCTAATAATTTAATTATCTCAGTTTTCACGACGTCTTTCATGTTTGTGTTAAGACGTCGCTGCGGCTGAATGGTTTTGCGACAATTATCGTTTAAGAAAATTTTATGAGTGCAGAAGGAAGGGTTAATCCCCTTAAGGTATGAAATTTGCCACGCAATTGCGTGGCGATGTTTAAGCAAAACCTCCAATAAATCGGAGGTCTCCGAATCGCTTAAATGCGAAGAAATGATTACCGGGAGTGTATCATTTTTCCCCAAAAAGGCATATTTGAAGGATTCAGGTAATGGTTTGAGATCTAGGGTGGGCGGTTCTTCTAGCGAGGTTTTAGTGCTAATATCTTTTGAACCAATTGGTTCAAAAGGCATATTCGTAGACGCGTCCTCATTGCAATAAAAATTTTCGAGGGAAAAAATATCGTTGTTTAAAAACTCAGACTCGAAAACCGGATAAGAACAATCTCCATAAAAAGAATTTAAAGAGTAGCAAAAATCATCGCTCGACGACGAGTCTTCCATAGAGGGGTTAATAGAAAAAGTAACCTTGTCGTCTCCTACCCGAAGGAGAAGACGACTATTACTTACATTGATTAACGCAAGTGAGGTTGCGAGGAAAGGGCGACCGAGTATTATTGGTACCTATGCATCTTCCTCGATGTCTAAGATGACGAAGTCCACCGGGAAGGTGAACTTGTCTACTCGGACAAGGACATCCTCAACTACCCCGATGGGGAACCTAACCGAGTGATCTGCTAGTTGGATGCGTATATTGGTAGGAGCAGGAGTACCCAAACCTAAACGAAGGAAGAGCGAGAATGACATCAAATTAATGCTCGCGCCTAAGTCTTCCAAGGCGTATTTTACTAATACATCGCCAAAAAGGCACGGGATGGAAAACCGTCCCGGGTCATTTTTTTTTAAGGGAAACTTATTAGTAAGAGCCGCCGAGCAGACAACGTTAAGAGAAATATGTGAAATATCTTCAAGTTTCCGTTTGTTAGAAAGAAGCTCTTTTAAAAATTTTACATACTTAGGCATTTGCGAGATGGCCTCGCAAAAAGGAACATTAATATGAATTTGTTTAAGTAATAAAATAAATTTTTCATATTGCACGTTCACTCGCTCATTATCTAACTTATGCGTGTAGGGCAACGCCTTGTTTAAAATAGTTTTGTCGTTTAAAATAGGTAAAGGTTGCGTAATCAAAGAAGAGGGAAGAGGGGTCGGAGGTGAAATTAGTCTCTGAGGATCGATCCGTTTTGGATCAACCATCTCCTTACCGCTACAGAGGGTTATAGCATTGGCATTCTCCCTTGGATTGGTCTCCATATTCCCTGGCAGTGCCCCCAGAGCGCGTTCCTACATAAGTCACGCCAGCTGTCCAACCTGTATTTCTAAATTTTTAAGCGATCCGGTGATGTTCCGGATATTGGACTCGTTCGACGCAACATATCGATTAAAATTTTTCCTCCACCGGAAGAGGCTTCGGAGGAGGGGACGAAAAATAAAGCACAAAAGGAGGGGGAGGATGGTGTTGCGCATTATTCGGGTTACTCCATGAGAAATTCGGGTGGTTCCTCCAACCCGGATTGTAGTAGCTACTATAAGGGTTGTTTTGAAAGGAGGGATGCACCGGATTCCCCATGTAGTCCACGAATTCGTCGACAATGCAGGCATTAGGGAGAGAAAACAAGGCGGAGTGGAGGAGGCAACAGACATCTCCGCCACCTGCTTAGTTTGCCTTTTGACTTGAAGGGCTAGCTGAGCAGTGGCATCCACTTCATAAAGGCCCTCCTGCTTATGGTGCGCCCGTGGGACATTCCATTGATAGGCATTCATAGCCATTTCTTCGAAAAGAGCCTGGGCGGCCTCGAGCGTCTTATTATTCAAGGTGCCCGACAGCCGCGTCAATCATTTGACGCGTCTAACTGTTAAGTCCATTATAAAAAATCTGTACCTGTAACCACGTTGGCAGTGCATGGTATGGGCACCGGTGGAGAAATTCCTTAAAACTCTCCCAAGTCTCATAAAGAGACTCGGAGTAATTTTGCACAAAGAAGGATATCTCCGCCCGCAATCTAGTAGTTTTGCGGGCGGAAAATATTTAGTAAGGAATTTCTCTGCCAACTCTGCCCAGGTTGTGATGGATCCCCGCGGGAGGGAGACCAACCACTCCTCGGCATTGGACTTAAGAGAGAAGGGAAAGATGCGCAAACGAATGGAGTCATCAATGACACAATTTATTTTGAAAGTATCGCAAATTTCTAAAAAAATAGACAAGTGGTTATTTGGGTCCTCATCCGGCTGTCAGTCGAACTGCATGGCATTTTTGATCATTTGTATAACACTTAACTTAATTTCAAAATTATTGTTCGCCACAACAGGCCGAACAATACTTGACCCTGTATCATCCAGGTTGGGTCGAGCGTAGTAAGACATCGTACGCTGGGCTGCTTGGGCATTATTTGGGTCTGCCATAGAAGAGAAAGAGGGTTCTCCGGTGGATTCTGCGGTGTATAAAAATGGAATTCGACGTAGAGATCGGATACGCGCAAGAGAGAGGTCGATCTCAGGGTCGAATTCAAGATTTTCAGAACTCGAAGGTTGTCCATGGGTCATACACCCTAAAAAAACAACGAAGGGGGAAGGATTTTTTTTTTGTTATAAAATTTTTTATTTGAAAATAAAGTAAAATTAATAGAGTCCCGGATTCGATATAACAACCGTGCTCCCCAGCAACGGCGCCAAAAACTTGATGGCCGCAGAACAGAGACCGACTGTGGGTGTTCGAAATGGTCTGATTCCGCGGGCCAAGTTAGAAGATCGAGTTTTCTAACGAGAGGAGGCAAGTGCACCTATCGCGTAGTACTCGGTATTCGGGAGAATACCGAGGTCGTATTGTTCTCGGGGGCATTTTGATTATATTTACTCTTCCAGGAAGACTATTACCTTACTATCAGTAAGGTGAGATTTTTAGTTAAATTAAAACGTAAAGAAATAGAGCAGAATTTTACTAAGTTAGTTCGATGACGTGTTAATGCTCAGAATCGAATAGGATTAAGACTAAAATAATTCTTAATAATTATTGAACTTAGTTTTTAAATTAATAAAAGGCACTTGGCCGTGGAGGTTCCGAAAATATGAGCACACCTATCTCTAGGTAATATCGCTCACCTGAACATTAAGACTATTTGACCGATCGTTAGACCGATGAAGGATTCCTCTTAATGCCCGCTTTACGCTAAGAACCACGTTATTTGGTGGGGAACCCAATTCGATAAAACTACGCTCGTCCTCTTTTGAGGTAATGTATCCAATTCTATTTACCCAAGGGGGATCGGTCCATATGTGCGGCCTCTCGGTGTTGCGTATGGATAACAGAAATAGAGCCCACAAATCGATTATGTGGTCCTACGCGAAGTTAACCCGGGGCAAACCTTAAGTCCTTAAATTAAAAAAATATAAAGATCTTTAATTATTTCAAATCATTTTATATGTCCCAATGCTCTTCGATGCCGAAGGCTAATAGAGATTAGCCACTTATCGGTATGGGGATGGCTTTATGGTTTTTAGCGAAACGTGAGTTTGAAATTAAGTACTAAACAATTGTAATAAAAATACAAAAAAACAAGACATTTAGATAAATTAAAGGCTAATTGATGCAGGAACTCACGCACATTTCAAAATAATAAAGAAATTAAATAAAGCAAGTCCTACTCAAATGAGTAGGCGGGAAATAAATGCAAGTACAAGTCCTACTCAAAACTGAGTAGGCGGTAAATTAAAGCAATGCGCCATTTAACTCTTAACGAGTAGGCAGAAATAAATGCATAAATAAAAAGAAACTAAGTTACAAAAAATGAAAATTACAAGTCCAACTCAAACGAGTAAGCGGAAAATTAAAGCAGAGTGCCGTTTAACTCTTAACGAGTAGGCAGAAATAGATTCACACACGCACACACTCTACATAATTGAATAAGCGATAAAATTGTGAGCCCCGACTCGAATAAATGGGCGGGAGAATGAAAGCAATAAAATTATCACTTACATGCATGCACTCTACATAATTGAAGAATGCATTAAAAAAGCAATAAAAGTTATCACCTACACTCACGCACTCTACGTGATTTAAGAATGCATGAAAGAAAACATGAAAAGTTAGTCTCATGTACTCGCACACACTAAGTAAAAACAAGAAAAACAAATTACCTAAAAATAAAAACAACTTAATTTCTATTCTTAGAACATGCTTAAAAGACATAAAAAGAGGAAATAAATTTTCAAGAAGCAAAAGTTGTTTTTTAAAACAAAGTTAAAATCAAAGTTGTTGAAAAATTAAATGTTTATATTTTCATTCTTAGGATTCTATAAAAGTGATGAAAAAGTAAAAATAAAAATTAAAGGAACAAAAAGTTTTACAATCCTAAGACAAAGCTAAGTAATAAATCAAAAAATCACTTCAAAACCTCTTTTATAATTTCATAGGAATGAAAATGTAACTTTAAAAAGTTTCCAATACAACTTTGATTTTGAACAGAAGACTTAAACAAAATTTTGCTATTATAACTGCTGATTTTTTAGATAAAAACCTATAATGAAACCAAACATTACAACATATTAAAAGCATGAAATATTAAAACAAGTTACACTAATTATGATTTTCATAAAGAGATAGACTAAGTAAAATAAGAGGATAAAAAGGAGAAAGAAAGTGAGCCACCCAAATCTATTTTCATTCCATATAGAGAGACAAAGAAAAAATAACATTTTTATTTCCATAATTTAAGCTATTACAAACTATTACAAAGCTAATGAGAAAGCTAAAACAAACATAAGAAGGGATTGGGGAGAAAATTGTCCTTATATTGGATTGGAAACACCAAGGGTAGCCCACAATAAGACACACTAAAGTTGGCTCAAAAAAGTGAACCGTTGGGCATTACAGAAAATTTTTATTTATAGGCAAAATTTCGAGTGTGACACGCCCTGGTCGCGGGCGTGACAGGGGGCGTGTCATAGCTGCCGTATTTGACTTATCTTCTTCTAGAGAGCTGGCACCGTTCTTGAAGGTTCAGGAATGGCCACGTGGCGGTCACGGGCATGTCGGGGGGTGTGACTTGGATACCTGGCAGTCTGACATTGGCAGCGTTGAGTGTCAAAAAGCGTTGAGTGTTGACATCGACATGGGCGTGATGGGGATGGGACATGGGCATGACATGTTGGCGTTGAGTGTTGACTTGCCGAAGGCATTGAGTGTCGACTGGCCGAAGGCGTTGAGTGCCTGACGCGGGCGTGTCAAGTCAATGACACGGGCGTGTCAAGTCAAATTTTGACTTTTTTCTCAATTTTTCTGGAAAATAAAAATAACTAAGTTAGAAATAAAATTTACAAAATATGAACAATTTATTGAACAAAACAAACAAAAAAGGGCAAAAATAATGTAAAATATCATAATAACAATACTATAAAAGTAGGTATAATTACAACTTATCAACAGCCCTTCTCTCAGATCCACACTTGGATTCTACCTTAGTACCCCAGCAGGGAACCTACCTCAGTGACTCATTAGTCACCTACAACCCAGGTTCAAAGTGCCCTACAGCTCAGATTTAGGCAAATGGGATCCAATAGGAAATTAATCAAGTAAATTGAATTACTGACTCAGAGATAAATCTATGAGTCTACCTTGCTGGACTTAGCAGATTTCATTCCACCCCCTTGCTGTAGAAGGAATTAGTCTTCTTCTATAGCTATCAATTTCTTTGATGTACTGAAAATTGCTAACTGCAGTTGAAGGCTTACATCCCTTCACACAGCTATCTCCTATTGCTGATTGAATGAATCAGCGACCTTGTTCTCCAAAGAATTATCTTGCTAAATTGAAGAAGCTTTATCTATCTTTCTCTGCTTTGTAGGCTTGCACAGCTGGACTTCGCTTTCAAGCTCATCAGTGAAGATTACGTCCAACCGCCTCTCATTTTTTTTGTGTTTGATGTGATTGTTGCCCTAATCATATTTTCCCTTTTCTTTTTATATCCGTAGATTTGAATCAACGACATAATTTAAGTGTGGGCCCAGCAAAGGATGGTGAGCGCCATCTTCTTCAGAAGAGGACAAATAGTAGCTTTCGGTGATACTGTAGTTTCCCACAATGGCATGAAGTACTTGGACTAAGCTCGATGATCATAGATATGAGTTCGACAAACTCTGTACGGAGCTTGACGAACTTCAAAATCTCCAACTTTACATTTAGCTCGACGAAATGTGAGCTTAGCTCGATGAACTCTGAATCTTCAAACTTTAACTTGAGCTCGACGAAAGGAGAGCTAAGCTCGACGAACTTTGAATCTTAAAACTTTAACTTGAGCTCAATGAAAGGTGAGCTCAGCTCGATTAACTCTAGATCTTCAACCTTTAACTTGAGCTCGACAAAAGGTGAGCTCAGCTCGACAAACTCAGAACTCAGTTCGATTAACTCCACTTTCTGGACTTAGAAAATTTCGGATGGCTTTGTCTCAGCGGTTCCTTCTCAACTGTCTCAGCAGTCTCTTCTTCACAGCTTAGACTCTTCTTTCTTAGCAGTTCCTTCTCAACTGTGTCAGCGGTTTCTTCTTCATAGCTGAGACTGTCTTCTATCTCAACGGTTTAGCTGAGGCCAACACTTCTCTCAACATTTTGTGTTGAGCTTCTCAGGTGTCTTAGCAGTTATGCTGAGATATTCTTCTTAACCGTCTTAGTTGTCTCAGCTGTCTCAGCAGGCTTGTCTTAGTCAAATTGTCAGACTCCCAACTTCCATTTTCTGCCCACCTGTCCAATCAAGGACAACTTGCATCCATGAACTTGATCACACATCAAATACATTATGTGTGTATGTCATTGACCAGTTTGACTTCTTACAAATCTTGGATATTGTGATCAATGGACCTAACAATCTCCTCCTATTTGAAGAAGTCAAAACTTTACTTGACGAATAAAACAAGTCAGTGACATACACAGTATATTTTTTAAAAAAACTAAAACTTGTGTAAAATCATTATAGTTTGAAAATATTACCACATTACTCCAGCCTGTTGAGAATTTTACTTCTCCTTGCATGCGGCTATCTTGGGTGAGCCATCCTTACTATTCTAGTGCTGAAGCAAGTTCAGCACCCCCTGGCTTTTAGCCTCCTGCATCTTGGCTTTGTTAGATCTTAATCAAGTCTATTCTTCCTTCTCCCTAACTCCTCTCCCCCTTTTTGACTTCTGCAATATGAAGATTTTTGTGGACTAAATTCTATTTTAGCTGTTGGACTTGCTCCCCCTCAACTATTGCACACTAACTTCATTATCTTGGGGAAGGACTTGTACGACCAGCAAAATAGACAGTGTTGCATATGGTAGAGGAGAGAATTGAAGCTACACAAGATTGAACATACCCAATTCAAATTTGAAGGTGTTGAACTTGGCTTCATCTAGTGGCTTAGTGAAGATATCAGCCACTTGCTTGTCTATGGAGACAAACTTAAGGCTGATGTCTTGCCTTTCCACAAGTTCTCTAATGAAATCATACCTAATTTCTATATGCTTAGTCCTGCTATTGGAGACAGGATTCCTTGCTATATAAATTGCACTAGTAGAATCACAAAAGAGTTGAGTTCTACTTATCTGAATATTGTAGTCCTGAAGTTGATGTTGGATGCACAGCAACTGAGCACAACTACTCCCAGTAGAAATATACTCTGACTCAGCAGTTGAGATTGCAACACATGTTTGCTTCTTGCTTCTCCAAGAGACAAGCATTCAACCTAGAAATTGATTGGAGCCATATGTTCCCTTCCTGTCTTCCTTACAGCCTCTAAAATCTGCATCTGAATAGCCTGTTAGTTCAAACTCCCAATTCCTAGGACACCATAGGCGAAGATCTGGGGTGTACTTAAGATATCTCAAGATTCTTTTCACAATAGTGTAGTGAGACTCTTTAGGGCAGTCCTGATACCTAGCAAAGACACATGTTGTATACATAATGGCAGGCCTACTTGTAGTGACGTAGAGAAGGGAGCTTACTATACCTCTATACAAAGTTGGATCAACAGGTTTCCCTGGGTCATCTTTGCCTATAGGCATACTTGAGCTCATGGGAGTTCTTATGGTGGAAGCATTTTCCATACCATATTTTTGTATTAACTCCCCGGTGAACTTTTTACTGGGATATGGAAAGACCATCATAAGTTTTTCTTACTAAGAGTCTCAAGAAGAACTTAAGTTCACCCATACTACTCATCTCAAACTTCACCCGTATAAGTTTTGCAAACTTCCTGCATAGGTTATCATCAGTAGAGCCAAATATTATGTCATCAACATAAATCTTGACTAGGATGATCTTTCCCTTAGATTCCCTTAGGCATAGGGTCTTGTCTATCTTCCCCCTTGAGAATTTTTTCTTAATGAGGAAGGTAGAAAATGTCTCATACCATGCTTTAGGGGCTTGCTTGAGCCAATATAGGGCTTCCCTAAGTCTATACACGGCAGTAGAAGAGTTAGAATCTACAAAACCTAGAGGCTACTCTATATAGACCTCTTCTTTAAAGTCTCAATTCAGAAAGGTTGACTTCACATCCATTTGAAAGTCTTTGAATCCCTGGAAGGCTGCAAATACAAGGAACAGTCTGATGGTTTCAAACCTTACAATTGGGGCAAAAGTCTGATCATAATCAATCCCCTCTTCTTGTCTGTAACCCTTGGCCACTAGTCAATCCTTATTCTTTATTATAATGCCATTTTCATCAAGGTTATTTCTGAAAATCCACATGACTCCAATGACATTATGTCCATCTGGTCTGGGAACCAGCTTCCAGACCTTTAATCTTTTGAATTGGTTCAGTTCTTCATGCATTGCACCAATCCAGAATTGGTCTTGATTTGCCTCTTCAAATTTCTTGGGATCCTCTTGTGACAGGAAGGTGGAGTAAAGAGTTGTGTTGAAACTCCTGCTTCTGGTCTGTATACCTTGGCTAGCCTCCCCAATTATCTGATCTGGAGGATGATCTCTCAGATATTTGACAGTTGGGGGTAGCCTGGTTACTTTTTCCTGAGCATAATTTTCTTTAGCTGGTTGGTCTTTTATCTCTAGCTTGACTGTCCTGTGCTTCCTCTAGACATCATCCCTCCCAAAATTCTTCTTGCACATCAGGGTCTTTTTATTTGATGGAGAGCTTTTCCATCATAATTTCTGTACCTGCAGAACTAGACAAAGAGGTTGATAGCTCACCGTCAATAATGCTTGACACATCAAGCACTATATGGATAGATTCTTCTAAAACTTGATTAGTCAAGTTATAGACTCTATATGCCTTACTACTATTACTGTACTAAACAAAGATCCCCTCATGTGATTTGGTAGCAAACTTAGTAACTTTTGACTTGCCATTGTTCAAGATAAAACACTTGCAACCAAAGATCCTGAAATTGGATATGTTTGCTTTTCTGGCCTTCAAGATCTCATAGGGAGTCTTATTGTGGCCTTTGGTGATAGAAGCCCGATTGAGACCATGACATGCAGTGTTAACTGCCTCAGCCAAGAAATATTAAGGGAGATAAGTGTCATTCAACATTGTTCTCCCAGCTTCTATGAGAGTCCAGTTTTTCCTCTCTACTAATCCATTTTACTGGGGTGTTCTTGGAGAGGAGAATTCTTAATGAATCCCTTGCTCTTCATAGAAAGTAGTTACGACAGCAGACTGAAATAAAGTTCCATGGTCACTTCAAATTTTGTCCACAAAGCTTGCAAGTTCATTATGAATCTGCCTGACAAAATTCATGAAGACTTTAAGGGTTTCATCCTTTCTTCTCGGGAAGAACACCCAAGCAAACCTGGAATAGTCATCAACCACCACAAGAGTGTAGACCTTCATACCTAGACTCTGAACAAGCATAGGACTAAACAAGTCCATATGTAGGAGATACAAGCACCTCACTGAGTCCTTGGTCCCAATGTTCTTGAAGGAGGTCTTTGTCTGCTTACCCTTTTAGCAAGCAGCAAAGATACACTTTGTGGAGCATTTTATTTTTGGGCCATTCCTAACTAGCTCATCACTGAAGAGCTGACCAATGGTTTTATAATTCAAATGAACAAGTCTCTTGTGTCATTGGACACAATATGACACTTTCTCAATTGCAACTAGGCATATAGGGTAACTACTATCTAAGCAGGAAATTTTTTAGCAATAAACATTCACACTCCTAGTGCCTATTAAGATGACACTCTGGTCACTTAATGTAAGACCCCTCCCCTACCAAGGAGGCACCCAGTCTTATGCCCAGAACCGTCGCCTTACGGTGACACTAACTCACGGGTTAGTCGACACCGCAAGACGTCGATCCTGCCGGCTAGTTCAATCATATATCCAATCGGCCAATTCGAGAAATAGAAATTTAAAGTAGTTTGAAAACAGCTAACTAGTCCACAAGTCACAGAGAATATATATATATATATGAAAAGGAAAACATCAGTCCACAATGAGTACAGAAATGAAATAAGGGCTTATTCCCTGTACATGAATATCACCAATCTCTCTCTCTCTCAAAAGAAAAGTGGAAGCTAACTATATCATCATCTCATCCCACTTGAAGATGCGTAGTAGTAGTCGGTGGTAGCGGTATCTACTCCTCATGCCCTGCCCCCTCATCCCATCTGTCGTGCTGGTGCTCCATCTCCTCGAGCTCTAAAATGATTTTGTCACCGACCATTAGTCAAAAAGACGATGTCGTTTCCTCCGCACCTCGCCCCGAAAATCCTAGGTACCGAGCAGGAGGACGAAGCGGAGGACAACAAGGGGTATCAAGTATAAACAGGTGACAGTGGCACTATTCTAACAAGTATATGAGGAGTATTAGTAGTTCTACTCTAGTAGTTATATATAAGAAGTACAAGTGCAGTAATAAAGAATAGAACTGATGTAAGTAAAAGCTGTAGTAAAGAGCAGTAAGAGAAGATATGCTACAACTATACTACCATCACAGAAGTACCCTAACTTATATGAATGACCCTACAAACTTATAAGTTAGAGTTTCAAAAATTAACTTATCACATAAATGTGCACATACTAATTTATATGATAAGGATCCATGGAGCGTATGACCTAAAACGAATGAATGTTATGCTATGAATTACAAAACATGCAAGTGCAACACACGTACACGACTCTGAGATCCCAGTCCTTTAATTCCCACTTTTCGAGAGCTAGCATCACTCTCAGGTACCACCGTTGTGGCTATGACAGCAGCGGAACAGGCGCTTCTTTTTCTAGGCGGGTATGCACACTACCAAGCGTAGACCTCTCCCATACGCCTTTATACACGTCCTAGGTGCACTTTTAAGTATTGCGTACTAATTGCTGACAACCATCAGTCTTATTAGGTCGGGTGTGCATCTTCTAGGATTGTCTACAGACCGCAATATAAATAATATACTGGCCCCTCCACCCGGACACCTCACCTGAGTCACCGTACTGCCATCGGTGTGATGATTGGCCCAATACCGCATTACCCGCCACTATTTTGTTTACGCTTATGCAAGTACTTCAACTCGAGCCTCCAGCTTGTAGGGCAAAACTTCCCTGAATCCCTCCAACCCTACATGGTGAGAATATTACAACAAATCCCTCCAACCCTATACGGGTGAGAATAATATCATGATCCTAAACCTATTAGACTAATCTTGTCTAAGGGTTATTATACATAACAGTTTAAGGTTAATCCCAGGACTGCCTAGGGCATGCTCGGTGAAGGGCTCTCGGGGGCACTAGGAACTATGATAGGCTGAAGCCCAAAGTTCCCTTTCGCAAGGATATTTACTTTTATTGGTGTCTACCTAGGATTCACACCCAACTCTCATTGTTACTCTAGCATGATCCTAATGACTTAAGATGTTATTAGGAGGGCGGCGGTCTTCCGCCGGCCTCCGTTATTATTACTGTCCCGGGACTTGCACTCTACCACTCATGGTCTAGAAGTATCCTATATCGGAATAACCAGGACTTATTCCTTAAATGTAATCCTCACTTCGATGATTAATCAATTTTCCCCCGGTTACCCTACTCGTAAGGGTATCTGTGCTAGACACTACCCTTGACTCAAAACCACCCACAAATAGGTCTTCCAAATTCCTTTGGTCATATGCCCCAATTTATTTATCCTAGGATGATATGGAAATATATGTGGACAATGATAAATTTTACAATTTTCTAAATTATTTAAATCATAAAATTAAATCCTTTATTTAATTCCATAGGCCATTTAAAACATGAAGTGTTATAATTGATGATCCCACTAACCTAAGGAATTTTCCTGAACTATAATATGGAAAAATAATCATGTCTGCCAAATGTCACAATTTTCCTAACAAGGATTCCATTTAATTCTTATTAAATACATAATCCATAAAAATGGTATTTTCTAAAGAGGTATAGAAATTACTCTTACTCATTCTCAATATTCTTAAAAACTCCAGTAAATTTCAGGCCAAGTATAATGATAAAATATTACTAAGTGCACAGATTCATAATCATTCATAGTGTAATGTCCTACAAAATTTCCATTTCTACTAAATTACCAAAATGCCATTAGGGAGTTTTAAATATTTTTTCCATATCACAAAATTCTGAGATAATTATATAAGATCTTGCATGCATAAATACACCAAGATGAATTTTTACCAAAATTTCCTACTGTAATTTTACCATTTCTAAATAATTACAATATAGGGGTAAAATTGTAATTTTCACATATCAACTATTTATATCCATCAAACAGAACCATAAAATGTCCAAGGGTTTAATAATTTCACCGTTGATATCTAAATGAAATTTTGGGATTTTATCCCATACATAAACCCTAATCCAAATTAATGCCAATAATTAACCTAATTTCTCAAAATTCCAAATAATGGGATTTTTGATCCTAAAAATCAAAAAATTTTTGTAAGGGGTGTATAAAATCCCTATGAAACCATGTCCAAAGTTTCATTTACATGCAAAGTGTAAAATTGGTTAAATACACACTTTGGTGATTTTTGCTAAATGCACCCCAAGCCTAAGTGTAGCCAACACTTGCAAGTGGGATTGACCAACATGCAGTAGCCCAATGAGGCTGAAATATCTACCAGGGGTATATATTGACCCAAAGGTCAAGCCACAAAAATTTGGGGCATTTGGAGTCATATTACTCCAATTATTTCATTTATTTAATTTTGTGTATTAAGACAAAAACTATAGAAACATAGTTCCCAAAAATTCCCATTTTTGGGCAGGGGTTAGATATGCCCTAATTAAGCACATGCCCAAAATCTTAGGTCATGTGGACATCTAGTTTGTCTTGGCCAATTATTTTGATTTTTTCCCTAGTCTAGGACCAGTACTAGTAAAACTGTCCTACAGGGAAATCCACTACACCAAATTTTTACTTTAAGGTGCCAAAATAAAGGTAAGAGCATAAGCTACAACTTTCATCTTAATCACCAGTTCTTATAATGACTCTAAGAGGCCTAAATTTATCTTGCAACATCACAACATATATGTGACAACATTTAAATGAAATCATAAAATAACATTTAATAATTAATTTAATAAAACAAACGGTATCGGCTCATCGGTCCCGATCAGCATACGGCCCAGATTGATTTCTGTTGGGCCGACTTGCCCAGCTATTTTCGGCCAGCTGAGCCACCACCACTGCCAACGATTGTCGCCACCACCTTCCCTGAGGTGGTGGCTAGTGATTCCCGGTGGTGAAGCCGCCGGAGTTGGCTCCTCCGGCGAACCCGAGCAAGGAGAAAAGCTCGGCAAATCAACACTTCTCTCACATTGTATCGGGCTCAATTGAGCCCGATGTCTCTCCTAGATGATCTAGAGAACTAGTACGAGTAGAGGGGCCGTGAAACGAACTGATAAGGCGGTGTGATGACGAGTTTGGCGGCAGTTGGCCATGGCCGAGCTGCTCCGGTGATCTCCTTCCCGTTTCCTTGTTTCTCCAGCTAATTCCTTGCTCCAGCTATCTATTTCCAGTCGATTCCTCGTTCTGAAGCTAATGGAGGTGGTAGTTTTGGATGGGAGTGGGTGTATGAGGAGATAACTCCAAGGTGAGCTCGGGTTGGGGCTTTGGATGCTTCACCCATGGTGCCAAGTGGCCACCATGCCCTAATTTCCTCTGGAATTATTTTGGGAGGCCGGCCAGCAAGCTTGGGCAGAAGGAATGAGGCCATTTGGCTACCATTCCCTCTTTTCCTCTTCTCACTCCTCTTCTCTCTCCTAAAATTCCCATTTTACCCCCATGCATGTATTCTCTCTCTTAATTCAGAGGGGTAGGGGTTAGGGCTACACCCCACCTTCTAGGTTCAAACCTAGCCAAATATCCCTATCACCCACCCCATGCCTAACCAGATATAAGTTGAGAGGCCTAATTAAAAATGGGATTTTACAAATCCCAATAAACAAAAAAAATTAATTTCATCCCCGAAATTTAAGTTCGGGCCTACGGGGTTCTACTTTCAAGTAATTAATGAATTTTAAAGATAAAACTAAGGCATACCTAAAGTGAAAAGCTCCGGGTGTTGCTCAATCATCAGGTCCCTCGACTCCAAGGTGTGCTCCTCCCGTCCATGATTGGACCACAACACCTTCACAAGAGGGACCTTCTTCTTTGGCAACATTTAGACGGTTGTATCATCGATCCGGATCAGCTCCAAACAAACTGATCTATCAGGTGCTATTAGGCCAGTTGTAGTAGTAATGTGCTTCTCCGTCCGAAGGAGTGCTATCCGTAGTGAAGAGACATGAAATACGTCATGCAAGGTCCCCAACTCTGGTGGCAGTTGATGTCTATAAGCCAAGGGATCGATCCGCTCCAGGATGAAATACGACCCCATATATCGTGGACTGAGCTTCTTGTGTCTCCGCACCCGAGAGACACCATGCACTGGACGTATCTTCAAGAACACCCTGTCCCCCACCTGGAACTCCACTTTCCGATTCTGTGCATCGTAGTACTTGGCATGCCTACTCTGAGCCTCCAACATCTGATCCATGATCAGTCAAATCTGAGCTTCTGTATCCTCTACATAATCAGAACCAAGAGCTCGTGGGTCCACATCCTGAACCCAAGAAAGGGGTGTCCGACATTTCCTCCCATATAAAGCCTCATAAGGGGCCATCCCAATGCTCTCCTGGTGACTATTGTTTTAGGAGAACTTGATCAGTGGCAACAGTCGCTCCCAGGGCTTTCCCGTATCAAGTATGCACAGCCGCAGCAGATCCTCCATAGTCCTGTTGGTCCGCTCCATATGGTCGTCGGTCTGTGGATGGAAGACAGTACTAAAAGAAAGCTGAGAGCCAAAATATGTCTGTACTGCCCTCCATTCCCTATAAGTGGACCGACCATCACGATCCGAGACAATTATCCTGGGGACGCCATGGTACCTGACGAACTGCTCCACGAATAATCTCACCAACACAGCAACTGGGTTGTCCTTTCACACTAGTATGAATTGTGCTACCTTGGTCAGTCTATCGACGATGACCCAAATAGAATTGTGCCCAGAGTGGGAGCGAGGCAACCCGTGTATGAAGTCCATAGAGATGTTCTCAAACTTCCACTCTAGTACTGGCAATGGTTATAATAGTCCTCTCAGGCTCTTGCACTCTGCCTTTGTAACATCCCATGTTACTTCTAGACCCCTTAACTTAGATTGGGTTAGGCATGGGGTGGGTGTTAGGGAAATTGGCTAGCCCTGACCCTAGGTAGTGAGTTGTAACCATGTGAAGCCCACTATAGGACCAAGGTAAGGCTAGGTCAAACTAGCCTAAATAGGGACTCTAGCAACACCATGACCCAACCACATTGCCCTAACCCTAAGAAAAATCTAAGTGGACCTAGGGCATGCCACTAGGTCAACACTTAGACCCTAGTTGACCCAAGTCAACCCTAGACCTAAAATGGTCAAACCCATACTCATAAGCCCAATTAGCCTATGTAGGGCACCCCCTTGACCCAACCCAAGTTGGGTGGTGCCACTAGGCTCATGACCATCAAGTGGGGCCAGCCCACTCATCATGTTGACAAAGTCAACTCTCCAAGTCAACAAGTCAACTATTTGACCTAAAGAGTGAAATGAAGACCAAGCCCTTCTCCTTGGTTAGGCTCACCTAACATGGCCCATTAACAGCCCAAGGAAACAAGGACAACCCCTACCCCTTTGGATTAGGAGAGAGATTACATGCAAAGGGGCATTATGGAGAAATCACCTAAAAAGAGGAGAGAGAAATGGAATATAATGAGAGGTGGCCATGTGGCCTTCACTCCTTCAGCCCAAAAGGTGCTGGCCGACCTCCTCAAATCATTCCAGAAGGAATTTGGGGCTGAGAGCCACTTGGCAAGCATGAGCGGAGCAACCAAGGCTGAGCCCGAGCTCACCTAGGTTGTATCTCCCCATATACCCCACCTCAGTCCAAACCAAACTCACCATGAGCTTCAGTGAGTGGAAACGAGTGGAATGCGAGTGCTGGATCAGTGAATTTGGTGGAGGAACAAGGTTTCGGGCAGGAGATCGCCGGAGCAACTCTTCCATGGCAAACTGTCGCCACACTCGCCGCCAAGACCTGGAAAAGGTCTGTTTCTCCTCACCTCTACCCGTACTAGGATCCTAAATCCACTAGAAGAGATATCGGGCTCAATTGAGCACGATGCCATGTGAGAAAATCCCTATTTTTCGAGAAATCACCACCTCTCGGGATCGCCGGCGCCGTCGCCTCCTGCCGTCTTACCGCCGGCAAAAGATGGCCACCACCACCGTGAAGGTGGCGGCACCGTTGGCCGGTAGTGGCGCCGCCTCAGCAGGCCGGAAACGGCCCCGCAAAGTGGCATAGGAAAGTTAATCCAAGCCGTTGGCTGATCGGGGATGATGAACAGATCCCGTCTATTGTTCTTTAAGATTCGTGCTTAAACTATATAAATGTTATAATATAAATGTTATGAAATGTGTATTTCTGTCAAACATTTTTAGTCACCTTCTATATAAATTTTAAGGTACTTAGAGGCATCAAATTAACTTAACCCTTGAATGCAAAATGTAGCCTGATGTGTTACCTTTAAAATGCCACCCTAAACTGAGGTTTTGGTCCAGTGGTCTGGCCAGTAGGGCATTTTTTCTAGGACAGGTCCTAGGCTAGGTCAGAAACTAAAATCTAAGCCCATGCAATAGCAGAAGTCCACATGGCCTGAAATTTTGGGCATGTGTCTTATTTGGGCATATCTAGCCCCTGCCAAAAATTGATAATTTTTAGAACAACTTTGCCTATAGTTTTTGTCATAATATCAAGATATAAATAAATGAAATAATTGGAGTTATATACCTCCAAATGGCCCCAAATCTTGGTGGTAGGTTTTTGGGGACATCATTGGTGCATGATAAAAATTTCAACACATTTGGATCACTGCATGTTGGTGTAATCCACTTGCATGTGTTGGCTTATGTATAGCCTTGGTGTGCCAATAGCAATAATTTAAATATTGTACATTAAGCTAAATTGAGGCATCCAAAAATCATGGATTTGATTCCAGCGGTTCATTATTTTAAACGTCACCCCTCAGAATAATTATGGGATTTTTGGAATCAAAAATCCCATTATTTAGAATTTTGAAAATATAGCCCTTATTAGAAAATAAATTGAGAAAATAGGTTTTGATCATGCAAAAATCCTCAAACTTGCCAAGTTAAAAAGAAGGTTATATTTGACTTAGGAAAAATTGAACTTTCTATTTGAGAACTTCTTGAGTAAAATACCTTGAAATGACTATTTTACCCTTATTGCATTTATTTATGAATTGATGGAAATACATATCATAAAAATTTGGAAATATTCCTAGTGTTGTATAATTGTATTATTAGTCTTGTATAATTATCTCAGAATTTATGGATGTACTGATAATTTTTAAATCTACATAATGGCATTTTGGTAAATATTTAAGAATGGGATTTGTTAGGCCATTACACCATAGTGGTTGATGAAACTCTGTCATTAGTCTTAGATTAATGTCTTATATGCTTTGTAATTTTCCTAGAATTTTTGTAATTGAATTCCTTATACTTCCTTTGTAAAATGATAATTATGATGATGTTGTATTAATTAAGGAATAAATAGAAATACTTAAAGGAAAATTATAAATCTTGGAAGACAGTGATATTTCACTATGTTATAGGTCAAAAAAATTTCTCACATCAGTAAAATTATGATATGATATACTCCATGTGTTAAATGACTTGAAGAATTATTTGAAGAAATTAATTAATTGTATAAATAATTGGGAAAATTATGAAAATCATCATGGTCATCATATAGGTCCATACCACCCAAGGATAAATAATTTGAGACATATGGGCCAGGAATTAGAAGTTGGATTCCGGGGTTGAGTTAGGTCATGGGATGCACATAGTAAAGGTAGGTTATACTTAGGACCACCAGGGGATAGATCGACAATTGAGCTAGGGAACATGATTAGAAGTATAACCCTGTTGGTTAGTGTTGTCTTAGTGACGAGAGTAAAAGTGCAAGTCATTGGATGTCAACTGGAGTGGAGGTTGGCGGAAGACCGTCGCCCTCCTGATAACAACTTAAGTCATTAAGGTCAACTAAGAGTAACAATGAGAGTTGAGTGTGGATTATGGGTAGACATCAACTAAAAGTAATTATCCTTACGAAAGAGAACTTTGGATTTTAATTCCATCTTGGTTCCTAGTTCCCCCGAGACCCCTTAATTGGGCATACCCTGGGCAGTCCGTGGATTAACCCTAATTCACTAAGTATAATAATCGGTAGGCAAGAGTAGCCTAATAGGCTAGGTAAATTGTACTTGTTCTCACTCGTGCTGGGTTGGAGGTACTTGGAGTCTGTTGACTACTTGCTCACCCGTGCAGAGTTGGAAGGAATTGATGTGATATATATATCCACCCGTACCGGGTTGGAGGGACTCGGAGTCTGTTGACTACTTGCTCACCCGGGCAGGGTTGGAGGAATCAGGACAGGTTGGTCCTAAGAGCTGGAGGCTCGAGGTGAAATACTTGCATGTGTATAACTTAGTGGTGGGTCATGCGGTACTGGGTCAGTCGTCACACCGATGGCAGTACGGTGACTCGGGTGTGGTGTACGGGTGGAAGGGACGGTATGTTGTTTAATACTGCGGTCAGGCTGACAATCCCTTAAGACGTATACCCGACCTAAAAGTATAGCAGGCTACTAGCAATTAGTACGCAGAGACTCTAGAGTGCACTTGTCGGTGTACAGAGGCGTACAAGAGAGGTCTTGACCTGGTAGTGTGTATACCCGCCTAGAAACCGGAAGCGCCCGTTCCGCTGCTGCCGTAGCCACAACGGCGGTACCTGAGAGTGATGCTAGCTCTCGAAAAGTGGGATCTTAAGGTCTGTTATCACAGAGTCGTTCTGTGTGACTTGCACTTGCCTGCTACATAAATTGCATCCTAACATTCATTCATATTAGGGCATACGCTTCATAGATCCTTATCATATAATTAGTATGGGCTCTTTTATATGATAAGTTACAATTCCTGGAAACCTTAACTTATAAATTTGTATGGGCATTTTTATAAGTTAAAGTACGCTTCTGTGATGGTAGTGTGGTGGTAGTGTAGTTTTACTTTCCTGCATTACTTTCAGTTCTTCCTTTACTAGCACTGCTTTTTACTTACTTGTACTACACTTTACTCTCACTTACCTGTGCTCTATACTTAGAACTGCTAGATGTAGAATTATACATACACTTGCTAGTTAGCTTCGTGTCACCTGCTTCCACTTTTGTTACCCCTTGTTATCCTCCGCTTCATCCTCCCGCTCGGTGCCTAGGATCTGCGGGCGAGGTGCGGAGGAAATGACTTAGTCTTTTTGACTAATGGTCGGTGACCATATAATTTTAGGAGCACGAGGAGATGGAGCAGCACGTCGAGGAGCTAGGAATTGAGGAGCAGATACCGATACTACCTACTACCACTACTGGAGCACATGTTCAGGTGTTATGAGTTGAGATGTTAGATTCCGCTGCTGTTAGATTGAGAGAGAGAGTGATTTGATATTGATGTACTAGGCATAAGCCCTTATTCACTTTCATTTTCGTACTCAATTTGGACTATATTCATGTACTTTTCATTTGATATATATATATGATTAGTACTGTGACTGTGGACTGTGATATTTACCTTATTTTATACTTCTATTTCTCATATTGGCCGATAGGATTATGATCGTACTAGCCGGCAAAATCAGCGACTTGCGGTGTCGACTAACCCGTGTGTTAGTGTCACCGTAAGGCGGCGGTTCTTGGCATAAGATCCGGGTTACTCCTCGGGAGGGGGAATCAGATCTTACATCCTTCACCTACTGGCACATCTCGCAAAGTATCACAAAATGGATGATCTCCCTCTTCTTCCCCGGCCAGTACATACCCCTCCGCAAATAAGCTGTCATCTTAGTGAAACCGGGGTGCACTGAATAACGAGAACAGTGTGCCTCCCGAGAATATTCTCCCGGATACCACCACCTGCGGGGATGTAGATGCAACCAAGGAAGTGAATAAGGCCATCAAGCAGTGAATAGTCCTCCGTCTTGCCCGCTTCCAAGGCTATGAATACTTGCTCCAATACTGTATCTGATCTCTGCTCTTCCCTAATGCGGTCCTGAATGTCACACTCCATAACTAACGAGCCCAAGTACTATATGTATTGATCTGGCTCCGACTCAGACACAATGGTAATGTGCATCTCTTCCATCATCCGGGTCAACTCTATAGCCATCACCCGGGGCTCCGGTCCTGTAGTGTCGGCTCTCCAACTCAATGCATCTGCTACGGTGTTCGCCTTCCCACGGTGATAGTGCACCTTATAGACATAATCACATAAAAACTCCAGTCATCTCCTCTGGCGAAGGTTAAAGTCCTTCTGCGTGTCGATGTACTTGAGGTTCTTTTGATCCGGTAAAATGTCACAATGAACCCCGTATAATTAATGTCTCCAAATCTTGAGTGTGAATACTACTGCTCTGAGCTCCAAATCGTGCACCGGGTAATTTTGCTCATGCTTCTTCAACTATCTCGAAGCATAAGCGATGACATGACCGTGCTGCATCAGGACATCACCCATCCTCTGGTATGAGGTGTTAGTGTAAATATGAAATCCTTCTGTCCTATATGGAAGTGCATGGATAGGGGAAGAGGTGAGCCTGTCCTTTAGCTCCTAAAATGCTGCCTCACATCTCTCTGTCCAAGTGAACGCTGCTTCTTTCTTTGTCAAGGACGTGAGGGGGAGTGTTATCCTTGAAAACCCCTCCACAAACTTGCGGTAGTAACCTGCGAGTCCCAGAAAACTGCGTATGTCAGAAGCTGATTTTGGCCGCGGCCAATCTCTCACTGCCTGTACCTTGGCCGGATCCACGGCCAATCCAGCTCCGCTGATGGAATGCCCTAAGAATGCCACCTCTTGTAACTAGAATTAACACTTCAAGAATTTGCCATACATCTGATACTCCCTCAGCTTCTCCAATACTTGTGCCAAGTGCTGCGTATGCTCCTCCCTTGTCTGGGAGTAGACCAAGATATAGTCAATGGATACTATAACAAACCTATCCAGGTAGGGTTTGAAGACACGGTTCATCAGACTCATGAATGCGGAAGGTGCATTCGTGAGCCCGAAAGGCATCACCGTGAACTCGTACAACCCATAACGAGAACTGAAGGCTGTCTTTGGAATGTCTTCCTCTTCCATTCGCAGCTGATAATCCCCAGATCGTAAATCAATCTTGGAGAACCAGAAGGCTCCCTGGAGCTAATCAAATAGTTCATCGATCCGAGGCAACGGGTACGTGTTTGAACCGTTAACCGGTTCAACTCCCGATAGTCAATGCAGAGTCGCAACGACCCATCCTTCTTCTTGACAAATAGTACCGGTGCTCCCCACGGTGATGAACTGGGCCGAACAAACCCCGACTCCACTAGCTCCTAAAGCTGGGTCCTGAACTTTGCTAGCTCCTTGGGGGCAATCCTGTAAGGTTCCCGAGACACGGACCTCGCTCCTGGCACCAAGTATCTTTAAGTCCATATCTCTAGCCGGCGGTAATCCGGGCAATTTCTTTGGGAATATATCATAGAAATCCCGAACCACCGGGATGTCAGCAAGGGAAGCTTCTGCTCCCGCCATCTCGAAGCATATAACGTATACCTCCTCTCCCTGCTTGTGTGCCTTCACAGCCTATACAGAAGATAGTAATAGGTAAGAGATAGGTCTAATACCTTCGATGATGACAAAGGAGTCACCGTGCCTCAGTGTTATTCTTTTTGACGGGAAATCGATCTGGGCATGATTCCAGTACAACCACGGCATGCCCAAGATCAAGTCAAAATCTGGTAATCTCAAGACCATCGCCAGTGCCTCAAATGCCTTGCCACCAATCTCAACCTCCATGTTGTAATGGGCAGTGGTCCGTAGCTCTGACCCATCGGGTAAACGCACCCTCATCTCTAGGCCCGGGAAGCTCTCCACGCCCTCCAATCCTTCTATAAAGGCCTTAGAAACGAACGAGTGGGAGGCACCCATGTCGAATAGGGTACGAGCGGGCTTGCCACTTATCATGAATATGCTTGTGGTTGTTGGGTTTAAATAAACTATGATTCTATGATATAAAGGTACTATATAATTGAAGATTTAAATAAATTAACAATAGTCTTAAATACCTGTGATGACCTCCTCAGGATTCCTCGGCTCGGCGAGGTCTAACGCATACATCTACTCCCGGTTTGGGCCTCGGTCGTAATGTCCTCGGCCTTAGCCCCGTCCTCATCCTCGACTCTGCTGCACCGGAGGGGCCAGTGAGGTGGGGGAGGAGGAGGATGAAGTTGACGAAACTGTTGTGGCCATTCAGATCTTTAGTACCCCGGTTGGTGGCACCCGAAACATACTACCTATCTCTGGCCACGATCCTCCTGTCATATCGGGCCGTGTATCTGTAGAGGTGGGGGAGCTAGCACTGTAGGAGGCCTCTACTCCTGTCTGAATTTGGGACAATGATGTCCCCCACCCCTCTTGTACCCAATCACCATTCCTCTCTGAGGGCCTTTGCTACCTTCTCCGGATGATGTCCCGTCAAGTGGTCTCTTCCCTCTGCTCGACACCATCAGCTAGTCTGCCTCCAGCTTTTTGGTCATCTTTATGATCTGTGTCGAGGTGCCATGAGAGATGAATAGTAGTGGCTGCCTCAAGGAATCTCTGAGCCCATGGTAGAATCTCTTGGCGTACTTCCTATCATCCAAGTCGTGGATCTCCACAAATCTAGCCAGATGGGAGAACTCCCATTGATACTCGATCACAGACCTGGTCCCCTGCTTGAGGTTAAAAAACCTCTCTTCCAACACATCCCTTACTGTGGTGGACACATAGTGCTCCAAGAAGGTCTTGCTAAACTCCTCCCATGAGATATCCGTCAGCTCTCTATCAGCATAAATGGAATCTCACATGGCCTTCCACCATCTCTTTGCATGAGCAACCAGTACATAGGTGTCTATAGGAACTGTATGGCTGACAGGTCATCTGATGCCTGCAAGCAGCTCCTATATGGCCTCCGGCCACTCTTCAGCCTTCACAGCATCCTCTATCCCGCGGTACATCGGCGGGGATAGGATCTTGAAGGGAGTCAAGCAGTTTGACCCTGGATTTGGCTGTTGAACTGGGACCTGCTGGGCTTTGAAGGCTTCCAGGATAGCCGTCAAAGTTTGCCCCATCTCTGTCTGCAGAAAGGGAGTGGCAGCCGGAGGGGGAGGAACCACATTCTGCGGCGGGGCGACCCGTAGAGGCTGCATAAAGATAAGCTTTACGTCAAAATTGTCCTAACTCATTGCTTAATGGACTGTTTTATGTGACATTTTACACATGGCCACACCATTGCTTCCACTGCATAGTTTGTCTGCAAACTAATGCTCGAGCGGGATGTTCTAGTGTTGTGGACTTCTTTCTCTTATGATCATTTGTTCAAGTGATAACAGTTTGTAAGACCCCTCCCCTACCAAGGAGGCACCTGGTCTTATGCCCAGAACTGCCGCCTTATGGTGACACTAACTCACGGGTTAGTCGACACCGCAAGATGCCGATCCTTCCGGCTAGTACAATCAAATATCCAATCGACCAATTCGAGAAATAGAAGTTTAAAGCAATGTGAAAACAACTAACTAGTCAACAAGTCACAAAGCATATATATATATATAAAAAGGAAAAACATCAGTCCACAATGAGTACAGAAATGAAATAAGGGCTTATGCCCTGTACATGAATATCACCAATCTCTCTCTCTCTCAAAACAAAAGCGGAGGCTAACTATATCATCATCTCATCCCACCTGAAGACGCGCAGTAGTAGTAGTCGGTGGTAGCGATATCTGCTCCTCATGCACTACCCCCTCGTCCTGTTGGTCGTGCTGGTGCTTCATCTCCTCGAGCTCCTAAAAAGATTTGGTCACCAACCATTAGTCAAAAAGACTAAGTAGTTTCCTCCTCACCTCGCCCCGCAACTCCTAGGTACCGAGCGGGAGGATGAAGCGGAGGACAATAAGGGGTATCAAGTATAAACTGGTGACAGTGGCACTATACTAACAAGTATATGAGGAGTATTAAAATTTCTACTCTAGCAGCTCTATGTAAGAAGTACACGTGCAGTAATAAAGTATAAAACTGAAGTAAGTAAAAGCTAAAGTAAAGAGCAGTAATAGATGTTATGCTACTACTACACTACCATCACAGAAGTACCCTAACTTATATGAATGCCCATACAAGCTTATAAGTTAGAGTTTCCAAAATTAACTTATCATATAAAAGAGCCCATACTAATTTATATGATAAGGATCCATGGAGCGTATGACCTAATGCGAATGAATGTTATGCTATGAATTATGAAACATGCAAGTGCACCACATGCATACGACTCTAAGATCCGAGACCTTTAGTTCCCACTTTTCGAGAGCTAGCATCACTCTCTGGTACCACCATTGTGGCTACGGCAGTAACGTAACAGGCACTTCCTCTTTTTAGGCGGGTATGCACACTACCAAGCATAGACCTCTCCCATACGCCTCTATACACGTCCTAGGTGCACTCTAGAGTATTGCGTACTAATTGTTGACTACCCGTAAGTCTTGTAAGGTCGGGTGTGCGTATTCCGGGTTTGTCTACAGACTGCAGTATAAATAATATAGTGGCCCCACCACCCGAACACCTCACCTGAGTCACCGTACTTCTACCGGTGTGATGCTTGGCCCAGTACCGCATGACCTGCAACTATTTTGTTTACGCTTATGCAAGTTCTTTAACTCGAGCCTCCAACTCGTAGGGCCAAACTGCCCTGAATCCCTCCAACCCTACACGGGTGAGAATATTACCACAAATCCCTCCAAACCTAAATGGGTGAGAATGATATCATGATCCTTAACCTATTAGACTACTCTTGTCTAAGGGTTATTATACTTAGCGGTTTAAGGTTAATCCCAGGACTGCCCAGGGCATGCCCGGTGAAGGCTTTCGGGGGCACGAGGAACTACGATGGGCTGAAACCAAAAGTTCCCTTTCGCAAGGATATTTACTTTTATTGGTGTCTACGCATGATTCACACCCAGCTCTCGTTGTTACTCTAGCATGATCCTAATGACTTAAGATGTTATTAGGAGGGCGACGGTCTTCCACCAGCCTCCGTTATTATTACCGTCACGGGACTTGCACTCTACCACTCATGGTCCAGAAGTATCCTATAGGGGACAAACCAGGACATATTCCTTAAATGTAATCCTCACTTTGATGATTAATCAATTTTCCCCCGGTGGCCCTACTAGTATGGGTATCTATGCTAGACCCTACCCTTGACTCAAAACCACCCACAAATAGGTCTTCCAATTTCCTTGGGCCATATGACCCAATCTATTTATCTTAGGATGGTATGGACCTATATGTCGACCATGATAAATTTCATAATTTTCTAAATTATTTAAATCATTAAATTAAATCCTTTATTTAATTCCCTGGGCTATTTAAAACATGAAGTTCTATAATTGATGATCCCAATGACCTAAGGACTATTCCTAAACTATAATATGAAAAAATAATCATGTCTGGGAAATGTCACAATTTTCCTAACAAGGATTCCATTTAATTCTTATTAAATACATAATCCATAAAAATGCTATTTTCTAAAGGAGGTATAGAAATTACTCTACTAAAAATTCTCAGAAAATTTCAGGCTAAGTATAATGATGAAATATTACTAAGTGCAGAGATTCATAATCGTTCATAGTGTAATGGCCTACAAAATTCCATTTCTATTAAATTATCCTAATGCCATTATTGAGTTTTAAATATTATTGTCATATCCAAAAATTCTGAGATAATTATATAAGGTCGTGCATGCATAAATACACCAAGATGAATTTTTACCAAAATTTCATACTGTAATTTCCACCATTTAGAAATAATTACAAGATAGGGGTAAAATAGTAATTTTCACATATCAACTATTTAAATCCATCAAACAGAACCATAAAATTTCCCAAGTTTTAATAATTTCACCCTTGATTTCTAAACAAAATTTGGGGATTTTATCCCATACATAAACCCTAATCCAAATTAATGCCATTAATTAACCTAATTTCTCAAAATTCCAAATAATGGGATTTTTGATCCCAAAAATCCCAAAATTTTTGTGAGGGGTGTATTCCATCCCTATGAAACCATGTACAAAGTTTCATTTACATGCAAAGTGTAAAAATGGTTAAATACATACTTTGGTGGTTTTTGCTAAATGCACCACAAGCCTAAGTGTCTCCAACACTTGCAAGTGGGATTGCCAAACATGCGGTGGCCCAATGAGGCTGAAATTTCTACCAAGGGTAATATTGACCCAAGGGTCAAGCCACCAAAATTTGGGGCCATTTGGAGTCATATTACTCCAATTATTTCATTTATTTAATTTTGTGTATTATGACAAATACTATAGAAAAATAGTTCCCCAAAATTCCATTTTCGGGCAGGGGCTAGATATACCCTAATTAAGAAAATGCCCAAAATCTTAGGTCATATGGAAATCTGGTTTGGCTTTGGTAATTATTTTGATTTCTGCCCTATCCTAGGACAAGTCCTAGCAAAACTGTCCTACAGGGAAATCTACTGCACCAAATTGTGACTTTAAGGTGCCAAAGTAAAGGTAAGAGAATATTATACAATTTTAATTTTAATCACCAGTTCTAATAATGCTTCTAAGAGGCCTAAATTTATCTTGCAACATCACATCATATATGTGACAACATTTTAATGAAATCATAAAATAACATTTAATAATTAATTTAATAAAACAGACGGTATCGGCTCATCATTCCTGATCAGCCAACGACCTAGATTGATTTCTGCTAGGCCGACTTGCCCGGCTATTTCCGGCCAGCTGAGCCACCACCACCGCCGGCAATTATCGCCACCACCTTCCCTGAGGTGGTGGCTAGCGATTCCCGTCGGTGAAGCCGCCGGAGTTGGCTCCTCCGGCGAACCTGAGCAAGGAGAAAAGCTCGGCAAATCAACACTTTTCTCACATTGTATCGGGCTCAATTGAGCCCGATGTCTCTCCTAGATGATCTAGAAAGCTAGTACGAGTAGAGGGGCGGTGAAACAAACTGATAAGGCGGCGTGACGACGAGTTTGGCTGCAGTTTGCCATGGCTGAGCTGCTCCGGTGATCTCCTTCCCGTTTCCTTGTTTCTCCAGCTAATTCCTTGCTCTAGCAATCGAATTCCTGTCGATTCGTCATTTGAAGCTAATGGAGGGGGTAATTTTGGATGGGAGTGCGTGTATGAAGAGATAACTCCAAGGTGAGCTCGGGTTGGGGCTTTGGATGCTTCACCCATGGTGCCAAGTGGCCACCATGCCCTAATTTCCTATGGAATTATTTTGGGAGGCCGGCCAGCAATCTTGGGCAGAAGGAATGAGGCTATATGGCTACCATTCCCTCTATTCCTCTTCTCACTCCTCTTCTCTCTCCTAAAATTCCCATTTTAACCCCATGCATGTATTCTCTCTCTTAATTCAGAGGGGTAGGGATTGTCCTTGACCACTAGGGTTGGTCATGGGCAAAGTTTGGTGGGCTTAGCACAAGGGGAGTGGGCTTAGCCGTTATTTTCCTCTTTAGGTCAATATGTTGACTTGTTGACTTTGGAGTTGACTTGGTCAACCATGATGAGTGGGCTGACCCCACTTGAAGGTAATGACCCCAATGGAAGTACCAAACTTGGGTGGGTCAAGGTGATGCTCTACTTGGGCTAAATGGGCCTATGGTTAAAGGTTTGACCAAATTAGGGTTAGGGTTGACTTTGGTCAACTTGGGTCATGGGGTGACCCAATGACATGTCTTTGTGTCCACTTAGATTATTTTTAGGGTTAGGGCAATGTGGTGGGGTCATGGTGTGGCTAGGATCCCTATTTAGGCTCGTTTAACCTAGTTTGACTTGGGCCCTATAGTGGGCCCCACATTGCTACACCCAACCTTCTAGGGTCAAACCTTGCCAAATATCCCTATCACCCACCCCATGCCTAACCCAATCTAAGTTGAGGGGCCTAATTAAAAATGGGATGTTACACTTAACCTCTTGATGTGTCACATATGCTTGTGGAATAAAATGGCATAACCAAGGTCACATAGTTGGCTTATGCTTATGAGGTTGTGTTACAACCCCTCTTACATAAGCTACCCTTGTGATGGTGATTATGTCATTTGAGATCTTACCATAAACACTGGTTATTCCCTTATCAGAGCCTCCAAAGATGACCTTAGGTCCATTCTTTACTGGAGTGAACTCTTTCAACAGTTCCTTTTTTCAGGTCATGTAGTTGGAACATCCACTGTCCAAGTACCATTTAGGGGAATTGGTACTTGAACTAACCTGAAAAACAAAATTAATCTCACCTTAAGACCCCAATTTCTATTGGGTCATAGGTTCACATAAGACTGAAAATAAGCTTGCCTTCCTGCAGTATTCCTGATAGGTTGGTTATCTCTGGACACTGAAGGATTGTGCCAGTAATCTGCATTATAGTGTCCCACTTTGCCACAACAGCAGAACTCATGGACTTTATATCTCCTTTTCTGTTTAGGACCTGCATTTGTCTGGACTACCCCTAAATAGTGGGAAGATGTGATGTTGTATATCTCTGATTTCTTCTAGCATCCATTTGACTGAATGTAAGTCTTTCAGCTGACTGTTTTGGTCTTTCTGAGAGCCACCAGCTTTATGTCTCTTTTCAGCTAACATTCATTTGATTGCATCAGAAACTGCCATTCCAGTCTTGCCAGAAGACTCACCTTGAGTCATTACTTTTGCTGGATGACTAAGATTTCCTGAAGCAGCAATATCCTTGTGTTTTGGGCTGAGGCACCAAAAACAAATGGTCCAAGATTGGATATTTGAATTTCCTCATGGGCCTGACCAATGGTCTTATAATTCAAATGAACTAGTCTTTTGTGTGATTGAACACAATATGAGTCTTTGTCATTTGCAACTAGGCATATATGGGAACTACTATCTAAGCAAGAAAAAGTTAAGCAATAAACATTCCCACTCCTTGTGCCTGTTAAGATGACACTCTGGTTACTTAATCTCTTGATGTGGCACTTATCCTTGTGGAAGGAAATGTCATAACAAAGGTCATATAGTTGGCTCATGCTTATGAGGTTGTGTTGCAACCCTTTTACATAAGCTACCTTTGTGATGGTGATTATGCCATTTGAGATCTTACCATAACCTCTGGTAATCCCCTTGTCAGAGCCTCCAAAGATGACCTTAGGTCCATTCTTTTCTCGAGTAAACTCTTTCAACAGTTCCTTTGTTCTAGTCACGTTCCTGGAACATCCACTGTCCAAGTTCCATTTAGGGGGAGCTGGTACTTGAACTAACCTGAAAAACACAATTTATCTCACCTTAGGACCCCAATTTCTATTGGGTCCTAGGTTCATATTAGTATGAAAATAAGCTTGCCTTCCTGCAGAATTCCTGATAGGTTGGCTACCTCTGGACACTAAAGGATTGTGCAAGCAATCTACATCATAGTGGCCAACTTTGCCACAACACCAACACTCATGAACATTATTTCTCATTTTCTATTTAGGGCCAGTATTTTCCTGGACTGCTCCTTGAACTGTGGCTAGATGTGATGTTGTATGTCTCTGATTCCTCCAACAACTATTTGACTGAAGGTAAGTCTTTCACCTGACTGATTTCATCTTTTTTGAGAGCCACCAACTGCATGTCTCTTTTCAGATAACATGCATCTGATTGCATAAGAAACTTCCATTCCAGTTTTGCTAGAAGACTCACCTTGAGTCATTACTTTTGCTAGATGACTTAGATTTCTTGCAGCTGCATTATCCTTGAGTTTTGTGGCTAGGGCACCAAAAAAAATGGTCCAGGATGGGCCATTTGAATTTCCTAATAGGAAGCCTTAAAGGCCCTCATATAGCTATATCTTCTACCTTGGATATGGCCACATTGGTCCAAACCAGTGGATCTGTCATTCTCGCAGTGACCATAACAGCTTTCATGGTCATACCTGTTGGAATGCAACAGAACTCTCTAAAAAGAAATTTGAGGCAATGAGGCTAGAGCCACAACAGGTGCCTTCCCCTTTCCCTTTGCTTTTGGGTTGGGAGATCTTGCAGGTCCCTTAAATCCTAACCTTTTTCTTACCCTTTTGGGTAATGAGGGTGTCAATTAAGGGAAGCACAGTGCTTGTCTTAAAAACTTGGCCACCAGCAATTTCTCATTTAGGAGATCATCTATAAGTTTTTGGATAAATTTCTCATTTGATACTCTTACCTCAGACTCCAAATAAATGATTCCCTTGAGATTGGCTGATTGTGCAGCCATATCATTAAGATCCTTTTTTGGGCCCACACACTTGCTCCTAAGACTGAGAAGCTCATTTGCCTGTCTCTTGGCAAGGAGCTTGCGCTTCTTGAATGCTTCAATAAGTTCTCCATACTTGTCAATTATAGAATTGACATCATCCTCAGAATCTGAATCCCCTTCATCTCTTGATGATTGAGCTTTAGAGTCTGACCTAGCCTCATGACTTGAAATAGAGGGCAGAGATTTAGAATTTACCTGAGCATGTCCAGGCTGATCCTGACAGCTCTCTTCATCTGTCATTGTCATTAATCTATGGTATTATACATCTTCTTCTTCATCTTCATCCAACTCTGACTCACTTTCTGAATGTGATAAAGGGGCCCTAATCCCTATCCTAGTAGTAGGATATTCTTCAGGTTCTTCTTCAACAATAGCCATTAGCCTAATGTAAGCTTCTTCTTCTTCATTGTGTGACCTATATGAGGATTCAGACCAGGTCTTTTCCATCTTGCCCACAATGGACTTCTCTTTCTTCTTCGCCTTGGTGCTTCTTCACTCCTTCTTTCCTCTTCACTGGGAAGTCAACAACTATATGGTAAGTTTTGCTGCAGTAGAAACAAATAACATTAGAGGAAATTTGTTTTGTTAGAGTTAGGAGTATACCAGTCCTCCTTTGAGGATCTCCTTCTGTGCTGTGGGGAAGAGGAAGGCATGCTATTCTTCCTATGATCCTTATTCATGAATTTCTAAAACTGCCTGGAGAAGGCAGTAAAGTCCTCATCAGATATATTGTTGTCTGAGGTGCTGATCTTTGAGCTCTCAGAATCTGACTTAGTAATTCTCCTGATTGGAGAGTTCTTCCTTCTGCTCTTGGTTGGGGGATCAGCTTTGAAGGCCATATACTTCTCCTTGTCCTGTGACTTTATGCTATTCTCTTCTTCCTTTCTTGCAGCAAGCTGCATCTTATATGACAGCAGCTTTCCAAACAGGGTTGGAGGAGGAGTTTCAGCTAAGTTGGCCATTTTCCTAATGACATATATCTTTGTGTCCCAATCCTTTGTGAGGGACCATAGAAATTTATCATTCAGCTCATAGGTGCTGAAGACCATTCCATATGTTCTCAGTTCTTTCACTATTCTAAAAAATCTCTCAAAGCTCTCAGCAATGCTATCACAATTTCCTTGTTTGAAGGCCTCATACTCATGGTTGAGCATGGATTTTCTGTCATCCCTCACCTCCTCTGAACCTCCATGAACACAACTAGGGTGTCCCACATCTCATTAAAGGTCTTGCAGTGCACTAGATTTTTGAAGGATGAATCATCTATTGCACTGGCAATAATATTTTGAGCTCTCTTATCAACATAGGCAAGTAGGAGCTCATCTTTGGTCATTTCATCAAAAGATTTAGGTGTCTGGAAGTTTGCATCCAGAACTTAGGTCTTCATAGGGATAAAGGGTCTTTCTTTGACTGTGATGTATATCCTAGGGTAACAAGCTTCCATGAATAACCTAAACCTTTCCTTCTAGAGGCTAAAGCCTTCTTTTTTACAGATTGGAAGCTTCATGGCCCCCAGGTCCTTGTAGTTTACACCATACCACATAAATATATCTTATAGCTAACCTTGGTGGTATACTTAGATTGTTATATCATTTTTAGCAACCTCCCTCTGATACTACTTGAAAGTTATTACTTCAAGGTTAGCCAGTCAACTACAGGAGGGGCGGGGGGGGGGGGGGGTGAATAGGTCTTTGAAATTTCTTTAGCCTGTTTGATGTTTACTAACTAAGTGATCTAGAGCTTGTCCTTAATACCTGCAATATAAAATAAGAACAAGCAACACAGCACAACACAAAAGTATTTATAGTGGTTCTCCAAATTGGTATATCCACTTAACCACCCACCTTTATAACTTATATTAGACAAGGCACAAACTCCTTAGAAATGCTCCTAAGAGCTTACATCTCATGCCCTAAGCCTTACAGTCAGGTTCTCTTCAAAAACCTACCTCAGAACCACTAAGGTTCCTACCTCAGAGCCCTGTAGTGATCCTACAGCTCAGTGATCCTCACACTACCTACCTCTGTCTTATCAAGGCATACAGCTCAGGCATTTCAGCTCTATAACTTCAGGCACAAGGCCCTACTCTCAGAGTGCTACAACACTCTTACAGATCAGTACCCTTCCAAGTAGCTACCTCAGTGCCCTTCTAGGCACCTCCAACTCAGTGACAAACTTGTAACCTACCTCAGGCCAAAAGGCCCTACACTCAGTATCCTCCATGACCTACTCTCAGTGACACACTTGTCACGTACAGCTCAGTGACTCAACAGTCACCTACATCAACCTTCTCACTAAGGCCTAAAACTCAGGCTAGGAGGACAACCCTACTCTCAGATTCACACATGGATCCAACCTCATTACCCCAACAAGGCACCTACCTCAGTGACTAATTAGTAACCTACAACTCAGGTACAAAGTTCCTTACATCTCAGATTCAGGCAAACTTAATCCTACAGGAAATTAATCAAGTAAATTGAAATGCTGAATAAACGATAAATCTCGGAGTCTACCTTGCTGGACTGAGCAGATTTTTGTCAAGCCCCCTTGTTGTAGAAGGAATTAGTATTCTTCAACAGCTACAAATTTCTCTATTGTACTGAAGACAGCTAACTACTGTTGAAGGTTTCAACCCTTCACACAGCAATCTCCTGTTGCTGATTGAATGAATCAGCCTCCTTGTTCTCCAAAGAACAATCTTGCTGAACTAGAAGAAGCTTCAGCTATCTTTCTCTTCTTTGTAGGCTTGCACAACTGGACTTGGATTTCAAGCTTGTCTGTGAAGATTAAGTCCAGATGCCTCTTGTTTCTTTTACATTTGCTGTGATTGTTGCCCAAGTTCCATTTTCTCTTTTCATTTTATATTCCTAGATTTGAATCAATGGAACAATTTGAGTGTGGGCCCAGCCAAGGATGATGAGCGCCACCTTCCTCAAAAGAGGACAAATTATAGATTCCGGCACTACTGTAGATTTCCCGTATGGCATGAAGTACTTGGAATGAGCTCGACAATCGTCAAGCTGAGATCGACGAACTCTATACTGAGCTCGACGAACTACAGAATCTCTAACTTTACATTTAGCTCGATAAAATCTGAGCTCAGCTCGACGAACTATGAATCTTCAAACTTTAACTTGAGCTCAAACAAAGGTGGGCTCAGCTCGACGAACTTTGAATCATCAAACTTTAAATTGAGAACAACAAAAGGTGAGCTCAGCTTGATGAACTCTAGATCTCCAACCTTTAACTTGGGCTCGACAAAAGGTGAGCTCAGCTCGACGAACTCTAAACTCAGTTCGAAGAACTCCACTTTCTGACTTAGGAAACTTTTGCTAGCTTTGTCTCAGTGGTTCCTTCTCAACTGTCTCAGCGGTTTCTTCTTCACAGCTGAGACTCTTTTATCTCAGCGGTTCCTTCTCAAGTGTCTCAACGGTTTCTTCTTCCTAACTGAGACTGTATTCTTTCTCAGCGCTTTAGCTGAGACCACCACTTCTCTCAACATTTTGTGTTGAGCTTCTCAGCTGTCTCAGCAGTTATGATGAGACATTCTTCTCAGTTGTCTTAGCTGTCTCAACTGTCTCAACGGTTTTCCCTTAGTCAAATTGTTTGACTTCCAGCTTCCTCTTTTTGTTCACCTGTCCGATCAAGGACAACCTGCATGCATGAACTTGTGCACACATCAAATATATTATGTGTATGTCATTGACCAGTTTGACTTCTTACAAATCTAGGACAATGTGATCAATGGACCCAATAATACTCACTATTATATATATTGTACCTCCTTTCTTTCTCTCGCCTGGTTCCTATGAGCCGCCGGGGTGAGAGGATAAGATAGGCACTTAGTCTTTATGACTAACAGTTGCTACGACTCCCTTTTTGGAGGAAACCCACCAGATTGTGCAGCAGCATAAACGGGTCATGTTGGAGGATAGCTAGGCCAGGACGACAGGGCCTGATAAAACTATACATTCGCTGCCGTCAGTGACTGATGTGAGTTTGAGCGATGTGGTGTATTTGGGAAAAAAGTTTTGTACTCTGACATTAAACGAAATGATGTAGTTCCTTATTTTCATGTACTATGTTTGGACATTTTCTTATTGTGATGATATGATTTCTATACCTTCAATATATTGGGTTGGCATGGATGATATGGTAAAAAGCCGGTGAAATAGGCGTCTTGTAGTACCAGTCAACCCGTGTGTTGATGCTACCGACAGGCAGGTTTTTTGGGCATAAGACTCCCCTCGGCCGTGTTTTGTGTTCCAGGAGGGGGGGGGGTCTTACAGCAAGTGCAACACCCTGCTCTTGAATTGGGTCAAGTACCGATTAGCATAGTCGAACCTAAAGTGGTGGATCAGGTAGTTGTAGAACCCATAGCACAAAAAAGATCAAATTAAAAGCATCTTAATCATGTGATGAGCTTTAAACCTCTATTGTTTATGGGGACTTGAACCCCAATGCAAGTTTAGGACTGGCTCTCTCACGTTAAGAGAGTCATTCTAATAATAGAGACGGAGGAGTGGCAGAAGGTTACTATAGCCAATTACCTTTTGGATAGTGAAACAAGGTTGTGGTTGGATGAATTAGAGCTACATCACTTTGCTGGGATACAACTCACCAACATCACGATGGATGAGTTTTCAAGATTGTTTCTAGCGCGATATATTTCATCGGTGCAGAAAATTGCTATGGAGAATCAGTTCCAAAGATTTACTCAGGGTGAGAGTAGTGTGGATGAATACTTATATGAGTTCACGAGGTTGGAGAGATATTCAAGCTTTACCTTTACTAATGAGGAGCACGAGACCAACGGGTTCTATGAAGGAATGCATGACGATCTGAGGTTATTGCTCTCAGGTGAAATGAAGCAGGGTATTCTGACCCTGGTCAATACGCTCAATCTCTACAGCACGACATGAAGCGCATTCAACGTAAAAATTACTCAGCATTAAAGAAGTCAGAATTTAAAGTACAAAGTTCATCTAAGACTCGGCATCGAAGGTGGAACAAGAAGCCCAGGTCGGTTGGACCAACTTCTTCATCTATTACTTCTGGGGCATCGTCTAGGCAGGGAGGCCCAATCCACTATTCTAATTGTGGCAAGCTGGGATACATTGCCCGCGAGTATTGGAGTGGTAAGTCAAAGAAGAAGGAAGGAGGATCTTATGCTGAGAAAGGGAAGGCAGTGGAGTTAACCAAATCTCATCATGCTCATGCCCAACCAAGATTCTACAACCTTTGTTGAAGACAGAACACTGACTTCTCCTAGAGTTCTGATCTAAGGCTGCAACCCACACCTATTCTTGCCGAATTCCTCCCTGGATGAGAGTCTCAAGGACTAAAAACAGAATGTGGGCTTCAGCTCGGAGGTCCCACCTCTTACCCTGAAGAACTAAAGATTCTTCCCCTCCCTAATAAATGCTGTGCTAGATGCCTTTGTGGAAGAAGAAGAAGAGGTCAACAACCCTCTTCCATGCACCTTACTGGTCTATTTATAGGCCTCTGATTTTGATCTGCCAAAAAATAAACTGAATCATCCTGAAATAACCAAAATACCCTAGGTTGGGTCTGCCAACATTCAAACTATGCTATACTGAAGACTATATGTAGAGCACCAAGGGCAAAAGTGTAAAATCACCTGCGGTTAGAAAGGTAAAAAATGTATTCCCACTGGACCGGCGCTTGACCAACCATCAAATCGGCGCTAGGCCCATCGCCGAACCGACGCTCGATGAGAGCGATGTCTCGCGGGCGAGAGCTCCTCCCTCTCCTGCCTCATCTTGCCTTGTGAGTATCCTGTCTCGCCGGTTCCTTCTTACCCTGCAAGTGGGCCCTCGCCTCATGAGTGTCCCTCTCTCTGGATCCCTCTCGCCTAGATGATTGCCTCTCACCTCACGAGTGGCCTTCTCCCGTGGCCCCTCTCGCCTAGCGAGTCGGCTATCGCCTCGCGAGTGGCCTTCTTCCCGTGCCCCTCTATCCTAGCGAGTGGCCCTCTCCACAGGTCCAGCTCGCCTTCTCCCCTCTTTTCCTAGAGCCTTCTACTCCCTCGAGCCCGAGTTTGTCCACAATCCCCGCTCTTTTCGAGGTTGTCACAAGCTCAGAATGAAAGTCCAACTAAGGCTCGCGTCATTAAAGTGCATTTTTGAGAGAATATTTTGCGGGGCCCTCTACCGAAGCCTATAAATATATGATCCCCACCCCACGTAGAGAGTTCCCCATTCTCTCACCTCATCCTTCCTTCGTCCCGTCGCGGTCATGTCTCATAGCCAGAGCTGCCACAAACATATCGCGATGTTGCGCAAACAAAACAAGGCCAACATGGCCGCTATGGTCCTTGCTTTGGTTCGCACCCCGACTTCCCCTCCATTATAGTCTCACCTAAAGAAAGTAAAGACTGCTGGCCCCCCTTCTCGGCCTAGGAGCCCACTGATGCTTCTTTTGAAATCCCTCCACCTCCTCCTGCGTCTCCGAGAGAGAGAAAGGTGAATTTTTTGCTTTTACCCCTATTTTTCCTTTACTCATCTTATTTACTCGCTATATGCTTTGCTAGAGAGATCTCACACCTCATCACCAACTGATAAACCCATTGGATAGTACTATCATCCACCACCAAGACTCCGACTCTCCTCAGCAGTCTATACCCCTAGCTCGAAAGAATTATCCTTCACAACTTGTCGGGACGTCTCGCCACCCAGGTGAGCGAACTAGGTGTGTCCTCTTGCTTCCCATATACTCTCGTCCCCCTAACTGGATTATTCAAAGATATTGGGCTATACTTTGTATATGATATCTGGCTTGCTCCTGCGCAGGTATCCAGGATGACTCGGCGGCGGAGGAATCCTTTGAGCAGCCCCCCTCTCGCCTCCCCCTTGCCAAGATGAGATAGAAGACAATCTAGGCGACCCGATGTATCTGGTGGGGATGAAGCGTAGGACGGACGAGATGTTCCGAAAGCACATACGCATTACTCGCGAGATGGAAGAGGACAAACAAGTTGCTGACAGACAAATCGACTAGCTGGAGATTGAAGCCGCTCTCCTGTCCTAGGAGATCGATGTTGGGATCGAGATTGACGAGACCGACCCTAAGGAAATTATAAACGAGGTCGACCAACAACTTCTTCTCGCGTGCCGTGGTCTCAACGCCGTTCTCACCTTTCACGTTCCCGGGCACACCCCATGCATGAGATCCCGTGAGGGAGGGCGCTGGAAGTGGCACAAGAACTGAAGACCCTCTGCCTTGTCTCGCCTGTTTAGATAGTCTCGCCCTTTTTCTTACATTCCTAATTTTGTAATATATTTTATGTTGTCGTCTCGCCTATACTTTAGGCCCTTCGAACATGATGCCCGCCTTGTGCGGAATGGGACATTTAATAATTATTGCATATCCAGCTAATTTCGCTGCTGAATAATTGTCATATGGCTAGGCTCAGTTAATTAATTTCTTTTTATTTATACTTTGTTAATTTATTTTTATTTATACCATGTAATTTGCTTTTTCTGTTCTTTCTTGTTGGGAAATCCCGCACCGGGCCACGTTATTCGAAGCCAAGAGAGAATGTGAATTGCCGGTCGACTCTCCCACTCCATTCATATGCATTTCCCACCCATTTTCTGTACTTCCCATGTCCGCTATAAATACCCCTACCCCCAGATCGAAGAGGTACACACGCTCTTACCCCAGTTACATCCCAGATCTTACTCTTATGCTTCCTTCGACTCACATCTTGCTCTCGTCTTCTCTTTTTCCCGTTACTTTTTGCGACCGTCTAGCCTTTCCTTCTTCTCGCTACTTCCTTTGACCGTCTCGCTTTAAATGGGGAAGAATAAGGTTGAAGCGGGTGAGGGGTGCAGCCGGTGCTGGAGACGATTCGTTGACTATTACTCCCCCCACCAAAATCTCTGAAGTGGAATACAACCTCGTCATCTGCAAGTTATTGACGCAAGGATTCGAATAGCGGCCCCCAAAGGTCAGCGAGGCGATCAAAACCTTTTTACCCCGTAGAGCTCGCCTTACCCATCTCACACTTTTAGGCAGGGCTGAGACTTCCCCTCTGGTCGGAGGTTAAAAAGGTCCTGAAGTATTTCAGAGCTATCCTGGCGCAACTAAATCAGAACGATATCTCGGTTTTAGTTGCTTTCGCAAGCTACATGCAAAAGCAGCACATCAAATTCAGCTTGACAGTATTCTACAAGCTGTTCATCTACCATGCCAACCACGATGGCTTCTCCTACTTCACCGGGCAAGGCCTCAAGGTATGCGAGACGCCCAACAAAAATCATTATTGGCTCACTAACTTTGTCTTCATCCGAAGAAACTTAGGTGGCATCCCGCTCGTGCCCGTGTCGCCTACCGAGGTGTTCTACGAGTCCCCACAGGTTGGCGGCACGGATAAGCTCCTCTATGACTTCTTCGTCGGCAAGAAATTCGATGTTTAATTCATTAGGCGGGGCCTTGACTCCCTCGTTCATGTGCTCCCTGTTGAAGGTATGCTCGCATCCCTTTGGTCTCGCATTTATTACTTCATCTCGCCTTCTTATCGCTTAGTTTTTTGTTTAGGCAAGAGGAACGTCCCAGTCCACCCCCCTTACAAGAGCAACGCTAAGCCGACAAAAGGTCTTGCTCCTGCCGGCATGGAGGCTGATGCGGCGAAAGAGTCCTTAGCCTCTTCCCTCAAGAAGAGGCCCGCCGAAGGCGCCACTCCCTCTCGCTCCAGCTCGAGAAAAAGATGAAGAAGGTTGTGTCCTTCCCTAAAGGGAAAAAAGAGAATGCCCATAAAGATAAGAAGGAGATGTCGGGGTCCCTGAGCCCCATCTCTGTAGGAGAATCTTAGTCCCCTCGATCGCCTCCTCGACAGGCCGTCTCTCCTACCCGCAAGACGGCTCTGCTCGACCAGCCAGCAAACACTTAGACTCTCCAGGCCGGATCTCCATCTCGCGAAGCTGCCTCCTCCAGTCGTCTAGATCCCACCTCTCATCAAAATTTCAACATGGGTCCTGTGATTCAAGATGTCGTTGGTGACCCAGTTTTGCTGTGGGAGAAGGACGTAAACTGGGTATCGGTATCTACCCTTCTACCCTCATGGAAGGAGCAGGACCAACCCACTAGCCACGCCTTCTCCTTGGGCAATGACCTTTATGGGGGTCCAGAGTTAGATTCCTTCGAAAAGGAAACTTCGCGAGATCTTGTACTGAAGACCACTCATGCCCAGCTGCGCGCCCTGGAGCTTTCGCACCGCCTCTCGCACTGCCTTATTTTTAAAAATTAGAAGGACTCTGAGACAGGCCTGGAAGGACTCTGTGACAGGCCTGGCAGCGGAGCCCGAGAAGTAAGGGGATCTCGAAAGGAGGCTGGGTGTTGCTGAAACCCTTCTCGCAAAGGCATAGGCTTGTGTGGTACGAGACGGCGGAGCGAATGCACTCGTGTATAGTGGCCCTGTAGGAGGAGGTCAAAGATTTGAAGGCTCAGAACGTCTACCTTCGAGATAGTGCTCTGTCGTCCTCTTGCCTTGCACTCCTCCAGGCTCCTCCTCCTCATTATTCCTATGAAGAGGTCGAAGAACTCTCCTGAGATGCCAACATTAAGATGGCCGAGCTCATTCTAAAAATGATGGAGCTGGGGGTCGTCAAAGATGACTTTGAAACTATCACCGCTTGCGATCTCGTGCCAGAACTCTATGGAGAGGAGTGCGTGAACTCATCTTCCAGCGAGGAAGAGTGAAGAAATTCCGGCAAGATTTAGGGCTCTTCCTCCCTGTTTTTGCTTCTCTGGAATATACGGCACTTTTTGTAATCAAACTTAATCCATATTCATTCATAAGAGAGCACCCCTCTCTTTATTGTAATGAAGCATTATATGGTAAGTGTAAAAACTTTCTTGCCTTGTCTGCTTGCCCTTTCTATTTATTTTACTTTGCTTTATTTTATTTATTGCGAGACAATCCTCTAATTTGCTCATGCTTGCGAGATGGGGATACTCCGCATCTCGTCGCCTCGCTTGAGAGTTGATTTTGTTAAGAGTGCGGGTCGTTACTTCCCCATCGCATTTGTGCGCGAGACTAACTTATTCCCCTCTCTCGTCTCGCCTCAAGATACCTCCGGCCCGAGTGGCCCATGGGGATTAACCAGATCCCTGATTAGGCAGGGCCTTTCCTCCACACGAGTTCCCACACTCCCTAGGCGAGACCTTCTTCCGGGTAGCAAGCTAGGAGTGCCGCTACTCGCACTGCTCCAACTCTTTCCGCCCATATTTTCTTTTATAAACTTTCCTCGTTTGTTGACTAGTAGGGATGTTTCTTTAAGATATCTCAAAACTTACCCAGCCACCTAGATTGCCAACAACCCTGCCAGCTTGGTGAGCCTGAACAGTGTGTCTTCTAAGGGCCCTACCATTCAACCTTCAACCGAGTGAGCCTACAGTCCTGCCAGCTTGATGAGAGCCTGGTTAGCGGGTCTTCTCGGGGACTTGACATTCAACCTGCCACTGAGTGAGCCTACAGTCCTGCCATCTTGATGAGAGCCTGGTTAGCGGGTTTTCTCATGGGGCCTTGCTATTTAACCTACCTCCGAGTGAGCCTACAGTCCTGCCAGCTTGATGAGAGCCTGGTCAGCGGGTCTTCTTGGGGCCTTGCCATTCAACCTACCACCGAGCGAGCCTAAAGTCCTGCCAGCTTGATGAGGGCCTAGTCAGCGAGTCTTCTCTGGGCCTTGCCAGTCAACCTGCCACCGAGTGAGCCTACAATCTTGCCAGCTAGATAAGAGCCTGGTCAGCGGGTCTTCTTGGGGCCTTGTCATTCAACCTGCAACCGAGTAAGCCTACAGTCCTGCCAGCTTGATGAGAGCCTTGTCAGCGGGTCTTCTCGGGGCCTTGCAATTCAACCTGCCACCGTGTAAGCCGACACTCCTTCCAGCTTGATGAGAGCCTGATAAGCATGTCTTCTCGGGGCCGTTCCATTCAACCTACCACCGAGTGAGCCTACAGTCCTGCCAGTTTGATGAGATCCTCATCAGCGGATCTTCTTAGGGCCTTTCCATTCAACCTTCCACCGAGTGAGCCTACAGTCCTGCCAGTTTGATGAGAGCCTGGCCAGCGGGTCTTCTCGAGGCCTTGCCATTAATCCATCGCAATCTCATCTCATGGAGGGAAACACCTGGAATTTCATTATATCAGGAAACTGTACCAAATTTATAACTATTGGAAAAGATAAAAAGTTAAGGGTAGAATCACTTTAGGTCGTCGCCGCTTCGGGCGCAATTGAGGGCTACCCCATTTATATCATAGAGGTGGTACCCTCCTGAATTCAGGACCTCCATGATTATATAGGGGCCCTCCCAGTTAGGGCTAAGCTTTCTCATTGTGGCTCCCCTGCCTGCTGTATCCACTTTCTTTAGGAACAAGTCGCCCTTCTGAAACTGTCTAACCCTTATATGCTTTTCAAAATATTTGTCCATTCAGCGCTTGACTTCTTCCTGCCGGATTGATGACAGTTCTCAGAGCTCCTCTACCAAGTCAAGAGAAAGATTCTGCTCTTCCACATTTTCTGCTTCTCATCCTTCGTCTCCTTTCTTTGCTGCAGCTACCCTAGGAGATTCCACCTCAACCTTTATAGGTATATCGTCCTCCGAGCCATGGTAGAGTTTAAATGGAGTCTCTCCCATGGCTGTATTTGGTGTAGTTCTCAAAGCCCAGAGAATGGAAGGGAGCTGCTCTACCCAACTTCCTCTTTAGTTCTCCACCTTATTTTTCAAATGATTCATGTTAATCATGTTCGCCGCTTCCACTTGCCCGTTGCTTTGAGGATGATGAATTGAGGCAAAGCGGAGGTCTATGCCCAGCTGGACACAGAAATCAACAAATTCCCTGATAACGAACTGTGGTCCATTATCCGTGATGATGGCCAAAGGGAGCCCATGCCGGCAGATGATCTCTCCCCATACAAAATTTTTGACCACCTGCGACGTCATCTTAGCCAATGCATTCACTTCCAGCCACTTTGAAAAGTAATCAAAAATGACTAGTAGGAACTTTCTCTGGCCACTAGCCTGGGGGAACGGGCCCACCAAATCTAGCGCCGATTTTGCAAAGGTCCAGGGAGCCGTGATTGTGCCTTACCTTTGGGCAGGGAGGAGTTGAAGGGGGGCGAACTCTTGGCACTTTTTACATCTTTATTCAAATTCTTCAACATCCCTCCTTAGGATAGGCCAAAAGTAGCCTTGCCTCAATATCCTACCTTCCAAGGTCAGACTTCCTGAATGGCTCCCACATTATCTTGAATTGATTTCTTCTAAAAATCTTGAGGTCTCTCTCTTAGATACACACCGATCCAGCAGACCCAATAGCATCTTTCGAAATAATGTCCCCTCCTTCAGCAGGTAGTACACTGATTTGTTCCTGGTCCTCTTCTTATTAAGATCTCCCTTGGGAAGACGTCCTGAGGTCAAAAAGGTGATGACGGGGTCTATCCAAGACCCTTGCTGGTCCACTTCCATTAATTCTCCCTCTTCTATGGAGGGCCTGAAGAGCTCCATCATGGTTTTTCCTGCCCGAGGGACGAGCTTGGCAAGCAGGTCATCCTGAGCACTCTCTTCTCTTGGGACGTGTTGAATTGAAAAGCTGTGGAACCGCCCGATGACATCCTTCACCTTCATCAGATATAATTGGTGGGTGGGATCCCTTGCTTCGAACTCTCCATTGATGTGTCATGCGACCACCATAGAGTTCGTGGAGATCTTGATATCCTATATGCCGAGCTCCCGAGCTAGCTTGAGCCATGCTATGATGGCTTCGTACTCTGCCTAGTTGTTAGTGATGGTGAAGTGAATCTTTAGGGCCTGTTCAATTTAGGTCCCCTTAAGACATACTAGGATCATACCTCCTCCAAAAGAACTTCTTCCAGAGGCTTCATCTACTAGCATCTCGTAGGACACTAGAAGAGGTGCCTCAGCTTCTCCGACCTCAAGTACTTAGTACGCCAAGAAATCCACCACCGCTTGCGCCTTGATAGCTACCCGAGGAGTATAAGTGAGATCGAACTCACTAAGCTCTATCAACCACTTGGCCAACCTCCCCGAATGCTCCACCACTTCTAGGATGCGGCGGAGAGGATGATCCGTGATGACCTGGATTGACTGGGCCTAAAAGAACGGCTTGAGCTTCCTGGCTGAGATGATGAGAGCGAAGGCCAATTTTTCATGGATGGGATATCTTCGCTCTGCCTTCTTCAGGACCCTGCTTACGTAAAAAATTAGGAACTGCTTCTTTCCTTCTTATCATATAAGGACTGAGCTTTCTGCTCCAGTCCCTACTCCCAGGTACAAGAACAAACCCTCTCCCTCTCGTAGCCCTTGGAGTAGCGGTGTTTGGGTGAGTTGCTGCTTCAGTTCTCGGAAAGCCTCTTTGCACTCGGGGGTCCATTCAAATTTCTTTCCCCCTCTCAGTGCTCGGAAGAATGGCAAGAATTTCTCTCGTGCTCGGTAGAGGAACTTGATCAGTCCAGCCAACTTGCCGGCAAGACGCTGGACCTCTTTAGCACTCTTCGGAGATTCCAATTCCAAGATCTCCTTCACTTTGTCCGAGTTAGGCTCCACTCCTGAAGGGGTGAGCAGATGTCCCAAGAACTTTCCCCTGTTGGCCCAGAATACACACATCAGAGGATTGAGCCTTATCTTATATTTTCTTATAGTCCCAAAGGTTTATTCTAGATCCAGGATATGGGACCAAAGATCTCGGCTCTTGATCATCAAATCATCCACGTAAACCTCGAGGTTCCGCCCCTTCTGTTCCCGGAAAATCTGGTCCATCATTCATTGATAAGTTTCCCCCGCGTTCTTAAACTCGAAGAGCATCATGTTGTAGCTGAAGCATCCATCCTCTGTGAAAATGGTGATATCTTTGATGTCCGCAGGGTGCATGCGTATTTAATGGTACCCTGAAAAGGCATCTAGTAAACTAATTAGTGAAAAACTGACGGTAAATCAACCAGCGCGTCGATTCGAGGTAGAGGTTAACAATCCTTAGGGCACGCTTTATTCAAAAGAGAAAATCAAGACACATTCTCCATTTTCCCTCCCCCTTTTCACCATTACAATATTACTCACCAACCCCGGGTACTTGCTTGCGGATATGAACCCCACCTTGAGCAGCTTCTCCACCTCCTCCCTGATGGGCCCGACCATCTTGGAAGCAATGTCTCTCTTCTTCTATTAAATTGGACGAGCATTGGGGTTGAGGTTGAGACGGTGGCATGTCACGTCTGCGTCGACCCCGGGCATGTCGGCTGTGCTCCAGAAGAAGATGTCAATGTTCTCGTGCACGCATTCCTGATCTCCTCCTGGTCCTCGTGGGTGAGCTCCCCACTAATTTTTATCTTTTCCTACCTTCCCTCCTTAGTGAGAATTACCATCTCTAGCACCTCAACCGCCGCCTTCAGCCTTGAGGGCTCCTACTCTCCCTCCTGCTCCCTCAGCCTCTCCTCCTGCTCCCTTAGCTCACGCCCTATGGCTTCACGCCCCTCAACTGCCGCAGCCACCTCCCTTAAGAACCTCACCACCTCTTCATTAGTTCGTACCCCTCCTAACAACGAACCTCCCTTCTCTTCCAGCCAAGCTTCTACACTGGATGGCTCCCCTACTCCCCTTACCTTTCTCTTCCCTTTTCTCCCTCTTTCCTTTCCTCCTTCCATTTCCGGCTCAACCGCAATGACTCTCACCTCTCCTACTCCTTCCTCCTTCTCCTCTACCTACATCTCTCTCTCTCTCCTTCTCCCCTACCTGTTGGAACACCCTATTACTAATTTGGGCCAGGATCACTATGTCAATAGGATTGTTGCTTTGACCTTGTTGTATAGATAAAAGGTCAACTAGTTAGGTCTAAGGCTTACGACTTAGGTTGTAAGATTTCCCCAAGACCTCCTAGTTCAGATGCAGAAGCTAAGAAGAAGAATTGAAATTGTCGTCGAGCTCTGATCGACGAGGCGTCGAAATCAGTTCGACTATTTGTGAGTTCAGGCTGACAAAGCATCAACCTCAGTTCGACGATCTCTGAGCTCAAGTCGACGAGGAGTCGAACCTAGTTCGACGATCTCTGAGCTCAGATCGACGATTTCTATCCAAGTCAAATTCCAATATCTCTGAGCTCAGTTCGACGATAGTTGGGCTCAGATCGACGATTTCATTTTGAGATAGACGATTTCTGGGATTTTGTCAGCTTGTTAAGGATTTCAAATCAGAGCATTTATTGCAAGAAGATTTCTAGACATTATAAAAAATCTGGAGCAAGTTTTAAGGAAACAAAGAAAGAGTGTACTTAGGTTATTTCCTCCAGAGTCAATTGACAATTAAGGAAAGCATTTATGGCTTTGCTAATGGCTATTTTCAAGTTTTGAAGACTTGAGTTCTTATTATCAACATTCAAAGAGAACAAAAATATATAGCAGTATACACAGAGATATAGAGAAAGAAAAAAGGAGATCAATAACTCAGAAAACTGAACAAGATTTCTTTTTTATTCCTGCTGATCAAAAGCTTTCTCAAGTCTTCATCATTCACACTCCAGACAACAAAATTTCAGTTTTTGCTGAAATCATCTTTTGCTGGAGCAATCATTTCAATGAAAACCTATCACCCTTGCAAAGCTTCCAGTTCCTGAATTCTTGCTACATCTCAGGGGGAGCTTTGACAACATCTCATCCACTAGTGCTTCTCTTTGATAGTTGACAGAGAAGACAACTTCACCCCTTTTTATTTTCCTTTCCTATAAAAGGGTTTTTAAACTCCCTTCAAAAGTTTTGCTTTGGTTCCTGAGACCTGATCAAAACTCAATGGTGGCAAGACACCTGATCAAAAAATCTGGTTTGGTTTTTGAGCACCTGATCAAAAGCTCATTGGTGCCCAGGACACCTGATCAACTCATCCTGTAGTGGATTCCTACCAAGTGTGGTAGAAGAGTGGATGTACCCAGGTTTTGGGGAACCACTATAACTCCTTGTGTCTTCTGGATTGCTTGCTCTTTCTTTTGCTGTGTGTTGTGAATTAATCCTTTTATAGTTGTTTTATTTCAGTTTTTTCTTAGCACTCTACACTTATTAAATCAAGTCTTCCACTGCTAAAATAATTTTTAATTTAGCAAAATTATTTTAAATCACTCTATTCACCCCCCTCTAGAGTGAAGGATTGATCTTACCCTAACTTTCAATTGGTATAAGAGGCAGGTTGGTTGCTCAGCCAAATTAGTTGTTAATACAGACTAACATCTAAACCAAAAGATCTATCTTAAGATCCATTCTTATAGAGGGTTATTTTTTATTATATCTATTTTAGTTTAAATTCATGGCACAAAACAAGGATTATGCTAGCACCAGACCTCCAGTGTGCAATCTCTCCAAGTTTGCACTTTGGAAGGCACGGATTAGATTGTACATGAATTCTATTGATGAAGATATATTTAATTCTTTTTTGACAGATTTCCCAAAGCCTCTTGCAAGAACAAGTACAAATGCTGTTCCACCTCCTTCAGGAACAGATGCTGATATAAAGAAATGGAAGATTGCTGATTCCAACGCTATGAACATCCTGGCACAAATAATGTCTGATAATATCTTTCAAAAGGTAGCTCAATGCAACTCAGCTAAGTAAATTTGGGACAAACTATCTGAAATTGTATATGATCAGCTAATGAGAGGAAAGACAGAAGATCGCATCTCATCACCCAATATGAAAATTTTAAGAAGGCAAAAAATGAGTCAGTAGCTGAAATGTACAACAGACTAAGCTTAATTGTCTATCAACTCAAGACTTTGGACATGGAGATCTCTCTCACAGAGATCATTGACAAAATTCTAATGTGCTTCCCCAGCACTTGGGATTCAAGAATCTGGCCAATCAAGGATGCCAGAAGTCTGAATGATATTACCACAGAAGGTCTATTGGGCAAGCTCAAATCTTATGAGCAGCTCATCAAAAATAGAGAAGAAGAACAAAAGACAATTTCTCCAGCAGTCAGGAAGGAGAAATCAATTGCTTTCAATGCCACAAAAGAATAGCCTGAAGACAAAGTCAAAGGCAATGAAGAACTGATGAGCCTCCTAGCCAAGAGGTTATATAAAATGGCCAGGAATGACTTCAGAGAAAGGTCATTTAGAGTACAAGAAAAGCCAAGGTATGATAAATCAAATAATAAAGAGATTATTTGCTATGGTTGAAGGAAACCAGGCCACATACTGCTGACTGTCCAGAAAATCAAAATAAGGACAAAAAGGACAAGAGGGAAAAGAGAAAAGACAAAGACTATAAAAGAAAGCATCATGACAGATCCTCATTCAGCAAGAACAAGCACACTAGGAAGGGATTTATTGCTGAAACATGGAGTGCAACAGAAGAAGAATCTTATGCATCATCAAGCTTAAGTGATGATGAAGATGATGCACAGGAAAAAGAATTTTGCATGATTGCAATCAATGCATCTCAGAACAACACTTATTCAGAACATGAATCTGAATCTGAATCTTAACTAGAGCTAGAAGAAGATCAGATAATTGATTCATTTGATTTTAATTCTAAGGAGTTCAAGTCTGAATTTAAAGCACTGTGTTTAGATCTACTCAATTCTGAGAAAGAAATTATCTCTCTCAGAAATCAATTATCTGAATACAGTACCTTAAGTTAAGATAACCTCAAACTCTCAGATGAGTTAAAATGTTGTAGAGAGCAGATAGCTTCAATGAAAAGTGAACTATCTGAGGCCAAGAAGTTTGAAGAAACCCTCAATGGGAGAAGTATCAAACTGATGGACATCACAAACATAGTGAACTCAAGACTCAATAGTACACTGGGCTTGGGTGCTTCATCTAGCCAAGCTATTATGTTAACAACTCCCATTAAATTTATCTCTGATAAAGCAAAAGGAGTTGTGGAGGTAGCTAGAAAAAATTATGATCTACCCAAAAAGAACAAAGTTCAACAGATATCGTCGAACAGAGCTCGGCGATCTTCGAACAGAGCTCAACGATCTTCGAACAGAGCTCAACGTTTTCATGCTGAATCGTCAAACTTAGGTCGACGATCTCTGATCTCTGAACACAGGCAAGATCGATCGCTGAACGGAGCTCGATGATTTGACCCAAGATCGTCGAACTCAGATCCACGATCGTCGTACGGAGCTAGGAGATTTGACCAATTCTCAAAGGGTATATCAAAAGTTAATTCTAGATATCCTACATCTCAAGGGTTCAACCCTTATACTGAATGGATAGTTCCTCCTAGGAGATATCATCCTGAAAGGGAAAAGAGTCAACCAGAGATGTCTTTCATTTCTGATTTCAAAGGTTATAAAGCTAGACCCAAGGTAAACTGGGGCAAAAACAAATGAAATGTTATTTGTGCAGGTGAATACCTATCCAACCATGGACCGGCATTGGTATCTGGATAGTGGGTGCTACAAGCATATGACAGGAAGCAAGGATAATCTGATATCCTTCAAGGCTAAACATGGACCCAAAGTCATGTTTGGAGATTCAAACTTTGGACAGACCGAAGGATATGGTGCAGTCCAAATAGGATCAGTCACATTCAAAAAGGTAGCATATGTGGTAGGACTGAAGCACAATCTTATCAGCATCAGTCAGCTTTATGATGAAGGTTATCAGGTAACATTAAACAAGTTTTTAAGCTTCATCAAATCAGAAGACAACACAATTGTGTTGACATGTAACAGAAGAGGTAACATCTATCTAGGTTATTTTCATTCAACCAAGGTAGACATCTGTTTATTTAATTCTCTTAGCAAACCTAATGAATTATGGCATAAGAGATTAGGACATATCAACCTTAGAACCATTGCTAGGCTATCCAAGAATAACCTTATTAGAGGACTACCTTCTGGCCCCTACAAGAAGGAAGGACTCTGCAAGTCTTGTCAGTTAGGCAAGCAAACTAAAAACAAATTTAAGTCACTTAATAAGAGTGATTCACCTAGGATTTTGTATTTATTATATATGGATCTATTTGGACCCATTTTTGTACAAAGCCTAGGAGGGAAATCTTACACTTTAGTAGTTATAGATGACTTCTCTAGATTTACATGAGTGTTCTTTCTGAGGAAGAAGTCTGATAACTTCAAGTGTTTGACAGAGTTTCTCAAATGTATACCAATTGAGTTCAATACTCGCATATCCCTAATCAGAAGTGATCATGGGACAGAGTTTGATTCTCTTCTTATGCAAGAGTTCTATCAGAGGGAAGGGATCAGGAAAACTTTCTAAGCTCCTGGAACTCCTGAACAGAATGGGGTAGCTGAAAAGAAAAATAGAACCCTTATTGAATCTACCACAACATTGTTGAAAGATGCTCACCTTCCTCTATCCTTTTGGGCAGAGGCTGTGAACCCTTCAAACTATGTTTTGAATAGGAGTTTGATACATAAGCTAAAGGGCAAGACTCCCTATGAATTACTCAAAGGAAAGAAACCTAAAGTTGATTATCTGAGGATTTTTGGTTGTATCTGCTATATTTATAACAATAACAAGAAATACTTAGCAAAATTTGAAGCCAAAGTTGATGAAGGAGTGTTTCTGGGATACTCTATGATTAGTAAGGCCTATAGGGTTTTTAATAAATCATCTCATAAAATTGAAGAGACTGTGCATGTTTCTTTTGATGAAACTAACATGTCTTACAAGGAGAAGTGCACTTCTACCATAGACCCTTTGCAGGTACATTCTATATCAGAAAATTTTGACAGGCTACATATCATTGAACAAGATCCATCACTTTCATCCATTCAACAAGAAGCTGAAAGCAGTGAGAATGAAGATGACAGTCATATCTTAGCAAGCCATGGTGACAATCTAAATGAAGAGCCAGTTGTTGTTCCACAAGAGGAAACAACAACACAGGTTGGTGAACAATCAACACCCATTGTATATTTGGTAACATCAAGAGATCATCAAATCTCCCAAGTGATTGGAGACATCTCAACTGGTGTGCAAACCAAAAATCTGTTTAATCAAAATCTGATGCACACTTTCTTCCTTTCTAAAATTGAACCTCAATCCATACAAGATGCAGAACAAGATCCAAACTGGATCTTTGCAATGCAAGAGTAATTAAATTAATTTGAAAGAAACAAAGTTTGGGAACTAGTACCAAAGCCAAAGAATCATCCCATTGTTGGAATAAAATGGGTATTCAGGAACAAGCTAGATGATCAAGGAGTTATAGTAAGAAATAAAGCAAGGCTGGTTGCTTAAGGATACTCTCAAGAAGAAGGCATAGACTATGACCAAACCTTTGCACCAGTTGCAAGGTAGGAGGCCATAAGAATCTTCCTGGCATATGTAGCTCACAAGAAGTTCAATGTTTATCAAATGGATGTCAAAAGTGCATTCCTCAATGGTGACATAAAGGAAGAGGTTATGTAAAACAACCCCCAGGTTTTATCTCTATAACTCACACTGATTTTGTTTATAGATTGCATAAAGCATTATATGGTCTCAAATAAGCTCCAAGAGCATGGTATGAGACCCTAGCTTGCTTTCTCTTGGAAAATGATTTTAAAAGGGATAGAAGAGACCAAACTCATTTTATTAGAACCCATAAGTCCAATATCCTACTAGTACAAATCTATATAGATGACATTATTTTTGGTTCTACTGATTCAAATTTATGCAAAAGGTTCTCCAACTTAATGCATTCCAAATTTGAAATGAGTAGCATGGGTGAGCTATCCTTCTTTCTTGGATTACAAGTCAAACAACATGCTGATGGCATCTTTATTTCTCAAACCAAGTATGCAAAAGAATTGGTTAAGAAATTTGGTATGTCTTAAGCATCCTCTATGAAAACACCTATGCCTACTAATGTTGTATTAAATGCTGATGAACATTGGAAACCAGTTGATCAGACCACATATAGAGCAATGATTGGCTCCTTATTATATCTTACAGCTAGTAGACCTGATATAATGTTTGCTACATGCATATGTGCTAGATTCCAAGTCAGCCCTAGAGAGTCACACCGTACATTAGTTAAGAGGATTCTTACGTATGTGAAAAGTTGTCTAAACTTAGGTCTCTGGTATCCAACTGATTCAGGATTTGATCTAACTGGATTTTCAGATGCTGATTATTCTGGATGTAGAGTTGACAGGAAAAGCACCAGTGGAACTTGTCAGTTTCTTGGTAACAGACTTATCTCCTGGTTTTGCAAGAAACAAACATTTGTGTCTACTTCAACTACTGAAGATGAATATATAGCAGCAGATAGCTGTTACTCACAGATATTGTGGATTCAAAATCAGCTCCTAGACTATTGCTACAACTTAAAAAAGTCCAAAATATTTTGTGAATACACTAGTGCTATTTCAATAGCTCAAAATCCAGTCCACCATAGTGGGACAAAACACATAGAGATTAGACATCATTTCTTAAGAGATAATTTAGAGAAGAATAAAATTGAATTATTATATATCCCAACTAATTTACAAAGGGGAGATATTTTCACCAAGCCCTTGGATGAAAAGAAACACACCTTCTTCCTTAATCAGTTAGGAATGTAAGATGGAGGAAGTCTTAATTAAGTTCCAAGACCTTTAAACCTAAAAAGAGACACAGACTAGGTTAAAAAAATTTTGATTTCCTAGTGTCTATAAGTTTTCTATGGCTCTGAACTGCGCTCGACGATTTTCCTGAAGATCGTTGAACAGAGCTCGTCGTTTCCAGATAGTATTTAACTATCTTTTGTTTTCCGTCGAACGGAGATCGACGATGTAAGGAATCGTCGAACGGAGCTCGGCATTTTCCAGATAGTGTTGGACTATACTTTTTCGGTCAGCGATCTAAATTATCGTCGAACGAAGGTCGACGATGTTAAATACCGTCGAACGAAGATTGACGATGTTGAGACCCTTTAGTTTACCCTAGAGCCGTCGATCGTCGAACTGAGTTCAACGATCTTTCCTTTTCAGCGTCGAACCCTAATATAAAATCAATTTTTCAAGCGTCGTTATCCTTTGCGCTTTCATACTTTCTGCAAGAACCTTCTTCCCTCCAAACTACTCTACACTTGATCGTTTTTGTTTTTGCAGGAAACATGTCGGTTTCAGTCGTCGTTTTAGAAGCAATGAAGTTCGATACTGGGATTGACATTGATATGGATTCGTTTGAAGGAACTGATCAAATGTTTAAGGATATTCTGGAACTTTTTAAGGAGCAACAACTTATGAACATCTTGACAACCAGAATCAAACTAGGAGCAGATGAAATTAAAGAGTGGGTCTATACTGCCCACAATCTGGATCAACATACAATCATTGGCACCATCTCAGGAACTCAGGTATCCCTAACCCCGGCCATTCTTACAGAAATTTTTGGGTTAAGTACTGGACATGATAGCATAAACCTATTTGGGGTAGAATTTACTGAGATGTTAGATAGAATGGGTCACAATTCTGAAAACCCTAATAAGTGTTGTTAAAAAAATCTTCTTTGATTTGATCAAGAAGAAAATCAATAAGAATTTTTTGAATTTTAGGAGAATTCTGGGCCTATTCCTGCAGAATAGGTGCCCTCAACTGTTAGTGTCAAATGGAATGCATATCAATGCTTCCAAGAGACTTTCTTCTGCTCTCTTTGGCAAATGGGAGAGGCAGATTATCAAACCAAGCAGGGGTTCTGCAACACAAACTTCTTCAGGCACAAAGACTGTTTCATTCACTCTTCCACATTCCACTACCCCAGCAGAAGTGTTGCCATCCCCCTCAATTTCCTCTCCTCTATCTTCACAACTAGTCCCATCTTCTCCTTCTTTTCCTCATCCTGTAGTTTCTTAACCTCCTCCATCCACTTTCCAAGAAGATTTCCAATCTCTACCTTTCTTCTCCTCCATTGACTTAGGATCATCCTCCCAACTTCCATCCTTCAATCTCCTAGATGATTCATTCATGGATGATTCCCTCTCTTCACCTCCAGACATCCCATCCACATCAACATCATTCCAACAAATGCTTCATGACATCATCTCTCAACCATCCTTTCCCCCTACCATCTCCTCATTCCTACCAACAGTAACCATCCCAACTCCATCTATTTCCTCCAACCCCATCTCTCAACCCTCCATACCACTTCACCCAGCATTCATTCCATCCATCTCTACAACACACCCCTCTACCTCTACTCAAGTTAACCTTGAGCAAGTAGATCTTTTTCCTCTGGCAGATAGACTGTATGAGTTGTTGGCCCCCAAGCTAACACTCTTACTGGATTAAGCCTTGGCTCCCATAGTTAAGAATCTGACTGATTTTTCTGTTAGACTCTCTTCTTCCTTCTCCTTTCAGGCCACCCCTTCTTCTGGGGGCCTAGATTTAATTTTTACTAAAGCTAGGCAGGGGGAGATGCCTTATAAAGAAGTGCTGCCTTCAAAGGATTTTGCTTTAGAAATGCAGATATCAGAAATTCCAGTTTCACAATGTTCATTTTTAGAACAAGTTGCAGTTCTAGCTTCAGCTCCAGCTTCAACCATTAGTCCTACAGTAGATATACATTCCTTATTATCATTATTTGATTAAATTTATAGTTGTTGTCCTCCAGCACCTCTCCCTGCTGAAGATTTAACCAGGGTTATTGTTCCCCTCTTTTGATGTGATCCAACCCTGATAGAGATGTATATAAATTCTTTTAAATATGTGGAGAGTGATTCTGTTGTTCTTGAGTCTGCTGCTGTTGATGTTGATTCTTCAGAGGCTGTTGAAGAGCCAGTTTGTTCAGTTACTGAAGCTACTGCTTCAGTTGGTGTTCCTGTTGTTACTGTTGTTCCTACTATTTAGACTGTTGTTTCTAGTGCTGCTGTTGTTATTCCTTCTACTGCTCTTTCTGCTTCTGCTCCTGTTTCCACCACCAAAGCAGCTTACATGGAAAGAGATGCTTTGTTTGACGAGCCTCAGAGTTCTGATGAGGATGATGAATTCAGGACTGACTCAGATGATTCCTCTACAACTATTACAAAGAAGAGAAAAGCCAGAAACAAGGCTATGAAAAGGGTTCAATTGACAAAAGCTACAACTGATCATGAAATACCATTTTACATTCTGCACAATTGTCCTATTACTGAGCATTGGATGCAATATTCTAAGAACCAGTTGAAAGAAATGAAGAAGAGAAGAAAGTATGACAAAGGAACTTCTCATCCTCCTCCTCCTCCTCCTCTAAGCACATGATATGGTGGAGTCTAAGCCCCTCAAGCTTCCAACATTTCTCAACCCCAGCAAACCTATCAAGGAAGATCTCAATCCAGAGGTTATCAGCAAAGATGAAATCAGCCTAGAGGAAGACAGTATAGAGGAAATCAAACAGACTATCAAGTTTATTCAATAGGACAGCCCAGAAAGCAACCTTATCAAAGGATAGGACAAGGACAAATTGACTCAACTACTGGTCCCTTTCCTTATTAGCTCAAAGAAAGTTTTCACTGAAAAGCTCCTCCTACTGACACCATAAATAGGTATGATCCAAGAGTACCTTTTGAAGATCCAGAGAACAATCCAGCTTCCTGGACAGCCAGACTTAAATAAATGGCTGCTTTAGATTAAATTAAGAATGCACGAGAGAAGGGGCAAGACACATCCAATATATCTACACTATCAGAACAAAGAAGACATGAACTTGAAAGATACAACTCCAAGAGATTCTTCAATACTGAGGAATACATGCAGCTACATCCTTAAGCTGTAGTTCGTAGAAGCAAAAGCGAAAGGACTCTTGGTTCTACTGATGATTTCAGATAAAAGAAAGACTCAGAAAATCCAAATAGAGAGATCATCTTCAAGAAAAGAACTGATGACAAGCTTTATTCTGGATGTAAGCTGAAAACTATTATATCTCTGCTGAACTATTTTTTTGCTGTGATATAATCATATTTGTGGTTCTGCAATGTTGTTTCTGTATTTCTACTTATTATTGCTTTCTATAACTCATGTAAATAGTAATTGTTGGGTACATTGGAAAATGTGTACCTGATTTGAAGAAGCCCAACTTAGCTCAATGATATACATCAAGGTGTATTTGATGTTGTTTTGAGTTGACATGTGCAGGTGAAGAAGTATTAAAGAATGCAGAAAAATATTCTAAGTCCACAGGTCGACACCTGAAGAAATTGTGTCGACACTTCAGAATATTTGTGTCGACACTTCAGAATATCAGTGTCGACACAGAGAAAGATAGTCGACCACATATTTGTCGACACTGGGAAGCAGTGTCGACACGTAAAGAAAATAGTCGACTTCAACTATGTCGACACTGGGAAGCAGTGTCGACACATAAAGAAAATCGTCGACCTCAGCACTGGGAAGCAGTGTCGACACCGTGAAAGATAGTCGACTAGTGAAGGTTAGTCGACACCGTGAAAGATAGTCGACTAGTGAAAGATAGTCGACCAGAGAAAGATAGTCGACTCACAGAAGAAGATAGTCGACCACAACTGTGTCGACACTGGGTGGATGTGTCGACACCAGAAGACTGTGTCGACACATATTGGCAGAACTCGACTATGCTTGTGTCGACACCAGAAGACTGAGTCGACACATGTTGGCAGGATTGAAGATTGCTGTGTCGACACCTGAAGGCTGAGTCGACACATGCTGAGTTCTGAATCTACAGCAACTGTGTCGACACACAGGACTTGTGTCGACACACTGCAGAGTCTAGACCAAGTTATTTTCTGAAGAAGCTGTGTCGACTTAAAGGCAACTTAGTCGACATCATCAAAGACTGTGTCGACACTAAAGTCACTTGTGTCGACACAGATAGACAGATTGGTCTCGACACTTTCTAACTGACTGTCTCGACATTTTGCTGTCCAAGGCTAAGGTACAAGAACTGTTTGAAGACTTAACAACTGTGGGTTGCCACCGTTTAACTGAAGCTGTCAGACCTGTCAGAAAACAGTTAGAAACCGGATCAGCCGATTACCATGAAGAAAGTCTATAAATAGACACATTCAGAAGGAATTAAAAGGCAGCTAAGCTAAGAAAAATAATAGAAGAAGATCTAAGAAGAAGAAATAGAAGGATTACGATCCTGTTGAAGTTTCAATTCAAGAAAGTGAAAAAGAAGATCTTCATCAGAAGGTCTAAGAAGAAGAAGTCTGAAGTATCAAAAAGGTATTGGATAGAGGGAGATCCAGTCATCTTGAAGAAGAAGAAGGAAGCCATCAGTAGTTTCTCAAGAAGCTGTTTGGAAATCAACTCAGCTAAGTTCAGATTCAAGAAGCTTTGAAGAAAGCTCAGATTCAGTTGATTTCATCAGCTGATCAAGAAGTGTCTTTTCCTCTTCTCTCTCAACAAAGGCAAGACATCAAAATATCTTTTTCTAAATTTCTGTAGGATCTGTTTACACAGATCTGAGTTGTAAGCCTGTGTTATAAAGGCTGAGTGTTGGAGAGGTGATCTCTGAGTGGTAGGGCTATTTGCCTGAGTGTAGGAGAAAGTTATTCTCTGAGTGGTAGGCCTTGAGGCAAGGCTGAGGTAGGGCTGTTGAGCCTGAGTTATAGGAACCTATCCTGGTTCTGAGCTGTAGGATCTAAGGATCTGAGTATAGTGGAAGTTTGGCCGAATCTAGCATATTGCTAGATAGGTGAAGGGGGAAAGTGGATATACCCAGACCTTAGGGAACCACTATAAAACATTGTGCAATCTGTGATGCTTAGTTGTCTGTGAATGTCGTGCTAGATGTTTTAAATTGTAATTGAATTCTGCCTAGATTTATAGACAAGAAATTAGAACCTATTCACCCCCCCCCCCTCTAGGTGTTTAGGTTGTCTTGAAAGTAAAACTATCAAGTGGTATCAGAGGCAGGTTCCTCAAAAAGGACTTAACAGTCTGAGGTAGATCTGATAGGCAGAATCAAGATTCAAAAAGATGGGTTCTGGTGAGAATCATAAGGAGCTAGGGTCTATGAAATTACCCATATGCAAGAAAGAAATTTTTGGAATTTGGAAAGAAAGAGTCAGACTGTTTATGGAAGCATCTGACCCAAGGATTTACATCACAGTACAGGAAGGCCCCTTCATTCCAATGAAGGTATCAGTTCTTGATGCAAATATCCAAACTCCAAAGAGTTATTCAGAAATGACCAAGGATGAAATCATCTTGGCAACCATGGATAAAAGAGCTCAGAACATTATTGTTAGTGCCATAGATTATTCAACTTTTCAGAATCTGATTCACTGCAAGACCTCCAAAGAGATGTGGGACACATTGATTGTCTATATGGAGGGATCTGAAGAAGTGAGGCAGGACAGGAAATCTATGCTCAATCAGGAGTATGAAAGTTTTAGACAAGGAAAATCTGATAGCATAACTGAGTGCTACAAGAAATTCTATAGAATTGTGAATGAGCTTATGTCCTATGGAAGAGTCTTCAGTACTTATGAACTGAATGACAAATTTTTGAGATCCTTAACAAAGGATTGGGACACAAAGATCTGTGCCATAAGAGAAGTGGCTAAATTGGCAGAGATATCTCCTCCCACCTTGTTTGGAAAGTTGTTATCCTATGAAATGCAACTTTTGGTGAGGAAGGAGGAGGAAAAGAATTCAAGAGGAGAGCATAGAGAAAAGACTATGGCATTCAATGCTGAAGCCACTAGAAAGAATAGGAGGAAATCACCATCTCCTCCTAAGGAAGTTGCAGAAGATAGTTCTGAAAATTCAGATAAGGGTTCAGAAAGCTGTGATTCAGATGCAGACTTTGCTGCATTCACAAGGCAATTCCAAAGGTTCTTGAAAAAGAAGCAATGGAAGTCTAGGCCTTCCACATCACAGCAAGTTGATGACTATTATCAGAAGAAAAGGTCATCAAGGAAAGAGAAGAGCAGATCAAAGCCCAACAAAGCCACTACTTCAAAGATTGTCTGTTATTGTTGCAATAGGCCTGGACATGTAGTGGCTGACTGTCCTGATAAGAGAAAGGAATCTTCAGACAAAAAGAAGACTTATCAGAAAGGCAAGAAGGAGAAATCCTTTATTGCAAAGAAAGATAAGAGTCTAACAGACCAGTCAACTTCAGAGTGAGAATCTGAAGCTGAAGCATATATTGGACTATATGCTGCATCTGAAGAAGAGGAGTTTCTGCAGTTGCTAGACTCCATCAATGAACAAAAGGATTATCAGTGTATGGGGCTGATGGCAGGATCAGAAGAGGACATATGCCAGAATCAGTCTGGTCATAATAAGGTACAATGTCCTTCTATTACATCTGTTTGTTGTACAAGTGAAGAATAGCTACATCTGCATAAACTGATGTAGATGCATCTGAATCTGAAGGAGATGTCTATCAATTGATAGACAAGTATGGGGACCTGTTGCAGGCCCTTAAGAAAAGCAAGAACCTAGTTAAATCTCAGGCTCAGGAAATTGCTGAACTAAGGGTTGCTACAACTGAGTTAGAAAAAGTTATTGATCAAAAATTAAATGAAATTGCCAAGCTGAAGAATATAACTATTATTCAGATGGGCACAATTAATTATACTAATGATCAAGTAAAAAGTCTGGAGGCCAGACTTAGAATTGAAAGGGATTTAGTGGCTAGTTACTCTAAGCCAAAATCTGTCTTACCCTTGATAGATGAATTTGTCACTCAAAAGGGTAAGGCTGGATTAGGATTCAAAGGTAACTTCAGGGCTGGCAGATTCAAGAGGAAAGACAAAGCTCCTGCTCAGCCACTAAACCTTTCAGTCCCCATAAAGTTTAGTAAGGTGAAAGTGCCTTCTAACAAATATGATCATGAAGATATTCAAGGTCATATTAAGACTAATGTTCTGAAGAACAAGGGTGTAAATGCAAGCAGGCCTACCTATGGTCATAAACCCAATGGTTTTAAGAAATCAGTTGGTGAAGTTGCTGCAGCACCAACAATGAACAGAAATTCTTTTGACAAGGATGTATCTAGATCTAGATACAATAAGTTTGAATGTTGGTGCTGTGGCAAGAGAGGCCATTTTGCATTAGACTGCTGGTATAACACAAGTGTTATAAAGAACAATAGTCTACCTGTTAGAAGAGGTTATGGTAGCTTTATTTATGCTAACCTGAACCAAGGACCCAAGACTTACTTGGGTTCTAAGGGTAAGTAATTCTGTGTTGCAGGTGAATCCAAGTAACCATGCCCCTATATGGTACTTGGATAGCGGTTGTTCCAGGCACATGACTGGAACAAAGGGGCTGCTGAAGGAGTATTCATCTGTCAAAGATGGACCTAAAGTGATCTTTGGTGGATCTGAAAAAGGAGTCATCAAAGGGTTTGGTAACATTTCTTCTAACCTAATTACTATCACTCAAGTGGCTTATGTAAAAGGTTTGAAACATAATCTAATAAGCATAAGCCAGCTAAGTGATTTAGGATATGACATTTCATTTGTTAAAGATGGATGTCATATCAAGAGGTCAAGTGATCAAAAGATCATATTGACTGGGTATAGGAAGAGAAATGTATATTGTCTTAATTTTGAATGTGAGAATAAGGCTTCTCCCATCTGTCTTGTAGCTGATGACAATGCTTCTCATTGTGTTAAGTGGCACAAGAGATTGGCTCATCTAAACTACAAGATAATTGGCCAACTCTTTAGCAAAGAGTTAGTGAGGAATGGACCTCAAATTAAGTGTATAAAGGAAGGGATATGCTCAGCTTGTCAAAAGGGCAAGCAGACAAAATCCTCCTTTCAAAGCCTTGAAAACAAGGATTCTGTGAGGTGCTTATACCTCTTGCATATGGATCTTTTTGGTCCTATGCCAGTTCATAGTCTAGGTAGGAAGGTCTACACTTTTGTGGTTGTAGATGACTATTCTAGATTTACATGGGTGTTCTTTCTAAGACAAAAATCTGAAACCCCAAGTGTATTACTTAATTTTGTAAAGCAAATTCAGAATGAACTGGATAGTACAGTGGTCAAAATCAGAAGTGACCATGGTACTGAGTTTCAATCTGAAAGCATAACAAACTTGTGTAAAGACTTTGGGATTTTCCAAGAGTTCTCCTCACCTAGAACACCTCAGTAAAATGGAATTGCTGAAAGAAAGAATAGAACATTAATTGAAGCTGGTAGAACTCTATTGAGTGACACCTCTCTCCCAGAATATTTTTGGGCTGAGGCAGTTAACACTGCTTGTCATGTAATCAATAGGGCTACTATCACCAAAAGCCACAAAATGACTCCCTATGAGATTGTGAAAGGTAGAAAACCAAATCTATCTTACTTTAGGATCTTTGGTTGCAAGTGTTATATACTTAACAATGGCAAGTCATATTTGACTAAGTTTGCTGCCAAATCCCAGGATGGGATATTTTGTAACACCTCTACCCGTCAAGAAGAATATAATAGAGGGTCCGGCCGGGGCCCCACACCATATTCCACAAACAGGCGGAGACTCTACTAAATAATATCATAACCAACGCATCCTAACACAGAGCATTCTAGCGAAAGCTTCACGGTTGAATTAATGAACTCAAGATAAACAACATTGTCCACTAACATAGGAATGTATATATATATATCAAAAGAGTCTGGCCTTAAGGCCTTACAACAGTTTCTCTTAACAAGAGTGTGGTTTACATACATCGGCACGCAGGCCGGCCACACATGAACAAAAGAAACAAAACAGTGCCTTCGAGGGCAGCAACGCAGCTTTGGGCTTCAGCCCGCTAAGTCCCGCTCGGACCAGCTCCTCCAGCACCTGTAAGAACCAATCCACCAAACGGTGGCAAAACAGGGCAACGGTCAGCATTCAGCTGACCAATTATAACGACCCTGCCCCTGGCACGGGGCAGCGGAATTCCATCCCTGCAAAGCATTCATCCAACATGATATATATAGCCATTCAAGCAAGACGTGCACGCCCGCACCGTCATATATCACAAACGTCGGCTCGACGGCCCGACGCTCCGTGCACTCAGGGCACATTCACACCGTTCAGAGGTCCCAGACATAACGGCGCACTATGAGCATTCTAGTCTGATCGGCTCACCGGCCGTCGACTCTCGCTATGTGATCCTAACAGGGTCTTAAGCACCCAAGGTTAGAAAACCATAACGCGGGTACAGATCCACCTTTCCCGTTGCTCACATCGTCAGACTCACGCCTGGACTGACGCGGGTACAGTTTCACCTTGCCCGTTCCGCCATTTCCTAGTTGCAGCCTCACAGCTCAACTTTCCACCAGTAGCACTCACGGCCACAAGAGAGTCCAACTCTCATAATTTCCTGGACTTCCTCCAGTACTTTTATCCATCATGCATACAAGCAATCATCACGGAGCCTTCTCCGATATGCAACCAAGCATCACCAATCCAGACCATGTCCAGATGGGCTTCACACAGTATGCCTAGATCCGTACTCCAATTCCAGACTCTAACAAGGGGGACTTCACATATCTACCCCAAGGGACGCCACAACCCACCGCACACTCGCGGGGAAGGGTTTTCCCTATGCAATGCAGGAATTAAGGACTTCACATGTCCAAGCAGGAAATCGTTACCCTAGGAGTTCGCTTCGGAGCCATGGAGAGAAAATTGAGACGGATGAAAGCCTTCGCAGCAGCGTTGCCTTCGCAAATCCGATCTCGGCTCGCGATTTGGACCACCGTAGCACCACCGGCAGCCGGACTCCACTTCCTCTTCTTCCTCCTTGCTCTCACCTCTCTCTTACTTTAGAAAGAGAAGATGAAAAGAAGAATGAGCTTCTCCCCCCCTTTTCCCGGCCTTATCAGCCCAGGAATGAACTCCAGCCAAAGGATCTAATTTAAAGAAAATGAAGGGCCACGATCTACTGAAAATTCCCCTGAAATTTGGCCGACACGGCCTGTGACACGCCCGTATCACAGGCCGTGTACCCTTAAGCGGCACACGCGGCAGTCGCACCGCCTGAAATATTCGAGAACACGGGCATCGACACGCCCGTGTCGAACCTGACACGCCCGTGTCAGTCATGAGACACGCCCGTGTCTCCTGTTACACGGTACTCACCGATTTCCAAAACCAGTACACGGGTCGGAACACGGCAACTGACACGCCCGTGTCCAGCCTCACACGCCCGTGTTCCCGGCCGTGTTCAAGGCCGTGTCCGGCTCTGACTTGAATAGGTCAATTTCGAAAATTAATTCGAACACGCCCTGGGACACGCCCGAGTCGAAGGCCGTGTCCCAGGCTCGACGATCGTCGACTCTCAAACGTCGACCAGCCTGAACACGCCCTGGGACACGCCCGTGTCCCAGGCCATGTACACCCGACACGCCCTGGGACACGCCCGTGTCCCAGGCCGTGTCTAACAGCCTCCAACCCAAAATTGTGTACAAACATCTTTTTGAGATTTTTGGGGTGTTACAATCCTCCCCCCCTTAATAAAATTTCGTCCCGAAATTTGAAGATAATAGGGAGAAAATAACAAAACACTTATATGTTTCTATTACATATACAACGAGTGAACAAGCTACGAAAATAACTCGGGAAACTCGGCTCGCATGGTCTGCTCGCGCTCCCATGTTAGCTCTTCTCGGCCACAATTGTCCCACCGGACTTTGACCATCCCGATCACCTTGTTCCGCAACTGTTTCTCGGCTCGATCCTCTATCCGTATAGGCTTCACCTTTGTCGTTAGCCCATACTCAACTGGCACTCGATCATGTTCAACTATATGAGCTGGATCCTTGACTGCTTTGCGTAACACCGAGATGTGAAACACGTCATGCAATCCACTCAATTCTGATGAAAGAGCTAACCGATAGGCAGCTTCCCCAATTCGCTCCACCACTTCAAACGGACCAAGGTATCGCGGACTTAGCTTTTTCAATCGCCGGATCCGAGATACGCCTTTGAAGGGCTTAATCTTTAAATAGACCCATTCACCCACCGCGAACTCCACGTTCCGGTGCTTAGCATTGTAATACTTGGCCTGTCGATCTTGGGCTATTAGGAGCCTCTCTCGAATAGAGCGTATTGTTGAGGTAGCATCCTCGACTTCCTTTTTGCCTAAAAGTTTAGTCTCGCTAGTTTCTGCCCAAGCTAGCGGTGTACGACACTTGCGACCATACAGCGCTTCAAATGGGGCCATGCCTATACTCGCTTGATAGCTATTATTATAGGCAAACTCCACCATAACAAGATGTTCTTCCCACTTCTTACCGAAGTCCAGGGCGCACATACGGAGCATATCCTCCATTGTTCTATTGGTTCGTTCAGTTTGTCCATCCGTTTGCGGGTGAAAGGCCGTACTGAATGCTAACTTCGTGCCCAACATCTGATGAACTAATCTCCAATCCTTTGAAGTAAAGCGCCCATCTCGGTCACTTACGATGCTCCGGGGAACACCGTGCAATCGAACTATCTGCTCCACATAGAGCTTTGCCAACGTTTCCACTGAATCGTCCCGCTTGTTTGGTATAAAATGAGCCACCTTTGTCAACCGGTCTACAATCACCCAGATTGAGTCATGGCCACGTTGAGATCTCGGCAATCCGTGCACGAAATCCATAGAAATATCCTCAAATTTCCATTGCGGAACCGGCAACGACTTCAGGAAACCACTCGGCCGTTGACATTCTGCCTTTACCAAAGCACAAGTACGACATTTAGCCACATACGCGGCTATGTCCTTCTTTAAACCAGGCCACCAGAACAGTTTCTTCATGTCTTTGTACATTTTTGTGCTCCCAGGGTGAATTGAATACTTTGTAAAGTGCGCTTCATATAGCAGCCCTTCACGCAATTTACCCGCACTAGGGATGCACAATCGGCCATCCTTCCGTAATAAGCCATCATCCCAGGAGAACTGATCACCCGATCCCTCCTTTGCATAGCGTTGAAGACTTTCATCCAACTCCGTTGCCCGCCGAACCCTGTCAGCAAGGTCATATTGAACTTCCAACCAGTTCATGCTTGCTTCAGTTGAAGAATCTCTTTCCACACAAGATATCTCCAAGGCTTCCAACTCTTGGACTAACCGCTCATCATGTATCCGCAACCAATTTGCCTGTACCGGAGCCCGACGACTCAAGGCATCAGCGACCACATTTCCCTTTCCGGGAACATAGTGAATGTCGAATGTAAAATCCCCAAGGAATTCCATCCACCTTCTTTGTCGCATATTCAACTCCTTTTGATCGAGCAGATACTTTAAACTTTTATGATCGGTATCAATGTCTACTTTCACGCCATATAGATAATGCCGCCACAACTTTAGCGAAAAGATCACCGCCGCCAACTCCAAATCATGGACGGGGTAATTACGCTCATGCACTTTCAATTGACGTGAACCATAAGCGATCACCTTGCCAAACTGCAGGAGAACGCAGCCTAAGCCGCTTCCTGACGCATCGCTGTATATTTCAAATCCATCTGTACCACATGGCGACGTCAACACGGGCGCCGTGGTCAAACGACTTTTCAGCTCCTCAAAAGCTCGTGCGCACTCCGGCGTCCAAACGAACTTCTGATCCTTTCTCGTCAACGTAGTCAGAGGCAAAGCAATCCGGGAGAAGTTCCCCATGAACCTCCTATAGTAGCCCGCCAGTCCAAGGAAACTCCTGACTTCGGCCACTGAAGATAACACTGGCCAATCCCGAATGGCACTTATCTTAGCCGGATCCACCGCTATGCCCTCTCCACTTACCACATGGCCTAGAAAAGCCACCGACGAGAGCCAGAACTCACACTTTGAGAACTTGGCATACAGCTTATTCCTTCGCAAGGTATGAAATACTAACCGCAAATGGTTTGCATGATCTTCCTCCGATTGTGAATATACCAGAATATCATCAATAAACACAATCACAAACAGATCCAGGTATTCGCGGAACGTACGATGCATGAGATCCATGAATACCGAAGGCGCATTACACAAGCCGAACGGCATCACTGTGAACTCATAATGACCATAGCGTGTGCCAAACGCTGTCTTGGGAATGTCACCTTCCCTAATCCGCAACTGGTAATACCCGGACTTCAAATCCAACTTCGAATAGACGGTTGAGCCTGCTAGCTGATCGAACAAGTCATCGATCCGAGGAATTGGATACTTGTTTTTCTCCGTCAGCTTGTTCAGTTCACGATAATCAATACATAGTCGCAAACCACCGTCTTTCTTTTTCACAAAAAGAACAGGCGCGCTCCAAGGTGACATACTTGGGCGTATATATCCCTGCTCCAACAACTCTTGCAACTGAACTTTCAGTTCGGCCATTTCTTTTGGTGCTACCCGATACGGCGAACGGGCCACGGGTTTTGCACCCGGCACCAGCTCGATAGCGAAGTCAATTTCCCTTTGGGGAGGTAACCCCGGAAGGTCCTTTGGAAACACATCCGCATATTCCGACACAATCGGCACTTCACTCACACTGGCCTTCGGCGCCACCGCCTCTATGAGTGTGAAGAACAACTCCGCACCCTTCCGAACTGCCTTAGCAACTTGGAGAGCGGATAACAACATACCACTCATCCCTTGCATACCAATAAACTTGGTCTCTCGTTCGGTATTTTGCCCAAGTGTGACCTCTTTTGAAGTGCAATCAATACAGGCACGCTGCTCTGAAAGCCAGTCCATACCAAAGATTATATCAAACTCTTTGATCGGCAATACTAGTGTTTCCACCTTGAACTCCCGACTTCCTATCTTGACCTCAAGACCGCAAGATCGATCCGTGCACATCAAACATCCGTTAGGCAACAACACCTTTACACTGTCTGTCTTGGTCCGGATAGGCACCCCGACACGCAAGACAAAATCCTCAGACAGAAACGAATGTGAAGCACCTGTGTCGAACAGTGCTCGCGCCGGATACTCTCGTATAAGGACAAACCCTATAACATGACAATTAAAACAAGCACAACACACCAAAAGTACAAATATTAAAACTTAAGCGCACCTGTGACGACATCAGCCTGCTTAATGGCCTCCTGTTGTCCAAGGTTGAAGACTCTGGGCTGCGCGTGCGAGGCAGAAGACTCCACCACAGCCTTCCCCTTCTCCGCATAAGACGCTCCCGTCTTCTTATCACCCTTTGGAGGACCAAATCGGCATTCACGTGCGAAGTGTCCAACCTTCCCGCACGTAAAACAAGCACGAGCTCCATTCCCAGATGTGTCCGTCACAGTCGCAGAAGGAGCTTGTCCAGAAGACTTAGACTTCTTATTCCATTTCCTTCGGTAGCCAAACTTGTCCGGACGCGGCGGCTTAAACTCCGGCTTCACAACCGCCAAGTTTCCCTTTGCTTGCCCCCGTTTCATGTCCGTCTCCAAAGAACGAGCCGTACAGACTAAGGCTTGGAATCCCTGACTCACAGAACTCGAGAGCAAATACCTTAGCTCATCTCGCAGTCCCGCATAAAATCGACTAGTCTTACGCTCTTCCTCGGCGAAGATCGAGCCCGCATATCTTCCCAACCGGGTGAACTCATGTAGGTAGTCATCCACACTTCGATCTCCCTGTGCTAACCGTTGGAACTCCATTTCCATCGACATCCTTTGCTGCATCGGCAGATGTTGTGCTAAGAACAACCGAGAGAATTCTTCCATTGTAATCTCTGCCAATTGCCTGCCGGCCAAGTGATGCAGTTCAATCTCATTCCACCACAATCGCGCCTCTCCTTCCAGTAGGAAAGTGGCTAACATCACTTTCTGTTCCTCCTCAACCCTGATAGCCCTCATAATCCTCTTAATTCTTGCAAGCCAATCCTCTGCTTGGGCCGGTGTACCCGCCCCATGAAACTGCGGAGGGTTAAAGCTCAAGAATTGCTTCCATTGTTGATCTGCTACCCGCGGATCAACTTCGGCTTCTACCGGTTCTTGCCGTACCCCAGCTTGCGTTGGCACCACTGCAGGACGTGCTTGCCCCGCTTGCTGAGCATTCATCACAGCAAGTACCGTTTCCGTGATGAGACGGACTGTTTCAGCGGATGGAGGAGTTGTGGGCACCTCGGCTGGTGCCGCACTCGCAACAGAACGTTGTGGTTCGGACTGACCCGCAACACTTCTGGTCACCTATATGTGTAAAACACACAGGTTAACGACCAATAAAAACGGCAATCATACAAAGAGAATACACAAGTTCAACAAACAAGTGTATTTGCATTCCTAAGTGGACAATCTTGAGTTCAAATTAAGTGTTATAACGACGGCACTGACACGTGCTCGCCCCCTCTCAAAAGAATTCGTCCGCGAATTCGGAAGAGATCGACCAACAAGCTGATACCAAATTGTAACACCTCTACCCGTCAAGAAGAATATAATAGAGGGTCCGGCCGGGGCCCCACACCATATTCCACAAACAGGCGGAGACTCTACTAAATAATATCATAACCAACGCATCCTAACACAGAGCATTCTAGCGAAAGCTTCACGGTTGAATTAATGAACTCAAGATAAACAACATTGTCCACTAACATAGGAATGTATATATATATATCAAAAGAGTCTGGCCTTAAGGCCTTACAACAGTTTCTCTTAACAAGAGTGTGGTTTACATACATCGGCACGCAGGCCGGCCACACATGAACAAAAGAAACAAAACAGTGCCTTCGAGGGCAGCAACGCAGCTTTGGGCTTCAGCCCGCTAAGTCCCGCTCGAACCAGCTCCTCCAGCACCTGTAAGAACCAATCCACCAAACGGTGGAAAAACAGGGCAACGGTCAGCATTCAGCTGACCAATTATAACGACCCTGCCCCTGGCACGGGGCAGCGGAATTCCATCCCTGCAAAGCATTCATCCAACATGATATATATAGCCATTCAAGCAAGACGTGCACGCCCGCACCGTCATATATCACAAACGTCGGCTCGACGGCCCGACGCTCCGTGCACTCAGGGCACATTCACACCGTTCAGAGGTCCCAGACATAACGGCGCACTATGAGCATTCTAGTCTGATCGGCTCACCGGCCGTCGACTCTCGCTATGTGATCCTAACAGGGTCTTAAGCACCCAAGGTTAGACAACCATAACGCGGGTACAGATCCACCTTTCCCGTTACTCACATCGTCAGACTCACGCCTGGACTGACGCGGGTACAGTTTCACCTTGCCCGTTCCACCATTTCCTAGTTGTAGCCTCACAGCTCAACTTTCCACCAGTAGCACTCACGGCCACAAGAGAGTCCAACTCTCATAATTTCCTGGACTTCCTCCAGTACTTTTATCCATCATGCATACAAGCAATCATCACGGAGCCTTCTCCGATATGCAACCAAGCATCACCAATCCAGACCATGTCCAGATGGGCTTCACACAGTATGCCTAGATCCGTACTCCAATTCCAGACTCTAACAAGGGGGACTTCACATATCTACCCCAAGGGACGCCACAACCCACCGCACACTCGCGGGGAAGGGTTTTCCCTATGCAATGCAGGAATTAAGGACTTCACATGTCCAAGCAGGAAATCGTTACCCTAGGAGTTCGCTTCGGAGCCATGGAGAGAAAATTGAGACGGATGAAAGCCTTCGCAGCAGCGTTGCCTTCGCAAATCCGATCTCGGCTCGCGATTTGGACCACCGTAGCACCACCGGCAGCCGGACTCCACTTCCTCTTCTTCCTCCTTGCTCTCACCTCTCTCTTACTTTAGAAAGAGAAGATGAAAAGAAGAATGAGCTTCTCCCCCCCCTTTTCCCGGCCTTATCAGCCCAGGAATGAACTCCAGCCACAGGATCTAATTTAAAGAAAATGAAGGGCCACGATCTACTGAAAATTCCCCTGAAATTTGGCCGACACGGCCTGTGACACGCCCGTGTCACAGGCCGTGTACCCTTAAGCGGCACACGCGGCAGTCGCACCGCCTGAAATATTCGAGAACACGGGCATCGACACGCCCGTGTCGAACCTGACACGCCCGTGTCAGTCATGAGACACGCCCGTGTCTCCTGTTATACGGTACTCACCGATTTCCAAAACCAGTACACGGGTCGGAACACGGCAACTGACACGCCCGTGTCCAGCCTCACACTCCCGTGTTCCCGGCCGTGTTCAAGGCCGTGTCCGGCTCTGACTTGAATAGGTCAATTTCGAAAATTAATTCGAACACGCCCTGGGACACGCCCGAGTCGAAGGCCGTGTCCCAGGCTCGACGATCGTCGACTCTCAAACGTCGACCAGCCTGAACACGCCCTGGGACACGCCCGTGTCCAAGGCCGTGTACACCCGACACGCCCTGGGACACGCCCGTGTCCCAGGCCGTGTCTAACAGCCTCCAACCCAAAATTGTGTACAAACATCTTTTTGAGATTTTTGGGGTGTTACATATTTGTTGGGTACAGCACAAATAGTAAGGCTTATAGAGTCTTCAACTTGACCACACAAGTTGTTGAAGAATCTGTGCATGTTGTGTTTGATGAAACAAGATTAATCAACTGTGAGTTGTCTTGTAGATCAAATGACTCAACAGGTATAAGCAAAAGTATGGACAAGCTTTCCATTACTGAAGTATCAAAGGAAGATGGGGCATTGGAAAATGAAGGCTTCAGTCCAGGGGGAGAACAAGACACTATAGAAGCTGATGAAAATCAAGAGAATCAGTTAAATGAAGGAGCTGGAGATGTTCAACCAGAAGGAAATCTTCCTCCAGCTACAAGACATTTAAGAGATCATCAAGCTGATCAGATAATAGGTGATCCAAGATAAGAGGTGCAAACTAGAAGCAGAAATCAAAACACAGTTCTACATTCAAGTTTCCTGTCACAATTTGAGCCTAAGAAGTTTGAAGAAGCCATCCAAGACCAGCACTGGATTGATGCTATGCAAGAGGAGCTGAATCAATTCAGAAGGTGCAATGTCTGTGAGCTTGTTCCTAAACCAAGAGGCCACAACATAATTGGCACAAAATGGATATATAGGAACAAGCTAGATGAAAGTGGAATAATAGTAAAGAATAAAGCAAGGTTGGTTGCAAAAGGATACAGGCAGGAAGAAGGGATTGACTTTGATCAAACCTTTGCTCCTGTAGCAAGACTGTAGGCAATCAGAATATTCCTTGCCTATGCAGCCTATCAAGACTTCAAAGTATATCAGATGGATGTGAAGTCAGCATTTCTGAATGGTGATCTTAAAGAAGAAGTATATGTAGAGCAACCATCAGGTTTTGTAGATCCTCTTAAACCTGATTTTGTTTATAAGCTTAGGAAAGCTCTGTATGGGTTAAAGCAAGCCCCAAGGGCTTGGTATGAAACCCTGTCTACTTTCCTTATTGAGAACAAATTCTCAAGAGGAAAAATTGACAAAACTCTATTCCTTAGGGAATCCAAAGGCAAGATCATCTTAGTACAGATCTATGTTGATGACATAATCTTTGGATCTACTGAAAACAACCTTTGTAAAAAGTTTGCCAAACTTATGCAAGGGAAGTTTGAGACTAGCAGTATGGGGGAACTGAAATTCTTCTTGGGACTCCAAGTAAGACAGACTGATCATGGCTTGTACATATCACAGTCTAAGTTCACCAAAGAATTGATTAAGAAATATGGTATGGAGTCATCCTCCACCATGAGAACTCCTATGGGAACAAGTATGCCTATATGCAAAGATGATGCAGGTAAACCTGTTGATGAGACTTTGTATAGAGGAATAGTTGGCTCACTACTATATCTCACTACTAGTAGACCAGATATTATGTATGCTACATGTGTCTGTGCTAGGTACCAAGCCTGCCCTAAAGAATCTCATTATACTGCAGTCAAAAGGATTCTGAGATATCTTAAGGGCACACCTAATCTAGGTCTTTGGTACCCTAGAAATAGAGATTTTCAACTAACAGGCTATTCAGATGCAGATTTTGCAGGATGTAGAGAGGATAGAAAGAGTACTATAGGTACTTGTCAATTCCTGGGAGGAAGACTAATATCATGGAGTAGTAAGAAGCAGACTAGTGTGGCAATTTCCACAGCTGAGTCAGAGTATATTGCTGCTGGAAGCTGCTGTGCACAGCTATTATAGATGCAGCATCAGCTAAAGGATTATGGTATTTTAGTAAGTAGAACACCTCTTTTGTGTGATTCTAAGAGTGCAATTTCTATTGCTAATAATCCTGTTTCTCATAGTAGAACTAAGCATATAGAAATAAAATACCATTTTCTTAGAGAACATGTAGAAAAAGAAGACATCTCATTGGAATTTGTGAAAACAGATTATCAAATAGCAGATGTGTTTACTAAGCCCCTAGATGAGACAAAATTCAATAAATTCAAAATTGAATTAGGTATGTTAACCATTGATTAGTGTAATCACAAAATCATCAACAATAAAGTTGAAGTGGTAACAAGACATTCAAGTGATATTAAGACACATTGAAGTAGTATAAAGTACTTTGTTGTACTTATAAGTTGTGATGAACAAACAGAAATTGGCTAAGTAAGATGGTGTCGACACATTCAGTAATTATGTGTCGACTCAGAGTAGTAATGTCGACAAGTCAGAGATATTGTGTCGACACAGAAAATATGTGTCGACACTTAAGAATCTTATTGTCGACTTATCCAGGAATGTAGTGTCGACTTCACCAGGATAGTGGTGTCGACACCTACAGATTTTGTGTCGACACTTATACTAAGAGTCAACACAGAATTTCTGATGCTCTACTATATATCCCTAGTGTCGACATAACCGCAAATTGGTGTCGACACATAGTAGACGAACTTGTAGTCGAGATAATATAAGCTTGTGTCGACACAATCCATCTGTGTCGACACTTATAGTCTGTTTTTGGCGACTTTTGATCTTCTTTAAACAGAAGGTATAAATAGGTCAAAAACTCATTCTGTTGACACGCTTACAAGGTTTTCGAAACCCTGTGTCGACATTCTCTATCTCTCTCTCTTTCTCTCATCTTTCAAGCTTTCTCGACTGCTCAATGGCGCCAAAGATTGAAGACAATGTGATTGAAGGATATGAGTTGGTGCGCCAGGCCTTTGCAGCTGCCCCTCCAGATGTTCTTGGGGTTATCTCTCTCCTCTCCGACTCTGGTTTAGAATTTCTGGTCTCCGAACCATCAAAGATATGGAAGAAGGAGGTGCACGAGTTCTTTACCTCTGCATCTGTAAACTCTGAAAGTCATCAGATAAAATCCACAGTTCATGGGTCACCTGTGGAGATTACACCAAGAAAGATAAGAACAATTCTGCAATTACCTACAATTGAGAATGAAGAGGATGTCCCTGCTTTTAAATCTAGGGAGGCTCTTCAATGGTGTGGATTGGAATCCACCATGAAAATTGGAGCTGCGTTCAATCGGAAAGGAATGATTCAACAGGGCAAGTTTCTGTCAGAAGTGGTAGGAAAGGTTATTCTGTGCAAGTCGGGTGGACATGATAGGATTTCTGCCTATATGTTTAGCCTAATGACCAGGATTGTGTTTACAATTCCAACGGATTGGTCATCTGTAATTTTTGAAAAGATTAAGGAAGGGATCAAGAAGCCAAATCTGGCTAGGATAATAAGTATATACCTAAGTAAGGAGATTCCTGAGGTTATGCAACATCAACCTGGAACTAAAATTAATCACATGAGAAGGATGGACATGAGATTGTTCTCCAGATGGGATAGGGTGCTGACCAAAGAGATGCCTGAAGTGGAAAGGCATGATTCACCTGAGAAATCCCCAGGTCATGCTACCAGTACTGGGCATCCACAAGAAGAGCAAGTAAGACTAGAGGGTGAAGATCAGCCTGCATCTACACAAGTTCAGGATGCCACAATACCTGCAGTTCAAGAAGAAGAAGTAAGTATACCAGCTCAGCAAGTTTATTCTCCTACACAAACTGTATCTACTCATGACCAGGTACAGGTGCAGGGGGAGCTGGTGTATTTTCCTACAAAAGAGATTTCTAATATTTCTATTTCTGCACAGGTCCAGGGGGAGCAAGTGCTAGAAGATGCTCCAATTCATCAATCTCCAAATTTGAATACTGCAAATGAACAAGCCCAGAAGGAATATACTCTGGAGGAGTTATTTCCAAATGATGAAATAATTACTGATAGTCTGGAAGTGGAGCAAGAAATTGAGGGGGAGCCAGTGCATGTTGAGACTGTACAACATGGCACTGAAGCAGCTGTTTCTCCTCCTCCCAAAGAAAGAGTTCAAATTGATAGTACTTCTGATTCAGAGACTGAAGAAGCCATGGTGGCTAAAAAGAGAAAACTTATGGTCTTTCAGAGAAGGAGCAAGAGCTATAAGCAGGCTCTACAGTCTACAGCACATCACACTCCTTCTGACTTTGATTATAACAAGTTCTTGGTAGATTTGCAAGTGAAATTGGATGAACACAGGGTAGCCATTGAAAAATATGTTGATGAGAATAACAAGTCCCTGCAGTTTGACTTAGCTCAAGATATAAAATCTATTAGGTTTGAGGTCAATATGCATAAAAAGGAGATGACAGATTGCTTCCATAAGGGAGGTAATGTTGTAGTATATTTGGCAAAACAACAGCAGACTATCATCCCTAAGGTGGATGATATTGCTTTAAAGCAAAGCTATGTCTTGGAAAATCAGTTAAGAATGAATGATAATTTAACTGAATCTCATCATGAGATAATAGAGGAATTGAAAAAGATTGTTCCAGGCCTGCCTGCAGATAGAGCAAAAGAAATGGAAGAATTTGATAAGAACTTTCAAGCTGCTATTGCTTCTATTAAGACTGCAATCACTACCTCTCAAAAGGAAATATCTGACAAGCTTCTAAAGTTAAAACCATTTTTTAAAGAGGGTGTGAATTATCTGGATGGCCAAATCAGATTTCAAAAGGAAGATCTCAGAGATCATGTTTCTAGAGAAGCCATAAAGGGGGAGAGGATGCTAGTTCATGCAGGCTCAGAGCACACCAAATGGGTGACCAACAGTATTCGAGCCACATTGGGATATCCCCCATTGTGTGATGATGCTATGGTGGCTGAGTCAGGAATACAAACAAGTCTACTTGAAGGCAATCAACCTGAGGTTGCCCAAGTCATTTACCCCCCTCCAGATTTTGACATGATTGATCAGCAGGTTCAAGGAATGTATAGTCCTCCAAAGGAGGTTACTAATATTGTTATTGGGAAGGTTGATAAGCCTGAGGCTACTTTGAAAGACCAGCAAGATGCTCTTCTATCTAAGAAAAGGTTTAGAGAGCAGGCTGAACTTAAGACAGACTTTGAGCAGTGGAGTCCTACTTCCAGAAATATAATACTCACTGCATGGAAGGCTGTCAAAGACCAAGTGCAGGAAAGAGGCAAGTGGTCAATGAGATGGAATGGCAGAAGTATGAAGCCAGGCAAGAGGCCATTGTACAGTTTAGAAGAAAAGCCAAGCTGGGTAGGCTGCCTACAGATGCTCAGGAGCCAAGCAACTACTTCCCAAAGCCCTTTCATTATTTTGAAAGGCAAAGGCTCACGGAAGAAGCAAAGAAGAAGGCTGATCTAAAAGGCAAGAAGCCAGCTGAAGATTCTGAAGCTCCTGTGAAGGCTCAAGTTCTATCTGGCGAAGGGATTGTCATTAAAGAGCCTGATCAGTCTTAATTTTTTAGTTCTTTCAAAGTATTTTGTAATGTTTTGATTAAATCATTAAATGTAATTCTCTGTATTCAAACATTATCAAGTTATAAACAAAATGTTGTTTGGCATCATATAATGTTCATTCTGTGATGGATTGTTTTTATGTTTTGTTTATATTAAGTATTCCTGTTATGTCATATATCATCAGTTTATACTTTTTATAAATGGTGTATATCATTGGCTATAGGGTTATGACTTCTCCAAATAGGGGGAGATTGTTGGGTACATTGGAAAATGTGTACCTGATTTGAAGAAGCCGAACTTAGCTCAATGATATACATCATGGTGTATTTGATGTTGTTTTGAGTTGACATGTGCAGGTGAAGAAGTATTAAAGAATACAGAAAAATATTCTAAGTCCACAGGTCGACACCTGAAGAAATTGTGTCGACACTTCATAATATTTGTGTCGACACTTCAGAATATCAGTGTCGACACAGAGAAAGATAGTCGACCACATATATGTCGACACTGGGAAGCAGTGTCGACACATAAAGAAAATAGTCGACTTCAACTATGTCGACACTGGGAAGCAGTGTCGACACATAAAGAAAATCGTCGACCTCAGCACTGGGAAGCAGTGTCGACACCGTGAAAGATAGTCGACTAGTGAAAGATAGTCGACTAGTGAAGGTTAGTCGACACCGTGAAAGATAGTCGACTAGTGAAAGATAGTCGACCAGAGAAAGATAGTCGACTCACAGAAGAAGATAGTCGACCACAACTGTGTCGACACGGGGTGGATGTGTCGACACCAGAAGACTGTGTCGACACATATTGGCAGAAGTCGACTATGCTTGTGTCGACACCAGAAGACTGAGTCGACACATGTTGGCAGGATTGAAGATTGCTGTGTCGACACCTGAAGGCTGAGTCGACACATGCTGAGTTCTGAATCTACAACAACTGTGTCGACACACAGGACTTGTGTCGACACACTGCAGAGTCTAGACCAAGTTATTTTCTGAAGAAGCTGTGTCGACTTAAAGGCAACTTAGTCGACATCATCAAAGACTGTGTCGACACCAAAGTCACTTGTGTCGACACAGATAGACAGATTGGTCTCGACACTTTCTAACTGACTGTCTCGACATTTTGCTGTCCAAGGCTAAGGTACAAGAACTGTTTGAAGACTTGACAGCTGTGGGTTGCCACCGTTTAACTGAAGCTGTCAGACCTGTCAGAAAACAGTTAGAAATCGGATCAGCCGATTACCATGAAGAAAGTCTATAAATAGACACATTCAGAAGGAATTAAAAGGCAGCTAAGCTAAGAAAAATAATAGAAGAAGATCTAAGAAGAAGAAACAGAAGGATTACGATCCTGTTGAAGTTTTAATTCAAGAAAGTGAAAAATAAGATCTTCATCAGAAGGTATAAGAAGAAGAAGTCTGAAGTATCAAAAAGGTGTTGGATAGAGGGAGATCCATTCATCTTGAAGAAGAAGAAGGAAGCCATCAGTGGTTTCTCAAGAAGCTGTTTGGAAATCAACTCAGCTAAGTTCAGATTCAAGAAGCTTTGAAGAAAGCTCAGATTCAGTTGATTTCATCAGCTGATCAAGAAGTGTCTTGTCCTCTTCTCTCTCAACTAAGACAAGACATCAAAATATCTTTTTCTAAATTTCTGTAGGATCTGTTTACACAGATCTGAGTTGTAAGCCTGTGTTATAAAGGCTGAGTGTAGGAGAGGTGATCTCTGAGTGGTAGGGCTATTTGCCTGAGTGTAGGAGAAAGTTATTCTCTGAGTGGTAGGCCTTGAGGCAAGGCTGAGGTAGGGTTGTTGAGCCTGAGTTGTAGGAGCCTATCCTGGTTCTGAGCTGTAGGATCTGAGGATCTGAGTATAGTGGAAGTTTGGCCGAATCTAGCATATTGCTAGATAGGTGAAGGGGGAAAGTGGATGTACCCAGACCTTGGGGAACCACTATAAAACATTGTGCAATCTGTGATGCTTAGTTGTTTGTGAATTCTGTGCTAGATGTTTTAAATTGTAATTGAATTCTGCCTAGATTTATAGACAAGAAATTAGAACCTATTCACCCCCCTCTAGGTGTTTAGGTTGTCTTGAAAGTAAAACTATCAGTAATCCTAACCAAAATAGGGGGAGATTGTTGGAACACCCAATTACTAATTTGGGTCACGATCACTATGTCAGTAGGATTGTTGCTTTGACCTTATTGTATAGAGAAAAGGTCAACTAGTTAGGTATAAGGCTTTGGACTTAGGATTGAAGATTTCTACAACACCTCCTAGTTCAGATGCAGAAGCCAAGAAGAAGAATTGAAGTTGTCGTCGAGCTCTGATCGACGAAGCGTCGAACTGAGTTTAACTATCTGTGAGTTCAGGCTGACAAAGCATCGACCTCAGTTCGACGATCTCTGAGCTCAAGTCGACGAGGCGTTGAACCCAGTTCTACGATCTCTGAACTCAGATCGACGATTTCTATCCAAGTAAAATTCCAATATCTCTGAGATCAGTTCGACGATAGTTGGGCTCAGATCGACGATTTAATTATGAGATCGATGATTTCTGGGATTTTGTCAGCTTGTTAATGATTTCAAATCAGAGCATTTATTGCAGAAGATTTCTTGCCGTTAAAATAAATTTGGAGCAAGCTTCAAGGAAACAAAGAAGGAATGTACTTAAGTTATTTCCTCCAGAGTTAGTTGACAATTAAGGAAAGCATTTATGGCTTTGTTAATGGCTATTTTCAAGATTTGAAGACTGGAGTTCTTATTATCATCATTCAGAGAGAACAAAAATATACAGCAGTATACACAGAGATACAGAGAAAGAAAAAAGGAGATCAATAACTCAGAAAACTAAACAAGATTTCTTTCTGATTCCTGCTGATCCAAAGCTTTCTCAAGTCTTTATCATTCACACTCCAGACAACAAACATTTAAGTTTTTGCTGAAATCATCTTTTGCTGGAGCAATCATTTCATTGAAGACCTATCACCCTTACAAAGCTTCCAGTTCCTAAATTTTTGCTACATCTCAGGGGGAGCTTTGACAACATCTCATCCACTAGTGCTTCTCTTTGATAGTTGATAGAGAAGACAACTTCACCCCTTTTTCTTTTCCTTTCCTATAAAAGGGTTTTTAAAATCCCTTCAAAAGTTTTGCTTAAGTTCCTGAGACCTTTTCTAAACTCAGTGGTGGCAAGACACCTGATCAAAAAATCTGGTTTTGTTTTTGAGCACCTTATCAAAAGCTCATTGGTGCCCAGGACACTTGATCAACTCATCCTGTAGTGGATTCCTACCAAGGGTGGTAGAAGAGTGGATGTACCCAGGTTTTGGGGAACCACTATAGCTCCTTGTGTCTTCTGGATTGCTTGCTCTTTCTTGTGTTGTGAGCTGTGAATTAATCCTTTTGTAGTTGTTTTATTTAAGTTTCTGCTTAGCACTCTACACTTATTAAATCAAATCTTCCACTGCTAAAATAATTTTTAATTTAGAAAAATTATTTTAAATCACTCTATTCACCCCCCTCTAGAGTGAAGGATTGATCTTACTCTCACTTTCACTACCGTTTCTGGCTCCCCCACAATGTCTCTCTCTAGTCTTACTCCTTCCTCCTTCTCTTCTACCTCCATCTCTCCCTCCTTCTCCCCTGTCGTTTCCGGCTCACCCACAATGCCTCTCTCTACTCTTACAACTTCCCGCTCCTCTTCTACCTCTCCTCCGACATCCTGTTCCCATCACTCCATCCTCTTCTCCAGCTCCTCGGTGTAGCCTTGCCAATAGATAGTATTTACCGACGTGACGTAGCACTCTCTGGCTTCTTTTGGATCTCCTCGTAATCTTATTTGGTTTCCTCCGGCGTTGAGCTTCAAGCATTGATGGAAAGATGATGAAACACACCTGAAGGCTCTGATCAAAGGGCGCCCAAAAATGGCGTTGTAACTGCTGGGAGCATCCACTATCACGAAGCGGTAGTTCCTAGACAGCCCTCCTACAGTTACCTGAAGTCCTACTCCCCCTTCGACTTCCTTCCTCTCCCCTGAGAATCCAAACAATAGCCCATCGACTGCCAACACCCTTCTGGCCTCCACCCTCATCTCGTTGAACGCCTTCTTGAAGATGACATTGACCGAGCTCCCATTATCGATTAAGATCCGCGATACCGTGAAATTTTTGATGGCGGTCTGAATCACCAACGCATCGCAGAATGGATCTTCATGGTCCAGCAAGTCCTTCTTAGAGAAAGTGATCTTCTCATCTGGGGGTGGGGCTCGTGACGTCGAGGCAACGCTCCGACGATACATGGTAGATGGCTCGACTTACGGGTATCCTAAATCCCTACTCCCCCATGGATATCTCCGATCCCTCCTCGGTCTCCCACTTCACCTCGGTCTACACACCGGTCCTCCTCCCCTGTCCCAGTCATCTCTACTATCCGTACTGGTAGCTGTTGCTCCCCTGCTGCTCTAACCCTCTGCATCTCTAGAAACTCTGGGTTGGTAGCCACCACGTGACCTTCCTCCTCATGGAAGTCACAATATGGCAAGGCTACCTCCCTTTCCCGTCCCCCCTCCTTATGGTTCCTCCTCCTTCCTGCTCCAGCTCCTGCTCTCCCACACTCTCTTCCTCTTCCTCACCCTCGACCGATGGCCATAGCTTGTTGAGGCGAGGGTGGGACTGTTCTATGACCATGTCCCCACCCCAACTTGTTGAATCTTCCTGGTCCTCCCTGGTAGTTCCTTCCGCCTTGGGGAAAACCTTTTCCCTGTCTTTGAACAGCGACTCCTAGCAGCCTCCAACCTAGCTCCTAGTATGCTTGAGCCCTCGGCTCTTCCCTCCTCCTTCCTTCCTGCTTCCTTGATCCTCCTGATTCCCTCGACTCCACCTCCGTCAATCTTGCAACCTTTCTAGTTAAACGTCGGGTTTGCGGCCTCAATCGCTATCTACTTTGCAGCTTTCTCCATCAATCCTTCAAATGATAATGACGCCTTCCCTGTTAAACTCATCTTGAAGAAGCCCTCCCTCAGCCAAATGCTGAAGGCCATTTGGAGAGCAAATTTTGGTACCTCCTGGATGACCAAGATCTCTTCCTGGAAGTGGTCCATGTACAGGGCGAAGGACTCGTCCGCCTTCTGCCTGATTAGAAAAATAGACTCCGGGTTCCTCTTCCTATTCTTCGAGGTTAAGAAGCTCAACTGGAAGCTCCTACTCAAGTCCTTGAAACCATATATCGATCCCGTCGGGAGTTGATGAAACCAGTCCCTAACTTTGTCCTTCAAGGTTATGGGGAAAAGATGGCACTTGAATGCGTCCCTCATCGGCCTAATCGAAACCATATCATCGAACCATTGCAAGTGCTGGAGAGGGTCTTCTTTCCCTATATAGTAGGTCATCTCTGGCTCACAAAACCCTTCCGGGATGGGAGCTGAAAGGATCAACTCGCAAAAAGAGGGCCCTCACGCCAGGGTTCTCGCCACCTCCACTCGCGCGAAGACATCCTCCAGTGAGACGGCACTTGCGGGACTGGGGAATAGCTCCCTAACCGCTAGGTCTTGCCTGCTTTCTTCCACCACCTTCTCCTTCCCAGGCCACCTCCGGTGCATCTTCTCCGACTCTTGTCGAGACGAGCCCATCTTGAGTTGCGAGATCGGGCGCCTGAGGCAGGGGGGTTGATCAATCACCTCGCCGCGAGATCTTTTGTAGTATGTACATGATGCCTCTGATGGACACCCCGAATTCTTATCTCCCAACGTACCCTCCCGGGTTCTGGGACCCTCCCTCATCTCCTTCTCCAAGATCTCTTGCCATGAAGTGGTTCAAGATTCTTGTATGTAGGCTGCGATCCATGCTCACCGAACCAAAAATATTGAAGCAAGAAACCTGAGTTCTCCTAGAGTTCGGATCTAAGGCTGCAGCTCACACTTCTTCCCAAATTCCTCCATGGAATAGAGTCTCAAAGACTAAAAACAAAGTATGGGCTTCAGCTCGGAGGTCACACCTCTTACCTAGAAGAACTATAGATTCTTCCCCTCCCTAGCCAATGCTGAGCTAGGTGCCTTAGTGGAAGAAGAAGAGGTCAACAACCCTCTTCCAGGAACCTTACAAGTCTATTTATAGGCCTCTGAGTTTGATCTGCCAATAACTAAACTGAACAGTCCTGAAATTACCAAAATACCCAGGGTTGGGTCTGCCAACAGCCAAACTCCGCCGTTCTGAAGGGCTATATGCAGACCACCAAGGGCAAAAGTGTAAAACCACCTGAGGTTAAAAAGGTAAAAACCGTCTTCCCACTGGACTGGTGCTCGACCAACCGTCGAACTGGAGCTTGGCCCATAGCCGAACCGGCGCTCAACGAGAGCGACATCTCGCGAGCGAGAGATCTCCCCTCTCCTGCCTCATCATGCCTTGCGAGTAACCTATCTTGTCGGTTCCTTCTCGCCCTATGAGTGGGCCATTTCCTCGCGAGTGGACCTCTCTTTGGATCCCTCTCGCCTAGTAAATTGGCTCTCGCCTCGCCAGCGGCCTTCTATCGGGGCCCCTATCGCCTAGCGAGTCGGCTCTCGCCTTACGAGTTGTCTTCTTCCCGGGCCCCTCTCGCCTTGCGAGTGGACCTCTCCATAGGTCAGTCTCACATTCTCACCTCTTTTCCTAGAGCCTTCTGCTCCCACGAGCCCGAGGTTTTATAACCTTGGCTAGCAGGAGGCCATCAAACAAGGCGATGTGGTTACTTGTATGAGTCGGATTTTTACTTTAATGCTTTTAATACCTTACGCCATATGCTTTGGTCATACGGTTGTCGTATTTTAGGCTTTGTATTAATCTTCGACTATTTGGCGAGAGCACTATTTGATATAGGAGCTTCACACTCCTTCTTATCTGAGGACTTCGGGTCGCGTATCAAATTGTCTTCTTTTGTGGTTGAGGATAGGCTGGATATGTTGCAACCGAATGGATGTTCAGTGCGTGCGGACAGGGTTTGGTGTGTTAAGGAATTGATTGGAAGCCAAGAGTTTGACTTAGAAGCATCACTACTGCCAATAGTAGAGTTTGACGTGATCTTTGGCATTGATTGGCTCTCGAAGCAACATGCATACATCGATTGTATTCTAAAGATGGTCAAACTGGGGCTGGATACAGATCATGAAACTACTTTATCTGGTATAAAGGGATCCATCAAGACGCTGATGTCTGCTCTCCAAGTAGTTAAAGCAATTCATGAGGGTATAGAGTTGTAATTCACTCTACTATAGTCTAAGAAGCCCAAATTGGGTTTGGTCAGTATTCCCATGGTGTTGGAGTTTGATGATATGTTGGGTCCATTGCCCACAATGTTCCTTAGATTAGATTTGAAGAGGCATCTCCATCAACACTAAGAGTATAGTTGTATTTGATATTGTTTAAGCTCATTATGTGCAGGATGTTCCATGGAACAAGTCTAGACAGACTGCCTAAGTGATACGAGAGGTGGTCATAAAGCAGAAAGGTGGACACCAAGAGAAGAAGCTGGAAAGGTAGGATTTTGACTAAGTCCACAAGCGTTGAGTGAGGTAAGCTCACTCAACGCTATAGGTAAGAAAGAATTCGTCGAGCTGTGCTCACCATTTGTCAAGCTAAATTCAAAGCTAGAGATTCTGAGTTCGTCGAGCTCAGTTCCCAATTCGTTGAACTGGGTTCAGAGTTCGTCGAGCTGAGCTCACCATTCATAAAGCTAAATTCAGAGCTTGAGATTCTGAGTTCGTCGAGCTCGGTTTTCAATTCATCGAACTGAGTTAAGAGATCGTCGAGCTGAGCTCACCACTCGTCGATCTACTCTCAGAGTTGTTCCATCGATGAAGTCAGTTCAGCATTTGTCGAACTAAGTTAAGAATTTTGGCTAAGGCAAAAAGAGTTAAGTGATGAAGACACACTCAACGCTCTCAATGCCAAGGAAGTAGAAATATTTTGTCTAAAGGCAAAAACCGTTGAGAAAAGTGTTAATCTCAGCATAATCACTGATATAAGTGTTATTATCAACATAACCGCTGAGACAATTGTTTCTCTCAGCAAAGAACAAGAAAGTGTTGCCACAGTTAAGCAGGAATATGCCTCAGACAGAAAGCATTAAGTGAATGTTACTCACTCAACTCTCTCAACGCCTAAGATGCTGTAGAGGCAGAAATATGGTTAAGGCAAAAATCGCTGAGTGGAGGTTGCTCACTCAACGCTGTCAACTCTTAGTTGAGAAATAATTTTTTCTAAGTGTTTTGGCGTTTAGTGATGCTCACTCACTCAATGCCAAGCAGCAGAATTCTGATAAAGCAAGTTTGGCATTGAGTGAAGCTGAACCACTAGATCCCTAGAAACAAATTTATATTCTAAGTAGTTTTGCGTTGAGTGAAGGTTACTCACTCAACGCCAAGAGACAGCAAATCTGTCTAAGTGTTTTGGCGTTTAGTGATGCTTACTCACTCAACGCCTATGCTGATGTTGCTTGATTTTTGGCTAAGTTCACAGATGATGATGTCAGCAAGTCAACATATTTCAAATTAGTGGAGGGATGGTTATAGTACGCGATAAATGTTGTCGCAGACCTACTATACGACAGTTGGCATAAAAGCAAGGTTGCTGCTGGCTGATGCTTTGGACGGCAAGTGTACCGGTCGCACAAGTAATATAAAATGGGCGAATTTTCCCAAGTATCGATCTCGAGGGAACAAAGTTAGGTTGAGTTAATTTTGAGGAGGACTTGAGATAGAAGTCCTTAGGTTTGAGTTAACGAACGGGGGTTTTGATGGTTACGAAAAAATAAAGTAAAATACTAACAACTACTCATATGCAACGCCGCTATGCGATGCTTTGCCAGGAGGGATGGAAGACTAGTCGGGCCGCTATGCACCGAATCGCCGGGCGGATGGGCAAGTAGGCTTGCGGAATGAGGGTCAAGAGTACCTCTTCGCAACGCACGCTACTAGCAATTGCTAGTGCGGCAAGGGTGGATGGTGGACGGATAATGGCGCATCTCAAGCAATTTAAGCAGTAAAACAACACAGAATCACATAGACATGAATCTAATAATGTTTACAATTAAGATCACATCATATATAAATAAAGTTTTAACAGCGCATAAAAAACAATAAAGGAAGAACATGGCAAGAGATCGACCGAATCCGAAGTCCGCCTGAGGGTTCAAGGAAGGAGTCGCTGGGTTATCAATCCGCCTCCTAGCTTTGTCCTCAACTACGTCCAGGGTAGAGAAGGGTTTCACTACCTTCCAATTGACGCGTCCTCTTCGTGTCATGATTGCGGAATAAAGATGCAAGCTTCCCTTTTCTTGATGGATACGGCGCCAAAACCTTGAAATGGGCTCAAGAGATGATGGAGGAGGCCGAGAGGAAGCTCCGGCTTAGATTTGTCGGTGAAATCTTGCCCCGAGCACCTCCTTATGGTGGAAGATTGAGGAGGACGACGGAATCCCTCCTCCAAGATGAAAACGGCGGAAAAATCGCGGATCCTCAAATTAGGGTGGAACCTGCATATTTATAGAAAGTAGAATTTAACAATGTGCACGATCACGGTCGCACGACCAGTGGTCGTGCACACTATGTCTAGTGATCGTGCACAGTGGCATGAAAGAACCAGAAGATGAACTTGGATAATGCGCACGAGCAATTGCGCACGACCGGTGGTCGTGCGCACTATGTACAATGGTCGTGCGATTACCCCAGAGAGCACTCCAGAAAAATGGAATCAATGCACACGATTAGTGGCACACGACTGGTGGTCGTGCGCACTGTGTCCAGTGGTCGTGCCTTGTCCCAGACAGATTTTGGAAAAATGGAGCATAGTGCGCACGATCAGGGGTGCACGACCAGTGGTCGTGCGCAGTAGATCCGATGATCGTGCGTTATATACCCGTTTCCAAAAGGTCTTGGAACATGCACACAGCCCCTGTACCAACACTAATAAGTGCATAGATTCCAGGGAATGACAAAAAAAGAGTACAATCAATAAAAATACAAAAATACACAACCATGGGCCGAAAGTGCACATCCTATGGAGATGAAGATAAGATGAAATATAAACGATAATGAACTAAAAGTGAAGTGCATTCGAAAGAAAACTACCCTAGATGAGTCCAAAAATCACTATATTCATAGGACTCATCACACCGCCTGACTTACCTGTTTGCGCGTCCCAAGCAAATAAAATCTATGCAGACAGAAAAAAATACTTAGTTGACATAGAAATTATGATATGGAGTACCATGCGAAGTCGCATGCTTGTACGGATAAAAATATAAATAGATGAAATTTCGAAGTATGCAAAATAGTTTATAATTTTCACAATGCGTATAAAAATTTTATTACTACTCAAAAGTGGAATCACGGTTAATCTTCCGGTCACACGTAGGAAGAAAGTAGATAGGCCACTAAGGTGAGCTTTGCGAAAGATCGGGGCTCAGGATTACCTCCAAAGGAATCCACCAATGTCGTGGACCATACGCTTGCAAATTCACAGTCTCTCAACGACACTAGTTCGACTCAAGCACGAATTCGTAGGACTTTAGGATAATCATGGGGCTTCGGTTTCAGTGAGTTAAACAAAGATAAACAGGAAAGCTAAGCACCAAACCCAAATGAGCTAGCATAAACAAAATCCAATGCTAACCATAATACATACGGGTACACCAGACCCCCGACAAAACTTTTAACTTATGGGTGTGTGCACTGCCTACTCCAAATACAATTACATCTCCAATAATATTTTCAATCAAACTTTTTCTTTTTACTTTTCTTTTACAACTATTTTCCTTTTTTTTTCAAATAATTTTTTTCTTTACAATGTCAGCAAATATAAATATTGGAGCACATCCATATTTTCACAAAGAATATCACCACATCAACACCCAAAAATGATAATAAAAAACCTAAAGCTCGACTTTGGTGTGCGACTTGGATCGGCTATGAGGCTTTGGTGAATGAAGGTGGAGCTGAGTAAAAAGAATGGGTAGGCACAACGGGGCTAGCGAGGATAAGACGTTAGGAAAGGTACAAAGCTCAACCGGGCCAAAATGATGGCCTATGTCACGCTCACGCTAGACTAACCATGCACCAATGCTTCGAGAGTAGCTTGGGGCAAGTTTTTAGCCACAGAGAAAGATGATCCTTCCTCTCGACTCGAGCAAACCGAGTCTAGTGATGGCTATACACATCCCTACACTACCGTTCGATTCACACAAGATTCACCAACTTTTGAGTAGAATAAAATGTATGTATGCAAATAGAAAAATATAAAACTATAAGCATACAGAAAAATTAAATCTACTCGAATTTCTACACGAGACGAGAGCACTCGACTAGGAGCACAACAAGGTTAACATTTTACTCTATCTCACAATCCTATGCAGCACCATAATTTTCCGAAATCATACAAAGAAATGAGTTTAACTCGCAACACACTAACAGCTAAGCACACGCTAATGTGGGTGCAGTGGTGTACGATGCAATGAACTAATCAAAATAAGAATATAAAAGCTTATAGTTTGCACAAGAAATGTGCGCGCACAAAAGATAACAACTAATGACTCTTCCCAAGACTTAAACTAAACAACACAACATATGATATAGAAATTAAATAAGATAGAGCTAAGGGAAGAGGTTACCCAACGCTCAGCCAGTGAGCATACCAGAAGACGCGTGAAAAGTGAAGCAGGCCCGCCATACGAAGAATCACAACCCCGCCAAGACGAAGTTGTCATGAATACCTGCAAGGGTGAGCTCCACAAAAATAAAATAAAAATATACAGAAAGAAATGCTAAAACTAAAATAGTCATGAAAAATAAAATGTAGAAAATCAAAGATAACTACTGGGGTTATTGTCATCCCAGCACGACTTATTAAATTCTAAACACTTCTAGATAATGGGCCTATGAAAAGAAAAATGCACAAGTAACTGTTCCATTATCCGTTTCGGTAGCGGGTACCGATACAGAGATAGATCAGCCACCCCTCTTCCCAAATTATCATACCTTCTCCTCACAAGAAGAGGAAATAAGAAATAAGATGAGGAGGAGCACTAGTACTCACTCATCTTATCACAAAATAAATCCTTGCCTGGCAAGGTATCGTCCACCAAAGGTTTGCAGGAAGAGATGGCGACGACATGAACACCAGGCTCATCATCATCCTAACGTACCCGGGGAGACTCAACCTGCACAGGCACAGATAAGGAAGGGGGATCAAGTAATAAAAGGGAAGAAGAACAAAAATAATCAGAAAATGGGAGTGTGATCCCGGTATCACTCTCAGCGAGATCCAAGCATAGATCATCGTCGGTATCATACGAGTCATATCGTGGGGAATCCGAGAACTCGAGGTCCGCCATTGTAAGGGGAACGACCTCATCCAATAAAGAGGTGCAGAACTCCGCATCAGAAAAGGGATATTCCTCATACCATATCCACGCATCCTCAGGTATCGAATCATCCACGAATATGACATCATCAGCCGACTCACACTAAAATGGTATAGCACCATCAGGCAAAATTGCAGAGGGGTGAAACTGCTCTCAAAATCAAACACTGAATGAGCAGGCCCCATCGCAAAATCATCCGCAGAAGCCACTGCATCGACGACCGGAACAATCTCATCGTCCCATTCAGGAGCATCCAAGAGTTCCAGATCCAATTATCGCAAGTTAACCCCAAGGTGATCGTCATCACTCAAGGGAAGCTCGTAAAAAGGGATCGAGGGACCCATGAAAGATCTGTATGCGGCGAGAGATTCTTCGGTAATCTCAACGGGTAAAGAACGAGCAAGGTGCGCTATGTTATTGTATGGTCGTGGCAACACTCTGGTAGGCCTGTCTACCGCAGTCTTCCGTTAACGGGAGGTTGCTGTAGGCACGCCCTCAGAGGGGGAAGGCTTGCACAAATGGGGGCAATACTTCAACATGTGGCCCACACCTTGACATAGCAAACACTGAATACAGTGCTCAACATTCTTAGAATCCATGGCGTCGATGCGTCAGTGCAAAGCGTCAAGTGGAGAGCACTCGGTTTCTAAATACATCACGAACAAAAATAAATGATGGAAAAATACTACACATCTTGAATAAAAATTAGCACGGATTTGCTATCTAAATAAAAACAGAAAGTGGCAAAAAGATATAAGCAACAAAAAAATTTCTAACAACTAAAGAAAAAAATAATAAAATGATATGCACAAATGGAAAAGAGCTTCAATCTATTATCTCTCTCTCCAAAAACTCACACGACTGTGTTCTCCGACAACGGCGCCAAAAACATGATGTGTTGGACGACAAGTGTACCGGTCGCACACGTAATATAAAATGGGCGAATTTTCCCAAGTATCGATCTCGAGGGAACATAGTAAGGTTGAGTTAATTTTGAGGAGGACTTGAGATAGAAGTCCTTAGGTCTGAGTTAATGAATGAGGGTTTTGATGGTTGTAGAAAAATAAAGAAAAATACTAACAACTACTCCTATGCAACAACGCTATGCGATGCTTTGCCATGCAGGATGGAAGACTAGTCGGGCCGCTATGCACTGAATCGCTGGGCGGATGGGCGAGTAGGCTTGCGGAATGAGGGTTGAGAGCACCTCTTCACAATGCACGCCATTAGTAATTGCTAGTGCGGCAAGGGTGGATGGTGGATGGATAATGGCGCACCTCAAGCAACTTAACCAGTAAAAAACACAGAATCACATAGAGATGAATCTAATAATGTTTACAACTAATAACACATCATCTATAAATAAAGATTTAACTGCACATAAACAACAATAAAGGAAGAATAAGGCAAGAGATTAACCGAATCCGAAGTCTTGCTGAAGGTTCATGGAAGGAGTCGTCGGGTTATCAATCCGCCTCCTAACTCGGTCCTCAACTACGTCCGGGGTACAGAAGGGTTGTCACTACATTCCAATTGACCGGTCTTCTTCGTGTCACGATTGTGGAAGAAAGTTGCAAGCTTCCCTTTTCTTGATGGATACGGCGCTAAAACCTTGAAATGGGTTCAAGAGATGATGGAGGAGGCCGAGAGTAAGCTCCGGCTTAGATTTGGCAGTGAATGCTTGCCCGGAGCACCTCCCTACGGTAGAAAATGGAGGAGGACGTGAATCCCTCCTCGGAGATGAAAAACGGCGGAAAAATCGCAGATCCTCAAATTAGGGCGGAACCTGTATATTAATAGAAAGCGGAATTTAACAATGCGCACAATCACAGGCGCACGACTAGTCATCGTGCACACTATGTCCAGTGATCATGCGCACTTGAATGGAAGAACTAGAAGATGAACTGGGATAACGCGCACGAGAAGTGGCGCACGACCAGTGGTCATGCGCACTATGTACAATGGTCGTGCGATTACCCCAGACAGGACTCTAGAAAAATGGACTCAATGCACACGATCAGTGGCGCATGACCAGTGGTCGTGCGCACTGTGTTTAGTGGTCGTGCGTTTGCCTAGAAAGAATATGGAAAAATGGTGAATAGTGTGAACGATCAGGGGTGCATGACCAGTGGTCGTGCGCACTAGATCCGATGATCATGCGAAGTATACCTGTTTCCAAAAGGTCCCGAAACACGCACGCGGCCTTTGTACCAATACTGATATGTGAAGACATTCCAAGCAATCACAAAAAAGGAGTACAATAAATAAAAGTACAAAAATACACAACCACGGGCCTAAAGTGCACTTCCTATGGAGTTGAAGATAAGATGAAATATAAACGATAATGAACTAAAAGTGAAGTGCATTCGAAAGAAAATTTGCCTAGATGAGTCCGAAAATCACTATAAAAATAGGACTCATGACTGGCCTTTAATTATGTATGGCCCACTGCTCAAGAGCAGTTGGGTCAAAATCAATAAAAGGAAAAGGCTTTTACGGAGGTAGAGAGATTTTGTGAATAAAGCAATCAGGCAGTTCTTCTTCTCTGCCATTGTTGTGGAGCTGAAGAACAGGAAGCTCAAGTCTACAAGACCAAGAGCAAGTTAGCTGTTGGTATCAATATCTTCAACCGCAAGATAGCTGGTGTGATCTTCATCTGCACCAGTAAAGTTATCTCATAGGGATTCTCTAAGAAAAAGGTCGCAGCTTGGGTCGACTCTTACTGTAGGTGCTTCACAGGCTCAGCCAACAAACCTAAAGAACATTCTCTTAGGGAGTTGTGAAGAAGGAGATTGGGCTGAGCAGTTTGCTCAGTTAAGAAAAGGGTAGAGAAGCTAATCTGCAAGTTACTTCCAACACAGGCCTAAGAAGATCTTCATTCTTATTGTTGTGAAGAAAGGAGGTGGGCTAGTATTCTTCCAGCTCAGGTTACAGCAAGACCTACTGCAGTTACTTCTTTAGTTCCAGCTGCATAAAATCCCTGGTGCTGAGAAGAGGATATTATGTCTAAGTTTTTACTTAGTCTAGATAAGTAGAATCAAGAAATATATTTCCTGGAGTCAAGGTTGGGCTGAGTTTATCTCATTCAAGGTAGATTTGCACAGTGAAATTTCACTTGTGGCCAATCATCACACCAACCCACATTCATCCTATAAGATCCAAGTGTGGATCTGAGCTGTAGGTATTAATTGTCTGAGGTAGGAGAGTGTTGCTCTCTAAGGTAGGATCAAAGTGTGGATCTGAGCTGTAGGGCTTAATTTCCTGAGATAGGAGAGTGCTACTCTCTGAGGTAGGATCCAAGTGTGGATCTGAGTGTAGGGCCTTTTTCCCTGAGGTAGGTGACAAGCTTGTCACTGAGCTGTAGGTGCCTAGAAAGGCACTAAGGTAGGTACCTATTGGGAATTGAGCTGTAAGAGTGGTACAACACTCTGAGAGTAGGGCCTTGTGGCTGAAGTTGTAGGGCTGAAAATCCTGAGCTTTAGGCCTTAGAGATAAGGATGAGGTAGGTAGTTTGAGGGTCACTAAGTGTAGGAGCTTTGCAGAGCTCTAAGGTAGGATCCCTAGTGGATCTGAGGTTGGGCTGTCCTCCCAGCCTGAGTGTAGGGCTAAACAGCTAGAGGTAGGTTGTTTGCTGACCACTGAGTTGTAGGCCCTTGTGGATGAGAAGTAAGTCTTGGAGGAGACTTAGAGATCCTAAGGGATCTGAGGTGTAAACTCTTTGGAGCATGTTTGGTGAAGTGCCTAGTACAACATGATAGTTGGATAGGTGGGAGGGAAAGTGGATTTTCTTAGGTTGGGAACCACTATAAATATCTGTGAGCTGTGTTGTGTTGTTTGTTCTTCTTTTTTATTGTAGGTACTAAGGATAACTCTAGATCACTTAGTAAGGAAACACCAAAAGGAACTTAAAAAGGGACCAATAACCTATTAACCCTGTCACAACCCGCATTTTCTCCGAGGAAAACAAATTATCAGAGTAGGAGAAAAGACACGTCATGATGCCACATCGAGCAGGGGATAACTGTCGGTGTTCAGGAAACCCACTATCAACTATACTTTATGAAAATTCATAAGTTAAATCAACCTCAGAGCAAGTAGACTAACTCCAGAAGGGTAGAAGCAAAAAGTAACTCATCTAGTATCAAGGTAAAAACTACCAGTGGGTGACAACAAACTTAGACGAACCCACTGACAAGTATGTATGTCTGTAAGAAAAACAACACCAAAACTACCTCGCAGAAACAAGAAACTGATCTCTATAGCACCAGAGACCACCAGCAACAGCATAACACCACTAGCCGTCAGAGAGGCTACTATCCAGAACATGAGACATTCAAGAAGAAAGAATACCTCAGCAAGCAAACTAGAAAACTGCTCAAAAGTGTCAATCAGAAGATAAGTAAAAGAGGAAAAACAAAGCACTCACAATCACAAGTGCCCAAGGCAAGGAAAAAGGAAGTGCACTAAGTGCGAAGACACAACAGTAACTCTGCCCAATAGCTGTAGAGTCAATAAGGCTACCATGAGCCCAAATGCTGCAATCTACCAAGGAAGAAATGTCTAACACCCTAAGCTTTAAGAGATGGTAATAGCAAAAACATCGCGGATCCGGGTTGGAGGCAAACTCAGTCCCCAACCACTATTTCCAAGAAACCAAGCCCAGGGGTCTACATGTGAAAGCAATAAGGAGCTCCCACCCCCTTGCCCAGCCCGTACCTGGAGCAAGATAAAAGAAAAAGGGTGGCCTTGGCTAAATTACACAACACCTCCCCAATTAAGAGCTTCAAACCACCACTATTAACCACGACCCACGATTCGGCCTTTTGGAAAAACAAGAAAATAGTCGACAAGGAACCTCAAAATCAAGAAATTAACTCGGGGGGGGGGGGGGGGGAAACCAAGGTAAGGGAAAAGCGTTGAGATGACTCAACACGGTCAGGCATTGAGTGAGCCCCACTCACTCAACGCCTAACCAGACCTTGGCGTTAAGTGAGTTAACCTCTCTCAGCGCCAGAAACAATCATGGCATTGAGTGAGGTTCACTCACTCAATGCCTCCCGCAAGAAAACTATGGCGTTGAGTGAGCTAACCTCACTCAATGCCAAAACAGCCATGGCGTTGAGTGAGGTCCACTCCCTCAATGCCTTCAGCAAAACAGGCTGTGGCATTGAGTGAGCTAACCTCACTCAACGCCAAAACAGCTACGGCGTTTAGTGAGGTCCACTCACTCAATGCCTTAGCACTTAACCGCAGGAAAACCCTAAACCAACGTTATCCGGAAGAGGTCAGCGGGAATGCCGATAGATTCTCTCCCAATCAGCGGGAATGCCGACTGATTCTCGCCGAATCGGAGGGAATGCCCACTGATTCTCGCCGAATCGGCAAGAATGCCGACAGATTCTCGCCGAATCGGCAGGAATGCCGACAGATTCTTGTCGAAACAGCGGGAATGCCGGCTGATTCTCGGCGAATCGGCGGGAATGCCCACAGATTCTCGACGAATCGGCGGGAATCATTAACGATACTCGTCAAAGTCGACGAGAATCACTTAGTGATTCCCGTCGATTTCGACGTAGACGAATTTATCACTCAGTCGCCTCACTACTAAGCCGCAAAAGAACAGACCAAACTATGGCTTTGAGTGTGTGCACCACACTCAACGCCAAATCCCGGGCGGCTTTTGGCTTTGAGTGTGTGCACCACACTCAACACCAAATCCCGAGAGCCTACCAAGACCGGTTCTAACCAGAGCACTACTACAAAAATCTCTCTCTCTCTCTCTCGGCTCCACCCGCAAAAGCACAAAACCAGAAATAAAATCTGGAGTCTAAATGGTGAAAACAACTAGCGGGTTGAGCAAAAACAGCACAAGGAGGAAGATCAAAACATAATTTAGGGCAAACCTAAAACTACAGCACAGAATTTTAGCAAGTAGAAGAGAAAAACTTGGCTTCTATCCTAGGGCTAACCGGGTAGTAAAGAGGGGGAAGATCAAAATAGCAAGTGCAAGAACCACTTGCCTCGGTTTTTCAGTAAAGCTTCACTCGAGCATTTCCTCTCCCTCGGTACCAGCAGCAGCAACACCTAACTAGCACATCCCGAGCTTTAAATGGTGGAAAGGGCAAAAACCGAAAACCCAAATCTCCTAAAAACCCTACGAAACTCAAATCTCTTACCGTAGAAATGAAGTTCTGAGCGAGAGCAATCCAGATCCACTCTCGGAAACAAAATTCGTCCACAAATTCTCCCGGAATCGCCATCCGAAGGGGTAGCAGGGTCGACGGTTTCCTCTGTTTTCCGCGAACAGGAGCAGGCGATGGTTTGGTCTCGGGAAGAAGAAGAAGAGTGGGCCCGCCATCTACTGATTAGGGCTTTAAAATAAAAAGGCACGCCTATTCGGCCCTAACCACTGCCTAAACTGCCGGTTCACTTAAGCTAAGAAATCTCTAATTGTTTTTACTAATAGCACATCCAAAATGACTCGAAAACCGAACTACCTCGGAATTCAACGAAATTAGCAACGTAGGTAAATATCCATGCTACGAACACAACGGCGAAGTTGAAATTAACTTTCGAAGAACAGAACTCGAGTTATACCAACCCGAAGCCAAAACACAAGCATCCCCCGAGAGGCCACACCGGTCACCCAAAACGACTCAGCTTGCTAGGGAGATCTTGCCAATATGCTACAAAATTGTCCACCCAGTTCTAAGGAGTTAAGACCACACTCCACAGATGGCACAAGCCAAGAAAACGAGTCGACGAAACGCCAAACGAGAATTAAATAATCACAGAAAAATCGGGGGAGTTACAGTCACTCCCCCAAAAAGAAAGTTTCATCCCAAAACTTTACGCACAACACTCCTACTATAGAAGTGTTGTTAACAAGCCAAACAATATAAGAAAAAACACAACCTAAACTGATCAGGGAAACAGTTGAGGGTGAGCCTCCCTCATAGCCGACTCTAACTCCCAAGTCGCACTTTCCAAACCTTGATTCTTCCAAAGAACATTGACCATCGGGATGGACTTCCTTTGCATCACCCGATCTTGAGTTTCCAAAATGTGGACCGGCACTTCAATAAAAGAGAGAAAAGGCTCCAACTGTGGCACAAAATCCAAGACTTGCCCATAACTTCGCACACACTTCCGCAATTGGCTTACGTGAAATACATTATGAACACCTGGGAAGTTTTCTGACAAATCCAACCTATAAGCTGACGCGCCAATCCGCTCAACAATCTTAAACGAGCCCACATACCTCGGGTCCAATTTCCGATTCTTACCGACCCTCTTAACTCAAACAATCGGGGAAACCTTAAGAAACACAAGGTCCCCTACAGAAAAATCCAAGTAAAACCTACGCCGATTGGCGTTCTTCTCGTATCTCTCCTGAGCTAAACGAATCTTTTCTCGAATAAGCTTCACAGCAATTGCCATCTCCTCAAGCGCATCCAGACCCAACAAGGGTCTCTCACCTGCCTCAGCCCAAAATAGGGGAGTTCTGCAGTGCCTCCCATACAAAGCTTCAAACGGAGCCATTTGCAAACTTTCTTGATAACTGTTATTGTATGCAAACTCCATAAGCCGCAATCACTCATCCCATGCTCCACCGTGGTCTAGAATGTAGCATCTGATCATATGCTCAGCTATCTGGTTCACCCGCTCCATCTGCCCATTGGTCTATGGGTGTTAAGCAGTTGAATACCTCAGATCGGTACCCAAACCCTCCTGCAGACTCTTCCAAAAGCGAGAAGTAAACTGGGAATCTCGATCGGAAATGATGCTAACAGGCACACCGTGCAATCTGATGACCTCATACAAGTACAACTCTGTTATCTTCTTCATCGGGTAGTCAATCTTATACGGCACGAAGTGAGCACACTTCGTCAGTCTATCCACTATAACCCAAACAGAATCAAATCCCCTTGGAGATTTCTGTAAGCCCGTGATGAAGTCCATAGAAATACTTTCCCACTTCCAACTCGGGATCTCTAACAGAGTCAACTTGCCACCAGGACTTCCGTGATCGGCCTTCACACGCTTGCAAGTGTGGCACTCAGCAACAAATCGGGCTATATCTCTTTTCATGCCATACCACCAGGCAATTTGCTTCAAATCATGGTACATCTTCGTAGATCCTGGATGGTAGGCAACACTGGATCCATGAGCCTCTCTGCATACCATACCCCTGATGTCTCCAACAGCAGGGATGAAAAATCTGCCACGGTACTTCAATGTACCCGCATCATCGATGGAAAAATCCGGCAACTCCCCTCTCTCAATCCTAAGGTATAAGTGTAGAAGGTCCGGATCATCCTTCTGGTGCAATCTAGTAAGGGAAATCCAAGACGGCTCTGCCACTGCCAAACTACTCTGCATGCCGCAGCATCCCACTGAGATATCCATAAGGAGGAACTCTTCCACTAAACGATCGGCGGAGAGATTAAATATCTTACCCGTCATCCGACTCAGGGCATCGGCAACCACATTAGCCTTGCCTGGATGGTACTGGATCTCTACATCATAATCTGCCACATACTCTAGCCACCGACGCTGGCACAGATTTAACTCCTTCTGCGTGAACACATACTTCAGGCTCTTGTGATCAGTGAAGATCTTTCACTGAGCCCCATAAAGTAGATGCCTCCACAGCTTCAACGCATAAATCACCACTGCAAACTCAAGGTCATACGTAGGATAATTTCTCTCGTGGGTCTTTAATTGCCTTGACCCATACGCAATCACGTTTCCAACCTGCATCAACACGCAACCCAGACAAACATGTGAAGCATCCACGTAAACGTCATACTCCAAACCCTCAGTAGGTAGGGTAAGAATGGGAGCAGTGTACAATCTGTTCTTTAGCTCCAGGAAGGCTTCTTCACACTTCTCGCTCCAAACAAAGGCCGCGTTCTTCTGAGTGAACCTGGTCAAAGGTGCAGCTAGGGTAGAGAAACCCTCCACGAACCTACTGTAGTAGCCGGCCAACCCTAGAAAGCTCCTGATCTCCTTGGGCGTGCGAGGGCTACTCCAATCCATCACTGCTGCGATCTTTTCCTGGTCAACCGAGATCCAATCCTTGTTCACCACGTGGCCCAGAAATGAGACCTGGGGCAACCAAAATTCGCACTTGCTCAACTTGGAGAATAACTTGTGATTCCTCAACTCCGATAATACCAAGCGCAGATGCTGCTCATGCTCCTCAGCGTTACGAGAATAGACCAACACGTCATCGATGAAAACCACAACGAACTTGTCTAGGAAATCCTTGAACACCCGGTTCATCATATCCATGAAAGCTGATGGTGCGTTGGTCAGACCGAACGACATAACCAAGAACTCAAAATGTCCATGCCTCGATCTCAACGCAGTACGTGGAATATCTGCCTCACAGATCCTGAGCTGATGAGAGCTAGAATGAAGATCGATCTTAGAGAACACTGTGCTACAGCGCAGCTGATCAAACAAGTCATCTATCCTCGGTAGAGGGTACCTGCTCTTAATAGTGACTTTGTTCAACTCCCTGTACTCGATGCAAAACCGAATCGACCAATCCTTCTTCTTCAGAAATTGAACATGAGCACCCCAAGGCGACGAACTCTGCCTGATAAACCCTTTTGCCAACAACTCATATAACTGGACTCACAACTCCTCTAGCTCACGAGGGGCCATCCGGTTCGGCGCCTTAGCAATAGGACGGGTACCCGGTTCCAAATCAATCACAAATTCGACATCCCGATCAGGAGGAAGGCCAGGAAGGTCATCAGGAAACATATCAGCGAAATCGAGAACAATGGGAATATCCTCTAAGCGCGGTATACTAAAAGCGGTCCCAACCACCGAGACTAAACAAGCAAAATAGCCAGAAGGAAACAACTTTTGAGCACATACCGAAGAAAAGACTGGAGAATCTTAGCACGGATCAGCATGCACGCTTCCCGGCTAACCATTGTCCTTGATGAAGTCCAAGCGCTTCCCTTTGCACTGAATGACCGCATCATACTTAGACATCCAGTCCATGCCCAAAATGACATCGAAATCCTCCAGGTCAATCCTCTTCAAGTCTACCCTCGCAAGAAAATCCCCTAAAAAACAGGGCAATCTAGATTGCACAAATTTGATAACACAGATTCACCATAAGGGAACTTGACGCGGAAGGTACCACGAACTCAATCTAAAGTTAACCGATGTCGCTCCACAAAGGCTCTAACCACGAATGAGTGGGTAGCACCGGAGTCGAACAGAACGCGCGCCCAGCGGTTCTTCACCTTAAATTTCCCAATAGGAGTATACAACTAATGATCTACCAAAACCCAACTGTAACCAAACTAGCAAATAAAACTTTCAAGCTAGAAAAAGAAACAACTAACCTGAGATGACCTGAGTCGAAGCTTGGGCCTCCTCAGAAGAGATCACGTTCAGCTTTACTTTATCCTTGTCCACATGCTGAGGCGGAGGTAGTGCCTGAAGATGAACTGCATGAAGAGCAGGCTAGACCTGAGGACACCAAAACTTGATGTGACCCTTCTGCCCACACTGATAGCAGACTTTATCCTTGGACCAGCACTGGGCAGCATCATGCCCGGGTCGCTTGCAAACAAAACAGGAAACATCCCTCCTAGGGGCACCCTGAATAGCATGAACCTGCTCCTTCTTCTGATCTACTTCCCTCTTGAAACACCTCTCGATAGTGTGGCCCGACTGGCCACAGAAGCTACACACAACCTTGCTCTTCTTTCCCGAAACAGCATCAGATACCTGGGGTTTCTTCTCCTCTACGGACTTCCTCTTGTCCTTCCTCATTTGCTGTACTAAGCTCTTTGCGGTCTCGATAGCCTCTACCTTCAGAGTAGCTTCCACTACCCCTGCATAGGTCTCCGATCCATAAGCACTGGTCAACTGCTGCACCTCGCTCCTCAAGCCACCAAGAAACCGCTTGGCTCGATCAGCCTCAACACTCACCAACCCAGGAGCAAACCGGCTCAACTTGCTGAACTCTATCTCATACTCACCGACCGTGAGTTGTCTTTGCTTCAGGTGGAGGAAGTCGTTCATAAGACGGTCATGCTCGACCGTAGGCAAAACTTCCTCAGCAACATTTCCTTGAACACTTCCCAAGAGCAACCAGCTACCAAGCCCTCCTTTTCTCTAAGCCACCAATTCTTCGCCAAACCCTTTACCTGATAGGTGGCTATCATCACTCTCTGATCGTCTGCAATACCGGAGTACGAGAACATCTCCTCCAAGGAGATCAGCCAATCGTCTATGACCATGAAATCTGCCCTTCCATCATACATAGGGTGGCTAAGTCTCTAAAACTCTGAGATGAATGCCATCTCCACTGGCACCACAACTTGAGGTCTCAGGGGTGTAGGAGGAGGAGGAACAACAATCCCCCTACAGGGCCTTGCACTCCATGAGTCTGTCCTACCACATCTGCCACCAAAGACTGGATCTGGGCTCGCACCTCCACCAACTTCCTGCTCAAGGAATCGCTACTCTGCAGCAAGCTCTCGATCACCGCGTCATTCTGCACTCCAGATGACTCACCCTAAGATAAGGGTGTTGATCTAGTCGAAGGGCGTCTCGCGATCCTAAAGTCATAACAACCTTAGTCAGATCCTAGTACGATAGCTGCAACTAACAACAAGTACAGACAATACATACATTAATATGAACTTAAAGCTGCTAAACTTGCTATGGGAGTTTATTTTTTTTACAAGAATTGATGTTATGCCTTAACATAGGATGGTTAACCACCACCATACAAACTCTTGTGCCTAGATCGGGGATTCATGACTTTATATTATATTTGACTCAAAAATTATGTGTGTACATATGTCATCCTGCCAGTCTTTAGCTTGGCACGTTGTGCTTATGCAATGTTATGCTATGCATGTTTGTGCAATTCATTCTAAAAAGGCCCTAATGTATGTTATGAGCGGCGTACACATGAAAATGTTATGCATCCAATGCTATATAACGTCCGCATGCAATGAAAAAGAAAACGAGCTAGTCGCAACCATGTGGTGAGGTTATGCATCCCATACTACATAAGTCTCATATGTTTCCCCTATGGTGGATCCATATACGAACACATATTATGCATCCCATACTATATAATATGCCCCGTATACTTCATGTTATGCTATGAGTGTAGTGTTCGTGCTTTTGCCAAGACGTGCTGATTACATATCGGTGTGTGAATGACATGATGCTGAACTACTACTGCAATCAAAAGGAAAGGTTGCCCGACTAGCCTGTCAAGCAACCTCCCTCTGATACCAACTGTCACAACCCGCATTTTCTCCGAGGAAAACGAATTATCAGAGTAGGAGAACACACGCATCATGATGCCACGTCGAGCAGGGGATAACTGTCGACGCTCAGGCAACCCACTATCAACTATACTTTATGAAAATTTATAAGTTAAATGATTAGAAAATCGGTTATATTTTTAAAGGCCATATCCCTCGGCTCGGTGGATCACCTAGTCAACAATTTAAAAACTATACTTATACATTGCGGAAAAATACTTTATTCAGGTTTGATATCCTAAAAGAGTGCATAAGTGTCCCCAAAGGAAATCTTATACTATGTAAGACCCTACATTCAATTTATACAATATATATAAAAATGATCTTTTTACGTTGTTTGGAGAATAATGTTTGAGTTTTATAAAACATGTTGATCTTGTAATATACTTATAATAATAATTTTAGGTTTAAAAGTAACTAGCAACTTAGCATAAATCAACCTCAGAGCAAGTAGACTAACTCCAGAAGGGTAACAGCAAAAAGTAACACATCTAGTATCAAGGTAAATACTACTAGCAGGCGCCAACAAACTGACACAAACCCACTGACAAGTATGTATGTTTGTAAGAAAAACAACACCAAAACTACCTCGTAGAAACAAGAAACTGATCTCTATAGCACCAGAGACCACCAACAACAGCACAACACCACTAGCCGTTAAAGCGGCTACTATCAAGAACCTGAGGCATTAAAGAAGAAAGAATACCTCAGCAAGCAAACTATAAAACTGCTCGAAAGTTTCAATCAGAAGATAAGTAATAGAGAAAAAACAAAGCAGTAACAGTCACAACTGCCCAAGGCAAGGCAAAAAGGAAGTGCACTAAGTGCGATGACACAATAGTAACTCTACCCAATAGCTGCAGAGTAAATAAGGCTACCATGAGCCCAAATGCTGCAATCTACCAAGAAAGAAACGTCTAACACCCTATGCTGTGAGAGATGGTAGTAGCAAAAACATTGCGGGTGCAGGTTGGAGGCAAACTCAGTCCCCCAACCACTATTTCCAAGAAACCAAGCTCAGGGGTCTACATGTGAAAGCACTAGGGACCTCCCACCCCCTTGCCCATCCCGTACCTGGAGCAAGATAAAAGAAAAAGGGTGGCCTTGGCTAAATTACACAACACCTCCCCAATTAAGAGCTTCAAACAACCACTACTAACCACGACCCACGATTCGGCCTTTTTGGAAAAATAAGAAAATAGCCGACAAGGAACCTCAAAATCATGAAATTCACTCGGGGGGGGGGGGGGGAAACCAAGGTAAGGGAAAAGTGTTGAGATGACTCAACACGACCTGGTGTTGAGTAAGCCCCACTCACTCAACGCCTAACAAGACCTTGGTGTTGAGTGAGTTAGCCTCTCTCAGCGCCAGAAACAACCATGGCGTTGAGTGAGGTTCACTCACTCAATGCCTCCCGCAAGAAAACTCTGGCGTTGAGTGAGCTAACCTCACTCAACGCCAAAACTGCCATGGCGTTGAGTGAGGTCCACTCCCTCAACGCCTTCAGAAAAATAGGAAGTGGCGTTGAGTGAGCTAACCTCACTCAACGCCAAAATAGCTACGGCGTTGAGTGAGGTCCACTCACTCAACACCTTAGCACTTAACCGCAGGAAAACCCTAAACCAATGTTTTCCAGAAGAGGTCGGCGGGAATGCCGACAGATTCTCGCCGAATAGGCGGGAATGCCGACTGATTCTCGCCGAATCAGCGGGAATGCCCACAGATTCTCGCCAAATCGGCGGGAATGCACACAGATTCTCTCCGAATCGGTGGGAATGCCGACAGATTCTCACCGAATCGGCGGGAATGCCGGCTAATTCTCGGCGAATCGGCGGGAATGCCCACTGATTCTCGCCGAATCGGCTGGAATCACTAACGATACTCGTCGAAGTCGGTGAGAATCACTTAGTTATTCCCATCAATTTTGACTTAGATCAATTTCTCACACAGTCGCCTCACTACTAAGCCGCAAAAGAACAGACCAAACTATGGCTTTGAGTGTGTGCACCACTCTCAACGCCAAATCTCGGGCGGCTTTTGGCTTTGAGTGTGTGCACCACACTCAACACCAAATCCCGAGAGCCTACCAAGACAGGTTCTAACCAGAGCACTACAACAGAAATCTCCCTCTCTCTTTCTCTCGGCTCCACCAGCAAAAGCACAAACCCAGAAATAAAATCTGGAGTCTAAATGGTGAAAACAACCAGCGGGTTTAGAAAAAACAGCACAAGGAGGAAGATCAAAACAGAATTTAGGGCTAACCTAAAACTACAACACAGAATTTTAGCAAGTAGAAGTGAAAAACTTGGCTTCTATCCTAGGGCTAACCGGGTAGTTAAGAGGGGAAAGATCAAAATAGCAAGTGCAAGAACCACTTGCCTCGGTTTTTCAGCGAAGCTTAACTCAAGCCTTTCCTCTCCCTCGGCACCAGCAGTAGCAACACCTAGCCAACACATCCCGAGCTTTAAATGGCGGAAAGGGCAAAAACCGAAAACCCAAATCTCCTAAAAACCCTATGAAACTCAAATCTCTTACCGTAGAAATGAAGTTCTGAGCGAGAGCAATCCAGATCCACTCTCGGAAACACAATCCGTCCACAAACGCTCCCGAAATCGCCGTCCGAAGGGGTAGCAGGGCCGGCGGTTTCCTCTGTTTTCCGCGAACAGGTGCAGGCGACGGTTTGGTCTCGTGAAGAAGAAGAAGAGTGGGCCCGCCATCTACTGATTAAGGCTTTAAAATAAAAAGGCATGCCTATTCGGCCCTAACCGCTACCTAAACTGCCGGTTCACTTAAGCTAAGAAATCTCTAATTTGTTTTTACTAATAACACACCCAAAATGACTCGAAAACTGAACTACCTCGGAATTCGACGAAATTTGCACCGTAGCAAAATATCCAAGCTACGAACACAACGGCGAAGTCGAAATTAACTTTCGAAGAACAGAACTCGAGTTATACCCACCCGAAGCCAAAACACAAGCATCCCCCGAGAGGCCACACCGGGTCACCCAAAATGACTCGGCTTGCTGGGAGATCTTGCCAATAGGCTACATAATAGGCCACCTAGTTCTAAGGAGTTAAGAACACACTCCACAAATGGCACAAGCCAAGAAAACGCGTCGACGTAATGCCAAACGAGAATTAAATAATCGCAGAAAAATCGGGGGTGCTACACCCCCCCCCCTCTAGGTGATTTATCTATTCTTGAATTAAAGACTTTCAAGTGTTATCAAAGGGAGGTTACTCAAAAAGGACTTAACAATTTGAGTAGAAATCAAAGGATAGCTAAAATTTTTGCATTGGTGGGTTCAAAATTTAACCATATGGAGTGGAGCTCGATGATGTTTCAAGTCTGTAGTGAGAGTAAGAACCACCTTGGAATGTTGGTTGCTCTAGAAGATGATGATGTCTATGCAGATGCAAGAATAGAGATCAGGGCCCCTATGTCAAACTTCGATAGTGACTCAGAGGTGGATGAAGCTGAGGAAGGTGAATGCAGATGCTATGGGCTGATTGCTACACCAGAAGAATAAGAATTCAGCCAGGATCATCCTGGTCCAGATCAGATACAATCTCTGTCTAGTTCTTCTTATTTCTCAGGGTATGAGTGCAGCTCAGACTCTGATGCTTCCTCATAAAGTGATTATGAGATTCCTCTCTAATAATATGATATCCATCAATTGATTGAGAATCATGCTGCACTTCTGAAAGCTTTCAAGGAAAGCAAGTTTCTTGTTAAGAAATAAGCAGAGGAAATTGCCTCCCTCCAGTTAGCTGCTTCCCGGGAAGATGACACTTCATCCTTGCTATCTCTAAAAGAGAGGGAAGTAGCTCATCTGAAGATCATGGTAGATATCCAAGTTGAGTCCATAAAGTATAAGGACTCTATTATCAAGGTTCTTGAAGAGAAACTTGAAAGGGAGAAGATGATGGTGACAAATTTCTTTAAGATAGAGGCTATCAAGAGAAAATCTGAATCTGAGTTGATTTCTAAAGTTCTCCAATCTCAGAGGAGAGGCCAAGCTCCTGTTGTGCCACAGTAAACCTTTCATAAGGTAATCCTCCCTTCTAACAGGTATTTCCAGAACTGCATGGATGGTCACTGTAAGAATGGGAATTCTTCTTGTAAGAATACAAGAGTATCTTCTAATGGAAGAAGAAAGGGTATGGGAATGAGTGCCTTTAAGGCTCCGCATGAAAAAGTTTAAATAGCCCATGCTGGACCATTTATATTTGGTGCCTCAACTCCAACTCACAAGGGAAAGGCAGTGGCTTTCACTCAAGCCCATCCAACAAGGACTCAGACCAAGGGTCAGTCTACTAGTAAGCCTAACTTGGCAATTTATGATTTATAAACAGCTTGTCATCTGCAAAGAAGACAGCTGTAAATACCATTCAGGGCAAGAAAAGGAAGCCTTCTCGAAGAATAACCTTCAGTCAAATCCTTGCTGAATGGAACCCGAGCAAAATTACTGCTCCTCTTCCTTCTATTCAGTCAGCAGTTAACCACCCTACAAGACCTGCACAAAAAAGAAGATATAATATTCATGAGTGTTGCTACTGTGGTAAGGTGGGGCTTTTTACCCTAGATTGCTGGCACAATCCTTCCGTGTCTAGAGCAAGAGTTAGCCTACCTGTCAGAAATTCTGCAGGTAGGAAAGTTAGATTTCAGTCTAATCAGATTCTAGGACCCAATACCTATTGGGGTCCTAAGGTAAGATAATTATTTTTTGTAGGTTGTCTAAGTGACCATACCCCATATGGTACTCGTATAGAAGATGTTCCAGAACTTGGACTAAAACAAGGAAATTATCCTATGGATCATTCTCCAAGGATAAGGATGTTGTGTACATTCCTGAAGAAGGGTACAAGTGGTATCAAGTGGCATGGGAGAGCTGGGTCAGTTGTATCTACTCTAGAGATATTATCTTTAGTCAAGTGGTACAATCACTATGGGAGTGGTAACTGACTATGATCATGGATAAAGGCCAACTGGTTTTAGCCAGCAGGAATGTCTGGTTGGACAACGTCTTGCTGCCACACCAGCAAATCTAGAAAGGACAAGTAGGTTGTACTCATCTATGAGGAAAGCACAAGTAGCTCCACTGTGAGCAACAAGGAAGAGGCACACTATGCTCAACTGATAAAGCTCACTATACAGAAGGAACAAACTGTCAAATAGTATCATCGGCTGAAATGGTGACTGGGAGTAATAAGGACAGGATCTGTGCAAATACTGATGGGGAGAACGTTCAGTAAAGGTTGTTGGACATGCTTGAATCTTACCCAAAGTTCCGCCAGCACAGAATAGAACGGCATTACTTCTGAGGATCAGGTTGTCCCCATGGACATTGCAGAAGCTGAGAGGGAAACTACTTAAGTGATGACACCTACTGGAAGAAGGCAAGCCAATCAGCTTACAGGAATAGCTGGACTGCTCCAGATATTGGTGATATAAGTCAGCACATTCCTATTGGAATAGTAGTTTAAAGAAAGAATTGGTATCAAACTGAGAGGATGGTTCGTGGAAAGATCTATCTAGGTTCAAGTGATCTTAAAGTCCAGCAGCTGCATGAAAATATTCAGCCTCATGAGAAGAGAAAGCTGGCAGCTGCACCAATGGTATCATCTGCAATCAACTAGGGGGAGAAGAGAATCATAGCTGACCAACTCCTCACTGCCTATTAAGAAACTAAGAAGAGATTGAATAAGGGGTGATCAAGTGTGCAGATCAATGTGATGATTAAGATAGTACTCAGTGGACTGAACACTCTTGTACTGTAAATCAGAAAGCTGAAGCCAAAAGCAAGTTTATTTATAAAGAAAGGGGGAAGATCTGGCTCAGCAAAAAGAGACTGTGCAACGTGCTAGGGAGTTGGTAAGCATCAACATGAATGGAGCTCGATGAAATCTGAATAATTTGTCGAACTCAAAATTGTCAAACAGAAATTTTATTGCATCAGAACCATAACCTCCAGATAAGTAGAATTTATTTTATATTGATATTCTACTAGAGTAATCTAAGTTTCTAGGAATCCTGACTATCATAGCAGGACTATGAATATTTAGATTAAGTATCAATAAGTTTGGGAGCATAAGGAAGAACTTGATCCCATGTTTGTCCTGAATGAAAAGTGGCTGTCATGTTTATCATGCCACTAGATTAAGTCAGGTTCAATACCCTCTTGGTTGAGTTGGGTATGTGGAACTTAGGATAGCTTCAGAAGCTCCAAACTCTAGTTTGTGTTGCAGGATTTACTTCTCTATTAGGTAGATGAGTCCTTGATGTGACATCAAGACTATAATTATCATCAAGTGGAATCCAGACTGGCATAAACTCGAATGTCTACCAGGAAACTGACAAAGGATGCCTTAGTTGAGCTAGAAGCTACTGCAGTAGATCAGTTATCTAATTTGCTGATCAGTTTGTCTTAAGGACAATACACAGACCAAGGGTGAGAGTATGTATGGCATAGTCATAATCTTCTTTGATTCTAAGAAGGACTGCTACTACTGAGAAGATTGTCCTGCTACGGGAGAAAAGGATCAACCAGCATAAGTGAAACTATGTTAGCAGCTAGCTCAAATGTCGCAGTGTTGTGTTTTATCAATGTATCAACAAAGAAGGTATGACTCCTAATCAAGCAGATTGATCACTAGGATGATTTCCTTAGTAGTATCAACATAGGACTTTGACTAGGATCAAGAGATAATCTCTCCCATGATATTTTCTAGTTCCTCAATAGATATGCCTATTGAAGAAGACAAAAAGGGGGAGATATGTGTGCAATACATAAGAGGGAGTTATGGAAGCAATAATTGATATGACTAGGTCATGTTGAGTCAGTGCATGAGTCAGTGCATATTACTTGAAAAGATTCAAGTAGTATAAGAAAGTCAGTGACTGACTACATGTTAAGCCATTACTATGTAAGTGCATATTTTGAGGTAAGTGCTTCTAGTGGTGCTCCATTTAAATATTAAGTGGTATAAAGGAGAGTGCATATTACTTGATTAATTTCTCAAGTAGTATGAGGATGCATTTACCTAACCTATTGTGCCAATACGATTAAATGGAGCACATTGAATTAATATAGCATAAGCCAGCAGGTGTAGCATATTATAATCTACAGCTACATGAAAGTTGTCTTCCTATTATGGTAATGCCTCTTAGTATTGATTGGTGTTCTGCCTTCTTAAAATAGGGGGAGATTGTTGGGTCCATTGCCCACAACATTTCTTAGATTGGATTTGAAGAGGCATCTCCATCAACACTAAGAGCATAATTGTATTTGATGTTGTTTAAGCTCATCATGTGTAGGATGTTCAATGGAACAAGTCTAGAAAGACTGTCTAAGTGATATGACAGGTGGTCATAAGGCAGAAAGGTGGAACCAAGAGAAGATGTTGGAAAGGCAGTATTTTGACTAAGTCCACATGCATTAAGTGAGGTAAGCTCACTCAATGCTAGAGATTAGAAAGAATTCATCGAGCTGAGCTCACCATTCATTGAGCTAAATTTAGATCTTGAGATTCTGAGTTCGTCGAGCTAAGTTCACAATTAGTAGAGTTCGTCAAGTTGAGCTCACCATTCGTCGAACTAAATTCAGAGCTTGAGATTCATAGTTCATCGAGCTCAGTTCACAATTCGTCGAAATGAGTTCAGAGTTCGTCGAGCGGAGATCACCATTTATCGAGCTACTCTCAGAGTTGTCCCATTGACGAACTCAGTTCAGCATTCATCAAACTAAGTTCAGAATTTTGGCTAAGGAAAAAAGTGTTGAGTGATGAAGACACACTCAACGCTCTCAACTCCAGAGAAGCAGGAAGATTTTGTCTAAAGGCAAAAACTGCTTAGACAAGTGTTAATCTCAGCATAACCACTGAGACAAGGGTTAGTCTCAGCATAACCACTGAGACAGGTGTTTGTCTCAGCAAAGAATAAGAAAGCGCTGAGACAGTAAAGCAAGAAAATGCCTAAGGCAGAAACCGTTGAGTGAAGGTCACTCACTAAACGCTCTCAATGCCTAATATGCTGCAGAGGAAGAAATATGGTTAAGGTAAAATGTGTTAAGTGGAGGTTGCTTACTCAACGTTGTCAACACCTAGTGCTGACAGAATTTTGTCTAATTGTTTTGGCGTTGAGTGATGCTCACTCACTCAATTCCAAGCTGTAGAAAGCTTATAGAGCAAGTTTGGCATTGAGTGAAGCTGAACCACTCAACGCCTAGAAACAGTTTTTTATTTTAAGTAGTTTGGCATTTAGTGAAGGGTACTCACTCAATGTCATGAGACATCAAATCTGTCTAAGAGTTTTTGCATTGAGTGATGCTTACTCAATCAACGCCTATGCTATTGTTGCTTTATTTTTGGCCAAGTCCACAACTGATGACAACTTGACTCCATGACACCACCACAACACCCCTAACCCCTTGGGTGGTCCATAGGGTCACTAAGGACCCATTGGGGGAAATCAAAGTGGTCAAGTTGACCTTAGTCCACCCTAACCCTAAATGGGTCAAACTTACCTATACAGGGCCAATAGACCTTCCCTTAGCTAAATGGACCCCACCAATATCTTCCTAACCCTAAAGGGAGGTCAATTGATCACCAAAGACCCATTAGGGTCAACCCAAATGGTCAATTTGACCCAAGTCAACCCTAGCCCTAAAAAGGTCAAAGTGCCCTAACTAAGGGTCTAGTGACTTCCAAGGTGCCCAAACAACCCTACCCAAGTCTTCGTAGACCTTAGTGGAGGCCAATGGGTCACCAAGTACCCATTGGGGTCAACCCAAAAGGTCAATTTGACCAAGGTCAACTCTATCATATTATTAAGTCAAACTAGCTCAAAACTCAAGCTCAAGCCCAATCCCCCTTAGGCTAACCTTATTTCCATGAATAATATGGGTTAGTGGGGTGCCTTTAGGCTTAAAAAATCACCAATTTGGCCATGGTGAATAAGAGAGAGAAAGCTCCATTTTCTATTTAATGGAGGAGAGAGAGAACGAGAGAGAAGGCCATTCATTGCTTGGAAGGCCAAGAGACCCTCTCTTCTTGCTGGAATCATCTCCCCTGGTCAGTTAGGAGAAGGACAAATATTTTCCCAACCATGGCAGTGACTAGGGGAGGAGAATTTTCATGGCCGAAATAAGCTTTCATTGGCTATTAATGTCTATTGATGCCTTGGACTTTCCCCTCCCCAACTGTGACTTTAATCACCATCAGTGGACTGTGAGGAGTCTTTTTCCCACCACTTACCTGAAGATATCAAGCCACTCTGTAGTGAAGTTGTATAGCACCCGATGGTGACACCACCGACCATGGAAACCCAGCGATCGGCCCGACTCTAGCCCTCCGCTAAGGTACTGTCCCTCTCCTCTCTTCTAGTGGGTAGATCTACACAAGACGACTACCAGAAATTAGGTCAATTGGCCAAAGATCGGCATGTACGAAAGCTTGGTTTTTCAAGTTTTTTCTTCCATGAACAAAACACTGTTCCGGCCACCTTCGGCCGGCCAACCACCGCGAATCGCCAGCCACCACCTCAACAAAGGTGGTGGTGGTGGTGGCTATCCGAGAAGAGGCGCGGGTGGCCGGGAAATTGCCAGCCAAAATGGCCTAGGATGGGCTAATCGTGGCCGTTGGTGCGTTGGGGAAGGCAAACCGATCCTGTCGATCTCGCATTAAGATTTGTGCGACATATTAATATTATCCTATTTATAAAATTTTGTTACAGTTTGTTGTTTTGTTTGAATTATTAAAAATACCTAGGATAATATTCAAGACAGGTATTTTAAAGGAATTCGTACCCCTTGATTTCTACTTTAATTTGAAATTATTTTCAACCAATTTGTGTCAGTGGTCTGACCATATCACCCCAAATGATGCAACCTATACATAGGGCTAGTTAGAGATTAAATTGAGTGCCCCATCAAGCCAGTCATCTAAATGACCTATGATTTTGGATGGGGATAACTCCTATCTATTCCTATAACATATTCACAAATGAGAATTTTTGGGAAACATTTTTCGAAAGTTTTTGTAGAAATTTAATAATTCATGTATGAATTATTTAAGGGGTCTAAAGACCTTTAAACCCACAAAAATTTTGGTGGCTGTCTCTTACGGTTATATTATGACTCTGATAAAAATCTCAGCCCAATATGGTTTGATTTGAATAGGTTTTGGTGAGACTAAAGTGTGGACCTTTAAGGGTTAATTAGGTAGAGATTGAGCTTGTTGCATGGAGGGACCAATTCTCACCCAAAAGGGTTGGGACTTTGTTAAGAGCCCCAAGGTTAGTTTAAACACCCCCTCATGGAGTTTGAGATGGATTGGGGTGGATTTTCCCTAGGAACCTAGTTCAAACCATAAGGTTGAACTATGGGGGTTGTTGAACGACATTGTGAGATATATCCATGTATGGACTTAAGATTTTGTCCATGTAATCCTAGGATGGTAAATAGCCCTTGGTACGGATTTGGTATCATTTAGACTTAAACACACAACTCAAATCAATTAGGGATTGTTTTGGCCTATACTTTTTATGGAAATATTAAAGAGTCATATGATCTTGGATCCTTATGAAATTTTGGTCGATGATTTTTATATCTTTATGAGTCTTTGAAATTTATTGTAGGGTGTTTGGAAGACAGTAGCTCATACTTGTAGTTATATCCTTTTTGTTGCCCCTAATGATGTTTTTGATAAATTCATAGTTAAACTAACTTAGAATTGTATGTAACTCTTTCAGTAATGTTTTATGAAAATTTTTAAGCTCTGGTAATTTTTGTGTAATATTTAGATTATTATTAGTTGTACTTCCTTCTTTAACTTTAATTACTGCAAATATCTTGAATTAATTAAATAGGGGCTAATATATTTATGAAAGATGTGTAACTTGGTACTCTCTGATATTTTGACATTATATAGTGATCCTAAATTTTGGAAGGCCATAACTTAAGGAAATCCAGTACTTCATGTTCAAAACCATCTATGGTCTAATTTTGGGGAAAATTTAAGAAATGTTAAATTAATTAGGTAAATTACAAGTTGCTGAATTTAATCTGAATAAGTCATGATAGAGCCCCAGTAAAAATTCTATGACATTTGGAAGAATATTTGAAGGAGTCATAGGAAATCAGCAGATTTGTGATAATATGTGGAATGGTCATAGGATGTTGGTTGTAATGGTTTGCTGATTTGGTAAGATGAAAATGTGAGCTTCATTTTGAGTATCATGGGGAGAAGTGATGGGTTTACTACTGTAAGTGGTGCTCGTGATCGGTGATGAATCGTCTTTCCTGTGGAGAGAGAAAGAGTCAAATTACACTAGGGTTAGATCTAGTATAATATCAAAAAGGGACCTGGAATTGGGTAATAACCAATAATAGTAAGTGCCTTGCAAAACTGAACGATATGCTTCAGCTACCATTATAGTTCCTAGTGCCCTGTGAGAGCCCTTCACCGAAAATACCTTGGGCAATCCTAGGCTAACCTAAACCGTAAGAATAATTAATGTTTAAGAGCAACTAGTATAACGAGTGATTCACTTTCACACGCCCTGGTAACTCGGGAGGTTAGTTTGTTGGGATTACCCGAGCGATAGGCTCGGTGGTTGTGGAAGTGGGCAGGTTGGCCCGACGAGCCGAGGGCTGGGAAGTTAGTTACAACGGACAGGTTAGTCCGAGGAGCCGATTGCTCGGGAATTCCTGGATACATAAGAAAAAGGTGGTGGGTCTGCGGCAAAGAACGGTCATTCATAACGACGTCGATACGCTGACTCGGTTGGTGTGGTTGACACTTAGCCAATGAAAGAGTGGTGGATATGGCCAGCATTAGTACATGGTGACTCTGGGTGTGTCCTTCTAGAGGCGTACGTAAGGGATAGGCCTGGTAGTGTGGATACCCGCCTAGGAGTGGGGGGCCCAACCCACAGTCTCTGTTTGCAACTACGGAGGTTTCTTGGAGTGAAGCTAGCTGCCCAAATGGGGAGAACTAATGGTTTGTGCTTATAGAGTCGTGTGTGTGTGTTGAACTTACATGAACATATATTTAAACCCACATAACATAGCATACCATGACAACATCATTCAACCCCTACCCCTAATATATAAATCTCTATGACACTTTATATATGTTAGGCCTTGCCAAACGATCCCATGGTTTATAAGCTTTTATGGGCATGCTTATAAGTTATGGTTAATTTTCTTAAGGATATTAATTACTTCCCTTGTGATGTGCTTTACCTTCAGCATTCTCTGCTTATTACTATAGAACTGCTAGTTGTACTTTCCTTCTTTAGTTCTATCAACATTATTATACAACTGCTAGAATAGGTCCACCTTCATCTGTTTGACCACTCTCCACCATCATAGCTTTCCTATCATTCCTCCTGCTCGGTGCCTTGGAGCCATTGGGGGAGGGGTGCGGGAAATCAGGCTTAGTATTTTTTTACTAGCGGTAGGTGGACCAAACATTTCAGGGGCTCCAGCTGGGGGACAGGGAGCAACAACAGGAGATACAGCACCAACAGAGCAAGGTGCACATGGAGATGGGCCAGTCTAGCACAGGAGCACCGACTACTGGCTTCATGAGTGATTAGTTTACTTAGCTTCAACGAGAGTTTATAGTTAGGATTTGATGTACTAGGCTTAAGCTCATTTATATTTCTATGTACTGTTCTATTTCAGTACTATTTTCATGTGGACATTGATGTGATTTGCTTCATATAATTTGTGTGTGACATGTGGACTTGGATATATTTGACATATCTATTTTCTTCTCTTTCTTTTGTGATCATTAAGTCCGGCAGGATCGGTGTTTTGTAGTGGCGACCTTCCCGTGTGTCGGTGCCACCGCAAAATGGAGATTTTGGGCATAAGACCTGGTTAAAAAAAAGGATTTCACAAACTGGTATCAGGGGGAACTTCGATCCAAGGGAATAAGTAAACAAAAAACCTAGGCCACTCCGCGCAAGCTTAGTTTGCAGACAAACTAGCAGCGGAATAAATGGTTTGCCCATAAGGGAAATCACATGTAAAAGTCCACTTTTTCATTAGTTCCACTTGTACATCAACTAACAATTGGAATTTTTACTTTATAGCTGATACATAAAATCACAACGGTGGATGAGAGGGGTTAAAGAGAAAAGAAGGTCGGTGTGGTGGAAGTTGATAATATTTTTCGATTCTATATACAATAAAGGCAAGTGTACCTTATCATTTATAGTATAGGATATTGAAGATTAATATCAAGGTCGTATTTCCCTGGGGCGTAATTATTACTTTTACTTCGAGGAGATTGCTATTATTTTATCAAATGATTTTTAAGATTAATTTACTTAACGAAAAACAGGAACTAAATTACTAAGCTAAAAAGAAAACTAAATTACTTGGAGTATAAAAAGGGTTAGAGCTAAAGATAAAAAAGGAGTACTCAATCTTAAATCACTTTGAAATAAGAAAATAAAAATGAAATAACAAACTAATTCTAAATAAAGTAAAATACCTTGAATGTGGAGGTTCCCGAAGTTTGGACACGCTTCTCTCGAAGTCGTGCCCAACTGAGTTTAGGAAGATCCGACCTAACTCTCGTCCATATTCGAATACCTAAAGTTCGCCTTAAGTGGTGAACCCTGCTATTGGATTTCACTACAATCCGGGAGATTTAACGTCTGACTCTCTCGAGGGGTGCTTGCTACTCTCTTTACTCTTGGGTGATCGATTCAAACTACGAGCCTCTCGGATAACTAAGAATGAAAACCCAAATGGAAACTATATACTGGCAATATAGTCCCACTAAATAAAAACTAAGAGTAAATAAAAGGTAATCACTTTTAGAAGAAAAAGAAAGCTAAAACATTATAACTTGATCAACTCATTCTCAGATCATCGCGATTGAGTACCAATGAGGATTAGTTATTCATGGTAATAGGGAAAGAGATAGGTAGATAATAAAGGTGCATGAAAACTAAAGAGAGGGAAATAAAAAAAACAGAACACTAAATAGAATTTCATTAAAAGCATAAAGGGATTACAACTAGGAATGGAGATTACAAGTGCGTGAAAATAGAGCTAATCACTACTACAACAGTAATAAAAGGAGATTACAAGTAATGAAAGTACATTGCCAGAAAAATAAAACTCGAAATGGAGGGAGAGAGAGAGAGAGAAAAAACATAAGAAAAACACAAAATAAACCTAAGAATGAAATTAGTAGCACGTCCCCTCTCCACAACACTTCTTGCTTGACACAAGGGGGAGGCCTGAATTTACAGACTTTTTTTCGGGTTGGTCACAGCCCCTATCATGCCCATGGAGGGCGTGTTAGGGGGGCGTGTCAGGTACGTTGTTGACCTCGAGAGCTGAATTATGATGGAAATGATGATTTCTACTAAACGTCGGTGGACACGCCCATAGACACGCCCAGGGATAGGCGGTGTGTACGGCACGTCACGTCTTAATCAATGGTCGGAAATTCATCAATCGTCAAAAAAGGTGGAACATGCTCGTATAGGGCGGCATATAAGTACTATTGATGTGCATCAACGAAAAATCTTTAATTACAGCAACAAGCTTCGGGATGAGGGTGACACGTCCAATGACATGCCCAGGGAGGGCATGTCAGGAGGGCGTGTCAGGTTTTTTTCTTAGGATTTGGGTTCTGGCAACAAGCTTCCACGGGATCAGCTTACACGCCCGGTGACACACCCAGGGAGGGCGTGTCTGGGGGCGTGTCAGGTTATTTGGGCCGAAAGCTGTGAAAACCTGCAAAAAGAAGAGAAAACATTAGTGGCAATAATATATACAAAATGAGGTCAATATAAATGCCTACAATACATGATTCACATATTAAAAACCTGAAAATACCCTAATAGTTTAGACTACAAAACGTACTATCAGTAGCCTGCGACGAACCCTACTCCACAGTAGGGTACACCTCAGGCACAGAATGTGGGTCCACCCCCATTGCTCTGTAGCGTCCCGGGTTTAGGCCCAATAGGCTGCCCCACGGCATCGCCCGGTCCACCGCATAGCCCAAGGCACCACGGGTGGTACAGACGGAATCTACAAGGCCTACAGGTCGTACACCTCAAACAATCTCGCTAGGAGGACTTTTTTGAAATGACCCGGGTTTATACCCGACCCGCTATGAGCACGGCACCGCCCCACTGCGTCGCCCGACCCACCACGGAGACCAAGAGAAGGCCCACCCGGTGGTATAGTCGGAATATACAAGGCCTACAGGATGTATGTTGCATGCTAGGATTCAAAGAAAATAAACGCAACCGAACTAGCAATCTAATGAGGCAAGTATACCTATCGAATTGTAGCGAGGGGACACAAGTGTCGTATTGAAATCCGGGAACTATTGAGTATGCTTACTCACACGAAAACTATTATCTTATCGACGGAAAAATTAGGGTTTTAGAGAATCTAATTGCAAGGAAGGAAGTAAAGCTAAAGCTAGAAAGAGAGCTATTACAGTTAATTAAAGAGCATAAGAAAATTGATTACTACAAAAGGTTGAAAATATGAAATGGAAATGCACTCGATAAAGAATCACCTCGGCTAAAGACGATTAAGAAAATGCGATAAAAATCTAAACTTAATAGGATAAAGGTCCTTGACCGTGGAGGTTCCTAAAGCTTGAACACGCTTCTCTCGAAGTCGTGCCCAATTGAGTTTAGGAAGGTCCGACCGACTCTCGTCTAAATCGGAGGCCTAAAACTCGCTTTACGCGGTGAACCCCACTATTGGATTTTACTCCAATCCGAGAGATTTAGACGTCTGCCTCTCTCGAGGGGTGCGTACAACTCCCTTTACTCCTGAATGTTCACTTCATTCTATCGGCCTCACAGCTAGCCCAGAATGAAAGCAAAGGTGGAGGGTATATATCGATAATATTCCTTCAACTCATGATTAATCAAGAGTAATTCAAGGCCCGAACCTAAAAAGAAAAGATTAATTAAAACATCATAACTTAATCGCTCTAACCTCGGATCATCAAGATCGAGTACAAGGAGGATTAGTTAATCATAATGGAGTGGAGGAGGGGGGATGAGTAGTAAAGCATATAAAAGGAACACTAGTAAAGGAAGAGCACTTATATTAATTAAAAGGAGCAAGTTACAATAATGAAATTTAAATTACAAGTGCATGAATTAAAGTCCTATTCTAGCCCTATATTAAGCAATAAGAAAAAGCAAGATTTCAACAAAAGCTAAGGCAAACGCAAAACTAAACTATGGTTAAACAAAAATTAGAAAGAGAGAGAGAGAGAAAAAAGCATAAAAAAGATCAAGAAACAAAGGGGCAGCACCTCCCCCACTCAACAAAAGCTTGCTGAAATGGAAGGGGGGGTCTGAATTTATAAGAAAAATTCTCGGGTTGGTCACGCCCTACGACACGCCCTAGGGGGGCGTGTCAGGGGGCGTGACATGTATGAGGTTGACCTCGGGCTCTGGATTCTAGCGGGAGGGATGATTGCTTTTGTACGTCGGTTGACACGCCCTAGGTCACGCCCGTGTAGGTGGGGTGTAACACGTACGTCGCGTCGAATTCATTGGTCGGAAATCCGTCAATCGTCGGAAAAGTTGATGTCATGCCCCAGGTCACACCCGTGATGTGGGGCGTGACAGTACTATTGCGTGCTGTGGAGGAACCTGCATTCAATGCGGCGGCAGGCTTTGCGGCAGAGGGCGACATGCCCTTGGTCACGCCTGGAGACACGCCCGGGGAGGGCGTGTTAGGGGGGCATGACAGCCGTTATGTTCGTTTTTCTGTCCCTTCCAGCAGGAATCCTCGGGATCGGGTGATACGCCGTACGTCACGCCCAGGGAGGGTGTGACAGGGGGGCGTGTCATGTCATTTTTGACCAATTTTCTAGAAACCTTCAAAAAGACAAGAAAAAGTCAGTAGTAATAATATTTACATAAAAATGATAAAAAATAAACTTCTAATAGACATGATTTGTACAATATAAAATAGAAAATACGATAATAGTTTAGGCTACAAAACGTATTATCAATGTACACCCCAACCAAATATCCGTGAAAGATTCTCACCACGGAATGTTGTTGATGGGGATCGAACCCAAGACCTTGATAAGACTCTCTTCCAACATAACTCATCACCAATTAAGCTATATTAGAGGAGAGTCTTATCAAGGTCATGGGTTCGATCCCCAGCAACAACCTTCCGTGGTGAGAAACAGTCACAGAGATTTTGTTGGGTTGTATGGCCTGCAGCCCTTGTAGATTCCGGCAGTACCACCCGGTGGGCCTTGCCTTGGTCGTCGTGGTGGGTCGGGCGATGTCATGGGAGGTGCTGTACTCCTAGAGGGTCGGGCCTAAACCAGGGTCGTTACATGCTCCGACTCCATTCCACCAGACGGACATGGGGCAGACACTGAGGGCTATTCTGGAGGCCTTCAGGATTCAGCAGGCTCAGGCTCCACAGCAAAATCACGGGGCTAACTGGCTGAGTGCCTTTGGGGGATTTCTACTCCATCTTACCTCGGGACGGAGTTAGCAGTCCATACAGATGAGTGGTTGGACATCATCTACGAGATGTTGGATGGAATTTTATGCTCGACAAAGAAGGCAGTATCTTTGTCAGTCTCCTGCTTAGAGTCGCATGCGAAGAGATGGTGGAGGTCACTGCTAGACATCACCTTTGTTGGAGTGGATTGTGCAGACATCTCTTGGGAGGAGTTCAGAGTGGCTCTATTGGAGCATCACACAAATTTGTCTCAGAGGAGTTCGTTAGAGACCTAGACCATATCGAGAACTTTGAGGGATTCGATTGGAGGGTGCGCCTCCCCAACGGGATGGATATCTAGTCTACGACCAAGTGCATTCTGAGAGTGACCATTGATGGTGTAATCTTCGAGGCCCTGACAATGATCCTAAGGATGCCGGATTTCGACCTCGTCCTAGGGATTGCATGGCTCACCTCGAACCATATGCACATTGGTTGCCCAGCAAGAAGGGTTGTGCTGAGACATGGCGACACCTACATGACCTTCGAAGGTATTACCTCAGCTTCTCATCTTCTAATTTCCTCTGTTCAGGGAGTCAAGGCCCATATGTAAGGATACGAGGTCTACCTTGTGTTATTCGAGATAACCGAGGCCCAAGACCCTGTAACTAGCATTCCAGTGGTGCGGGACTTTGCATATGTATTTCCAGAGAAGTTGTCAGAGGTTGCACCGCATCGGGAGAATGATTTTCAGATACAACTCATGTCGCGGGCAAAGCCGGCATCCAGAGCTCCTTACCATATGGCCCCAAAGGAGTTGGTGAAGTTTCGAAGCTAGCTATAGGAGCTTGTTGAAGCTAGATTTTTTCGGCAAAGCTCTTTACCATGTGGTGATCTGGTGCAGTTCGCCTCGAAGAAGGATGGGAAACTCCGACTGTGTATCGATTACAGGGCACTAAATAGACTTACAGTCCGAACACGTATCCTCTACCAAGGATTGACGAGTTGTTTGATAAGTTGGAGGGAGCTCACGGGTTTTAAAAGCTGGATCTGGGGTCAGGATACTACCAACTATAGATTCAGGTGGAAAACATCCAGAAGACCACTTTCAGCTGTAGATATGGGTTATATGAGTTTAGGGTGATGCCCTTCGAGCTCACAAAGGCACCATTCACGTTCATGAGTCTGATGAAATGGGTGTTTGAGGCTTACCTGGATGTCTTTGTCATCGTGTTTATTGACGACATCCTCGTCTATTCGAGGATGGAGGAGGAGCATGCACGTCACTTGGCATTAACCCTGGAAAAGATCTGAGAGCACAAGCTGTATGCTAAATTTAGCAATTGCTAGTTTTATCTGAAGGTGGTGGCCTTCTTAGGCCATATTATCAGTGGGGCAAGATTGGCAGTGGATCCAGCGAAGGTTTAGGAAGTACGGTATTTGCCACCGCTGAAGACAGCCACTAATGTGAGGAGTTTCCTAGGACTTTCCGGTTACTTATGGAAGTTCAAAGAGGGATTCTCTCGGATTGCTCTCCTGCTCACATATCTGACGAAGAAGGAGACTCAATTTGTTTGGATGTCACTGTGCGAGGCTGCCTTCCTGGAGCTAAAGGGTCGGCTCACCTCGGCCCCTATCGTTGCCCTTCCATATGGGAAGGAAGGATTTCAGGTCTATACAGACGCTTCATATCAGGGGATGGGTGTCATTCCAATGTAGAATGGGCACGTGATAGCTTATTCCTCTAGACAGCTGAAGAAACATGAGCAAAACTATCGGTTGCACGACTTGGAGAAGGGAGCGGTTATCTTTGCATCGAAGATCTAGCTGCACTATTTTTACGGAGTCCATTGTGATATTTTCTCGAATAACAAAAAATTGAAGTACGTGGACACACAGAAGAAGCTGAACATAAGATAGAGATTCTTGGTAGAGTTCTTGTCAGACTACCAGTATACTATGGACTATCATACCGGGAAGGCCAATGTGGTGGTAAATGCTCTGAGCCGGAGAGTCAATTCACTAGGAGCAGGATCTTACCTAATGGCTATGGAGTTGGTGCAGATGTTGGAGGAGACGCAGATATTTCTGGTATCTGAGGATTATCCAGAGTAATATGAGGAGTACCTGGCATCGATGAATACCACCGACGACATTTGGGATTGCATCAGGGATCGGCAGAGGCTGGATGCGAGGACAGAGCCGATATTCAGGGACTTGGAGGAAGGTATGACAGGGGATTACGATCTGAGAGACGAGCTGCTATGCTTTAGAGGCAAGATTTATATACCTGCAGGAGGCCGAATTCGGGAGAATATCCTGATAGAGGCACAATGCAACAGATATTCAGTGCACCCGGGGATCACAAAGATGGCAGCGGATCTGAAGTGGAAGATGTTTTAGTTGGGTATGAAGAAGGATATTACATACATCGTGATGCATTGCAAGGCTTGCCATCTCTTAAAGGTGGAGTGCAAGAGTTCGGGCGGATTGTTACAGCCACTTCTAGTGCTAGAGTGGAAGTTTGAGGACATAGCCAAGGATTTTATACATGGGCTACCTTGATCACATACGGGGAATGATTTGATTTGGGTGATTGTCGATAGGTTGACTAAGGTGGCCAGGTTTATTCCAGTTAGGAAGGACACTCCAGTCAATGTTCTAGTGCAGAGATTCGTCGAGCATTTCGTCCGTTACCGTTGAGTGCCCAGGATGATTGTGTCAGAGTCGGATGGATGGTTTACATCCAAGGAATGGAGGTCATTTCAGGCTTATCTGGGTTCTCGATTGACGATCAGCATAACCTTCCACTCTCAGACAGATGGGCAGACGGAGCACACCAACCAGAAACTGGAGGATCTTCTGCGCCTATGCATTTTGGATCGCGGTGATCCTTAGGAGAGACTGTTGTCGCTAATCAAATTCTCATACAAAAATAGCCATTAGTATAGCATAGACATTGCCCCTTACGAGGCATTATACAGAGAGAGGTGTAGGACCCAACTATCTTGGATCCAGGTTGAGGATCCAAAGGCTCTCGACTCAGAGTTCTTGGAGATACAGATGATCAGGTAAGATTGATCCGGTATAGGATGCTGGAATCCCAGAGCATGCAGGCCAAATACTACGATGCACAAAATCGTCAGATAGAGTTCTAGATGGGGGACCAAGTTTTCTTGAAGATACGACCGATGCATGGAGTCTCGCGGGTTCGCGGGCGGAAGAAGCTCTGTCTGAGATACATGGGGCCTTACAAGATCCTGGAGTGGTCGACCCCTTGGCTAACAAACTAGAGCTACCGCTAGAGTTAGCGAGATTCCACGACATCTTCCACAACTCTTCACTTCAGAGGGCTCTACTACGTCAAAAGAAATTGATTTCCACTACAGATGGCCTCGTGGCCTCAAATCGATCAGTCAGCATGGAGCCGATCAAGATCGATGATACAACGGTGCGGGTCTTGCGGCGCAAGAAGGTTCCGCTAGTCAAGGTCTTATGGAGGAACCATGGGAAGGAGGAGCACACTACCACAGTACCTGATGCAGCAGAGGTACCTAGACCTCTTCGAGTTAGGTATTCCTTTAATCCCTAGGGATGTTACATACTTTTACTTCAATAGGAACCCCGTAGACTTAACCTTAATTTCAGGGACGAAATTTTTTTATATATATTAGGATTTGTAACATCCATCAAACAACTAGACTCCTAGGAGTGGTTTTGTCTTGACTAGGTCATGAAAAAACCCTAAGAAGCTCCAAAGACAAAGTGAGCAAAGGCATAAGGTGAAAACCACCTTGGTCTGCCTATAGCACAACCTCACTACTAGACCTAGGAATTGACCTTAGAGCTTCAACTTGACTCCATGACCCCACCATAACACCCCTAACCCCTTGGATGGTCCATTGGGTCACTAAGGACCCATTGGGGGAATTCAAAGTGGTCAAGTTGACCTAAGTCCACCCTAACCCTAAATGGGTCAAAATGACCTATATAAGGATAATTGACCTTCCCTTAGATAAATGGACCCCACCTATACCTTCCTAACCATAAAGCGAGGTCAATAGGTCACAAAGGACCCATTAGGTTCAACCAAAAAGGTCAATTTAACCCAAGTCAACCCTAGCCAAAAAATGGTCAAATTTCCCTAACTAAGGGTCAAGTTACCTCCAAAGTGCCCAACCCTACCCAAATCTTCCTAAACCTTAGGGGAGGCCAATGGGTCACCAAGAACCCATTGCGATCAACCCAAAAGGTCAATTTCACCAAGGTCAATTCTACCCAAGTATTAAGTCAAACTAGCTCAAATGGGCTAACTAAAGCTCAAGCCCAATCCCCTGTAGGCTAACCTTATTTCTTTGAATAATATGGGTTAGTGGGGTTCCTTTAGGCTGAAATAATCACCAATTTTGGCTATGGTGACTAGGAGATAGAAAAGCTCCATTTTCTCTTTAATGTAGGAGAGAGAGAATGAGAGAGAAGGCCATTCATTGACTGGAAGGCCAAGAGCCCCTCTCTTCTTGCTGGAATCATCTCCCCTAGTCAGTTAGGAGAAGTCCAAGATCTTTCCCGACAATGATAGTGACTAGGGGAGGAGAATTGTCATGGCCGAAATGAGCATTCAATGGCCATTGATGCCTTGGCCTTTCCCCTCCCCAACTGACTTTAAAAACCAACAATGGACAGCGAGGAGTCTTTCCCACAACATATCTGAAGAAATCAAACCACTCTATAGTTCAGTTGCAGAGCACCCAACGGTGACACTACCGAACATGGCAACCTAGTAATCGGCCCGACTCTAGCCCTCCACTAAGGTCCTGTCCCTCTCCTCTTTTCTAGTGGGTAGATCTACACTTGACGAATGCTGGAATTGAGGCCAATTGGCCCAAGATCTGCATGTCCGAAAGCTTGGTTTTTCAAACTTTTTCTTCCATTTACAAAACACTGTTCCGGCCACCACCGGCCGGCCAACCACTGCGAATCGCCAGCCACCACCTCAACGAAGGTGGTGGCTGTAGTGGCCCACCTGGAGGAGGCGCGGGTGGTAGGGAAATTTCAAACCAAAATGGCCCAGGACGGGCTAATCCTGGCCATTGGCGCATTGGGGAAGACAAACTTATCCCATAGATCCCTCTTTAAGATTCGTGTGGCAGATTATTATTATCCAATTTATAATATAACTTATGTTACAAATTTTTGTGTTGTTTTGCTTGAATTTTTAAAATACCTAGGATAATATTCCGGACAGGTGTTCTGAATGAAAATCGTATCCCTTGATGTCTACTTAAATTTAAAATTGGTTTCAACCAATTTGGGTCAGTGTTCTGACCACAACATACAAAATGGTGCGCAACATATACATAGGGCTAGTCAGAGATTAAATTGAGTGCTCCCATCAAACCAGTCTCCAAATGACCTGCGATTTTGGATCGGGGTCACTCCTATCTATTCCTATAATAGATACAAATTTGGAAATTTTTGGGAAACATTTTCCTAACATTTTTGTAGAAAAATAATAATCAATGTATGAATTATTTAAGGGGTCTAAAGACCTCTAAGCTCACCAAATTTTATTGGGTGTCTCTTAGGGTTATATTACGACTCTGATAAAAATCTCAGCCCAATTGGGTTTGATTTGAATAGATATTGGTGAGATCAAAGTGTGTCCCTTTAAGGGCTAATTAGGGCAAGAGTGAGCTTGGGGCATGGAGGGGCCAATTCTCACCTAAAGGGGTTAGGACTTTGGCCAGAGCGCCAAGGTTAGTTTAAACACCCCCTCGTGGAGTTAGAGATGGATTGGGGTGGATTTTCCCTACGACTCTAGTTCAAATCCTAAGCTTGAACTATGGGGATTGGTGAAGGACATGGTGTGATATGTCCATATATGGACTTGGGGTTTAGTACATGTAATCCTAGGATGGTCAATAGCCCTAGGAAGGTATTTGGTGACATTTAGACTTAGACACACAACTTAAATCAATTAGGGATTGTTTAGGCCTATACTTTTATGGAAATATTGAAGGTTCATATGATCTTGGATCCTTATAAAATTTTGGTAGATGAGTTTTATATCAGTATTAGTCTCTGAAATTTAATGTTGGGTGTTTGGAAGACAGTAGCTCATACACGTAGTTATAACATTTTTGTTGCCCCTAATGATGATTTTGATAAATTTTTGGTTAAACTAACTAGGAATTATATGAAACTCGGTCAGTAATGTTTTATGATAATGTTTAAGCTCTGGTAATTTTTTGTAATTTTTGGATTATGGTTAGTGGTACTTCCTTCTTTAACTTTAATTACTGCAAATATCTTGAATTTATTAAATAGGGGCTAATATAATAATGAAAGTTTGTGTAACTTGGTACTCTTTGATATTTTGACATCATATAGTGATCATAAATTTTGGAAGGCCATAATTTAAGGAAATCAAGTACTTCATGTTCAAAACCATGCATGGTCTTATTTAAAAGAAAATTTAATAAATATTTAATTAATTAGAAAAATTACAAATTTCTAGATTTATTCTAAATATGAAATGATAGACCCCCAGTAAAAATTCTATGACATTTGGAAGAATATTTGAAGGGGTCACCTTTCATACCCATCATGTAGCATTGGTTGGTCTGCACATAGTAAATCAGCAGATTTGTGATAACTTGTGAAATGGTCATAGGAAGTTGGGTGTAATGGTATGTTGATTTGGTAAGATGAAAAAGTGAGCTTCAATAGGAGTCATCTTGGGGAGAAGTGATGGGTTGACTAGTGTAAGTGGTGCTCGGGATCAACGAAGAATCTTCTTTCCTGCGGAGAGAGAAAGAATCAAAATATACTGGGGTTAGATCCAGTATAATATTAAAAAGGGATTCGGAATATGGTAATAACCAATAATAGTAAGTGCCTTGCTAAAGAGAACGATGGGCTTCAGCTACCATCATAGTTCCTAGTGCCCTATGAGAGCTTTCACCGGGAATACCTTTGGCAGTCCTAGGCTAACCTAAACCATAAGAATAATTAATGTTTAAGAGCAACTAGTATAACTAGTGGTTGACTTGCACACACCACGATAACTCGGGATGTTAATTTGTTGGGATTACCCGATCGGTAGTGATGAAGACAGCAACTTTCTATATGTTAAAGATCTTGACGGCGACGGCGACGGTGACGGCGGCGGCGATGGCGTTAACCTACATGTTGAAGATGATGACGACGGCGATGGCGTTCACCTACATGTTGAATATGATGACGACATCGATGGCATTCACCGACATGTTGAAGATGATGACGATGACGGGGACGGCGATGGCGTTCTCCTACATGTTGAAGATAATGCGGTGACGGCAATGACAACTTCATACATGATGAGGAGCTACATGATGAAGACTTATGAAGGCTTTAAATATTATTTTAATTATTTGCATTTTAATTTTCATCATGTTGCTTATTAATTTTGGTATTATTTTTTTATTTTTATTTTGACTGTAAATAGCCACTACATGTTGCAAGCCTATATATAGGCATGGACTTTCATAGTTTTGATTATTGAATGAAATATTGAAAAAAAATCTCCTAACCCTAATCTTGAGAATCTTCTCCTCTTCTCCTTGGCTGCCCCCTTCCCTCCTCCCTCTTCTTGGTCGCCGACCACACTTCCTCCTCCCCTCCAACTTCAGTTTCATCTCTTCTCCTCCTCCCACCTCTAGTGCTATTCCTAGCATCCATCCCTTCTACTCATCCAAAACCGACCCCATTCACCCCTCCACAAGCTCGGCCACCAACTCCCTCCATAGCTGCCACCACCACTCCCCCTCTTTGCACCCCACGGCCAACCACCTCTTTCTCTACCACGAAACCGACCCACACCAACCCCCAAATAGCCCCCTTTCAAGATAGAAATCGGCCAAGGCAAGTTCTAATTTTGTGGAATTCCTCTCCGGCGTGAAGCAAAGGAAGCGGACTAGTTTCACTCCGGTCGGCGAAACTCCGGCGGAGTCGTGGAAGAACGATCCTTGAAAGTGAATCAGAATCATCTATTCCGGTTGGGTAACGAGTTCTTCTACCTCTTGTGTGATTCTCATTTTTAGATTTTCTTTTTGTGGAATACCTTTGTGTTATTTTGGAATTGTTTTTCGTTCGTGGTTTATCTTTCCGATATCATAAATTGTTCTTTCTAATTGTTTAATTTTTTGAGAGGTTTGGCGAGCCTCGCTTTCGTTTTGTTGGGGGAGATCTACCATTTCTGAACCGAACCTTTTGGTAGATCTCTTTTGGTACTACCATCGCTCGGTCGGACCCAATATTGGTCCTTTTAGCTTGAGAGAACGACGACCTATAGTCATTTGTTCAATCCTAAAACGCCGTGACTACCGTACGTTAGTAATAATTGATAACGTTGTTCGTGAGCGTGCTGCGTTTAATTATTTGTGTGAGCATAATAGTGGAAAAAAAGAGGCATACGTGTTATTCCCGTGTCCGTTATCGTGTAGAACACTGTGGCCTACATCAGGTAGGCTCGGTGGTTGTAGAAGAGGGCCAGTTGGCCCAGCGAGTCGAGGGCTTAGAAGGTAATTATAAGAAACAGGTTAGTCCGAGGAGCCGATGGCTCGGGAATTCCTAGATTCATGAGCAAAGGTTGTTGGGTCTTTAGTATTGGACGACCGTTCAAACCGACGTCGATACGCTGACTCGGTGGGTGTGGTTGACACTTAGCCAAAGAAAGACTGGTGGATATGGCCAGCATTTGTACGTTGTGACTCTGGGTGTGTCCTTCAAGAGGCATACGAAGGGCTATCCCTAGTACTATGGATACTCTTCTAGGAGTGGGGGGCAGGACCCACTGTCTCTGTTTGCCACTACGGAGGTTCATGGGAGTGAAGCTAGCTGCCCAAATTTGCAGAACTAAAGGTCTATGCGCAAAGATTCGTGTGTGTGTATGTTGTATTTGCATGAACATATCATTAAACCCACATAACAGAGCAAACCATGACAACATCATTCAACCCCTACCCATAACGTGTAAATCGTTATGGGACTTTTTATACGTTAGGCCTTGCGAAACGACCCGATGGTTTATAAGCTTGTGTGGGCATGCTTATAGGTTATGACTACTCTTCTTATGGATATTTATTACTTGCCTTGTAATGCGCTTTACCTTCAGCCTTCTCTGAATATTACTATAGAACTCCTAGTTGTACTTTCCTTCTTTAGCTCTATCAACATTTTATACAACTGCTAGAATAGGTCCACCTTCATCTGCTTGACCACTCTCCACTATCAAAGCTTTCCTATCATTCTTCCTGCTCGGTGCCTAGGATCCATTAAAGGAGGGGTGGAGAAATCAGGCTTAGACTTTTTGATTAACGGTCGGTGGACAAAACATTTCAGGGGATCCGGTTCGGGGACAGATATCAGTAGCAGGAGATACAGCACTAGCGGAGCACGATGCACATGGAGGTGGGCCAGTCTAGCACAGGAGCACCGGCTACTGTCTTCGTGAGTGATTAGTTTACTTAGATTTCGCGAGTGTTTATAGTGAGGATTTGATGTACTGGTCTTAAGCCCGTTTATATTTCTATGTATGTTCAATTTCGGTACTTCTATTTTCATGTGGACATTGATGTGATCTCCTTCATATAATTTGTGTATTACATCTGTACTTGTATATATCTGACATATCTATTTCCTTCTTTTTCTTTGGTGATCGTTAAGGAAGGCAGGATCGGCGTTTTGTAGTGGCGACCTTCCGAGTCTCGGTGTTACCGCAAAACGATGATTCTGGGCATAAGACCCGGTGGTTAAAAAGGGAAAATGGGGTCTTATACAGGTGATGATTTTTTTTTCGGTTTTGGGTGTGTCATGATATAAGACCACCTTTCTTTGGGCCCTTGTGAAGTTTTTGTTGTTGGTGTGTTTGGTAGGTTCCCACCACCGCAGATACTGGAATGGCCTGTGTTTTTGTTCGCCAAGTTATGGTCTAATTAATTCCTTATACTTACAGTTATTTATTTACATGTTCCATTAAACATAAATCTTTATAGCACTTGATGCAAATTTTGTATTTTTGAAATTTATAGGGTAATCATTCTTTTCAGTAGTTTTGCATAATTGCTGAGTTTGTCAGCTTCTTCCTCATGTTAGGGTTGAAAACCCATTTACATTTGGTTTATTGCTAACCTTTTTGACCAATTGTATTTTTACTCTTGCTGAGGTGTTCTTTTTTGAATTCCTCGGGTTCGGAGAAGTGTTGAGTTGCTAGGTTTTGGTGTTATCTTGTGACTGCAGTTGTTTCTTTTCCTCACCGACTATGAGGTAGTTTTTGTTAGTTTTCTTTTCATTCTGACATACATTTCTTTTAGTGGGTTCGTGTCAGGTTGTTGACGCCCACTGGATTTGTTTGTTTAATGTTAAGTACTTGCTAGCTGTTAAGACCTTTTTCTATATGATTGTGTGGATTTACTTGCTCTCTAGTAAGGCATTATGCAAGGTTGCATGTTAAATATTTTAAAAGTCTAAAAGTATTTCCTCTATTACTTCAGACATGTCATCTTTCAATCTAAAACTACTATATATGACGAACGTAAAAGTTTTTTTTTATACATATACTATATCTAGAGTCATGCATACCATGATTTGTCCTGTATGGAAGTTTTTGCCCATGTAGGATGTCAAATAATATAGACAACCTATTTTTCACAGTGTATAATTATATATTTACTTGTGGACTAGTTGATCCACTGAGACGAGGGATACGTCTATCCAATTAAACATAAACTGGATTTTCTTCACAATAACTCATTAATTTCATTTAAAGTGTAGAGTCGAAGTCTTTCCTGAGCATCTGCAGTTATCCCCTACACGACGTGGCATCACGGCACGTGTTTTACCTTACTCTTATATGTTATTTAATTACAAAGAAAATGCAGGTTGTGATATTTGTGGAGTTCGAACCCTTGGGGAAGGGGTTACCGTACACTTACATTAGCTAGCATGGTTTGCTGACCGAAGACAGAACATGAAACTGACCCAAGGCTCCAGCACGGAGGTCCACCCACACACTCAGAAGGTCTAAGAGCTTTTCCCCTCCATGGCCAAGTGCTGAGTTAATGACACCTCAAAAAGCGCTATGAGACAGGGGAGTAAGAGAATTTGAAAGCCTTCCTTCTAAGGTACTCCCTTGGGCCAAATGTGGTCTACCAACGACCAAACTCCGCTGTTCTGGAAGGCTATTTGAAGACCTAATCACATTTGGAAGATCAAATTTTTCTTAACCACATGATACCTGCACCTCACTCAAAGGGAGAAGTCGGGGCCAGCACGCCACTCAATGGCCGGGCACGACCATGCTCTCGCGACTCGCTCGTCTTTTTAGGCGAGCACGAGCCAAGCTCCTTTGACTCGCCTTTCCCTCCCGTGGAAGCGGACCAATGATCTTCAGTCGGATGGTCACTAAGGCGAGCGCGAGTCGGGCGGGTCAAGTCGGCTTGTGCATCCCACATGCCTGCTTGGCGGACCTAGAGGAGCTGTCAAAGCCAATGAAACTGAGTAGAAATCTGGATATGTTCAGAAAGCATAGATAGGTCGAGCTTCACTCAACGCCTTGGAAGATGGCGTCGACTGGGAGAGCTTAACTCAATGCCCTGAAAGATGGCATTTACTGGGAGAGCTTCACTCAACACCCTAGAAGATGGCGTTGACTGGGCAAGCTTCACTCAACTCCCTGGAAGATGGCTTTGGCTAAGCGAGCTTCACTATATTACTTGGAAGATGGGGTCCATTGGGCGAGCTTCACATAATGCCTTGGAAGATGGAATTGACTGGGCGAGCTTCACTTAATGCCTTCGAAGATGGCATCGACTGGGCGAGCTTCACTTAATGCTCTAAAAGATGGCGTCTACTGGGCGATCTTCATTCAATGCCCTGGAAGATGGCATCGACTGGGAGAGCTTCAATCAATGCCTTGGAAGATGATGACACAAAATTTGCCTTGGCCCGCTCGCCCGCCTGTCTCGCCTGCTTGGCTGTCGCACTCGGCGAACACTGTATTGTACACAATCCCTCTCTTTTTGAGCTTGGCAAAGCTCAGAAAGAATCATCCAACCCCATATGTTTAGTGAGTGATTGTTGAGTTGGAGGGAATATTTTTGTAGGTCCCACCAATGTTCTATAAATACACCACCAAGCTCAAGGGAAAAAATGTTGGATCTAGTGGAAAACCTTAGAGGGGGGAGGGGGTGAATAAGGTTCGATCCGTTAAAAGAAATTTAAAAAATTTCGTCCCAGGAAATCAAATTTTGGAAGATACCACAGAGCGTTAGGTAGCTAACGCATGATGGTAAGTCTATGAACTTGATTTCTTGTGTGAATTTGCTCGTACACCACACAGTAGAAATTAACCTAACGTTCACAACAAAATCGTAGAAGCAATAATACAGTAAATATATTTCATTGCAAGAATTAACATTAGATGGTTTTAAAAATACAAAATTGTGATCCCTATAACGCCGGGGATCGAAGGCGGTGAAAATGAAAACTCTTTTATTTTCTATACCGACCAGCTCCACGGACCGGTTGGATCTCTCCTTTTCCCTCCAAAAAAAGTCTTCAAGCCAGCTCTTCACCTCCTCACAACGGAGGGTCTTAGAACCCTGCTAGACCCTCCAATTTAGACGTCCCTATCCCCAGGACGATTTACAGCGGAATACAACCCAGATTCCGAGGACCCTTACCGGCGGATTTCCCTCTCCACACAGTTTAACGACAAATGAAAAATAAAAAGATTAAAAGTGTAAATAATATAAAGGATGAAGTTCTCCCTCTTGACGTCTTCTCCGTTCAGCGATCTACGGCCGGTGCTTTAGATCTTCGTCTGCTCGCAACCGGTCGGTTCTTCGTAGTCGATATAGATCTTGGATCACTGGGGTTCTTCATTAACTAATAGGAGGGAGACATCTTTCGTCTTCTACGACGGAGTCTTTTTGAACGGTGCACAAGAAGGTGGCCGATCCCTAGAATTCACATACTCCTGTCGTTCTTCAGTCCTTCAGTCAGAATCCTTCAAAAGGCACCGAAACCAAGGCGACCTTTTATACTTCTTCATGAAAATAGGCTACCGTCGGCGGTAAGACTAGTGCTCAGCGGTAGATTTGAGCGCTTGTTATTCCAGTTGTCCTCTAATCATGGAAAGAAATATTCAAAATGAATGTTTGATGCAACGATTCGAGATCAGCGTGTCGATATTCACCGATCGGCAAGCGCGGCGTGGTAGGGCTAGCCCCGATTTCTTCTAGAGCGCTAAGTCCAAATAATTCATTTCGGTAGCGCCTATTGTATTACTAGCGTCAGGCGGTAGGCCAGCGACTCAACGAATCTGGCTCGACGTTTATCGAAGTTCTAGCGCGACATTGTAAGACTAACGCCGATTTATTACCGAGCGCTAAGTCCAAATAATTCATTGTGGTAGCGCCTGCGGTAAAACTAGTGCTAGGCGGTAGGCCAGTGCCTCGATGAATTTGGCTCGACGTTCATCGAAGGTCTAGCGCTTGGCGTTAAGTGATAGAGCTTGGTCGTAGCATCCAAAGGAGCCTTTTTCCTTTAATTGCATCTATAAACCTGCATACTCTATCAACACACGACATGATTAAATACAACCTGGGAGGTTATATTCTCAAACACAGGGAATATGAAACATCTGTTCCAACAAACTCCCCTTTTGATAGTATCAAATCCCGTTCATGATAAGTAATACATGAGATAAAGTGCATATGGAAAATAAGAGTGATAAGTGAACAATCAGGTTGCAGGTTCTTTATGGCTCCCCTACACGCACGCTCCCTCTATCTATACGTTCGACTTGCTCCCCCTATCTATGTGCACACATTATTAACATGATCCCCCTTCTTGTGACCTCTCCAAACCCGTGACTCATACTTATGAAATACTCATGAACACGATAACACAACTTATTCTCCCCCTTTGATAATATAAAAAGGGCGGGCAAGGCCTACTAGACATGCAGGATGAAAAAAGGAGATATGATGAAGGTTTAGACAGAATTCAAATAGTGCACACACAAGGTAAATCAAACATTAAGAGACATAGGGATGACCCCCCCCCCCCCCAAAAAAAAAAAATCAGAGACTATAAAGTACATGGGTCATACAGAAGAGCGGAAATGCATGAGCATAGATAAATCACTTTTCAGAGTTTATGTGAATTGGACAGCACAGACTGAACTAAACACAGAACGAGTAGAAATACAATGCTATGACAGTTATACATTTAATCAAATTGACAACATTGTAAAAATGTCATGAGTTTAAATCGTGTGCTTGTACGTATTCTTCTAAAAACAGATAGTGGAGTTTCAGTCCAATTCCTATGAGTGGAAGCGTTAGATAAAGCAATGACATATGTACGTGTAGCATCGAAAGAGAAAAAAATCAGTAGAAATATCTTATTTTACATGTTTATCTTCACTCCTGAGATTGCTAATTCAAGATAAATAGAGTGAATAATCACCACACAAGACAATCTATGCCATACAAAGATTTGAATTAGGGTCACTAAGCTTATGTTTGGGTCTATGCACAAGATCGAAATGAATCTTTCAACCAAGGTGCTCATCCTCACAATGCTCATAACGACTTATCAGGAGGAATGAGTAGTGCTTGGGTGTCCTTAATAAAACATTTGATAGCTTGCAAAATTTCCCTTTTTAGTTTGCTTTGAGCTATCACTTTTATATATTTTGGAGTTCAAGGAGCCCCAAGTCATTAAAAATCTATCCACCAAGATAGATACACTTTAACTTCTATACATAGGACCTTAGCACTAAAGAGTTGGCCCAAAGTTTTTAATCATTATACAGGAGCATATAGATTGTGACATTGATTATTCAAAGTATCTCTAACGTGTAGAAATAAAATGTCACGAGTTATAACATGTAAGCCTAATATTTGTACATGAGTGCTCCATCTATGGATGAGTGCATAATGTAAAGTCATTTCCCTATCTAAATCCTCACACATACCTAGAGGCATAGTAAACATACACTAACATGTTTTGTCGCACCTAATAGCTAAGCACTTAGAGATTTAGCCCACTATGACCGGAGGACAATGTTTTAAAAAAAAAAATTAAGACACTGAACTCAAACATTGTACGTACTCATTATGGTCTAGGTTGCAGTCATGTGAGCTTATAGCATTATAGTTTTACATCAGAAGTAGTTTTTTTGTAGTTTTGTTATTATTATCTATTGTTTTTTTTTGTAAAACGAAAGTGAAAACACAAGAGACAGAGAAAGCAATTGTATGTTTTTTTTGTTCAAAAGAAACTCAAACGCACAACTCAAAACATAATGTAAACACCCAAAAAAAATAAAAAATAAAAATGCAAATACAACGAACAGAATAGTAAAGAAAAAAATCTAGGGTGAGAGATCCAGAACTCCTAGCTCAAGTTGAAGTAGAGAAAATCGTGCATCTGGAAGTGGTTTAGTGAAGATGTCCGCTAGTTGGTCATCGATGCCAATGAAGCTTACACTCACGTTCTCCTTTTTGATATGATCACGAATGAAGTGGTGACGCACATCAATATTTTTTGATCTAGAATGATGCACTGGATTGTATGTCAATTCTATGACACTCTTGTTGTCGCACCTAAGTGTAATGTTCCTACACTTGATGCCAAAGTTTTCTAACATTTGAGACATCCATAGTTCTTGAGTGCAACATCTTCCTAAGGCAACATACTCGGACTTAGCATTTGAGAGAGAAACTGAGTTCTTTTTATGGCTTGACCAAGAGGCTAATGCCAGTCCTAGGAAATGGCATGCCCTGCTTGTGCTCTTGCGATCAAGTGAACATCCAGTATATTCTGAGTCTGAATACCTGTGAAGTGTGAGATCGGTGGTATGTGGGTACCAGAGTCCAAGGTTCTGTGTGCCTATAAGGTACCTAAAAATATGCTTCACTGCTTTCAAGTGACGCTTTCGGGTCGGCTTGGTACCTAGCAAACATTCCTACCATAAACATGATATCTGGCCTAGAGGCACTCAAATATAATAATGATCCTATTATACCTCTAAAAATAGTGTGATCGACAGGAATGCCACTTTCATCTTTTCCTAATTTAAGAGAAGCACTCATTGGAGTTTTGACTTGCTTCAGATTCTCATATCAAAAAGGCACAATAATATCCTTAAAATATTTTGATTGACTTATAAAAATCTTGTCTTGGCGCTGAGAAATCTAGAATCCTAGGAAATAGGTAAGTTCTCCTACTAGGCTCATTTCGAATTCAGATTTCATTATGGTGACATTTTCTTCACACATCGTTTCATTCATTGCCCAAAAAATGATATCATCCACATAGATTTGCAAGATAATAAGATCAGGACTCTTGGTCTTTACAAATATATTTGTGTCCGTACTAACCATCCTAAAGTCATGATTTAAGAGAAAAGTAGTGATCCTATCGTACCAAGCACGATGTTCTTACTTCAATCCGTATAGGGACAGTCCTTGGTGGACTGTGTGGCTATTGTGAGCTGCGAGCTCTTAAAGGCTTAGTGCAAAATAGGAAAGGTGAAGCCTACCCGCGTCTGCCATTGGGCCATGAGTACTGCGGTATTTGGCGATGGTAAGGCGACTTGAGAAACGGGTAAGGGTAGATATGGACCTGCGTTATGTCTGTAAGACCCCTTTTTTTTCTTTTTAAACCACCGGGGTCTTAGGCCAAGAACCGCCGCTTTGCGGTGACACCTTCACGCTTGGGAAGGTCATAACTACAAAATGCCGATCCTACTGGTAGATTCAATCACCATAGTAGCAAAATAAAAAAAGGCAAGTCCACAAAAATCACATATATAGTAAATAATCTCCACGAAGGGAGAGTCCACAAATATACAAATAAAGTACTAAAAGTAGGGCTCGTGCCCGGTACATCAATATCCTCACTACAATCACTCAACGCGGAAGAAAAAGCTAAACATCTACTAACGATCGGGACTCACAGTCCCAGCGATCTGAACTCCGGTGCTAGACCGTACCATCTCCAAGCGTGCCGACCTTCGGGGCTGCTCCTCCATGATAGTCTCCATGGCCCCTAAAATGATGTGGTTCGAAAACCGTTAGTCTAAAGACTAAGTCCTATCATCCCCCGCCCCTTCGCCCATGACTCCTAGGCACCGAGCGGGGATGATGAAAGGAGAGGAAATGAAGGTGGAGAATAACAAAGTACAGGTGACGGCAGAACTAATCTAGCTGTTCTAAGCGTACATGTGACAGTAATGAAAGTCTGAAAGATTGAATATATAATATGTAACCTTACTTATATGAATACACAGAAACTAAGGGATCTTCTGCAAGGCTCCTATCGTATAAAAAGTCTCATACCAATTTATACGATAGGTGTCGGTTTTCTAGCAAGCATGTATATATCTACAGAATATAAACCTTAACTTATAAGCATTCACGGGCGAACTTATAAATCCAGGGGTCATTTTGCAGGGGCAATTGTATAAAAAATCTCATACCACTTTACAAAATATGTGTTCGGGGTTATATGTAGTGATGATGATATGACATGCAATATTATGCTATGATGTGAACATGCAAGTGCAACTCACCTACTCGACTCTGTGTACACAGACCTTTAGTTCCCCCTTTTTGGAACCTAACCTCCCAGGATACCTCCGTAGTGGCAAATGGAAGTGGTGGGTTGGGCCTCACCCACCTCTAATCCGGTAAATGTACTACCAGTCAGACCTATCATATGCCTCGATGCTGGTGCACTAAGCGGAGCTCCGGCGTACTCTTGCTGGCTGGCGCACCAGACTTAATATGGAGAAGTGCTAGACCACACATGCTGAGTCGACGTATTGGCGTCGGTGCATTGACCCTCTAATACTGATGACCCACCACCTTATCCTTTATGCATATGCAACCTTATTTATCACCTACTGAGCCAAAGCTCCCCAGACCATCCCGTCTGTCACAACCAACAATCGAGCCAACGATCGTCAGGCCAACCTGCCCATCACCAAACTACCGATCCTACTGCCCGTGTGACCCAACCTAACATCCCGAGACATTGAGGTGAGTGAATGTGAACCCCTAGTTATGTTAGTTACTCTTGTAGTTTAGTTTGCCTATAATTTAGGTTAGCCCAGGACTGCCGCCTGCATACCCCGTGAATAGCTCTCAAAGGGCACTAGGAACTACGATGGGCTGAAGACCAAAGCTCCCTTTCGCAAGGCACTTATTATTATTTGTTACTACCTGATTCCCGATCCCTTTAGTATTACACTGGTTCTAACCCTAATGAGTTTTGACAATGCCTCCCCCTTCACAGGATCGACGATTTTTTGTCGATCCCGAGTACCACCTTATCTTAGACAACTCTACAATCCTACTCTCACCATCTTCCAATGGTATACTTCAATCCACTTACCAAAAACAAGTAAACACAATCCCATCTCTCTACGACCATTCCCCATGTAAACACAATTTCTCCAGTTTTAGTAAACGCAGACCATCCTAAGCTATATGATGTATATAATTGGAGGTTCTCCAAATTATCATCCAATATCCCTATAATAATTATTGAGGGTCTAACATGACATGATTAGCCTAAATCAAGAATTTCATAATTTTTCTAGTTTACTTGATAATTTATTTAATTTCTTAAGAAATCGAAGTACCTTAGTTTGAACATGAAGTACCTTTTTCAGGCATGTAAAATGATCCACAATTTTTTGATAATTAGAAGATGACTATTTCATAGTAAATTCAAAGTCTCCCTGTTTTTAAGTAAGGTTTGGCCCATGATCCATAATTTTAAACATAATCACATAATTAACAGCTAATGAAGTAAATAATGTAAATAGGCTTCCAAAAATTATAATAAAATTCAAGCATGGGTAATATACCCTAAAAACACTACTAACAAAATTTCCAAACTGCTAAGTGAATAATGAGCTCACATTTTTATTTAAAATAATAATCCTCATTCTTCAATTATTGAAACAACTACTGTAAATATTCACCTAAAAATTATGGTAAAATTTGCTAAAGTGTATATTGCATTATTTACACTTTTAAATGAGTTCCACAATTTCCAACTATTATTGGGCTCTAAATCTAATTTTGAAAATTATTGCATTCTTAAAAGCTTGTGAAGAAATTACGGAAAATACAAATTTAAAAATTATAATAAAATTCAAGTACGTGTATATTGACCTAAAACACTCTTTGCCAAATTCTCATAACTTCCTGTTAAACAGAGTGATCATAATAATTAAAAGATTATCAAGGCAAATTCCATGTTCTATAAAGCAGGTACTAAATGTATTATTCCAAAATTACCAATAAAATCACCATAGGCTCTAATTAAACCTATGACCATACTACCCAAGTTTCATGACTTTTTATTATGTTTTCGTGGCCTATCTTGCATGTATAATGGTTGTTCCCTAAACTAGGGTTAGGGTTTTGGGGGGTTTATCCATCTCCAAATCCTCTAAAATTTTTACCAGAGGACCTTAGCTACCTTAGTATCCTCTCTACCAAGTTTCAAGTCCATAAAATGGCATTTGACCACATGCCCTTCTCAAACCCCCAAAGTCCAAAAATAGGGTTTGAACTTGGGTCCTAGGAAATTAAACCCCAAACCACCCCATAACCCATATAAGGGTGTTAAATTACATGTCAAACCAGTGACCCAAATTTCAGCCTCTGTTGAGGTGGTTTGACCACCCACACCTCAAAGTGTACTTTTCACCTAAATACCCCTTATTAGGGCAAAGCTAGGGTTTTCTCAAGTCCAACCCAAATCAACTCAAAAAGAGGTGAAATTTAATTCAAGTCCTCATGATGACCCCATGGACCACTCACCAAAATTTGGGAGTGTTTGGAGTCATTAGGTCCCATAATTAATTTACCGTATGATATTTAAATAATTTAAAAACTATAGAAAAATTGTCCCCAAAAAATCTCTTTTTTGGGAAGGACCTAGGTATAGATTAGGGTGACTCCCTGTCTAAATTTCAGGTCATTTGGATAAAGGATGAAGTGTGGACACTCATTTTAGTTTCTGTCTAACCCTAGGTATAGACGCCACCAAAATGTGTGCCGTGGTCAAACTATTTGTCCAAATCAACTCAAATCAATTTTAAATTAAGGTAAAACCATAGGGATATAATTTATATATTAATTACTTTCTCTGATTTAGCCTCTAAGAATTTTTAAATTAATTTACAAAGTGATAGTATAAATGTGACAGAATTCATTAAAATGAAATAATAATATATTGATCTTGCACGAATCTTGACGCAAGATCTAGCGGTTCTGGCTCATAGTCTTCCTCCAGCCGACCGGTAGGATTGAACCAACCGGGATCTACTTCCAGCCTCCACCGCCAGCCACCCGACCACCTACCTGGCCGGCCACTGCCACCACCACCTCTGTCGAGGTGGTGGCTGTAGCCAGGAAGCGGAGCAGCCGCTAGAGGGCCCTTTCCGGCGATCCTGACAAGCCATTTTTAACAGAAAAGCCATGAAATTGAAAGCTTCAATCGGGCTCAATTGAGCCCGATTTTATTTCTAAATGATCCCTATGATCTACCCATAAGAGATGAAGAAGGGGAGGACCTTGTTTGCGGCCTAGAGGCGGAATGATCATCGGGATGCCATTTCCGATGGTGGCACTGCTCGGTTTTTGCAACAGTACAGTGGACTACTGTAGCACCTTCACGTAAGGTGTGTAAGCGACTCTTAGGAGTCCAATGAATGTTTTAAAAGAGTGAAATGGGAAAGATGAGTGGTCATGCACCAATGGCCATTAATGGCCTTCAAAGAAGCTCTCGACCAAGTGGTGGGTCGGGGGGGGGGGGTGAACCTGCCATGTGGTGGCCGGGAAATTGCTGGAAACTTCTCCTCTTCCCCAAAGGTGTTGAATCAAACCAATATGGGTGGTCCTTGGCCTCCCTAAGCCATGAATGGCCTTTACCTACTTTTCTCTCTCCTCCATTAAAGAGGAATTGAAGCTTTCTCTCTCCTTCCCCTCATGGCCAAATTTGTTCATTATACCAACCTAAATTTAGCCCACTAAGCTTATTATAAAGTGATTAGGAAGTGGTTAGCCCAAGTGGCTAGGGGCTTGAGCTTGAGTTAGCCCTTTTTGAGCTAACTTTGACTTGACCTAGCATAGGGTTGACTTTGGTCAAATTGACCTTTTGGGTTGACCCCAAGGGGTCCTTGGTGTCCCATTGGCTTCCCTTAAGGTCTAGGAAGACTTGGGTTTTGTTGGTTGGGAACATTAGAGGTCAATTGCCCTTAGTTAGGGCACCTTGCCCAATTTAGGCCTATGGTGGTCTTATGTCAATTTGACCACTTTGGGTTGACCACAATAGATTATTATGTCTCTAATGGTCCCTATAATGTTTTAGGGATGTTATGGTGGGGTCATGGGGTCATTGTGAAGCCCTATAGTCATCCTAAACTAGTGTTTAGAATTCTACTATTTGCAGACCATGGGGATCTCCACCTTCACACCTAAGTTCACATGGTCTTTTTGGGCTTCCTGGGGTTTTATCATGACCTAGTCATGACAAAACAACTCCTAGGGGTCTATATGGAAATGGTATATTATTAATCCCAATAAACAAAAATAAAAATTTCTTCCTTGAAATTCAAGTTAGGCATGCGGGGTTTCTACTAAGGGTAACTTCTTGTAACATCCCATAGGAAGTTGAATATATAATTTACCCGGAGGGATCCGGGTACCTCTGTTGCATTATATCTGGTGGCTCCCAAGTATACTCCTCCTTCCCATGGTTTGTCTACAGGACCTTGACAAGTGGAACCTTCTAGCGTCACAATACTCGCACCGCTGTGTCATCTATCCTGACCGGCTCATCTTGTTACCCATCATCTAATTTTTCATGATCATGGTCAATCCTTGTCTTATCACCAAGTCATTGTCTTGGTAATGCTACAGGTCATCATTCCAAACACATTTTTACAAATTCCTTTCTTCGCCCGAATAACGTCGATTTATATCGACTTCAATCTCAATGTGTTTTTTATAACTCATTTTCTAAATAAGGTCTAAGGAAACCCAAGTCAATACTAATTCACCCAATAAACAAAGGGCAAGTCCCCAATAAACAAAAAGGTAAGCCCCCAAAAAACAAAAGATAAGCCCCTACCTATCTTGGGCTAAGTATCTTTGATATTACCTTGCTATATCCATCCCAGCTGGGTGCACAATCCCTAAGGCATCAATCTTTGACTTGGGGTTCCAACCTGAAACCTGTTGATATACTTCATACTCTAAAACCTCTGAGTCACCTTTACGACAACCTTATCCGGGTCAACTTGTTCCCAATCCCAACTGGGTCTCTTCTTAACTTGAATTCCTATCCGACCCTCGGTGTTTGTCGTGGTGGTTGTTTCCAGGTTATCTTGTTACTTGTACGAGGGTTGAGATTATGTGTCTTCTACCATTCTACTAATGGTAATTGGTCTCAATTCTCCTTAAAGCATTCCTACCAGTTTGAGTAATGGACCGTTTGGTCACCTGAGTTTATGTCTTAGGTTGCCATTCTCATGTTAAACTCCTCCTTTATTCCTTTTAGGTATCTGATTACCTTAACCAAGTTCATGCTGAAGGTCTATTTATGACTAGGGCTTATTATAAGTTGTCATGCTTAGTCATGAGTCCTAGTGGGTTGAGTCTAACTCATTGGCTAGAGAACTATAAAATGAGATCTTCGAGCCGGAGGTGCTCCCTGCTGGGGCAGGGTTTGCCGTAGGCTATAAAGAAGAATTCCAATTAATGATGAAGTGGACTTTTACATGTGATTTCATTTATGGGCACACCACTACTTCTGCTGCTAGTTTGTCCTCAAACTAAGCTCGTGCGGGGGTGACCCAGGGTTAATAGACTTCTACTTTTTCGATCAAGGTTTCCTCTGATACCATTTGTAAGACCCTTTTTTTTCTTTTTAAACCACCGGTGTCTTAGGCACAGAACCGCTGCTTCGCGGTGACACCTTCATGCCTGGGAAGGTCATCACTACAAAACACCGATCATGCCAGCCGATTCGATCATAATAGTAGCAAAATAATAAAAGGCAAGTCCATAGAAATCACATATATAGTAAATAATCTCCACGAAGGGAGAGTCCACAGATATAACAATAAAGTACTAAAAGTAGGGCTCGTGCCTGGTACATCAATATCCTAACTACAATCACTCAACGCAGAAGCAAAAGTTAAACATCTGCTAACGATCGGGACTCACAGTCCCAGCTGTCTAAACACCAGTGCTAGATTGTCCCATCTCCAAGCGTGCCGACCTCCGGGGCTGCTCCTCCATGCTGGGCTCCACGATACCCTAAAATGTTGTGGTTCGAAAACCGTTAGTCTAAAGATTAAGTCCTATCATCCCCCAACCCTTCCCCCATGGCTCCTAGGCACTGAGCGGGTAGGAGGAAAGAAGAGGAAATGAAGGTGGAGAATAACAAAGTACAGGTGTCAGCGGAACTAATCTAGCAGTTCTAAGAGTACATGTGACAGTAATGAAAATATGAAAGATTCAATATATAATATGTAACCTTAACTTATATGAAACCACATAAGCTAAGAGATCTTCTGCAAGGCTCCTATAGTATAAAAAGTCTCATACAAATTTATATGATAGGGTGTAGGTTTTCTAACAAGAATGTATATATCTAAGAATATAAACCTTAACTTATAAGCACGCTCACGCGAACTTATAAAACCAGACATCATTTTGTAGGGGCTATTGTATAAAACGTCCCATACCGCTTTATACAATAGGTGTCAGGGGTTATATGTAGTGTTGATGCTATGATATACAAAATTATGCTATGATGTGAACATGCAAGTGCAACTCACCCACTCGACTCTGTGTACACAGACCTTTAGTTCCCCCTTTATGAAGCCTAACCTCCCAGGATACCTCTGTAGTGGCAAACAGAAGCGGTGGGTTGTGCCTCGCCCACCTCTAAACCAGTAATTGCACTACTAGTCAGACCTATTATATGCCTCGACGCTGGTGCACTAAGAGGAGCTCCTGCATACTCTTACTGGCTGGCGCACCGGACTTAATATGGTCAAGTGATAAACCACACTTGCCGAGTCTACGTATTGGTGTTGGTGCATCAACCCTCCAATACCGAAGACCCACGACCTTATACTTTATGCACATGCAACCTTATGTATCACCTAACGAGCTAAAGCTCCCCGGACCATCCCATCCGTCACAACCAACAACCGAGCCAAAGCTCGCCAGGCCAACCTGCCCATCACCCAACTACCGAGCCTACTGCCTGTGTGACCCAACATAACATCTTGAGACATCGAGGTGAGTGAAATTGAACCCCTAGTTATGCTAGTTACTCTTGCAGTTTAGTTTGCCTACAATTTAGGTTAGCCCAGGACTGCCCTCGACATAACCCGTGAATGGCTCTCAAAGGGAACATGAAACTACGATGGGCTGAAGCCGAAAGCTCCCTTTCGCAAGCCACTTATTATTATTGGTTACTACCTGATTCCCGATATCTTTAGTATTACACTGGTTCTAACCCTAATGAGTTTTGTCCATGTCTCCCCCTTCACAGGATAGACGATTTTTAATCGATCCCGAGTACCACCTTATCTTAGACAACTCTACAATCCATCTCTCCCCATCTTCCAATGGTATACTGAGAGAACTAAGTTGTAAACCTAAATCACCTAGAGGTGGGTGAATAGGTGAGGTCTGCGTAATTTTGCGGAATAAAAAATTGTAAGATCGATGCGTAGAAAGTAACCAAGCAAGCCACAGAGTACACAGGATTTATAGTGGTTCCCCAACCTTGGGTACATCCACTCTCACCTCACCAATCTAGTAAATCACTAGACTTGGCTACCCCACTATCTCGGATCAAAACGATCCTACAACTCGGAACAACGTTCCAACAAATCTCGATCCAAACGGATCTACACTCGGAAGAAAACCTTCCTACAAACTCGATCCCAAAACGGATCAACACTCGGAAGAAAACCTTCCTACAAACTCGGAGAAAAACTCCTACAGAACTCGGAGTCAAGACTCCTACAAGAATAAAAGGTTGTATACGGAAATACAAACGAGAACTATTCAGATCTGGATCTTCAACTCTTTCTTCCTTCTTCAGCTTTTAGGGATCGGCAGAAATAATTTGAGGAAGACAGAGACGAAATCTATTCGATCTAGAAAACTAGAATCAGCGAGATCAAGTACTGGATCTATCGATTGAGAGTCGCTTGATCTTCTAAAACTTCTTGTCTGAATCTCTGGATCGGAGAAGACCGGCGATGAAGAAGATGAACAGCGCTTTTATCGGCGTGATCTTGTCAGCTTCCCGATGTGGACGATAGAAATCAGATTAAGAAAAACTTCTTAGGGTTTGACGTTTGACAAGACCTATTTATAAGGTCTTAGCAACGGTTAAATCCATTCTTAATCACGTACACGTGGACCAGTCAGAAAAAGGTTAATTTCAAATCTCCGTCAATTTTGGACTTAACGATTTCTGGAATTCTGAGCCGACATACTCGGGTTAGATAAGATACTTGAGTATAAAGGTCTGCTACTCGAGTAGATAAGAGAAACATGTACTCGAGTAATAGAAATGACTACTCGAGTGCCTTGGAAGAACTACCCGAGTTACTCTAGACAGATTACTCGAGTAAGTAGAAACATCTACTCGAGTACTAATCCAAACTACTCGAGTATAAGAAAAATCTACTCGGGTGCTAAGCCAGTCTACTCGAGTATAAGGAGGATCTACTTGAGTGCTAAGCCACTTACTCGAGTATATGAGCGAAGTTACTCAAGTATGTGGACTTAGAAATATTTAGACTGAACAGTTAGCCCTACTCGAGTATAACTACGAGACTACTCGAGTATGATAAAGGCTCTACTTGAGTACACAAACACCTACTCGAGTAAGGAAAAGAGGTACTCGAGTATATGAATGGAATTACTCGAGTATATGGACTTAGAAACTTTCTGAGATGAGAAGTCCAGATCAACTCGAGTACGATCAGAACACTTACTCGAGTAACTTGAGAACTAATCGAGTATGTAATCCAATCTACTCGAGTACTAAGTCACTTACTCGAGTATATAGAAGATACTACTCGAGTATGTGGACTTAGAAAAAATTTCTTCTGAGAAAGTCTTCAATACTCCAGAGTCCAGTAGTCCAAGTGCATGGAAACAAAGTGTACCCCAATAGAGAGGCTATACATGAGTCAACACCTTGGATCACACAATGAGGAATTACATTGTATGGTCTTGTGTTTGATGACCCACTATAGACTGACATTGGTTTACACTTGGCAATAGAGTCCTGCATGCACAACTTAAACAAGGCATCAAATACAACTGCAATTCACCTTAGTCTTAGGAGGACTTCTTCAAATTAAGTTCATTGTGGAAACAAGACCCAACAATCTCCCCCTATTTGAAGAAGTCAGAACTCCATCTACTTAGTTGAATTGCTAGAGATATTAAAACAATATTGACGTGAAAGAGGATGCATTGACTTACATTTCTTAACTAGAATTGCTTTGCATTTATCCCCCTTCCTGAAATCTAAATTTGGATTTGCAATTCCATTTCCTTTTTCTCTCCCCCTTTCTGACCCCTTTAAATAGGGGACATGGCAGGGGACGTCAATCATGTCTCCATCCTTACTGAAAGCTCAAACACCTCTGAGGTTCTTTTGGATAGGGTGATCAGTTAGAAACTCCCCCTTAACCAATGCATAAGGAAATTCTTTTTTAGCTGCTGAACCATCAAGCTTTCCGTCAGTGGAACCTAAATCTTCTAGTTCCAAGAATTTTCCTGGAACTTCTTCTTGTCCAATTGCCAAATAAGAATTTTGTTGGCCAATGGACATACCTACATCCACAAGATTAGAATCCCTTAGGAGCCAAAACAAGATTGGGTCCTAGGTCACTTATTAGTATTCTCCCCTACAAGAGTTAACATTGTGAGTGGTCTTTCTCGCATTATTAACTTGAGGAGTTAAACAATATCTTGGATTAAACCAGCAATCTATGGCGAAGTGACCAATCTTGCCGCAACACCAACAGTTAAACCTGTTGTACCTTCTCTTGGTCTCTTGCTTTGTCTTATGGACGGGGGGTCTAGCAAGAGAAATTGACTCGAAGGAGGAAGCCTCGTTATTACAACAAGTACATGGTTTCCTTGTCTCCTTGGCCTTAGTTACACAAGTTTTAGCTTTTGGTGTTTCCTTCTCATTTGGCCCATGAGTGTAAGGATCATACTTCAGTAAGGCAACAGTTTGGCTTGGGAAAGCCTTGCCTTTACCTTTGGCAAATTTATGTCCTAAACTGCTATTTTTCACGAAGGAGGCTTCTCCATTAGTGATTGGAAGCAAAGTTGTAGACATGGTGAGAGTTTCAACCAGCTTTCTTTCGATGACTAGCTTTGCTTCCAGTTCATCCAGGAGGGATTCCTTATGATTTACTAATTCAGTGAAGTCTTTAATTTCCTCCTTCAAAGATTGAACTTCATCTCTGAGAGGGGTCAATTGGTCAATCTCCTCCCTCAGATTTGATTCCACCTCTTTGAGGGATGAAATCTCTTTTGATTGCGATTTGACTACCTTCCGGCATTTGTCAAATGCAGTCAATAAGACTTGATACTGATTTACCAATTCAGAATCATCCTCCCCAGAAGAATAGCCATCATGACCATTTGAGTCAACATCTGAGGCAGAGAGAGGTTTGTGAGAATTTACCTTCCCGGTATATGAGGAGTTACCGTTGTCTTTATCCTCTTGGTCTGAAAGACCCATAAGCCCGAAGTAAGCTTATTCATCCTCACTTGACTCAGATGAGTCAGAGTCACTGAGGGTTTTTGACTTTTTGGCCATGAAGCTTCTTTCTTTCTTCCTTTTCCCTTGACAGGACTTCTTTTCTATGCCTCTTCCTTCTTTCTTCTTCAAAGGGCACTCAGTGCTTATATGCCCTGGCTTACTACAATAATAGCAAACAACGTTATATGAAACATGTTTGTTTGGTTTAGATTTATACCTGTCATGGCTGCTGTGACGATCACCATCAAGACATGATCTTCTGGTCGAGGAATCATTTTCTTTCATTTGTTTCTTATTGCTAATAAACTTCTTGAATTGTCGGGAGAGAAGATGGAACTCTTTATCGGATAAATCTGAGCCTGAGGTGCTTGGCTCGGAGTTTTCTTCTTCATAGTCTCCTTGAGTGGAAGCAGGAGAAATAGATTTGGCCTTTCTTGAGCTGTCTGCCCTTAGTGCAACCAGCTTATCATTGGATGCAGACCTGCTCATCTCTTCCTCATCTTTTCTTGAGTTGATTTGAAGCTCGTAAGACATAAGCTTTCCGAACAGATTCGGCGGGTCCGTCTCGGCTAACCTTCTGAACTCCCGAATGGCGCAAACCTTATTATCCCATTACTTGGTCAAGGATCTTAAGAATTTGTCATTTAGTTCCCCGTTGGTGAAGACACGGCCATAAACTCTTAGGCCGTTGACTATTTTAAAAAAGTTCTCAAAGGTGTCAGCTATGGCTTCCTTGTGACCTTGCCTGAAGGCTTCATACTTCTGATTTAGAAGGGATCTCCGATCATCCCTAACTTCTTCAGTGCCTTCCATCAGAGTCACCAGGGATTGCCACATCTCCTTGGCAGACTGGCAATGAATCAGATTTTGCAGCATCGAGTCATCGACTGCATTTGCTATAATATTTTTAGCTTTCTTGTCCAGAGAGACAAGTGCAATCTCGTCCTTATCCAATTCCATTAACTTCTTTGGCACCTCCTTTGTAGGATCACTAGTGGAGGCAATCATAGGGATATAAGAACCTTCCTCCACTATCATGAATATGCGGGGGTCAACAGCTTCCATGAAAATCTTTATTCTCTCTTTCCACATGGGAAAGTTTGCTTTATTGCACACTGGGAGCTTAGAAAAATCCTTGGTCTTACTCATGCTTGATACTTTTCTTGAGACAACTTGGAAAGGATTAGATCAAGGTGTTAACCTTTTAACGATCAACCTCCCTCTGATACCAATTGAGAGAACTAAGTTGTCAACCTAAATCACCTAGAGGGGGGTGAATAGGTGAGGTCTGCGTAATTTTGCGGAATAAAAAATTGTAAGATCGATGCGTAGAAAGTAACCAAGCAAGCCACAGAGTACACAGGATTTATAGTGGTTCCCCAACCTTGGGTACATCCACTCTCACCTCACCAATCTAGTAAATCACTAGACTTGGCTACCCCACTATCTCGGATCAAAACGATCCTACAACTCGGAACAACGTTCCTACAAATCTCGAACCAAACGGATCTACACTCAAAAGAAAACCTTCATACAAACTCGATCCCAAAACGGATCTACACTCCGAAGAAAACCTTCCTACAAACTCGGAGAAAAACTCCTACAGAACTCGGAGTCAAGACTCCTACAAGAATAAAAGGTTGTATACGGAAATACAAATGAGAACTATTCAGATCTGGATCTTCAACTCTTTCTTCCTTCTTCAGATTTTAGGGATCGACAGAAATAAGTCGAGGAAGACAGAGAAAAAATCTCTTCGATCTGGAAAACTAGAATCAGCGAGATCAAGTACTGGATCTATCGATTGAGAGTCGCTTGATCTTCTGAAACTTCTTGTCTGAATCTCTGGATCAGAGAAGACCAGCGACGAAGAAGATGAACAGCGCTTTTGTCGGCGTGATCTTGTCGGCTTCTCGATGTGGACGATAGAAATCGGATTCAGAAAAACTTTTTAGGGTTTGACGTTTGATAAGACCTATTTATAAGGTCTTAACAACGGTCAAATCCATTCTTAATCACGTACACGTGGACCAGTCAGAAAAAGGTTAATTTCAAATCTCCGTCAATTTTGGACTTAACGATTTCTGGAATTCTAAGCCGACATACTCGGGTTAGATAAGATACTCGAGTATAAAGGTCTGCTACTCGAGTAGATAAGAGAAACATGTACTCGAGTAATAGAAATGACTACTCGAGTGCCTTGGAAGAACTACCCGAGTTACTCTAGACAGATTACTCGAGTAAGTAGAAACATCTACTCGAGTACTAATCCAAACTACTCGAGTATAAGAAAAATCTACTCGAGTTCTAAGCCAGTCTACTCGAGTATAAGAAGGATCTACTCGAGTTCTAAGCCACTTACTCGAGTATATGAGCGAAGTTACTCAAGTATGTGGACTTAGAAATATTTAGACTGAACAGTTAGCCCTACTCGAGTATAACTAAGAGACTACTCGAGTATGACTAAGGCTCTACTCGAGTACACAAACAACTACTCGAGTAAGGAAAAGAGGTACTCGTGTATATGAATGGATTTACTCGAGTATATGGACTTAGAAACTTTCTGAGATGAGAAGTCCAGATCAACTCGAGTACGATCAGAACACTTACTCGAGTAACTTGAGAACTACTCGAGTATGTAATCCAATCTACTCGAGTACTAAGTAACTTACTCGAGTATATAGAAGATACTACTCGAGTATGTGGACTTAGAAAAAATTTCTTCTGAGAAAGTCTTCAATACTCCAGAGTCCAGTAGTCCAAGTGCATGGAAACAAAGTGTACCCCAATAGAGAGGCTATACATGAGTCAACACCTTGGATCACACAATGAGGAATTACATTATATGGTCTTGTGTTTGATGACCCACTATAGACTGACATTGGTTTACACTTAGCAATAGAGTCCTGCATGCACAACTTAAACAAGGCATCAAATACAACTGCAATTCACCTTAGTCTTAGGAGGACTTCTTCAAATTAAGTTCATTGTGGAAACAAGACCCAACATATACTCCAATCCACATACACAAAATTAGTAATCACAATCCCATCTCTCTTCGACAATTCCCCATGTTAACACAATTTCTGCTATTTTACTAAACGTAGACAATCCTAAGCTATATGATGTATACAATGGGAGGTAATCCAAATTATCATCCAATATCCCTATTTCAATTATTGGGGGTCTACCATGACATGTTTACCTTAAATCCAGAATTTCATAATTTTCCTAATTTACTTGATACTTTATTTACTTTCCTAAGAAATCCAAATACCTTAGTTTGAACATGAAGTACCTTTTTCAGGCATGCAAAATGCTCCACAAATTTATGATAAATACAAGATGACAATTTCATAGTAAATTCTAAGTCTCCCAATTTTTCAGTAAAGTTTGGGCCTTGATCAATAATTTTAAACATAATCACATAATAAACAACTAATGAAGTAAATATTGTAAATAAGCTTCCAAAAATTATAATAAAATTCAAGCATGGCTAATATGCCCTAAAAACAATTCTGACGAAATTTCCAAACTTTTCAGTGAATAATGAGCTCACATTTTTATTTAAAATAATAATTCTTATTCTTATATTATTGAAACAACTACTGTAAATATTCACCTAAAAATTATGGTAAAATTTCCTCAAGTGTATATTACCCTAAGTACACTTTTAAATGAGTTCCACAATTTTCAAACCATTATTGTGCTCAGAATCTAATTTATAAAATAATTGCATTCTTAAATTCTTGTGAAGAAAGTACTAAAAATACACATCTAAAAATTATTATAAAATTCAAATATGGGTATATTGACCTAAAATACCATCTGCCCAATTTTCATAACTTCTTGTTAAATAGAGTGATCATAATAATTAAAAGATTATCAAGGTCAATTTAATGTACTATAAAGGAGGTACTAAATGTATTGTTCCAAGTTTCATGGCTTTGCATTAAGTTTTGGTTGCCTATCTTGCATATATAAGGGTTGTGCCCTAAACTAGAGATAGGGTTTTGAGGGGTTTATCCATCTCCAAGTCCTCTAAGATTTCTACCAGAGGACCTTAGCTACCCTAGAATCCTGTCTAGCAAAGTTCAAAGTTCAAGTCCATACAAGGGCATTTGACCCCATGCCCTTCTAAAACTCCCAAAGTCGAAAAATAGTGTTTGAACTTGGTTCCTAGGGCAATTCAACCCCAAACCACTCCATAACCCATATAAGGGTGTTAAATGACATGTCAAACTAGTGGACCAAATTTCAGCCAATGTTGAGGTGGTTTGTCCACCCAAACCTCAAGGTGGACTTTTGACCTAAATACCTCTTATTAGGGCAAAGCTAGGGTTTGCTCAATTCCCACCCAAATCAACTCAAACAGAGTTAAAAATTCATACAGATCCTCATGATGACCCCAAGGACCACTCCCCAAAATTTGGGAGGGTTTGGATGTCATTAGGTCCCCAAATTAATTTACCCTAGGATATTTAAATAATTTCAAAAACTATAGAAATATTGTCCCCAAAAATTCTCATTTTTGGGCAGAACCTAGGTATAGATTAGTGTGACCACCCGTCATAATTTCAGGTCAATTGGATAAGGGATGAAGTGGGGGCACTAATTTTTGTTTCTATCGAACCATAGGTATAGACGCCGCCAAAATTGGAACCCTGGTCAAACCAGTTGTCCAAATGAACTTAAATCAATTTTAAATTAAAGTACACCCATAGGGCTACAATTTATATGTTAACTACTTTCTCTTCTTTAGCATATATGTATTTTTAAATTAATTTACAATGTGACAGTATAAATGTGATTAAAATGAAATAATAATATATTGATCCTTCACGAATCTTGATGAAAGATCCAGCGGTTCTGGCTCATATTCTTCCTCTAGTCGATGGGTAGGATTGACCCAACCTGGAGCTACTTCTAGCCTCCACCGTCGGCCACCCAGCCACCTCCCTGGCCGGCCACCTCCCTGGCCGGCCACCGCCACCACCACCTCCGTCGAGGTGGTGGCTTTCGCCAGAAGGCGGCGCAGCCGCCGTAGGGCCCTTTTCCGGCGATCCCGAGAAGTCATTTTTCATGGAAAACCATGAAATCGAAAGATTTGATCGGGCTCAATTGAGCCCTATTTTATTTCTAAATGATCCCTATGATCTACCCATAAGAGAAGAAGAAGGGGAGGACCTTGTTTGCGGCCTAGAGGCGGGTTGATCTTCCGGATGCCATTTCCGATGGTGGCACCGCTCGGTTTCTGCAACAGCACAGTGGACTGCTCTGGCTCTTTCAGGTAAGGTGTGTAAATGACTCCTAGGAGTCCAGTGAAGGTTTTAAAAGAGTGAAATGGGGGAGAGGAGTGATCATGCACCAATGACCATGAATGGCCTTCAAAGAAGCTCTCGACCAAGTTGTGGGGGGGGGTATAACAACCCAACCCATTAAATAACATATAATAGAAGGTCCGGTCGGGGCCCCACACTATATACCACAAAAGGACGGCGAGGTCACAGGTTAACTGTAAGACCCCCCCCCCCCCCCTTTTTTTTTCTTTTTAAACCACCGGGGTCTTAGCCCAGAATTGCCGCTTTGCGGTGGCACCGACTCACGGGAAGGAAACCACTACAAAACGCCAATTCTGCCGGCCCTTTTCGATCACAAGAGAGAGAAGTATTTATACATAAAATGTAAACAAGTCCACAGAAATATGTAAATAAAAGTGAAATCATAACCAGTCCATCAATGATAATAACAGGACAATAGATAAATGGGCTCGAGCCCAGTACATCAGAGTCCTCACTACAAGTCAATCATCGCGGAAGCTAAGAAAATACTAATCACTCACGGAGCTGGTCGCAGGTGCACCGGTGCAAGACTGTCCCACCTCCGTGCGCACCGTACTCCGCTGGTGTTGGTCCCTGGACTGCTGCTCCCTGTCTCCCATCCGGAGCTCCTGTAATGTTGTGGTTCGAAAACCATTAGTCATAAAGACTAAGCCCTATCATCCCCTACCCCTCCCACCACGGCTCCTAAGCACCGGGCGGAGAGGAGGAAAGGGAAGCTACAAAAGTGGAGAATAATCAAGCAGGTGACAGGGAAGCTAATCTAGTAGTTATTTAGAATGAATTAGGTCTAACAATCCTACGACAGTAAGTAATAAGGAGAGCAGTTAATAAGTAGCAATTTGTATAAAAAGACAGCTAGAGAACAGTAAGTAAACAAGCAAGTAAATAAGTATGTAACCTTAACTTATATGAATGCCCATACAAACTTATAAGTTAAGGGGTCTGCAAGGCTCCCATCGTATAAAAAGTCCCATACCGATTTATATGTTGGGGTGTCGGTTGTATGCAATTATGAGTGTAGTGATATGCTGTGCCATGATTCATGCAAGTGCAACTCACGCACACGACTCTATGCGCACAGACCTTTAGTTCCCCCTGTTCGAGCAGCTAGCTTCACTCCCAGGAACCTCCGTAGTGGCAAACGGAGATAGAGGGTCGGGCCCCCCACTCCTAGGCGGGCATCCACACTACCAGGCCTAGCCCTTCCGTACGCCCCTAGAAGAACACAACCTAGAGTATCCGCGTACTACTGCTGGCTGTACCCACCAGACTTTCTTTGGCTAAGTGTCCCACACCGCCGAGTCAGCGTACCGATGTTGGTGTGAACGACAATCAGATACCGAAGACCCACCACCTTTATTCTGTACTCCAACCCTCGAGCCCTCCGCCCCCGGACAGTCCCGTCCGTGCATCTACCTTCAGAGCTACTGTCTGAATGGCAACCAATCCTATAATTCTACTTTCCTAGCTATCGGGGAGTGTGTATGTGCAACCCTAGTTATACTAGTTACTCTTTTAATTTATTATTCCTATGGTTTACGTTAGCCCAGGACTGCCCCCGGTATACCCCGTGAAGGGCTCTCAAGGGGCACTAGGAACCAAGACGGCAGCATTACGGCCCGAAGTTCCCTTTCACAAGGCACTTATTATTATTGGTTGATCTCCCTTAACCCGATCCTCTTTTAGTTACTTTAGTTCTAACCCTTGAGTATTAAGACTCTTCCTCTTCTTCCCGGGATGGACAATCTTTCGTCGTTCCCGTACTCCCTTATCCTTAACCAGTCTCACACTCTACTTATCCTGACTTCCAATGATGAGTTCAATCTTAACTTGCCCTACCAACCATCAACTACCAGAATTCCGTGGCTTTATTATATGCAGACCATCCTAAGCTATATGAGGTACACAAGGGGAGGTACTCCAAATTATCTTCCAAATCTCCTATAATATTTACTGGAGGTCTACCATAACATAATTTGTCTAAATCCAAAAACTTATAATTTTCCTAATTAATCTGATATTTATTTAATTTTCTCAAAGGATGGGCCATGGGTCATTTTAAACATGAACTACCTGATCCTCCTAAGTAACGGCCACTCAAAAATCATGATCATTAAATAATAGCATGATAACCTCAAATACAAGTTTTCAGAATTTTACAGAAAGTATTTAGCCTCTAAATAATTTATCCAGTATAAACACGTTAATCCTACGTAAAGAAGGAAGTACCGAAATTATTCATCGGAAAATTATAGAAAATTTAATAGTCAGTAGTATGATATAGAAAAGATCTTTGTGCTAAGAATCATAATTTTACCAGCTTGCTAAACACCACTAAAGATTTAATCAAATATTCAAGGTAAAACATACTTAATGAAGCAAGCCTTAGAATTAAACTTCCAAAAATCTCATAAAAATTCACAGAGATTTAAAACCATAATAAACGTTCTCTATCTAAATTTCATCAATTTCCAGGAAGTGTGTGTTCCATAATAAATTTTCTAAGCAAATTATACAAGCTACTAAGTCGTTAATGAAGTACCCAAAATAATAATCTTAAAATTCATAGTAAAATATCCAGAGCTTGTACCATCCCTATAATTCACTCTACCCAAATCTCAACACTTTTCAATGTGATTTAGTGTCATTTCCTATCTCTACAAGTTTTGCACCCTAAACTAGAGTTAGGTTTTTAGGTATCCCAACGGTCTCCAAATCTAATAAGATTTCATCTAGAGAACTATATTGGCCCTATGGTTCTCTTCACCCAATTTCGGGTCAATCCAAGGTCATTTGACCCCATGACCTTCAGAAACCACCAAGATCCATCCTTAGGGTTTGGCCTTGGTTCTTAGGGCAAACTTACCCCGATCCACCTCAAACTCTATGTGGGGGTGCTAGAGAATATTACTAGCCAGTGGTAAAAATATCAGCCTCTGTTGAGGTGATCTGACCACTCAAATCTCAAAAGTGCACCTTTAACCAAAGACCCCTTATTAGGGCAAAAGTTAGGTTTGATCACTTCTAATCCAAACCATCTCCAAATGAGATGAAAAATTATACAGAACCTTATGGTGATTCCAGGGACCACTCACCAAAATTTGGGAGGGTTTGGAAATTATTTAACCATCTAATTAAATTCGGCTAAGATTATTGAATTTTTCTATATACTATAGAAAAATATTTTCCAAAAATTCTCATTTTTGGATCGTACCTAGATATAGGTAAGATTAGGCCACACCCCAAATTTCAAGTCATTTTGATGACTGGATTGGAGTGGGGAATTTTTCTAAGGTCAAGACGACCCTCTGGATAGACCTCACTAAAGATGGTGCTGTGGTCTAACCTGGATTCCAAATCGAGTGAAATCAATGTTAAATTAAACTAGACTTCAAGGGCTACATTTTCAATGTTGACCACTTTTCCGGTAGGAGCCTCTAGATATTTTTCCCAAATTATTTAATGTGACAGATATTTTCATTCAGAAATTGCTTCACAAATAAAATCTAATTAAATGGCACTGTTCATCTTCTTCTACAGCCCGAAACCAGAGCCCTGAAAACCTAATTTCCTGTAGCTTTTCCAAACTATTTCCCGGCCATCCAGCCATCTCCCTGGCTGGCCACCACCCCCACCACCTCTGTTGAGGTGAGGGCTATCGTCGGGCGGCGGCACGGCCGCCGGAGAGGCGGTTTCCAGCGAACCCGCCACCATGAAATTTTCAGAAAAACCACGAATTCGCTCACCCGATCTAGCTCTTTTGAGCCCGATATCTCTCCTAACGATTTCTAAGATCTATTCGCAGAAGAACAAAGAGGGGAGGACCTTGTTCGCGGGCTGGAGGCGTGCAGAGCGTCGGGAAGCCATTGGCGCGGTGGTGGCGTCGCCGGAAATTCTTCAACAGCAAGGGGGAAATCTGAAACAGTTTGATGGAGAGTGTAACCTTTTCCCCTTGCTCTTAGGAGTCTTTTATAGATCAGCAAGTGGGGAGGGGAAAGGATGAAACGTTCATGGCTCTTAATATTTCCCTTAATGACGTTTCGGTTATGACGAATGGCAGTTGAAACGCTGGAGATGAAGAGGTGTTTGCCAGGTGGCGATTTCCTATTGGACCCACTTTTCCTTAATTATTAATATAATTAAAGTAGGAAACGACCCATAAATACTCTTGGTTTTCATTCCCATAGTCAGAATTTATTATGGCGTCGGTTACGGAAATTTCCAGTCTGGCTGACGTTTCGGCCTTGGTCACGGGCGTGACACATAGGTCACGGGCGTGACAGTCCCGGTTAACCAATTCTGGGTTCGACGATCGTCGAACTGAGATCGATGATCGTCGAAGGGTGGTCACGGGCGTGACACTTGGGTCACGGGCGTGACAGGCCCGTGCGGCCAATTCTGGTTCGACGAACATCGAACTGAAATCGACGATCGTAGAGCGTGGTCACGCCCTATGTCACGAGTGTGACATTGCAGGTCACGGGCGTGACATGCCTGGTGACTAATTCTGGGGCGACGAACGTCGAACTGAAATCGACGATCGTCGAGCGTGGTCACGCCCTATGTCACGGGCGTGACATTGTGGGTCACGGGCGTGACATGCCCCTGTGGCCAATTCTTGGCCGACGACCGTCGAACTGAAATCGACGATCATCGAACGTGGTCACGCCCTATGTCATGGGCGTGACATTGCGGGTCACGGGCGTGACAGGCCATGAGGCAAATTCCGCGCCCGACGATCGTCTAACTGAGGTCGACGATCGTCGAAGGAGTCACGCCCCAGGTCACGGGCGTGACACCTGGGTCACGGGCGTGATAGGGCCGGGTTGAAAATTCTGCGTCCGACGATCGTCTCCCTGAGATCGACGATCGTCGAATGAGTCACGCCCTAGGTCACGGCATGACGGGTCGGTCACGGGCATGACCAACCCGTGACCCGAATTCTTGGTCGCTTTATTTCAATTTTTGGGCTCCCTAGGGTTCTACCACAACCAACCGACTCCTAGGGGTCTAGCCGGAAATGGGATGTTACAAATCAAAATAAACAAAACAAAGATTTCGTCCCCGAAATCAAGGTTAAGCCTACTGGACTCAAATCGGGAAAAGAAGCTTGTAACATCCCATGAGAATTAAAGAAATTACATCTCTACGTTATGTTTGCTTTATGCGGTTTCAAATCTAAGATTAATTCGCCCACTTAACTAGGTATATACACCCCAATAAACAAAAGATTAGCCCCTATTCTTGAAATTTCAGTCCCATTGGTTTAAAATAGGAAGGCAAATTGATTGTCCAGAGGGGTTGTGAGGTATACCTGACGAAAAAGTTCCGGGTATTTTTGCCGCATCAAGTCCTGTGGCTCCCATGTATGCTCCTCCTGCCCATGATTGTTCCACAGAACCTTGACGAATAGAACCTTCTTCCGTCGCAAGACACGCACTGCTGTGTTGTCAATCCTGATAGGCTCCAAGTTGACTGACCGATCTGAGGCCACGGGGCCATCTGCCGAGGAAATCAACTGCTCAGGGCGTAGCAGAGCCCTCCGAAGTGAGGAGACGTGGAAGACGTCATGCAATCCCGCAAACTCCGGCGGTAGCTCCAGTCTATAGGCTAAGGGGCCGATCCGCTCCAGGATCCTATAGGGCCCCATATATCTTGGACTGAGCTTCTTTTGCCCGCGAACCCGCGAGACTCCGTGCATCGGCCGTATCTTCAAGAAAACCCGGTCTCCTACCTGGAACTCTACTTGACGATGCCTCGCATCGCAGTATTTCGCCTGTCTGCTCTGGGCTTCCAACATCCTGTCTCAGATCAATCTAATCTGAGCATCTGTATCTCCCACAAACTCCGTTCCTAGTGCCTGCGGATCTTATCCTAAACCCATGATAGTGGGGTTCTGCACCTCCTTCCGTACAACGCTTTGTATGGAGCCATGCCTATGCTGGACTGATGAGAGTTGTTGTACGAAAACTCGACCAGTGGCAGCAGTCTCTCCCAAGGCTCGCCACGGTCCAAAATACATAGTCGCAACAGATCCTCTAGTGTACGGTTGGTGCGCTCTGTCTGTCCGTCGGTCTGAGGGTGAAAAGCTGTGCTGAATGTCAACCGAGAACCCAGATGGGCCTGGACTGACCTCCATTCCATGGATGTAAACCGCTCATCCCGATCCGAAACGATAGTCTTGGGCACCCCATGATAACGTACAAACTACTCAATGAACCTCCGTACTAATACACTGACTGGTGCGCCCTTTGCCACTAGAATGAATCTGGCCACCTTTGTTAGCCTGTCCACTATGACCCAGATCGAGTCATTCCCCGCACGGGATCGAGGTAGCCCATGTATGAAGTCCATGGCTATATCCTCAAACTTCCATTCCGGCACCGGAAGCGACTACAGCAAACCTACCGGGTTCCTACATTCCGCCTTCACGAGCTGGCAGGCCTCGCAATGCGTCACAAAATACGTAATATCTTTCTTCATACCTGGCCAGTACATCGTCCTCTTTAAATCCTTTACCATCTTGGTGATCCCCGGGTGTACCGAATACCGGCTGTAGTGAGCTTCCGTCAAAATATCCTCCCGGATCCGTCCTCCTGCTGGTATGTAGACTCTGCCCCGGAAACACAGGAGCCCATCCCTCAAAGAGTGATCTCCTGTCATGCCTTCCTCCAAGGCTCGGAATATCGGCTCAGCTCTCTCATCCAGCGTCTGCCCATCTCTGATGCAGTCCCGAATGTCATCAGTAGTAGCCATCGACCCTTGGTACTCCATGTACAGCTCCGGGTCATCCTCAGACACTAGCGAAATCTGCATCTCCTCGAATGATCTAATCAACTCCAAGGCCATCAGCTGCGGGCCAACTCCTGTCGTACTCGCTCTCCGTCTCAGAGTATCTGCGACCACGTTCGCCTTCCCCGGATGGTAGTGCACGGTATACTGGTAGTCTGACAGAAACTCCACCCAGCGTATCTGCCTGATGTTTAACTCCTTCTGGGTGTCGACGTACATCATATTCTTGTGGTCGGAGAAGATATCACAATGTACCCCGTAGAGATAGTGCCGCCAGATCTTAAGAGCAAAAATGACTGCCCCCATCTCTAAATCGTGCACGGGGTAGTTCTGCTCGTGCTGTTTCAACTGACGGGAGGCGTAGGCTTTTACGTGCCCATTCTGCATCAGAACGGCACCCATCCCCAGATAGGAAGCATTTGTATACACCTGGAATCCCTCCTTCCCTGATGGAAGAGCAAGGATGGGAGCCGAGGTGAGACGATCCTTTAGCTCCTGGAAGGCAGATTCGCATCGAGGCGTCCATATAAAAGGGGACTCCTTCTTCGTCAGAGACGTAAGAGGGAGGGCAATCTGAGAGAACCCCTCGACGAACTTCCGGTAGTAACCGGCAAGTCCCAAGAAACTTCGAACATCCGTGGCCGACTTTAGCGATGGCCAATCCCGTTCTGCCTGGATCTTTGCAGGATCCACTTCCAGACCTGCTCCACTGATGACATGGCCCAGAAAGGCCACCTCCTTTAGCCAGAACTGGCACTTGCTGTACTTGGCATACATCTCATGCTCACGCAGCTTCCTCAAGGTCAAGGCCAGATGTCTCACATGCTCCTCCTCCGTCCTTGAATAGATGAGAATGTCGTCGATGAATACAATGACAAAGATGTCCAGATACTCCTCGAACACCCGATTCATCAAAGTCATGAATGCTGAGGGTGCATTTGTGAGCCCGAACGGCATCACGGTAAACTCGTATAAGCCATATCTGCTGCTGAAGGCCGTCTTCGGGATGTCCTCCTCCCGAATACGAAGCTGGTAGTACCCTGACCTCAGATCCAGCTTTGAGAACCAATGGGCTCCCTCCAGCTGGTCAAAAAGCTCGTCTATCCTTGGTAAGGGATACGTGTTCCGGACTGTCAACCTGTTCAGAGCCCGGTAATCTATGGACAATCGAAGGGTCCCGTCCTTCTTCTTAACGAACAGCACCGTAGCTCCCCATGGTGAAGAGCTAGGCCGAACGAACCCGGCCTCCACTAACTCCTGAAGCTGTCTTCGGAATTCCACCAACTCCTTTGGGGCCATTCGATAGGGAGCTCTGGATACCGGCTTAGCCCCCGGTACGAGCTGAATCTGAAAGTCCTTCTCTCGGTGCGGGGGTAACCCTGGTAGCTTCTCTGGAAACACGTCGGCGAAGTCCCGCACTACTGGAATATCTGCAATGGAGTCCTTGGCTACGACCGCCTCAAAGAGGACCTGATAAACTTCTTCCCCCTACAGGTGGGCCTTAACGGCCTGCACAGACAATAGTAAGGTACGGGGTGCTGGTATAATACCTTCGATAACAATGAAGGAGTCGCCGTGCCTCACGGTGATCCTCTTCGCCACGCAATCGATCTGGGCATGGTTCCAATACAGCCAAGTCATGCCCAGAATCAGATCGTAATCTGGCATCTTCAGAACCGTCGCTGGTGCCTCAAACGCCTTTCTGCCGATCCTCGCTTCCATATTACAATGAGCAGAGGTCAATATCTCTGATCCATCGGGTAGGCGCACCCTCATCATCTTCCCGGTGAATGGCTCCACTCCTGCCAGTCCTTTCACGAAATCCTCCGACACGAATGATTGCGACGCACCAGTGTCGAAGAGGGTGTGAGTGGGCTTGCCGCTCACGAAGACTATGCTTGGGGTAATTAAATGTCTTAGTATTCTTTTTGTAGTTTATCTTCTCTTAATTTCTAGCTAGGTTATGTTTAAAATAGCAGTTTATATGAAGAAAATTTACAAGTACTGCCATACCTGTGATAACCTGCTCCGGGTTCCGGGGCTGTGTCAGGTCTAGAGCATACACCTGCTCTCTCTCTGGCCTGCGGCCTCGATCCTGAAATCCCCATCCTCGGTCCTGTCCTCGTCCGCTAAACTGTCGGGGAGGTGGAGCGCCCTGATGTGCTGGTGGGGGTGCTCGCCTCACAGGGCAGTTCCTCTTGATATGCCCCGGCTGGTTGCACTGATAGCATACCGGTGGCTGCTCTGCTGTCCTTTAAATTTCTAGCATCTGTATAGGCTGGGGAGCCAATACCCCCTGACTCCTCTGCTCCTGCCCAAACTCTTGACGAGGCTGATCCCCGTTCCTTCTCTCTCCAATAACATGGCCTCGAGGACGGTCTCTACGTCCTCCAATCACTGTATCATCAGCCGGTCTCTTCCGGCTCCTCACTGTAAGCTGATCCGCCTCTCTCTTCTTAGCCATCTCCAGAATCCTTGCCAGACTCCCCTCTGAGACGAAAAGGAGGGCCTGCCTCATGTCATCTTGCAGCCCCTTATAAAACCTCCGGGCATAGCCAGCATCGTCTAACTGGTAAGCGTCCGCATAACGGGCCAGGTGAGTGAACTCATGATAGTACTCCACCACAGTCCTGTTCCCCTGCCTCAACCGCAGGAACCTATCCTCCAGGTCATCTCTCGCCGACTGAGGTACAAAATGTCCCAAGAGCGCTGCTCTGAACTCCTCCCAAGAAATATCAGCACAGTCCATCCCTGCAAAGGTGGTGTCCAGCTGAGATTTCAACCATCTCTTTCCGTGTGACTCTAAGCAGGAGACTTCCAAAGCGACTGCCTCCTACGTGGGGCATCGAATCCCTGCCAGCATCTCGTAAATGGTGTCCAACCACTCCTCCATACGTACTGCAGACTCCGTCCCCTGGTAGGATAGAGGGGAAAGTCCTCGGAAGACCGTCATCCAATTGGCCCCAGGGTTTGGCTGTGGGGCCGGGGCTTGCTGAGCTCTGATGGCCTCCAGGATGGCCGTCAGTGTTTGCCCCATCTCCGTCTGCTGGAACGAAACTGGTGCTGGCGGAGTCGGGACCACATTCGGAGCCTGAGGTGTCCCCTGCTGCGATGTAGGGTTCGTCGCAGGCTACAAGTAAAAATTCCATTTGTTAGAGAGCGAATGAATGGAATTTAAGAAGAGTTAGGATGGACTTTCACATGTGATTTCCCTTATGGGCACACCACTGCTTCCGCTGCTAGTTTGTCCGCAAACTAAGCTCGTACGGGGGTGGCCCAAGGTTTTTGTGGACTACTTCTCTTTCGATCGAGGTCTCCTCTGATACCACTTGTAAGACCGCCTTTTTTTTCTTCTTAAACCACCGGGGTCTTAGCCCAGAATTGCAGCTTTGCGGTGGCACCGACTCACGGGAAGGCAACCACTACAAAATGCCAATTCTGCCGGCCCTTTTCGATCATAAGAGAGAGAAGTATTTATACATAAAATGTAAACAAGTCCACAGAAACATGTAAATAAAAGTGAAATCATAACCAGTCCATCAATAGATAATAACAGGAAAATAGATAAATGGGCTCGAGCCCAGTACATCAGTGTCCTCACTACAAGTCACTCATCGCAGAAGCTAAGAAAATACTAATCACTCACGGAGCTGGTCGCAGGTGCACCGGTGCTAGACTGTCCCACCTCCGTGCGCACCGTACTCCGCTGGTGCTGGTCCCTAGACTGCTGGTCCCTGTCTCCCATCCGGAGCTCCTGTAAAGTTGTGGTTCGAAAACCATTAGTCATAAAGACTAAGCCCAATCATCCCCTACCCCTCCCACCACGGCTCCTAAGCACCGGTCGGAGAGGAGGAAAGTGAAGCTACAAAAGTGGAGAATAATCAAGCAGGTAACAGGGAAGCTAATCTAGTAGTTATTTAGAATGAATTAGGTCTAACAATCCTACGGCAGTAAGTAATAAGGAGAGCAGTTAATAAGTAGCAATTTGTATAAAAAGACAGCTAGAGAACAGTAAGTAAACAAGCAAGTAAATAAGTATGTAACCTTAACTTATATGAATGCCCATACAAACTTATAAGTTAAGGGGTCTTCTGCAAGGCTCCCATCGTATAAAAAGTCCCATACCGATTTATACGTTGGGGTGTCGGTTGTATGCAATAATGAGTATAGTGATATGCTATGCCATGATTCATGCAAGTGCAACTCACGCACATGACTCTATGCGCACAGACCTCTAGTTCCCCCTGTTCGGGCAGCTAGCTTCACTCCCAGGAACCTCCGTAGTGGCAAATGGAGACAGTGGGTCGGGCCCCCCACTCCTAGGCGGGCATCCACACTACCAGGCCTAGCCCTTCCGTCCGCCCCTAGAAGAACACAACCTAGAGTATCTGCATACTACTGCTAGCTGTACCCACCAGACTTTCTTTGGCTAAGTGTCCCACACTGCCGAGTCAGCATACCGATGTCGGTGTGAACGACAATCAGATACCGAAGACCCACCACCTTTATTATGTACTCCAACCCTCGAGCCCTCAGCCCCCGGACAGTCCCGTTCGTGCATCTACCTTCAGAGCTACTGTCTGAATGGCAACCAATCCTATAATTCTACTTTCCTAGCTATCGGGGAGTGTGTATGTGCAACCCTAGTTATACTAGTTACTCTTTTAATTTATTATTTCTATGGTTTACGTTAGCCCAGGACTGCCCCCGCTATACCCCGTGAAGGGCTCTCAAGGGGCACTAGGAACCAAGACGGCGGCATTACGGCCCGAAGTTCCCTTTCGCAAGGCCCTTATTATTATTGGTTGATCTCCCTTAACCCGATCCTCTTTTAGTTACTTTAGTTCTAACCCTTGAGTATTAAGACTCTTCCTCTTCTTCCCGGGATGGACGATCTTTCGTCGTTCCCGTACTCCCTTATCCTTAACCAGTCTCACACTCTACTTATCCTGACTTCTAATGATGAGTTCAATCTTAACTTGCCCTACCAACCATCAACTACCAGAATTCCGTGGCTTTATTATATGCAGACCATCCTAAGCTATATGAGGTACACAAGGGGAGGTACTCCAAATTGTCTTCCAAATCTCCTATAATATTTACTGGAGGTCTACCATAACATAATTTGTCTAAATCCAGAAACTTATAATTTTCCTAATTAATCTGATATTTATTTAATTTTCTCAAAGATGGGCCATGGGTCATTTTAAACATGAACTACATGATCCTCCTAAGTAACGGCCACTCAAAAATCATGATCATTAAATAACTGCAAGATAACCTCAAATACAAGTTTTCAGAATTTTACAGAAAGTATTTAGCCTCTAAATAATTTATCCAGTATAAACACGTTAATCCTACGTAAAGAAGGAAGTACTGAAATTATTCATCGGAAAATTGTAGAAAAATTACTAGTCAGTAGTATGATATAGAAAAGATCTTTGTGCAAAGAATCATAATTTTACCAGCTTGCTAAACACCACTAAAGATTTAATCAAATATTCAAGGTAAAACATACTTAATGAAGCAAGCCTTAGAATTAAACTTCCAAAAATCCCATAAAAATTCACAGAGATTTAAAACCATAATAAACTTTCTCTGTCTAAATTTCATCAATTTCCAGGAAGTGTGTGTTCCATAATAAATTTTCTAAGCAAATCATACAAGCTACTAAGTCGTTAATGAAGTACCCAAAATAATAATCTTAAAATTCATAGTAAAATATCCAGAGCTTGTACCATCCCTATAATTCACTCTACCCAAATCTCAACACTTTTCAATGTGATCTAGTGTCATTTCCTATCTCTACAAGTTTTGCACCCTAAACTAGGGTTAGGTTTTTAGATATCCCAACGGTCTCCAAATCTACTAAAATTTCATCCAGAGAACTATATTGTCCTTATGGTTCTCTTCACCCAATTTCGGGTTAATCCAAGGTCATTTGACCCCATGACCTTCATAAACCACCAAGATCCATCCTTAGGGTTTGGCCTTGGTTCTTAGGGCAAACTTACCCCGATCCACCTCAAACTCTATGAGGGGGTGCTAGAGAATATTACTAGCCAGCGGTAAAAATCTCAGCCTCTGTTGAGGTGATCTGACCACTCAAATTTCAAAAGTGCAGCTTTAACCTAAGACCCCTTATTAGGGCAAAAGTTAGGTTTGATCACTTCTAATCCAAACCATCTCCAAATGAGATGAAAAATTATACAGAACCTTATGGTGAACCCAGGGACCACTCACCAAAATTTGGGAGGGTTTGGAAATTATTTAACCATCTAATTAAATTCGGCTAAGATTATTGAATTTTTCTAAAAACTATAGAAAATTATTTTCCAAAAATTCTCATTTTTGGATCGTACCTCGATATAGGTAAGTTTAGGCCACACCCCAAATTTCAAGTCATTTTGATGACTGGATTGGAGTGGGGAATTTTTCTAAGGTCAAGACGGCCCTCTGGATAGACCTCACTAAAGATGGTGATGTGGTCTAACCAGGATTCCAATTCGAGTGAAATCAATTTTAAATTAAACTAGACTTCAAGGGCTACATTTTCTATGTTGACCACTTTTCCGGTAGGAGCCTCTAGATATTTTTCCCAAATTATTTAACGTGATAGATATTTTCATTCAAAAATTGCTTCACAAATAAAATCTAATTAAATGGCACTGTTCATCTTCTTCTACAGCCCGAAACCAGAGCCCTGAAAACCTAATTTCCTGTAGCTTTTCCAAACTATTTCCCGGCCATCTAGCCATCTCCCTGGCCGGCCACCACCCCCACCACCTCTGTTGAGGTGAGGGCTATCGTCGGGCGGCGGCACGGCCGCCGGAGAGGCAGTTTCCAGCGAACCCGCCACCATGAAATTTTCGGAAAAACCACGAATTCGCTCACCCGATCTAGCTCTTTTGAGCCCGATATCTCTCCTAACGATTTCTAAGATCTATCCGCAGAAGAAGAAGGAGGGGAGGACCTTGTTCGCGGGTTGGAGGCGTGCAGAGCGTCGGGAAGCCATTGGCGCGGTGGTGGCGTAGCCGGAAATTCTTCAACAGCAAGGGGGAAATCTGAAACAGTTTGATGGAGAGTGTAACCTTTTCCCCTTGCTCTTAGGAGTCTTTTATAGATCAGCAAGTGGGGAGGGGAAAGGATGAAACGTTCATGGCTCTTAATATTTCCCTTAATGACGTTTCGGTTATGACGAATGGCAGTTGAAACGCTGGAGATGAAGAGGTGTTTGCCAGGTGGCGATTTCCTATTGGACCCACTTTTCCTTAATTATTAACATAATTAAAGTAGGAAACGACCCATAAATACTCTTGGTTTTCATTCCCATAGTCAGAATTTATTATGGCGTCGGTTACGGAAATTTCCAGTCTGGCTGACGTTTCGGCCTTGGTCACGGGCGTGACACATAGGTCACGGGCGTGACAGTCCCGGTTAGCCAATTCTGGGTTCGACGATCGTCGAACTGAGATCGACGATCGTCGAAGGGTGGTCACGGGCGTGACACTTGGGTCACGGGCGTGACAGGCCCGTTCGGCCAATTCTGGTTCGACGACCGTCGAACTGAAATCGACGATCGTCGAGCGTGGTCACGCCCTATGTCACGGGCGTGACATTGCGGGTCACGAGCGTGACATGCCTGGTGACTAATTCTGGGGTGACGACCGTCGAACTGAAATCGACGATCGTCGAACATGGTCACGCCCTATGTCACGGGCGTCACATTGTGGGTCACGGGCGTGACATGCCCTTGTGGCCAATTCTTGGCCGACGACCATCGAACTGAAATCGACGATCATCGAACGTGGTCACGCCCTATGTCACGGGCGTGACATTGCGGGTCACGGGCGTGACAGGACATGAGGCAAATTTCGCGCCCGATGATCGTCTAACTGAGGTCGACGATCGTCGAAGGAGTCACGCCCCAGGTCATGGGCGTGACACCTGGGTCACGGGCGAGACAGGGCCGGGTTGAAAATTCTGCGTCCGACGATCGTCTCCCTGAGATCGACGATCGTCGAATGAGTCACGCCCTAGGTCACGGGCGTGACCAACCCGTGACCCTAATTCTTGGTCGCTTTATTTCAATTTTTGGGCTCCCTAGGGTTCTACCACAACCAACCGACTCCTAGGGGTCTAGCCGGAAATGGAATGTTACATTAACACCAAAATACCAACGCATCCTAACCAAGAGCATTCTAGCGGAAGTTTATAAGTTACACGAACCCAATCCATGAAAGTCCACGACTATATAAATAACACATTTATATAAAAGACCAGGAATGCATACAAACCCACCACTCACGACATTTATGGCTTATAAGTTTCTCTTTACAAATATATGACTTCATACATCGGCACGTAGGCCGGCCACACATGAAATCCAAATCTTCGCATGACCTTCGAGGGCCTACCAGCAGCAGCAGCACAAAGGTCTTCAGCCCGCTCAATCCATTTCAGCATCAACAAGGGCAGCAACTGCATGTGGACATCCACCCCATGGGTGACAAATAAAGCAATGGTCCGCATTCAGCTGACCAATTCTAACGACCCTGCCCCTTACACGGGTAATTTTTTCCTTCCATGCGTGTATTCCAGTCTCAGCACATATAAACAATACACAATATCATCACAAATGCCGGCCTTCGTGCCAGATGTTCCGTGCACTCAGGTCACGCTTACGGTGTACAAAGCTCCTGAAGGTTCCACCACGATTCGAGATGTGTACTTGTTGGTCGGGCATAAGCCTCCATACCCCTATGGAATACCTCACTCACCCGTCCACACAGAGGCACGCACCTCATAGCAAATTGTGAACACCATCAGTCGACCTACAGCAGTAGTGTAACAAGCCTATAGAAAACGCCCCGCTGCATTGCTACCAATCGACCGCTCACCCGAACCTACCACGGAACTTGTTGGGTGGCCCACCCACTCAGAGGTCCTTAACTTGTTGTCTATGGGCATCAGCCGGCAAACCACTGTTGGAGGCCTCTCATACCCACCCACTCAGAGGTGCTAATAATCCATCTCATATTCAACTCATAACACAGGCACACGGTGCCACTTTCCATTCCATCAATACAGCTCGTGCCGAGCATACAACCAAAGGAGCTATACAATCTTCCTCCTCACCATCACAATCGTCCTCACCATATCCGTAGTTTATCCGATGTATACACGAAGTCTTCTCAGGTTCGCAGCATCACCAACCCAGACATCCATCCAGATGGGCTTCACATAGAAGGCCTATGTCGTACTACACATTTTTGGCTCTAGATGCAGACTCAACCGCTGGAATCACTTACGCTCTTCCATCTTTTGATGGAGGATTCCACAGATATACATGCATTAACAAAGGGCTTCACCTGCCCAAGTAAGAAAGACCGTTACCCTTAACGATCGCTTTGGCGCCATGAAAGAACTAGCCGGATGGAAATCACTGCTGCGGACTTTCCTCCGCAATGCTGAACTCGGCTCTCGATACGGACCACTGACGTTCCACCGGCGGCAGGAAAGCTTCTCCTTCTTCCTCCCTTGCTCTCCTCTATCTCTTCTCTTTAGAAAGAGAAAGGATAATATAAGAATGAGAGATTCATCTCCATTCTCAGCCTTATAATAGCAGGGATGAACTTGGACCATAGGATCCAAATAGAAGGGAACGAACGGCCTCGATCGCTTTGAAAAGCATCTAAATAGAGCTGAAATGGCTTGTGACACGCCCGCGTCACAGGCCGTGTTCCTTGAGCGGTTAGAGAACCGACTCAATATAGAACAGAACACGGGCTACGACACGCCCGTATCACTCTCTGACATGCTCGTATTACTCCCTGACACGCCCGTGTCAACCAGTACACGGACGTGTGGCTGGCAATGTCACCTCATCAACACTAGGACGAAACACCCGAGAAGAACACGGCTAAGGAACATGCCCGTGTCCTCGGCCTTAAGCCCAACACACCCCTCATACACGCCCGTGTCACGGGCCGTGTACCACACTCAATGCCACTCAATGCCACTCCACTCAACGCCACTCCAGTCAATGCCGCCCGAGAAGGACACGCCCTGGGGCACGCCCGTGTCCGAGGCCGTGTCGCCTCTCGATGATCGTCGACCGTGCTATTTAGAGAACTCGACTCGACATACACCGCATAGAACACGACCTGGGACACGCCCGTATCCCAGGCCGTGTGCACCAGACACGCCCTGGGACACGCCCGTGTCTAAGGTCGTTTTACACAGCAATAACCCACCCCTCCTTATAGAAATTTTGTCCCGAAATTTAGCTCAACTTCAATATCAACAAAGCAACGCAATCGATGCACTATTAACCAAAACGATCTGGGTTTAGAGCTCAGAGGCCTCAGCTTGTCTCGCCCTATGGCATCGCACAACCACAAATGTTTTCACAAACACATATACATATAATATATACAAGGTACACATACAAGCAATAAAGTGGACACTCCACTTTATTTCCGCTCAACTGCGTCTCTAAGCAGGTTCTTGACAGCCTCCTACAACTCCAGGTTAAACACTAGAGGCTATTGTACTTCATGATGTGAGCTTTGCAGCTCCTACACTGCGAGATAGTACACTCGCGGTTGCGCCCGGAATGTAGATGATTCTGCCACTGCCTTAACCTTTTCCTCATAGTACGCTCTTGTCTTTTGCTCACTCTTTGACGGTCCTTTCCAATAGTAATAGGCTATATTCCCCTGCTTCCCAAAAGTGAAAGAGGTATACGACTACACATATCCTTGACCAAATATCGCGCCCGAAGAACCATCCGAAGACGTTTGTTCAGCAGGCCTGAACCTCTTCTTATCCCGTTTCCTAAACTCCGACTGTTCGGACTGCGGAACTTTGAACTCCGACTTGTCCTCCGCCAAGTTCTTCTTGTCGTGTACTCGTTTTAAATCTTTTTCCAACATACAGGCTATATCAACTAAGGCTTGGAAGCCTTGGTTCACTGAACTCGGAAGTGCCAATCTCCACTCATCTCGGAGTCCCTCATAGAATCTATTCGTTTTCCGCGCTTCCTCCGCAAAATTCGACCCCGCATAACATCCTAGCCTGGTAAACTCAAGCAGGTATTCATCCATAGTCTTCTCCCCATGCACCAGACGTTGGAATTCGGTCTCCATAGCAATTCTCCGCGATACTGGCAAATACATTGCCCAAAATAATCTGGAGAATTCGTCCATCGAAATCTCTTCGAGGCCTCTGCCTGCCAACTGGTGCATCTCGACGTCATCCCACCACAGTCTTGCTTCTCATTCCAGTAGGAAGGTAGCTAACGTCACTCTCTGCCCCTCACCAATCCTGAGCGCTGTCAGGATCCTCTTCACTCTTGAAAGCAAATCTTGCACCCCGACAAATGTAGGTGGATGAAAATCCATAAACCGTTTAAATTGATCGTCAGTCGCTCGCTCGTCCACCTGAGCTTCCACACTCTCTTGCCTTGCACTAACCCGAACTGTCTCCACTACAAGCCTTGCCTTACCAACAGGTTGTGCTTGAATCATGGTAAATACCCCCTCCATAACTAGGCATACGGTTTCCGCAGAAGGAGGATGTGTGGGCACCTCGGCTGGTGCCGCACTCTCATCCAAACGATGGAGCTTAGACTGCCCAACACCACTCCTTGTCACCTATATGTGAACAAGATATCAATAATCAACCTCCAATCCAAAATGGCAAACATACCGAATACACATACGCATATTCCTGGGTGACATTCTTGAGTTCAATTATGTTAAAACGGTTCGCACGTACACGTGCTCGCCATCCGACAAAAGAATTCGGCCACGAATTCGAAAGCGGAAAACCAAGGGGCCTCTAATACCAAAATGTAACAACCCGACCCATTAAATAACATATAATAGAAGTTTCGGCCGGGGCCACACACTATATGCCACAAATAGATGGCGAGGTCACAGGTTAATACCAAAATACCAACGCATCCTAACACAAAGCATTCTAGCAGAAGTTTATAAGTTGCACGAACTCATTCCATGAATGTCCACGACTATATAAATAACACATTTATATAAAAGACTAGGAATGTATACAAACCCGTCGCTCATGGCCTTAAGGCCTTACAAGTTTCTCTTTACAAATATATGACTTCATACATCGCCGCGCAGGTCGACCACACATGAAATCCAAATCTTCGCACGGCCTTTGCGGGCCAACTAGCAGCAGCACAAAGGGCTTCAGCCCGCTCAATCCATTTCAGCATCAACAAGGGCAGCACTTGCATATGGACATCCACCCCATGGGTGACAAACAAAGCAACATTCAGCATTCAGCTGACCAATTATAACCACCCTACCCCTTACCCGGGGCAGTGGTTCCTTCCCTGCATGTATTCCAGTCTTAACACATATATACAATACACAATATCATCACAAACGCAAGCCTTCATGCCTGAAGTTATGTGCACTCAGGGCACGCTTACGGTGTACAAAGCTCCTCAAGGTTCCACCATGATTCGAGATGTGTACATGTTGGTCGGGCATAAGCCTCCAAACCCCTGTGGAAGACCTTACGCACCCGTCCAATCAGAGGCACGCACCTCATAACAAACTGTGAACACTATCAATCGACCTACCCCCGTAGTGTAACAAGCCTAGGGAATCGCCCCTCTGCATTGCTACCAATCGACCTCTCACCTGATCCTACCATGGAACTTATTGGGTGGCCCACCCACTCTGAGGTCCTTAACTTGTTGGCTATGGGCATCAACCGCCAAACACCTGTTGGGGGCCTCTCTTACCCACCCAGTCAGAGGTGCTCATAATCCATCTCATATTCATCTCATAACACAGGCACACACTGCCACTTTCCATTCCATCAAAACAGCTCGTGTCGAGCATATAACCAAATGAGCTATACAAGCTTCCTCCTCACCATCACAATCATCATCACCATGTCCGTAGGTTAACCTATGTATACATGGAGTCTTCTTCAGTTCGCAGCATCACCAACCGAAACATCAATCCAGATGGGCTTCACACAGCATGCCAATATCGTACTACACATTTCCGGCTCTAGATGCAGACTCAACCGCTGGAATCACTTATGCTCTTCCATCTTTTGATGGAGGATTCCACAGATATACATACATAAACAAAGTGCTTAACCTACCCAATGAAGAAAGACCGTTACCCTTGACGATTGCTTCAGCGCTATGAAAGAACTAGTCAGATGGAAATCACCGCAGCGGACTTGCCTCCGCAACGCTGAACTCGGCTCTCGATTCGGACAACTGACGCTCCACCGGTGGCAGGAAAGCTTCTGCTTCTTCCTCCCTTGATCTCCTCTCTCTCTTCTCTTTAGAAAGAGAAAGGATAACATAAGAATGAGAGATTCATCTCCATTCTCAGCATTATAATAGCTGGGATGAACTTAGACCACAAGATCCAAATAGAAGGGAACGAATGGCATCAATCTCTTTGAAAAGCATCTAAACAGAGTTGACACGGCCTATGACATGCCCGTGTCACAGGCCATATTCCTTTAGCGGTTAGAGAACTGACTCAATCTGGAATAGAACACGGGCTACGATATGCCTGTGTCACTCCCTGACACGTCCGTGTCAACTAGTACATGGTCGTGTGGCTGGCCGTGTCACCTCATCAACACTTGGCCGAAACACCCAAGAAGAACACGGGTAAGGCACAGGCCCGTGTCCTCGGCCGTATGCCCAACATTCCCCTCTGACATGCCCTTGTAACGGGCTGTTTACCACACTCAATGCCACTCAACGCCACTCCACTCAATTCCACTAAACGCCACTCCACTCAATACCACCTAATAGGACACGCCCTGGGACACGCCCGTGTCCCAGGCCGTGTCGCCTCTCGATGATCGTTGACCGTGCTATTTTGAGAACTGGACTCGACACACACCACACAAGACACGCCCTGGGACATGCCCGTGTCCCATGCTATGTGCACCGGACATGCCCTGGGACACGCCCGTGTCCCAGGCCGTGTTACCCATCCTTAACCCATTTAGGGACTTAGGGTTTTTGGGGTGTTACAGGGTGAACCTGCCTTGTAGTGGCCGAGAAATGTCTGGAAACTTCTCCTCTTCCCCAGAGGAGTTGAATCCAGCCAATAAGGGTGGCCCTTGACCTCCCTAAGCCATGAATGGCCTTTACCTCCTTTTCTTTCACCTCCATTAAAGAGGAATTGAAGTTTTCCCTCTCCTGCCCCTCATGGACGAATTTGTTCATGGTACAATCCTAAATGTAGCCCACTAAGCTTATTAAAAAGTGATTAGGAAGTGGTTTGCCCAAGCGGCTAGGGGCTTGAGCTTGAGTTAGCCCTTTTTGAGCTAAGTTTGACTTGACCTAGCTTAGTGTTGACTTTGGTAAAATTGACAGTTTGGGTTGACCCCAAGGGATCCTTGGTGACCCATTGGCTTCCCCTAAGGTCTAGGAAGACTTGGGTAGGGTTAGTTGGGCACATTATAGGTCAAAGTCCCTTAGTAAGGGCACCTTGGCCAATTTAGGTCTATGGTGGTCTGAGGTCAGTTTGACAAATTTAGGTTGACCATAATGGATAATTATTGAGCTAATAGTCCCTCTAATGGTTTAGGGATGTTGTGGTGGGGTCATGGGGTAATGGTGAAGCCCTATGGTCATACTAAACTAGTGTTTAGGATTCTATTATTTGCAGACCATTGTGATCTCCACCTTCATACCTAAGCTCACTAGGTATTCTTGGGCTTCCTAGGGTTTTGTCATGACTTAGTCATGACAAAACCACTCATAGGGGTCTAGATGGAAATGTGATGTTACAATGTCCGCTTGATAAGAGAGCGCAAAGGAATTTGGCTTTCGTCGGTGGCATAATGATAGTCTTAGGCCTGCACGCCATTAAGACTAAATGCTCAATACCATTGGGTTTCAGACCTTGAATGGTGGTGGGACCCTTGTTTTTTCGGTACACCAAGAATGCGCTCTGACTGCACGGAGCGTCGGGCCGCGTGGCCGATGTTTTTGATATATTGATTGTGCGTGAGTGCACATTGTGTGATATATCTGCTTGTTAAATGATATGCCTGCACGAAAGGAATATTGCTGCCCCGGGAATGGGGTAGGGTCGTTATAAATTGGTCAGCTAAATGCTCACTGTTTCCTTGTTTGCCACCATCTTGGTGGGCTGTCCCTGTGTAGGTGCTGGAGAACCAAGCTGAAAATACAGTACTGAAGTCCCTACTGCTGCCGCTGCTGGCCCTCGAAGGCTGAGCAAAAAACTTTGTTATTTTCATGTGTGGCTGGCTTGCGCGCCGATGTTCATAATCCACGCTTATAAAGCTTAACTGTAAGGCCTAAAGGCCAAACTTTTGTGTATTTAGTGTATATTCCTTCAGTGTGATATATAAATGTGATTGTTTATATATAGTGGACATTCGTGGTTGTTGAGTTCAATATTAATCTTAAGATTCCGCTATCATGCTTTGAGTTAGGATGCGAATATGTTTTGATATTAACCTGTAAACTCGCCGCCTGTTTGTTACATATGGTGTGGGGCACCGGTCGGACGTTCTATTATATGTTATTTAACGGATGGGATCGTTACAATTTGGTATCAGCTTGTCTCGATCTTCCTCTTTCGAATTCATGGTCGAATTCTTTTATGGGGTGGCGCGCACGTGAAAGTGAGATCTGTTTTAACATTAATGAACTCAAGAATCACCACTAAGGAATGCAAATACACCTGTTTGAGGAACCTGCGCGTTCCTATTTTGTTGTTATTGCTTGTGCAAGGTCGCTAAAGTGTGTCTTGTTCAACTATCGGTGACTCGTAGTGGTGTTGGAAGTCTGAGCCCGAGCGTTCTGATGAGTGATCGGCACCAGCTGAGGTGCCTACACCTCCTCCTTTTGTGGAAACAATATTCTTAGTTACTGAGGCGCTGTTTGCAATGATTCATGCACAACCTACTGGGCAAGCGCAACCGGCAATGGTGCCAAAACGGGTTGGTGTAAGGCTAGAACCTGTTGAGGTTGTTGATCCTCAAGCAGCTGAACGGCAGTTGAAGTAGTTTATGAGCTTTAATCCTACCACATTTATGCGTGTGGGATCCCTAATGTATGCGGAAGATTGGGTATTGCGTGTCAAGTGAATAGTGATGGCGATATGGATGGAGGAAGATAAGAAGGTCACCTTGGCCACCATCTTGTTGGAAGGAGAGTCTCGGCTATGGTAGGACGAGATAGAGTTGCACCACTTAGCAAGCAGTCAATTAACTGAAGTCTCGATCGAGGAGTTTTCACGACTATTCTTGGCAAATCACTGCCAGCAGCACAACCTATCGCTATGGAAACTGAGTTCCAGCGTTTAACACAAGGAGAAAGTGGTGTGAATACTTACTTGCATGATTTTACGCGGTTGGGATGCTCTGCGGGGTCTATTTTCGCTGATGAACTACGTAAGACCAATCAGTTCTACGAAGGTTTGCGGGATGAGTTGAGATTCCTACTCTTAAGTTCGGTGAACTAGGGGTTTTAGGCGTTGGTGGATATGTCTTGTGCGTTGGAGAAGGATATGAAGCGGGTGTAGGGAAAAAGGGATCTAGCTGTGACAAAGTCCGAGTTCAAAGCGCCCCATTATGGAAAATCGAGCTACCAAAGGAAATGGAGCAAGAGATCTAAGTCTTCTAGACAGGCTCCTTCTACAGTTGCGTCGGGGGAAACTTCGGGGCAAGAGTCTCGTACCTGCTTAACATGTGGTAGAGTGGGACATATAGCCCTTAACTGTCGGGTTAGTCCACCAAAGGTGGAAAAGAATACGGGAGTGTATTATGTTGATAAGGGAAAGGTAGTGGTGGAGTCCTCTGCATCACAAGCGCAACCTCGATTATATAATCTTGGCCAGCAGGAGGCCATAAAGCAAAGTGACATCGTCACAGGTATGACCTAATTTCTTGATTGCTTACTTTTCATATTTCATACCTTGTGTGTAGCTTGTGTATGATGTGTTTGTCTTAGGATTTGTCCTGATTCGAAACAATCTGGCGAGAGCACTATTTGATACGGGTGCTTCGCATTCATTTCTGTCTAAGGACTTAATAACACGAATCAGAGTACCTAGTCATGTGATGACAGTCAGTGTAAAGATGTTGTTACCAAACGGATGTCTGATGTGTGTGGATAGGACTTGCTGCGTGGAAGTACAAATAGGAAGTTAGTATTTCTGTTTGAATGCTGTTGTGCTACCGATATTGGAATTTGATGTGATCTTTGGTATGGACTGGCTCTCGGAGCTGCGTGCCTTTATTGATTGCAAGTCAAAGGAGATCACACTAGGCCAGAATTCAAAGCTTGTGACTAAGTTCGCTAGTATGCGAAGAGTGAGCGGGATCTTGATGTCTGCACACCAAGTAGTTAATGTTTTTTGGAAGGGCGCGGAGTTATTCTTCATGCTTATTGAGGTTGTTGAGCCAAAAGTTAGTGTGAATGATGTTTCAATTATATCGGAGTTTGCTGATGTGTTTCCTATAGATCTTTCTGGGTTACCACCCAAGCAGGTGATCGACTTCACTATTGAGCTGGTGCTAGGTGCAAAACCTGTGGCCCGCTCGCCATATTGAGTAGCGCCAAAGGAAATTGCAGAACTAAAAGTTCAACTAAAAGAGTTTCTGGAACAGGGATACATACGCCCAAGTATGTCACCTTGGAGCGCACATGTTCTCTTTGTGAAAAGGAAGGACGGTAGTCTGCAGTTGTGTATCAATTATCGCGAATTAAATAAGCTGACAGAGAAAAACAAGTATCTGATTCCACGGATTGATGACTTGTTTGATCATCTACTGGGATCAACCGTCTATTCTAAATTTGACTTAAAATCTGGTTATTACCAGTTGAGGATTCAGGAAGGTTACATTCCCAAGATAGTGTTTGGAATACGATACAGTCATTATGAGTTCACTGTAATGCCATTTGGGCTATGTAATACGCCATCATTGTTCATGGACCAAATGCACCGAACGTTCCAAGAGTACTTGGACTTGTTTTTTATCGTCTTCATTGATGATAACTTGGTGTACTCTCAATAAGAAGCTGATCATGCGAACAATTTATGGTACGTGTTGCATATCCTATGGAGAAATAAGCTCTATGCCAAGTTCTCAAAGTGTGAGTTTTGGCTGTCGTCAGTGGATCTTCTTGGCCATGTTGTAAGTGGAGAGGGCATTTCAGTGGATCCGTTAAAGAGAAGAGACATACGAGAGTTTCCAGTGTTGTCTTCGGTGGCCGAAGTCAGGAGTTTCCTTGTACTAGTATGCTACTACAAACGTTTTGTAGAAAAATTTTCACGGATCGCTTTGCCTCTTACCACATTAACGAGGAACGGTCAGAAGTTCGTTTGGATGCCAGAGTGCGCGCGAGCTTTTGAAGAACTAAAGAGTCAATTGACCATGATGCCTATTTTGACATCGCCATGTGGTACAGACGACTACAAGATTTATAGCGATGCTTCATAGAGCGGCTTAGGCTGCATTTTTATTCAGTTTGGAAAGGTGATTGCTTATGGATCACGCCAGTTGAAAGTGCATGAGCGAAATTATCCCATCTACGACTTGGAGTTGGCGGCGGTGATTTTTGCACTTAAATTATGGCGTCACTATCTATATGGCGTAAAAGTGGATATATTTACCGACCATCAGAGCCTAAAGTATATATTGGATCAGAAGGATTTAAATATGAGACAACGAAGGTGGATGGAGTTCCTCGAGGACTATACCTTTGATATTCACTACACTCCCGAGAAGGGAAATGTGGTTGCAGATGCCTTGAGTCGTAGGACTCCGTCAAGGGCAAATTAGTTATAGATGCATGATGAGCGTCTACTCCAGGAGTTGGAAGCGTTAGGGATTTCTTGTGTTGACAAGAATTCCACAGCAAATGCATGCTTGAAATAGACGGAGGTACAGTATGACCTTACAGACAGAGTTCGACGAGCAACGGAACTGGATGAAAGTCTATAACGCTGTGCAGTGGATTGTTCAAATGACCAATTCTCCTGGGATGATGGCCTTTTGAGGAAAGCGGGTTTATTGTGCGTCCCAAGGATGGGTAAGCTAAGAGAAGAATTTATGTATAAGGCTCACTTTATGAAATACTCAATTCACACAGGGAGCATGAAAATGTACAAGGACATGAAAAAGCTTTTCTGGTAGCCGAAAGACATAGCACATTATGTGGCTAAATGTCAAACATGTGCCTTGGTAAAAGCTGAATGCCGGAATACCAGAGGTTTCCTGAATTCATTAACTATTCTGTAGTGTAAGTTTGATGATATTTCGATGGATTTCGTGCACGGTTTGCCGAAATCTCAATGTGGTAATGATTCGGTTTGGGTGATCGTAGACCGGTAACTAAAGTGGCTCACTTCCTATCGAACAAGTGGTACGATTCAGTCGAAATCTTTGCGAAGCTTAAGGTTAGCAAATCGTACGATTGCACGGTGTTCCCGGTATAATCTTAAGAGACCGTGACGGGAGATTCACATCAAATGATTGGAGGCTAATCCATCAGTTGTTGGGAACAAAATTAACGTTCAGTACGGCCTTTCATCCCCAAACAAATGACCAAACTGAGAGGAACAACAGAATGATGGAGGACATGCTTCGAATGTGTGCCTTGGATTTTGGTAAGAGATGGGAAGATCATCTCTATATGGTTGAGTTTGCCTATAATAATAGCTACCAAGCGAGCATATGTATAGCACCATTTGAAGCTTTGTATGGTCGGAAATGCCGTACACCATTAGCTTGGGCGAAAATAGTCGAATCTAAACTATATGATCATAAGAAAGTCAAAGAAGCTAATTCAACATACGCTCTATTCGGGATAGGCTACTGATTGCCCAAGAGAGACAAGCAAAGTATTAAAACGCCAAGCACCGAAACGTTGAGTTTGCGGTTGGCGATTGGTTTTGTTTGAAAATCAAGCCCTTCAAAGGCATGTCGAGGATTCGGTGCTTGAAAAAGTTAAGTCTGAGATATCTTGGTCTATTTGAAGTGGTGGAGCGAAGTTGAGAAGCTGCCTATCGGGTAGCTCTTTCGGCAGAATTGAGTGGATTGCATGATGTGTTCAACATATCAGTGCTTCGAAAGCCGTAAAAGATCTAGCTCAAGTGATTGCGAATGATCGCGTACCGGTCGAATTTGGGCTAATGACGAAGGTTGGGCCCATTCAGATCGAGGATAAAGCCGATAAACAATCGCAGAACAAGACAATCGGGATGGTCAAAGTCCGATGGGACAACTGCGGCCGTGAGGACCTAATATTGGAGTAAGAGCAGACCATGCGTGCTGAATTTCCCGAACTATTTACCTAATCTTGTATAACAGTTTTGGTTTTATATTGTACAGAACATGACATGTTGTTACAACATTTTGTTGAAGAGTTTCCTGAGTTGTGTATACAAATTTAGGGATGAAATTTCTTGTATGGAGGGGAGGATTGTAACGCCCCTAATATCGAGTTTTTGAGTGGGCTTTATTAGCTGAGCAACACAGCCTGGGACACGAGTGTGTACAAGGTCATGTCCTACTCTGCTTGAGGCAACACGGTCTGGGACACGGGCATGTCCAATGCCGTGTCCTGCTCTGTGTACTCGAGTGTGGCGCTGGGCGGTCTAGAGTGTAGCGCTGGGAGGTGTCCAGTGTGGCAGACGGCCTGTGACACAGGCGTGTTCAGGGCTGTGTCCTATTGAGGTCGACGAAATGCACTCGACGAAATGCACTCGACGCTCCTCGAGAGGCAGGTCGTATTGGGCACACAGCCTGTGATACAGGCATGTCAAGGGCCATGTCCTTCTCTAGTTTTAGCCAGGCCTATGCAGACTGTTGATCAGGGGCGGGAGGCAGGCATGTCCTAAGCCGTGTCTAGCATACGGCCTGGGACCCGGGCGTATCACAGGGCCATTTCCTTTTCTGGAATAGTCGGTTTCTTTGTCTCTTAAGGCACACGGCCCATGACACAGGTGTGTCTCAAGCTATGTGGAAGTGAGGGTTAGATCTAATATACTCTAGAGGGGGGTGAATAGAGTATTTGTGAGTAATTAAAAACTTTTGTTGAATAGTATAACTTTTTTCTAAACTCAGATGTTATATCACAGTACAGCAGATTAAACTAATGAAAATCAGAGAATCCTAACTATCACAGGCACAAAAAGAACAAAAGAAAAAGGCAACCAGACAACACAAGAATTTTATAGTGGTTCCCCAACTTGTGTACATCTGATAATATGTTTTGTAGCCTAAATTATTATCGTATTTTATATTTTATATTGTACAAATTATGTCTATTATTAGTTTATTTTTATCCTTTTTATGTAAATTTTATTGCCACTAACTTTTTCCTGTCTTTTTGCAGGTTTTCAGAAAATTGCCAAAATGGCCTGTCACGCCCCCCTGTCACGCCCTCCCTGGGCGTGACCTAGGGCGTGTCACCCGATCCCGAGGACACCTGCTGGAAGGGACAGAAAACGGTCAAAACCGCTGTCACGCCCCCCTGTCACGCCCTCCCTGGGCGTGTCACCGGGCATGACCAGGGGCGTGTCGCCCTCTGCCGCAAAGCTGCCACCGCATTAAATGCCCTTCCGCCTCAGCACGCAAATAGTACTGTCACGCCCCACGTCACGCCCGTGACATGGGCGTGACACCTCCCTTTTTCGGCGACTGACGGATTTCCGACCAATGATTTGGACATGACATGCCTGTCACGCCCCCCTGTCACGGGCGTGACCTAGGGCGTGACCACCGACGTACCGAAGCAATCATCCCTCCCGCCAGAATCCAGAGCCCGAGGTCAAACCCGTACTTGTCACGCCCCCTGACACGCCCCCCCTAGGGCGTGTCGGAGGGCGTGACCAACCCGAGAAAATTTCCTATAAATTGACCCCCCCCTCTCCATTTCAGCAAGCTTTGGTTGAGTGGGGGAGGTGCTGCCCCTTTGGTTCTTGATCCTTTTTCATGCTTTCTCTCTCTCTCTCTCCCCCTCTCTTTGTACTTTTTGGTTAACCCTAGTTTAATCATAGTTTGTGCTAGCTTTTAATGTAATTTTCTTCTTGCTTAGTGCTTAATGTAGGGCTAGAATAGGGTTTAATTTTCATGCATTTGTAACTTTAATTTTCAATAGTGTAACTTGCCCTTTTTATTAATAAAATTGTTCTTCCCTTAGCTTGTGTTCTTCTTATGTTTTTCTACTCATCTTCCCCCCTCCTCTCCATTATGATTAACTAATCCTCCTTGTACTCGATCTTGATGATCCGAGGTTAGAGCGATTATGTTATGATGTTTTAATTAATCTTTTCTTTTTAGGTTAGGGCCTTGAATTACTCTTGATTTATCACGGGTCGGAGGTATATTTTCGATATATGCTCTCCGCCTTTGCTTTCATTCTGGGCTAGCCGAGAGGCCGAAAGAATGAAGTGAGCCTTCAAGAGTAAAGGGAGTTGTACGCACCCCTCGAGAGAGGCAGACGTCCAAATCTCCCGGATTGGAGTAAAATCCAATAGTGGGGTTCACCGCGTAAAGCGAGTTTTAGGCCTCCGATTTAGACGAGAGTCGGTCGGACCTTCCTAAACTCAGTTGGGCACGACTTCGAGAGAAGCGTGTTCAAGCTTTAGGAACCTCCACGGTCAAGGACCCTTACCCTATTAAGTTTAGATTTTTATCGCATTTTCTTAATCGTCTTTAGCCGAGGTGAATCTCGATCGGGTGCTTTTCCATTTCATATTGTTCTACCTTTTATAGTAATCTCATATATCGTGCTCTTTAATTAACTGCAGTAGTTTCCTTTCTAGCTTAGTTGTTTACTTAATAGCCCTCTTAATTGCAGTGTTTCTTTTTCTAGCATAACTTTACTTTCTCCCCTGCACTTAAATTTTCTAAAACCATAGTTTTTCCGTCGATAAGATAATAGCGTTCGTGTGAGTAAGTTTAGCCAACAGTTCCCGGATTTCAATACGACACTTGTGTCCCCTTGCTACAATTCGATAGGTATACTTGCCTCATCGGGTTGCTAGTTCGGTTGCGTTTACTTTCTTCGAACCCTAGCGCGCAACAAGTTTTTGGCGCCGTTGCCGGGGACCCAACTTCCGTTGATATTTTGAAAACACGAACCTATTAATTTTATCTCTTCTCTTTCTCATCCCCTTTCTTTAAAGTTTTAAAAAAAATTCAAAAAATTATCACCGCTCTTAATAGAAACCAACCTCACAATTTTTCTACGCCACCTAATTCTCTCGAAAAGGGCAAAGGGCTTTAAGCACCACTGTCTTGTCTAGTACCTTGCGAACCCTTCACGGGGTAGTCCTTGGGAAGTTCGGGAGTTAATTTATATAAAAAAAATCTATTTCAAAAAGAAAAAAAAAGTTTTAATTTAATTTTCTAATTCAAGTTTTTCTTTCTAGTTTATCCTTTTTCTCTTTCTCTTCTTCTTTTCTGTTCTTTTAGTGCATGACCCGCGGGAGTCCGTCGGTTATTTTGGACTTGGACCACGAAATTGAGCGTACTCTTCGGAGAAGATCGCGATTTCAAGGTCCTACTATCCAAGTGCCGGTTGAGGACTCCGAGTCATTTAATACTTTAAGAATGGAAGAACCCAACGTAGATGAGGCCGTGCAAAGGACTATGTCCTATTATGCACGACCGAACCTCGAGGGAACAGAATCGAGTATAGTCCGCCCTACTATAGCAAATAATAACTTCGAACTAAAGCCTAGCATAATTCAAATGGTGCAGCAATATGTGCAATTTGACGGACTTCAAGATGAAGATCCGAACGCACATATAGCTAGCTTTCTTGAAATTTGCGACACCTTCAAGATAAATGGTGTCACAAATGATGCGATCAGGCTGAGACTCTTCCCCTTCTCTTTAAGAACTAAAGCTAAGCAGTGGCTTAACACACTTCCGAAAAATAGCATAACCACTTGGACTGAATTAACTGAAAAATTTTTGGCGAAGTATTTTCCGCCGGCTAAAACTGCAAAAACTTAGGAACGACATCTCTGCCTTCGGACAAATAGACTCTGAAACCCTATATGAAACCTGGGAGAGATTTAAAGAATTATTAAGACGATGCCCACACCACGCGCTGCCTGTATGGTTACAAGTGCAGACGTTCTACAATGGGCTAAATCAAAATACAAAGCAAATGATAGACGCGGCCTCTGGCGGTACTTTAAATCATAAGACCCCGGAAGCAGCTCTTGATCTTTTTGAGGACATGGCCATGAACACTTATCAGTGGAATGTGCCTAGGTCCCGCCCAAACAAGCCTGCAGGTATTTACGAAGTGGACAACGTCTCCCAGCTCGCTCTGCAAGTAGAAATCCTAAGCAAAAAAATCACGGAGATGACTGCTGCCTCCGCCCCTCAGGTATGGGAATCTGCAACCCCTACTCCAGAACATTTAGATTATGTTAATAATTTGCCTAGAACTGCCTTTAATAATTTTTCTGCTGCGAATTTTCATCCGCCTGGTTTTAATTTTCCAAATAGTTATAACCCTGCTTTAAGAAATCATCCGAACTTTTCATGGAGTAATCCATCGAATGCGATGCGCCCACCTCCGCAAAATGATTTTTCTGCACCACCACCACCACCACTTCTTCAAAATTACCCAAAACCTCCAAGCTTGGAGGAATTACTTTCTAAATATATCACCACAAATGACGCCACCATAAGAACGTTAACCGGAAGCGTAAAAAGTCTAGAAAATCAGGTAGGACAGCTCGCGAAAATAATTTCTGAGCGACCCGCAGGGTCTCTTCCTTCCAATACCGAACCCAACCCGAGAGAGCAAGCGAAAGCTATAACTCTTCGGAGTGGGAAGCAAGTCTCCGGTATGGTAAGTGAAGAGCCCGAGGCAAGCTCCGCTCCCGCGTTTAAAAATCAAAGCTCCGCTCCCGTTTTAAAAATTCCACCCTCTGCTGAAGAAGTAATCACCCCTATTTTAGAAAATAATCTCACTCCACCACCCCTCTTCAAAAATAATTCGACCCCTCCATACCCCTCTGAACTTAATAGACAACGTCAAGATGATCAGTACTCCCGCTTCTTAGAAATCTTCAAACAAATCCACATTAATCTTCCCTTCCACGAGGCTATTTCGCAAATGCCGAAATACGCCAAATATCTTAAAGACCTCCTCACAAACAAGAAGAAGTTAGAGAATCTTTCGCACGTCACGCTTAACGCCGAGTGCTCCGCCGTTTTAACAAACGGTTTGCCGAAGAAAATCAGTGACCCGGGTAGTTTCTCTATCCCGTGTGTCTTCGGTGATCTCTTTGTTAAACACGCGTTAGCCGACTTAGGCGCAAGTATAAACCTGATGCCCTTTTCGTTGTTCAAAAAGTTAGGGATTGGTAGCCTTAACCCCACGCGTATGAGTATCCAGCTAGCCGATAGATCCGTCAAGTACCCGTTAGGAATAGTGGAGGACGTTTTAGTGAAAGTCGACAAGTTCATCTTCCCGGTGGACTTTGTCATTTTGGACATCGAAGAAGATGTCGAGGTTCCCCTGATCCTTGGCCGACCCTTCCTTGCCACCTCCCGAGCCATCATTGACGTAAACAATGGTAAGCTCTTTCTTCGAGTAGGCGACGACGAAGTCACATTTCCGATCACCCCTTCGATGAAGAACACCTTAGCGAACGATGACTCATGTTTTTTCATAGACGCCGTGAGTGATGATTCTTCCTACTGCCTCTCCGACTTTGAAAAAGAATTTTCTACTTTTTGCTCCTCTTCTCTTACAACAGAATCACTGCAAGGAAGTGATGAATCTTCTTATTGTCTTTCTGAGTTTGAAAAAGAGTTTTCTGATTTTTGTTCTTCCTCTTTTCTTCCCACTGAATCACTACAGGAAGCCGTCTTAGCTGCTAGCCCCACCCCTTATTACGTTCCTTATAAAAAAGTTTATGAAGATATTATTTTCGAAAAAGAAAGAATCTCAAAATCCTCTTATGAAGAACCCCCTACCCTAGAACTTAAAGAACTTCCCGAACACCTTAAGTATGCTTTCTTAGAAAAAGACTCCAAGTTACCAGTTATCGTTTCGGCTTATCTCACGGATACGCAGAACGATAAACTTCTTCTAGTTCTACGTAAGCATCGCCGGGCTATTGCTTGACAAATCTCTGATATCAAGGGCATAAGCCCATCTTTCTGTACACATAAAATTTTAATGGAAGATAATTCGCGTAACTCTATCCAACCTCAGCGCCGTATAAACCCAAACATGAAAGAAGTAGTTAAGGGCGAGGTTATGAAACTATTAGACGCAGGAATTATCTACCCTATATCGGACAGTAAGTGGGTTAGCCCCGTTCAGGTAGTTCCAAAAAAGGGAGGGATCACCGTAGTTAGTAATGAGAATAATGAATTAATCCCGACGCGGACGGTGACGGGTTGGCGTATGTGCATAGATTATCGTAAGTTAAATGACGCCACTCGCAAGGATCACTTTCCTTTACCGTTTATCGACCAAATTTTAGAACGTCTCTCCGGCCATAGCTTTTATTGTTTTCTCGATGGCCTCTCGGGGTACTTTCAAATACCCATCTCTCCCGAGGACCAAGAGAAAACTACGTTTACTTGTCCCTTCGGCACCTTCGCGTACCGAAGAATGCCGTTTGGATTATGCAATGCGCCGGCTACATTCCAACGATGTATGCTCGCAATATTTGACAAGTACGTAGAAAGCATTATGGAGGTATTCATGGACGATTTCTCCGTGTTCGGCGATACCTTCGATAGATGTTTAGAAAACCTCGAAAAAGTCTTAGAACGGTGCGAAGAAACTAACCTTGCCCTAAATTGGGAAAAATGCCATTTTATGGTGAGGGAAGGGTTAGTTTTGGGTCATAAAATTTCTGCTAAAGGTATTGAGGTAGACGTTGCCAAGATAGAAGTTATTGAGAAGTTGCCGCCACCTACAAACATAAAAGCTATAAGAAGTTTCCTAGGCCACGCTGGTTTTTATCGTCGTTTTATAAAGGACTTCTCCAAGATCACTAAGCCCCTCACCCATCTCTTAGAAAAAGACGCTCCATTCATTTTTGATGACTCTTGTATTTCTGCCTTTGAATTAATTAAAGAAAAGTTAATTAACGCGCCGATTATGATAGCTCCGGTGTGGGACCTTCCTTTCGAGATTATGTGCGATGCGAGTAGTTTTGCGGTGGGGGCCGTATTAGGTCAGCGCATATCTAAAAACTTCCACCCCATCTATTACGCTAGTAAAACCCTCACATCTGCACAAGAAAATTACACCACTACCGAAAAAGAGCTCTTAGCTGTAGTATTTGCGTTTGATAAATTCCGCCCTTACATTACACTTTCAAAAATCATTGTTTTTACGGACCACTCGGCCCTCAAGTACCTTCTTGCCAAAACGGATGCCAAGCCTCGCTTGATTCCCTGGGTCTTGCTCCTCCAGGAGTTTGACTTAGAGATCCGTGATAAGCGAGGAGCCGAGAACTTGGCCACCGACCATTTATCAAGATTAGATAACCCCTTTATAGAAAAATTAAATGAAATATCTTTTAATGACTATTTTCCTGATGAGAAGCTGCTTTTAGTTAATACATCTACTTCGCCTTGGTTCGCGCACATCGCCAACTATCTAGTGGCCCGGGTGCTCCCAAAAGAGTTCTCCTCTCAGCAGAAGAAGAAATTCTTTTCTGAGCTGAAGAACTACTTTTGGGAAGACCCGCATCTTTTCAAAATTTGTGCGGATCAAGTGATAAGGAGATGTGTTTCTTTTGATGAAGGAATTGATATTCTAAAACATTTGCATGAAGGTCCGACAGGTGGGCACTATCAAGCTGCTCGCACCGCTCATAAAGTGCTTTGCGCGGGTTTTTACTGGCCTAGCCTGTTTAAAGACGCGCAAGCCTTTGTGAGCAGGTGTGATAGTTGCCAACGGTCGGGCAATATTTCTAATAAAAATGAAATGCCGCAAAATTATTTCTTAGAGTGCGAAATTTTCGACCTCTGGGGAATTGATTTTGTTGGCCCCCTTCCTTCTAGCTTCGGAAACAAATATATTTTAGTTGCTGTTGATTATGTTTCACGATGGGCTGAGGCCCAAGCTCTTCCTACGAACGACTCCCGAGTTGTAGTCACGTTTTTAAAAAAAATTATTTTCTAGATTCGGTACGCCACGCGCAATCGTTAGCGATAGGGGTTCCCATTTCTGTAACGCGCAATTTTCAAAAATCCTTACTAAATACGGCGTTACGCATAAACTGTCCACTGCCTACCACCCCCAAACTAACGGTCAAGTCGAAGTAGTAAATAGAGAAATAAAAAGAATATTAGAAAAGACTGTTTCAACTTCTAGAAAAGACTGGTCAGCCAAACTTGACGATGCTCTATGGGCCTACCGAACAGCGTACAAAACCGCCCTCGGATGTACGCCGTATCGGCTGGTCTATGGAAAATCGTGCCATCTGCCCGTAGAGTTAGAACACCGCGCCTTTTGGGCCTTAAAATTTTTAAACTTCGATCCCCACTCAGTCGGTGACCTTCGAAAATTTCAACTGAATGAACTCGACGAGTGGCGCTCTTATGCTTATGAAAATAATAAACTTTATAAAAAGCGGACGAAGCGTTTACACGATAAACACTTAAGGCACCCTAAAAACTTTAAACCGGGTGACCAAGTCCTTTTATATAATTCTCGTTTACGTTTATTTCCGGGCAAATTAAAATCTCGCTGGTCTGGCCCATTTTCTGTTTTAGAAGTATTTCCTTATGGAACTGTTTTAATTTCTCACCCTGATAAGGGTAATTTCAAAGTGAATGGTCAGCGTCTTAAACTGTATTTCTCTGGTGATGATGATGTCAGTCCAAACACTATTAAGTTTCTGCTTCACGAACTTTAATCTTGAACTTTTTTTTTTTTTTTTTTGCTAAAAACATTTTATTTCGGGACAACAATATTTTTTGGACAATATTATTTTTGATGCGTCGAGCTCAACGACGCTTTAACCAAAGGGCGCTCTTGGGAGGCAACCCAAGTTATCTTTTTCTGTTTTCTTTATTTTACAATTTTTGCCTCGGACGGCTCCGATAAGCTGAAGCTTCTGCGATCGCCTGCTCCAACATTGCTGAATCCATCACGAAGTCCAAAGAAGACATTCGGGGAGCGGCATCACTCAGTTTTCGCAGCAAATAAATCCGGGGAAGTACCTGTATTTCAATTCTGTCTTTTCAATTCTGCACTTTATTTTTCTCTCCTTCTCCAATCCCCTTCTTTAGCCATTGAGGACAATGTCTGTTTTAAGCTTGGGGGAGGATTTCCTCCTTCATTTTTGCTTAGTGTAAATAATTTCCTTTTTTGTAAATAGTTTCCATAAATTTAAAAAAAAAAAATGAATATCTTAAAATTCCAAAAAAGAGAAAAATTTTCCAAAATCCAAAAAAAGAGAATATTTCTCAAAATAAAAAAAATATATGTGTGTTTTTGAATAGTTTAGACATTTTGGTATTTCAATAGTACCCCTAGTTTTTAGTTTTGTTTTACTCAAAATCTCCTATAAACAACTTAGTTAATTATAATATTTCTAATCGTCCTTTTTAATTATGTTTCACAAGTAAAATGTTGGCCATGCTGTGTTTCTAATTCGCGGTAGCATGTTAAGGTGAAATATTTTTCTAAAACTCGCATTTCTATTATGGTTTTTTGTTTTTTTATTTCTTTTACTTTCTCAAAAATTCATCATCCACTATTTTCTTTTTCATTTTTGAATCATTTTTGTAAAGTCAACTTTTGAATAACGTAGTAGATGTGAACGATCCAAGTCACCTATTATTTCTATTTTCGAGTTAATTTCATCAATCTTCTTTAATTATCTAGGACTCGCTTTTTGAAATTTTTCAAACCTTTGTTTTAAATAAATTCAAAAGCGTGAAAATGATTTAGGCCGTTTTTGTTTTCGTTTGAGCTTTCCTGCCAACCTAAAAACTTTTACCACTAGTTAGCCGTTTTTGAGCCTTTTTCCTATTTCATTTGATAGCTCCTCCCTCCATTTCAGTTTCACCAAAACCAAAATTTCCAACCTATCGAATCACACTAGCCTTTTTGAGTTTCATAAATTATTTTGACGATTTTGATAGGGTATTTTGTGATTTTTGTGGAGAAAGGTTTTCGAAAAAAAAAGGAAGTATGTTCAAAAGTGATGTTTATTTTTGTTTGGCCAACTCAAAAAGGAAAATAAAAATTTTTATGCCCTTTGTTTTGAAAAGAAAAAAAAATGAAAAAGAAAAAGAAAAAGAAAAAAAAAATGTGTACATATTTTTATGAAAGTTTTTGAAACTCTTTGCTTTGGTTTAGTGTGATTTTAAACCTTCACGTTTATCTTTGAATTCCACTCCTAATCATTTTCCTAAACCAAACGTTTCTGTCCTATTTAAGTCCTTTTGATTCACGCTTTTTGTTTTTTATTTAACAACTAAGAAAAGAAAAACAGTAAATCAGTTTTATTTTTGGATTTAAACCTAGATTTTTGATAATTAAATTGATATAATTATAATGCGTGGCTTGGATCTAGTAACAACTCAATGCGTGTTTTTCATTTTCGTTGCTTTACTTAAGTCCATTTAAAAAAATCTCGTTAAAATTTTGGATGATTTGTTTTTATTAAGTAAAGTTTTTAAAAGTTTTACCATACCTAAATAATTGTTTTAGACTTACATTTCACCTTTTCCCTACTAAGAATTTCGCATAATACTTGTGTAGGCATAATTAGAACTTTTTGATTAGTCCTTTTTATAAATATCTAGTTTTTATATTTTTGCTTGGGGACAAGCAAAGCTTAAGCTTGGGGGAATTTGATAATATGTTTTGTAGCCTAAACTATTATCGTATTTTATATTTTATATTGTACAAATTATGTCTATTATTAGTTTATTTTTATCCTTTTTATGTAAATTTTATTGCCACTAACTTTTTCCTGTCTTTTTGCAGGTTTTCAGAAAAATTGCCAAAATGGCCTGTCACGCCCCCCTGTCACGCCCTCCCTGGGCGTGACCTAGGGCGTGTCACCCGATCCCGAGGACACCTGCTGGAAGGGACAGAAAACGGTCAAAACCGCTGTCACACCCCCCTGTCACACCCTCCCTGGGCGTGTCACCGGGCATGACCAGGGGCGTGTCGCCCTCTGCCGCAAAGCTGCCGCCGCATTAAATGCCCTTCCGCCTCAGCACGCAAATAGTACTGTCACGCCCCACGTCACGCCCGTGACATGGGCGTGACACCTCCCTTTTTCGGCGACTGACGGATTTCCGACCAATGATTTGGACATGACATGCCTGTCACGCCCCCCTGTCACGGGCGTGACCTAGGGCGTGACCACCGACGTACCGAAGCAATCATCCCTCCCGCCAGAATCCAGAGCCCGAGGTCAAACCCGTACTTGTCACGCCCCCTGACACGCCCCCCCTAGGGCGTGTCGGAGGGCGTGACCAACCCGAGAAAATTTCCTATAAATTGACCCCCCCCTCTCCATTTCAGCAAGCTTTGGTTGAGTGGGGGAGGTGCTGCCCCTTTGGTTCTTGATCCTTTTTCATGCTTTCTCTCTCTCTCTCTCCCCCTCTCTTTGTACTTTTTGGTTAACCCTAGTTTAATCATAGTTTGTGCTAGCTTTTAATGTAATTTTCTTCTTGCTTAGTGCTTAATGTAGGGCTAGAATAGGGTTTAATTTTCATGCATTTGTAACTTTAATTTTCAATAGTGTAACTTGCCCTTTTTATTAATAAAATTGTTCTTCCCTTAGCTTGTGTTCTTCTTATGTTTTTCTACTCATCTTCCCCCCTCCTCTCCATTATGATTAACTAATCCTCCTTGTACTCGATCTTGATGATCCGAGGTTAGAGCGATTATGTTATGATGTTTTAATTAATCTTTTCTTTTTAGGTTAGGGCCTTGAATTACTCTTGATTTATCACGGGTCGGAGGTATATTTTCGATATATGCTCTCTGCCTTTGCTTTCATTCTGGGCTAGCCGAGAGGCCGAAAGAATGAAGTGAGCCTTCAAGAGTAAAGGGAGTTGTACGCACCCCTCGAGAGAGGCAGACGTCCAAATCTCCCGGATTGGAGTAAAATCCAATAGTGGGGTTCACCGCGTAAAGCGAGTTTTAGGCCTCCGATTTAGACGAGAGTCGGTCGGACCTTCCTAAACTCAGTTGGGCACGACTTCGAGAGAAGAGTGTTCAAGCTTTAGGAACCTCCACGGTCAAGGACCCTTACCCTATTAAGTTTAGATTTTTATCGCATTTTCTTAATCGTCTTTAGCCGAGGTGAATCTCGATCGGGTGCTTTTCCATTTCATATTGTTCTACCTTTTATAGTAATCTCATATATCGTGCTCTTTAATTAACTGCAGTAGTTTCCTTTCTAGCTTAGTTGTTTACTTAATAGCCCTCTTAATTGCAGTGTTTCTTTTTCTAGCATAACTTTACTTTCTCCCCTGCACTTAAATTTTCTAAAACCCTAGTTTTTCCGTCGATAAGATAATAGCGTTCGTGTGAGTAAGTTTAGCCAACAGTTCCCGGATTTCAATACGACACTTGTGTCCCCTTGCTACAATTTGATAGGTATACTTGCCTCATCGGGTTGCTAGTTCGGTTGCGTTTACTTTCTTCGAACCCTAGCGCGCAACAACATCCACTCTTCTACCACCCTGGTATGAATCCACTCAGGTTTTTGTTCAGGTGACTGCCACAAATGATCTTTTAGTAAGGTGCTCAAAAACCAAACCTCAAGTCTTTTGGTTAGGATACTTGCAACCAGGAATCACTTTTGAAGGGAGTAGAGAACCCTTTTTACAGAGGGGGTGAGAGAGTAATGGTGTCTTCTCTTTCTGAAGTACTCAACTGAGAAGACTCTGTGGATTAGATGGTGGCAAAAGCTCCCCCTAAAATACTTAATTTATTCAGGGTGAAAGGAACTTTGCTTCAGGGTGATAAGCCTTCAAGCTTTCAACTTCAACCAGAAGAACTTCATGAACTCTTTGACAAATATAGTAGTTATTGTCCTTTGAAATTTCCTAAGAGGACGACAGAAGAAGAAGACTCTTGATTTAAATGATTGTACTTCTTTTTCTGAAATCTATTCTTCTTCTGGTCTAGCAGATCTTTCTTTCGAGTTCTTTGTTGTCAAGCGAGAGCAGAGAGAGTTTTTGTTGCGAGATGATGGTGTTATACTCTTACTGACTGGTTTTCTGTATATCAGTATCAGTTGTGTGTCGTCTGCTATATCTTTTAGGAAGAAGAAGAATCTATATTTTTTATATTTTCGATATAAACATCCATTTGAATTTTGAAATCCCTTCTTCATTCATTGATGATGTCCAGAGAATATTTTGCATTGATTGATTTCCCCAACTGTCCCTTTTGAAAACAGCAGGCAATAATCCTGATGAAGACCATAATTAATGCTCTTGTCTAACTGTAATATTCAGAGAATATTAGAGCATTAATTACTCAGGAATCATTAGAATATAATAGGAACAGAAAAGGGAAATAGCCAAGTCTGGATTCGTCGACCTGAGTCCATAGTTTATCGAGCTGAGGTCCACGTTCATCGACCTCAAAATGGTTGAATGCTTCTTGAAACCTTTCCTATTTCGTGCACCAAGTTCGTCAATCTGATGTCAAAGATCGTCGACCTGAGACCTTAGAACTGAGATTGTCTAGTTGAGGTCCAAGATCGTCGACCTGAGTTTTGATTTTGGACTTAGACTGTTTTCTGGTGCTGAGTTTTGAAACATCATTTTTGTCTTGATTGTTGAATCATCATTTTGGAGTTGAGTGTGATGTTCTCTGGCGTTGAGTGTTGAATCATCATTCTGGCATTGAGTGTGATGTTCTCTGGTGTTGAGTGTTGAAACATCTGATTAGTCGATCTAGGATCAGAGAACATTGTTCGTCTAGCTGATGTTCTAAGTTTGTCGACCGAAGTTTGACATTGAAGTGTTGTCACTTTGTCCAGAGTTCATCGATCTGAGAACCAAGTTCGTCAAGCTCAGCTCAGAGAATTGTCTCTGAGTTCGTCATGCTGAGCATGACTTTTGTCGACCTAAGATCGACAAACATATAGATCTTTTTATAAGTCTTTAATTTTCTCTAAGTCTTGAGTCTCTAGCAGTGTTGGAGGCGGGTCCATGGTATTATTGACTCTAAGGACTAGACCTAGACTCTAGGACATAACCATGACCCTGGCTATACATGTTGGGTTATATCCTGACTTAGTGAACCTAGCCCAAATCAAACTAGGGATCCAACAATCTCCCGCTATTTGGGTGAGGTCACTAATTACAGACTCAATTATAAAAAGAAATGTACAAAGCAAGAAAATATATATCTGGCCGAGAATGAAATAATATATATGCAGCAGATATATTTACACAGTTAGCTTTGTATCCTAGAACACTATTTTTCAAAATTATACCATATACATAAGAGTTCAAGATCTTTTTCTTTTGTTTCTTTGCTCCTTTGCTCTTATCTCCAGGCTGAGTAAAGATGATTTTCCTGTTAGGATTAGCAGCTTCTTTCTTTGACATGTACATATCTGCTACTCCAATCATTGTTAGGGTGGAGGTTCTATGTACTAATGCCTCTGGGTGTATAGCCATGTACTCTGCAGGATCAAACACTTTCTTGCTCACTTGAAGTTTATCCAACTCTTTTTCTCTGTATGAAGACATAGTTGTGAACTTTGTTTGTTCTTCACCCTCTTCTCTGGCCTTCTTTATTTATGAAAGACCAATCAACTCCTGGAGCCTAGCCATCCTGAAGTTGGGATCAATATCCTGACTAATAAATAATTGATCATCTTGTGGGCGCAGCAGGGTAACAGGCTTGAATTGAGTGGACTGTGCTTGGAAATTTGTTACTTTTTTGGGTTTCATCACTCTGAGTATACAGAGACTTTGGAGGAGTAGTCTCACTATATTTCCTTTTAGTCTTGTGGGATTCTGTGTGCCTTCTTTGTTGAGCTTGCTGTCTGGGAGGTGAGAACTCTGGTTTCTGATAAACTACCTCCTTTATTTGCCCTATAGAGCTAACATTCCTTTGCTGGATGCTTCCTTTAGAATGTTGTCTAGATGGACTTTCCTGTCTTTGATATGTTTTTGTGAAGGATATAAATTTGGAAGGTGCATCTGTCCCTTGAGAAGTAGTTCCTGAGGCACAACTAGTAGGAGGAGGAGGAGGAGGACCTCTCTTGAATTTCTATGGTGGAGGAGAATATCTTCTGCTCTTCTTCCTTGCCTTTTGTTCATTTTTAGATAGCCACATCCAAGCTGGCATACCCTTGTATGGAGTTATGATCTGCAGAATGTAATAGGGTGTGTCATTTGCTGGATTGGGTTTTTGGGCAATCTGAATAGGCAAGTGTACCTATCATTTTATAGTATAGTGATATAAATAAATCAACGTCGTATAAAAACTCGGGGCAGGCAAGTACTATTACTCACAACAACTATATTATCCTACCGAACGATTGATGGGTTTTGAAAATAAAATAAACTAAACTTAATTAAAAGAGAAATAAACTATTGCAAACGAGTGCTCGATCGACGATTCACTTTGAAATAAAATAACGAAATAAATTAGTTAACATTTGCAATTTATTTAGACCGTGACGGATCCGATATTAGGAAGTAATCTCGCTAGAGCATTAAATCCCCTAACTTATAGACATTTTGACCGAAATCTCTTTCAAGTAAAAAAGTCCTAAAGCCGCATTACGGAAGTGACCCGCACTATTGGATTTGACTCCAATCCAGAGGATTTAAGTCATCCTATCTCTAGGGTTGCGTTCAACTGCTTCCTTCCTTGAGTTATCTTTCATATTCACGAGCCTCTCGGCTACTCAAATATGAGATCAGAATCTACTACCGTATACTAGCAATACGAAGTCGATACGAAATGAATAAAGGAATGATCAAAAATAGAAAAATACAAATGCAAACATAAAATAAAAGATGCATTATTTCATCGCAAAGCTTATCGCGATCGGGCACAAAATAAAGTTATCTACGCTAAATAGAGGAAGAAAACAAAAGAAAAGAAAGAGAAATCATGTGCATTGCTTAAAAAAAGGGGGTACACAATAATAACGACAAGAAAATGTTACACTAATAAAAAGACTATTACAATAAAGAGATCTACTTAGCACAAAGAAAGAAGAAAACTAAACTATCTCACTTGCTCTCTACAAAAATCTCCTTCCTTTCATGCTTGAGACCTAGGTTCTTTATATATGATAGGGAGAAGGTTCTAGATGGAAATGAAGAGGGGGAAGCCAAGGGGGTGGCCGACCATATCAAGGGGAGAAAGTTCATGCACTTTATTGATGAAGGGGAGAGAGAAAAGAGGGGGGTTCAATGTATTTCATTTATGGGAATGAAAAATAAAAATATAAAATATAGAAGGGGGGATGAATGAGGTGGCAAAGTGCATGCATGAGAGTGAAAGGTGGACGGCCATGCTAAGGGGATACATCTTGGGCTCGGGTAGAGGGAAAAAGGGGCAGCTAGGTGGGCTATAGTGGGCTCGAGTAGGCTAGGGGATGCATCATATGGAGGGGCTGCATCATATAGGGCTCGGGTAAGATGAAATAGGAGGCCGGGCATCACCATGTGGAGGTGGGCTGCTTCATGTAGGGCTCGGGTTGGACATGAGCTGCTCCAAGAGGGCTCGGGCTGGCTTGCAAGTGAGGGGCTGGGCTGCACTTGTACTTTATCAAAGGTGGGCTGCATGGTGATGAACTTGGGTTGCACCAAGCGGAGGGCCGGCTGCACCAAGGTGGGAGCTTGAACCTACAAGTTACAAGACAAAACAAATATTAGACATATAATCTTATTCATTAATATAAAAGACTAAACATCACATTATATATATTAATAAGACTAAACATAACAATAATAAGACATTAAATAAAACATTTAACAAAACATTAAATAAATAAATAACAACCATATAAAACAAAAACATAAACATAACATAATATATAGTAATATAATACATATACTAAGACTATATAGATTTTAATATTAAAACATAAAATGACATCATAACAAGCATACAAAACACAAAATAATAATAAAACTTAAGGATTATAACTACTTAATTACCCCAAAAAAGTATGACTAAAACTAGTCATCAAACTCCCCCATGCTTAGACATTTGCTTGCACTCAAGCAAATAGAAATAAAGAACTAGGAAAAAGCAAAAGATTTTTTATTTTTTTTTAGGTTCCATTGTTAAGAAAAGCAAAACATGAAAAATTAAACTATCCTAATTTCCATGTTATCAACTAGTGGGGTGAGAAGTGCACAATAGAAAACCTGAAAGTGGAGTCCTAAAAATCTCATTAAAACATTAAAAAAGTTTACACATTTCTAAATCTTAAAACAAGGCATCAAAAATAAATGAAAATAAGGAAAACAAAAGTAGAGGTTCTAAATAAACGGCGCATTAACAAACTACTAGGTTTCTAGATAAAAATTAACCCTAAAACACCTCAGGTAACCTCCAAAGAAATCCATCAATGATGGTGGCCATAGGCTTGTACGTTCACACTTTCTCCACTACGCGAATTTACGTTCGAAAGATCAATAGGACTTCTAATAGGCGTTAAGACTTGGCTTAGGTAAAAAATTAGGAAATGAGAATAATGATAAACATGAAGGCTAAGACACACTAAACCAAGGTTGTGCTCAAAAATATATAAAAAATATGATAAAAAAATGAGGAAAGACAAGCAAGTCATTTCTCCAATTCAAACTACAAAACAAGGCCATGAAATTTTTCTTTTATAAATTTGGCCAAACATAAACCCTTTTTTTTCACTTTTGTGATGATTTTTTTTTTGATTTGCTTTTGATTCTTTCCCTTTTTTTGATAACATTTTGATAATAGCATTCTTTCAAAAAGGAAAGCTCCAAAAATAGGCTTGCAAATTTCCTATTCATTTCAAAGGTAAAACCCTTTCACAAAAATAATTTTTAAGCTCAAAGTTTAGTGTGAAAAATAGGAAAGGCATTTTTGCTTTGGTGAAAATAGTGAAATGAAAGGTGGAGCTAAAAACAATGAAAACATGGAAAAGGCCCAAAAATTGTTTTACAATGGTAATGTTTTTGGTGGGCAAGAAAAGCTCAAACTAGTAAAATGGTGGCCTAAATCATTTCTAAAGCACGTAAAAACGACGCAAATGTTTCGAGAGTAGCTTGGGACAAGTTCTAGACACCAAGAAAGACTACCCCACAAATGCAAAAGAGCTAATATTACCTAGCAACCATTCGTAAGCAACTTGACCGAATAAAAAGACATAACTACGAATTGCTAACTTATAACGTAAAAAACGGATGCCTATATTTAAGAAAAAGAAACTAGTAAAACTAAGCTATGTTAAAATGATAGGTTTATAAAACCGTTTCAAAGAAATCAAAATAGAACTAAGAAACCGCACGGGCCTACACATCACTAGAAGCAACATAAAAATGAAGATAGAAAATAATTTTAGGTTTTGTTTTTCAAATAGATTTTAGCACAATTTTTTTGATTTTTGTTTTTTCTAATTTTTTTGTTTTTTTTTAATTTATTTGGATTTTTGATGAAGTTAAAATAAAAAGCAATACTATAACTATAGTAATTTTAAAATTTTTTTTTTAAAACATTTTTTTTAGAAAGGAAAGAAGAAAGAAAGAAACTAAACACTCCCCCATGCTTAAATTTTGCATTGTCCTCAATGAAAATAAAAACAAGAAAGAAAAAGGAAGAAGAAAGGGGAGGGGGATGCAATAAAGTAAATAAATAAAAAGAAAACGACTTCCCCGGATTCGTAAGGCCGAATGCAGATGTCACTCCCCCATGCTTGAGCTGGACACCGGCTCAGGCCTAAGGAAGAGAGGAAAGGATGGAGCCAAACGAACTGCCAGGGGTTTTTTTCCTTCAAAACAAAACAAAAATAAAAAGAAAAAAAGGGATAAGCAAGGGGTGCCTCCTAAGAGCGCTCTTTGTTTAACAATGTCCTAGCCCGACGTTATTTGTTAGCTAAATGGAAAATAAAAACTAAAGTGAGGAGGTAACTCCCTAAGTATGCGCTTAGGAGAGTAAATTAAAAAAACAAGAAATGAAGAATCGCACCGACATGCGGTGGAATCTTCAAGAGAATGACGCCCAAAAAACAACGGACGGAGTTATGGAAGAACTCCGTCGTATGTAAAATGGGAAAGAATGGGTCGTTAAAAGAAGAAGAATAAAAAGAAGTAGAAATAGAAAGAGGAATAAAAGAAGTATAAAAAGAATTTTCATCAAGGGAAATTTCACAAGGAGAAGGAGAGTCTTGTGAAATTTCGGGAGAAGAAAGGGTAGGGAGAACTAAAGAAGAATTATCTAAAAGAAAAGAAGAAGACTCGCTAAAACTAGAAAAATTTGGAACATTTAAAAATTTAAGAGAAATGGAATCACAAACGTCTTCAGAAGGAGAAATAGGAGACGTCTCGTCATCCTCAACGGGTAAGAAGCACACCGTAAAATCCATAGAGGTGTCTTCGAAAGAAGGAAAAAATCCGAGATATCCGAATAGTTATCCTCCTCGAGAGGAACAAGACAAGCCAGGATATCCGGTGACTCATTACATATTGAAATTGGAGGAGACGGAGAAGAAGACGAAGAAAAAGATGCGTCCTTATGAGAAAAATAATCCATAATGGTTTTGAAATGCAAATTAATATTAGCAAGAAAAGTTTTCAATTCAAAATACACATTATCGATTGAATTAAAATTTTAAGGAGCGGCGCTTTGCGGGGCAAAATCATAAGATAAATAAGACGGGTTCCCCATCTCCCAAGTAGGATAAAAATTTGGGTAAGAATCAAATTTGCCATTTTGACCTTCCCCAAAAAAATTAAAATCAAAAGAGGGAGGGGTTCCCGAAAGACATTCAGAATAAAAGTGGTCGGGCGACTCGCAAAAAGCGCAAAAATACGATGATTCCATAAAAAAATAAACTGTTACCAAAAAGAAAAAGAAAAATTATTTTTTTTGATTTGTTTTTTTTTAGATTTTTTGAAAAATATATTTTTTAATGGATTGGATCCCGAACTTCCCAAGGGCTACCCGGTGAAGGGTTCGCAAGGTACTAGGTAAAATGGTGGCGCTTAAAGCCCCTTACCCTTTTCGAGAGAATTTAGGTTGGGTAGAAATTAGATGATATGGGTTGATTATAATATATATAATAATAATAATATTTTTTGAATTTTAGTAGAAGTAATAAATTCGATGCTTTCGTAATATTGCCAAAAAATTCCCTTGCAACGGCGCCAAAAACTTGATGCGTGAAAATCGTCTCACGGACTACAATCCGAATAGGCAAGTGTACCTATCGTTTTATAGTATAGTGATATAAATAAATCAAGGCCGTATAAAAACTCGAGGCAGGCAAGTACTATTACTCACAACGACTCTATTATCCTACCGAACGATTGATGGGTTTTGAAAATAAAATAAACTAAACTTAATTAAAAGAGAAATAAACTATTACAAACGAGTGCTCGATCGACGATTCACTTTGAAATAAAATAACGAAATAAATTAGTTAACATTTGCAATTTATAAAGACCGTGACGGATCCGATATTAGGAAGTAATCTCGCTAGAGCATTAAATCTCCTAACTTATAGACGTTTTGACCGAAATCTCTTTCAAGTCAAAAAGGCCTAAAGACGCATTACCGAAGTGACCCGCACTATTGGATTTTACTCCAATCCGAAGGATTTATGTTATCCTATCTCTAGGGTTGCGTTCAACTCCTTCCTTCCTTGAGTGATCTTTCATATTCACGAGCCTCTCGGCTACTCAAATATGAGATCGGAATCTACTACCGTATACTAGCAATACGGAGTCGATACGAAATAAATCAAGGAAAAATCAAAAAAAGAAAAATACAAATGCAAACATAAATTAAAAGATGTGTTATTTCATCGCAAAGCTTATCGCGATCGGGCACAAAATAAAGTTAGCTACGCATAATAGAGGAAGAAAACAAAAGAAAAGAAAGAGAAATCATTTGCATTGCTTAATAAAAAGGGGTACACAATAATAAAGACAAGAAAATGTTACACTAATAAAAAGACTATTACAACAAAGAGATCTACTTAGCACAAAGAAAGAAGAAAACTAAACTATCTCACTTTCTCTCTACAAAAATCTCCTTCAATTCATGCTTGAGACATGGGTTCTTTATATAGGAGAGGGAGAAGGTTCTAGATGGAAATGAAGAGGGGGAAGCCAAGGGGGGTGGCCAGCCATATAAAGGGCAGAAGGTTCATGCACTTTATTGATGAAGGGGAGAGAGAAAAGAGGGGGTTCAATGTATTTCATTTATGGGAATGAAAAATAAAAATATAAAATATAGAAGGGGGGATGAATGAGGTGGCAAAGTGCATTCATCAGAGTGAAAGGTGGCCGACCATGCTAAGGGGCTGCATCTTGGGCTCGGGTAGAGGGAAAAAGGGGCAGCTAGGTGGGCTTTAGTGGGCTGAGTAGGCTAGGGGATGCATCATATGGAGGGGCTGCATCATATGGAGGGGCTGCATCATATAGGGCTCGGATAGGATGAAATAGGAGGCCGGGCTGCACCATGTAGAGGTTGGTTCCTTCATGTAGGGCTCGGGTGGGACATGAGCTATTCCAAGAGGGCTCGGGCTGGCTTGCAAGTGAGGGGCTGGGCTGCACTTGTACTTGATCAAAGGTGGGCTGCATGGTGATGAACTTGGGCTGTACCAAGTGGAGGGCCGTCTGTACCAAGGTGGGAGCTTGAACCTATAAGTTACAAGACAAAACAAATATTAGACATATAATCTTATTCATTAATATAAAAGACTAAACATCACATTATATATATTAATAAGACTAAACATAACAATAATAAGACATTAAATAAAACATTTAACAAAACATAAAAAAAAATAACAACCATATAAAACATAAACATAAACATAACATAATATATAGTAACATAATACATATAATAAGACTATATAGATTTTACTACTTAATTACGCCAAAAAAGGATGACTAAAACTAGTCATCAATACCCTTGTATGGAGTTATGTTCTGCAGAATGTAATAGGGTGTGTCGTTTGCTGGATTGGGTTTTGGGGCAAGAGGTGGATGAGCTTTCCTTTTCTTTTAAACTTTCTTCTTCTTATGGTCCTCATCAGAATCATCATCATCATCATCATCATCATCAGAAGGCTGAAGATTGTCATACATGGCATCAATCTCTCTCAATGTATCATCAGAAGTTGTTGTCTTTTCTGTCTTTGAAGGAACTGGGGGGGAACTTGAGAACTGTGTACATCAGTGCTTTGAGCAGCTAATTCATTTTCTTCCTCAATATAAGCCATGACCAATGCATCTAGGTCAGGCATTGGAGAATCATCCATAATATACACTGGTGTTATAGGGGATGAGATGGTGGGGGAAGCAACTCTCGGAAGAGGCTCAGGAGCTGCAAAAGTGGCCTTGAGCCAAATGAGTGTGGTATATGGGATTATGGCCATAGATGGCTTGCTGCTGTCTGTTGGTACATCTTGTGCCATAACTTCTTCATGTACTTCTTCAACTGTAACTTCTTCTTATACTTCTGCTATTTCTTCTTCTGTTGTTACATCTTCTACTACAACTGTTGTGTCCATATCCTTATCATCGTATTTTGCTGGTGTAACATCTTCTGCTACAACTGGTGCTACTTCTTCATCAAGTATATCCCCCTATCTTATTTCAGAAGGAACTGAAGCCATGCCCCCAATCGAAGAGGGAGCAGTAGTTAAAGTTGTCATTTGAGTAGCAAGAGAGGAGATGGATGCAACAAGAGGAGAGATAGCCTCTACTATGAGTGTTTTTAGGATGGGTGTGAGGAGGGTAATGAGTGTGGAGACAAGGGAGGGATCCAAGTGTGGAGAGGTAGATGTTGAGGCAGTGGTGGGTTGGGTGGATATGATAGGTACTGGGGGAGTTAGAGGCTGAGGTGGAGGTGGAATTTGAGTGTCTAGGGGAAAGTCAATTTGAGGAGAGGGAGTGTGTAGTGGGGATGATAAGAGGTTCAAGGATGGGAGGGATGAGAGGTTAATTTGGGGGATATCAATAAGATGATGTGGAAGAGGAGATTGGGGTGGTGAGGGTACAGATGTATTAGGCTGGGGGGATGGAGTATTGGAGGGAATGTTTGTTGGAGAGGCAGGAACTTGGGATGCTGGAGGTGTAGAGGTAGGGACTGTAGTGGTAGTGAAAGGTGGGGTTGGTTGTGTTGCTGGTTGGGATAGAACTAGAGTAGCTGGAGGTGGTGGAGGGGTGGAAGGGATCTCTTCAATTGGGTAGGGAGTGGCTGGTACAGCCCTGGTACTTTCAGAAGTTCTTGTGGAAGAGGAGGGAGCCTGGATTGGCTTATTGATTGTCCTCTCCCACTTGCTAAACAGAGCACAAGTGAGTCTCTTTCAAGCATTAATGAATATGGTCGGGGAGACCTGTGATTAAACTGCCTTCTCCTTGAGGAAGATCCCTAGGATCCTTCCAAAGTAAACCTCCTTCTTATTATTATTCTTTCTAATCAAATCAAATATAATCTGTGCCTAGTACACTGTCCATTTATTCACTATGGCACACATGACCAAAAACTGATGCCTTATAATATAGTCATGTGCAGTGTGCTTCCCTAGCAGCACCTTCCCCATAATGTCGGCAAGAAACTTGTACTATACAGACAAATGTTTCTTGAGCAATTTATTGGGGGTTTGTCTCGAATACCCCATCATGCTAAGCATCATATCAAATTCCTCCAAACTTATATCTAATTCTTCATCACCATTTCTCAATCAAAAAATTTCAGTTAAAAAAATCGGGGGTAAGAGAAATAGTAGTACCCGCGATTGTTCCAGACATCGTATTTTCCTCTGTAGAAGCCGTTTAAACCCATTCCCTGATCTCTGTTCCCGATATCTTCATGCGGGTGGAGAGCAGAGTCTTCAACTGTTGGTCTTCAAGTAACTATAGAATATTCAGGAAGATGGGGTCTGAGTACTGAAAAGATTCGAAGTCCAGATCGAATCTAGTATAAAACTTCATTTCCACTAGAGTTCCTGCGGGAATCGCCAAGAAAGTACCTGCAAGAGAAAATGAAGATCAAGTGCAAGAGAACTGAAAGCGCGGGACGGAGGTCGAAGAAAACCTTAAATATAAGGTTTTTTGGAATATGAAACGACAAACTCCGTTCCACTAAAAGAAATAGTTCTTCGATCAGAGGTCGACAAAATAATATGTAGTTAAACAATTCGTCGATCTCAGTCTGAAGGGTTGAAGACATATCGCCGAGCTCCGTTTGACGAAAGTTTACTGAAGTAGGTTCGTCGATCTCAGGTCGGCGAAACTAACTTTACTAACAGGGAGTTCGTCGATCTCAGGTCGACGAAATCTGAAGAATTCTTCGAGTGCAGACATAAACTAAACTAAGTCTTCTCCATTGATCATTCCAAGCTGATTTACAAATAATAAGTGATTTCTTTCATCCAAGGGCTTTGTGAAAATATCAGCTTTTTGCAAATCAGTGTAGATATAGACAAGTTTAATTTTGTTTTTGTCTACACACTCTCTAATGAAATGATGCCTAATGTCTATATGTTTAGTCCTACTGTGATGGACTTGATTTTGTGTTATTGCTATAGCACTTGTGTTATCACATAAGAGAGTGGAATTATTTAAGTTGAACCCATAGTCCAGGAGTTATTTTTGAATCCACAGCATCTGGGAACAACAACTGCCAGCTGTAATATATTCTGCTTCAGCAGTTGATGTGGACATAAATGATTGCTTCTTGAAAAACTAGGACACTGATCTCATACCAAGGAACTGCCAAGTTCCTGAGGTACTCTTTCTATCCACTCTGCATACAGTAAAGTCAGCATCTGAGTATCCAGTTAACTCAAACTCTGACTCAGTAGGATACCAGAGACCTAGACTAGGACAACCCTTTATATATCTTAAAATCCATTTTAAAAAATTTGATGAGATTATTTAGGGTTCACCTGGAACCTAGCACAAAGGCATGTGGCAAACATGATATCAGGTTTGCTAGCTGTAAGATATAGTAGAGATCCAACAATGCCCCTACATAATTTTTGATCCACAGGTTTCTTATGTATATCAGAGTCTATTACAGCATTTGTAGTCATAGGTGTTTTCTTTGCTGAAGCATCAACCATTCCAAACTAATTAAGAAGCTCATTAGCATATTTAACCTGGAAAATGAAGATGCCATCAGGGAGTTGCTTCACTTGTAGACCAAGGTACTAGGAGAGCTCACCCATGCTACTTATCTCAAATTTTGAATGCATAAGTTCAGAGAACCTCTTGCATAATTTGGGATTAGTAGACCCAAATATAATGTCATCCACATATATTTGTACTAACAAGGTTTGATCCTTATGATGTCTAGTGAACAATGATTTATCTACAATGCCTCTAATGAATTTATGCTCTATCAAAAAGCTAGCTAAAGTCTCATACCAAGCTCTTGGAGCTTACTTTAGACCATAGAGGGCTTTATGCAATTTAAAAACATGATAAGGATGAGTTGGAGAGATGAAACTTGGAGATTGTTCAACATAAACCTCTTCCTTTAGCACTCCATTCAAAAAAGCACTCTTCACATCCATCTGATAGACTTTGAACTTCTTGTAGCCAGCATAAGGAAGAAATATTCTGATTGCCTCCAATCTTGCAACTGGTGCAAATGTTTGGTCAAAATTTATTCCCTCTTCTTGCCTATAACCTTGAGCAACAAGCCTAGCCTTGTTTCTCACAATTACACCTTGGGCATCCAGTTTGTTTCTGTATACCCATTTGGTTCCAATAAATGGGTATTCATGGGGTCTTGGAACCAAATCCCAAACTCTACATCTATCAAACTGGTTGAGTTCCTCTTGCATAGCAATGATCCATTGGGGATCTTGCTCAGAATTTTTTATGGTTTGAGCTTCAAATTAAGAGAGAAAATAGGCATGTATCAAGTCTTGCTTGAGTTGGTGCCTTATCTGTACACCTTCTATTATGTCTCCAATCACTTGGGATCTAGGGTGATCTCTAAGTGTGACAAGATCATTAGGTGGAGTTGGTTCAGCAATAGTTATTGGATTTAATTCCTATTGTGGAATTGCATAAACTGTTGAAGGAAGTTGAACTGCTTCCACAGTTTCTTCATCACTATCAGATTCTGCTACTGATTATTGAGGAGGATGTGATTCAGCCTCTGGGGTAAGGTCTAAATCATCCAAATTCTCACACAAATTTGATACCTGCAAAGTACTATTGGTAGAAATGTTTTTCTCCTTGTAAAACATGTTAGCTTCATCAAATGTAACAAGAACTTAATCCTCAATTTTTAGGGATGAATTATTAAATACGCTATAAGCTTTGCTTACTTGGGAATATCCTAGAAAAATTCCCTCTTCAGCCTTAGATTCAAACGTTCTAATATATCTCTTGTCATTATTATGTATATAACATACATAGCCAAATACTTTAAAATAAGTGACTTTAGGTTTCTTCCCTTTAAGTATTTCATAGGGAGTCCTATTCTTTAGTTAATGTATCAGGCTTCTATTCAGTACATAGTTTGATGTGCTTACAGCCTCTGCCCAAAAGGATAGGGGCATGTAAGCTTCTGCAAGTAATTTTCCTGCAGCTTTAATCAGTGTCCTATTTTTCCTTTCAGCTACCCCATTTTGTTGGGGAGTTCTAGGAGCTGAGAAGTAGTGCGTAATACCTTCCTTCTTACAGAACTCATGCATAAGAAGAGACACAAACTCTGTACAATGATCATTTCAGATCAATGCAATATGAGTAGAGTACCCAATTTGTATGGTCTTGAGAAAATCTGTAAGAACCTTGAAGGTATCTGACTTAGATCTCAGAAAGAACACCCAAGTGAACCATGAGAAGTCATCCACTATGACTTAGGTGTAGGATTTCCCTCCCAGGCTTTGTACAACTATGGGTCCAAAGAGATCCATGTTTAGCAAGTACATTATCCTAGGTGAATCACTTTTATTTACTTATTTAAAACTAGATTTAGTTTGCTTGCCTAGTTGACAAGCCCTGCAGAGGCCTTCCTTCTTGTAGGGCCAGAAGGTAAACATCTCACAAGGTTGTCTTTAGATATCCTAGCAATGTTTTTCATATTAACATGCCCTAGTATTTTATGACATAAATAATTCTGATTACTTATAATGTTAAGTAAGCAGATATCTGAATTGGAAGATAGAAAATTAACTATATATATGTTTTCTTGTCTATTCCCCATTAAAATAGTTTGTTTTTCTTTATTAGAAATAATACAGGCAGTTGAGTTGAAATGTACCTGATAACCTTCATCACATAATTGACTCATGGAGATGAGGTTATGCTTGAGTCCACTTACATATTACCTTGTTGAATGTGACTTCTCCAATCCTTATTTGTCCATAGCCTTCAGATTGCCCACACTTTGAGTCTCCAAAGATTACCTTTGGTCCAAGCTTGGACTTGTAGTTGAGTAGACTTTCCTTTTTCCCAGTCATATGCTTGGAGCAACCACTGTCCAGGTACCATACTTGATTTATAGTTGGACAACTTTTAATCTGCAGACAAGACAATTATTTGTTCTTGACCCAGGTAACCTTCGGTCTTAGTTGATTTACATAACTGTAACTTGAAATATAAGAGCATTCAAGTTTATCTTTGTAACCTTTAGGATGATATCTTCTTGGTGGTATTGTCCATTGATTAAAAGGATTAATGTTACTTTTAGAATTTAGGTTTCTGTTGTTAAGATCTGGGAACGATGATCTCTGGTTGGATCGTCGACCTGAGCTCGACGATGTTGGATGAGATCGTCGATATCTGCTCGAAGAATGAAGGTATTCATTCTTGGGGCACCAAAATCGTCGATCTCTGGTCGACGAACCATACTGATATCATCGATCGTAGATCAAAGATTGATTATTACTGAAGTTTGCGTTCAGAGATCGTCGTTTTGAGGTCGAAGGTCTATTCATGTATCATCGATCTGAGTTCGACGATAACTGCTGAACATTGTTACTTCTATTGTTCTTCTACTTTTTAAGTTTTTTCTTAGTTTCAATTTATTTAAGGACTTCATTAACCTTTTTGACTTGTTCAGTGTTTTTCTTTCTTTTATCAGAAACAAAATTTACAGGTTTAGAAAGATGGTTCTTTTGAATTTGTATTGGTTCACTGGATGAAGCTCATAACCCTAATCTACAGTTATTAGTTCTAGTATTTAATGTAATGGTTATATCTAACAGTTTTAAACTTATGCTATTTAATGTTTCTTCCAGTATCTTAGCTTTGCTAAGTTCAAATTTCAGAAAAATGATTTGTTCATTTGCAGACTTTAGTACATTAGATAGGCTAGCATTTTCAGAAATTATTTCATCTTGATCTTTTAATTTTTCTCTGAGATGTTTGATTTCCTTCTCAGAGCTTATCAAATCTAAGCAAAAAAATTTAAATTCACATTTGAATTCATCACATTCAAAATCATAAGAGGCTAATACCTGATCTTCAGCTGACAGGCTTTCTTCATTATCAGATTCATCTGTATCTAATCTGCTACTGTTGGCATCAATTTCCATGAGGCAAACTTACTTTTCCTTTGCCTCCTCTTCTTCTTTACTGGAACATGAAGATGAAGATTCATCTTTTGTTTCACTCCAGATTTCTGCTACAAAGCCTTTATCCTTCTTCTTATATTTGCTGGAAGAAGGCCTGCTGCTGTGCTGTCTTTTTGTGTCCTTCTCTCTTCTTTTCTCCTTCTTATGATTCTCTGGACACTTAGAGATGAATTGTCTAGGTTTCCTGCAGCCAAAGAAACCCACTTCTTTAGTAGGGGCTTTATCATACCTTGGCTTGTCATCCTGCCTGGATGACTTTCTCCTGAAGTCTTTCCTTGCCATCTTATAGAATCATTTGGTAAGCAAGCTCATCAGGTCATCATTTATGGATGGAGTCTTAGTCTCCTCAGCAGCCTTAAATGCAAGGTTGTGCTCCTTCGTTGCTGGTGGAGGTGTTCTTTGTTAAGTTGCTTCCCTGTACTTGATCAACTTTTCATAGGACTTTAACTTTCCTAAAAGAGATTCAGTGGAAGTATCATTTAGGCTCCTGGCATTCTTGATGGGCAAGATCCTTGAATCCCATGAGCTTGGGAAGAACATTAGGATTTTGTCATTCACCTCTGTGAGGGTGATGTCCTTGTCTAAGGTCTTTAGCTCATTGATGATTGAGCTTAACCTGTTGTACATATCAGCTATTGTTTCAGCTTCCTCCTTCTTGAAGTTCTCATATTGGGATATGAGGTTTGATATTCTATCTTTTCTCTCATTAGCATATCCAGCCACCATTTGATTCAGGGAATACCAAATGGCCTTGGCTGATGTGCATTCAGCCACCTTCTGGAAAATGTCATCTGACATTGTTTGGGCCAATATGTTCATTGCCTTAGCATCAACAATTTTGGCCTTCTTTTGAGCCTTAGTCCACTCAGGTGGTGGAACTGCATTAGTGCTGGATGATGCTGCTTTTGTAAGTACTGCAGGGGGAACTGTAAAAATTGAATTGTAGATATCTTCATCAATGGAGTTCATATATAACTTTATTCTTTCCTTCTAGATGGAAAACTTGTTCAGGTTGCACACTATAGGTCTGGTGCTTGAATAATCTTTGTTCTTGGCCATGCTGTCTATGTGAATTTAATAAAAATATAAAGAGATCTAACTTAGGATCTTTGGTTAAAGGGTTACCTTGTACAACAAAAAGAACTCCCCTCTGATACCAATTGAAAGTGAGGGTTAGATCTAATATACTCTAGAGGGGGGGGGGGTGAATAGAGTATTTGTGAGTAATTAAAAACTTTTGCTGAATTGTATAACTTGTTTCTAAACCCAGATGCTATATCACAGCACATCAGATTAAACTAATGAAATCAGAGAATCCTAACTATCACAGGCATTGCAAGAAAAAAAAGGAAAAGGCAACCAGACAACACAAGAATTTTATAGTGGTTCCCTAACCTGGGTATATCCACTCTTCTACCACCCTGGTAGGAATCCACTCAGGTTTTTGTTCAGGTGACTGCCACCAATGAGCTTTTGGTAAGGTGCTCAAAAACCAAACCTCAAGTCTTTTAGTTAGGAGACTTGCAACCAGGAATCACTTTTGAAGGGAGTAGAGAACCCTTTTTATAGAGGGGGTGAGAGAGTGATGATGTCTTCTCTTTCTCATGTATTCAGCTGACAAGATTCTGTGGATTAGATGGTCGAAAAAGCTCCCCCTAAAATACTGAATTTATTCAGGGTGAAAGGAACTTTGCTTCAGGGTTATAGGCCTTCAAGATTTCAAATTCAACCAGAAGAACTTCAGGAACTCTTTGACAGATACAGTAGTAGTTGTCCTTTAAAATTCCCTGAGAGGATGACAGAAGAAGAAGACTCCTGATTTAAATGATTGTTCTTCTTTTTCTGAAATCTATTCTTCTTCTGGTCTAGCAGATCTTTCTTTCTAGTGCTTTGTTGTCAAGCGAAAGCAGCGAGAGTCTTCGTTGCAAGACGATGGTGTTCTACTCTTCCTGACTAGTTTTTTGTATATCAGTATCAGTTGTGTGTCGTCTGCTATATCTTTCAGGAAGAAGAAGAATCTATATTTTTTATATTTTCGATATAAACGTCTATTTGAATTTTGAAATCCTTTCTGCTTTCAATGCTGACGGCCAGAGAATATTTTGCATTGATTGATTTCCCAAACTCTCCATTTGGAAAATGACAGGCAATAATCCTAATGAAGACCATAATTAATGCGCTTGTCTAACGGTAATATTTAGAGAATATTAGAGCATTAATTACTCATGAATCATTGCAATATAATAGGAACAAAAAAGGGAAACAGCCAAGTCTGGATTCGTCGACCTGAGTCCATAGTTCGTCGAGCTGAGTTCCAAGCTCGTCGACCTCAGAATGGATGACTGCTGCTTGACAACTTTCCTATTCTGTGCACCAAGTTCGTCGATCTTATGTCCAAGCTCGTTGACCTGAGACTTGAGAACTGAGATCGTCAAGCTTAGGTCCAAGATCTTTGACCTTAGTTTTGATTATGGACTTAGACTATTTTCTGGTGCTGATTGTTGAAACATCGTTTTGGTGTTGAGTGTTGAATCATCATTCTGGCGTTGAGTGTGATGTTCTCTGGCATTGAGTGTTGAATCATCATTCTGGCGTTGAGTGTGATGTTCTCTGGTGTCGAGTGTTGAAACATCTGATTAGTGGATCTGGGATCATAGAATAGAGTTTTTCTAGCTGATGTTCTATGTTTGTCGACTGAAGTTTGACTTAGAAGTGTTGTCACTTTGTCCAGAGTTCATCGATCTGAGAACAAAGTTCGTCGAGCTCAGCTCAGAGAATTGTCTCTGAGTTCGTCGAGCTGAGCACGACTTTCGTTGACTTTAGATCGACGAACATAGATCTCTTTTTCTAAGTCTTGAATTTTCTCTATGTCTTGAGTCTCTGGCAGTGTTTGAGGTTGGTCCCTGGTATTATTGACTCTAAGGACTAAACCTAGAGTCTAGGACACAACCATGACACTAGCTATACATGTTGAGTCATATCCTGACTTAGTGAACCTAGCCCAAATCCAACTAGGGATCCAACACTATGTTCGGCCCAGCAATTTGAGTTTCATGGCGATTTGTGGCAATTCATTTCCTTCAATTAGGATCCGACGGTCCAAAGCTATCCCTGCTGTGTTAAGGCCGAGAGTTGAAGGATAAACTCTCATTTCTATCAAGCATTTCTCTTTCTAAAGTGTTAGAGAGTGGGGAGAGTCAGGAAGGAGGAGGAATCCGGCTACCGGTGGAGCTTCAGAGACCCGAATCGCTAGCCGAGTCCAGATTTGTTGAGGCAAGGCCGTTGCGGTACTTTTCATCCCGCTAGTTTTCCATGGCTCCAAAGATATCGTCAAGGGTAACGATCTTTCTTACTTGGGCATGTGATATCCTTGTTTTGGCATGTGCATGTATTTCCCCCACCAAATGGTGGATTATGGAGGGATTTCCCTTGGGTTGATTCTTGATATCCCCAACAAGTTTTGCATATAGATCCGAAAATGTGTAGTACGGAAAAGGCATGTTGTGTGAAGCCCATCTAGACATGTTGGTCTGGATTGGTGATGTTTCATTTTACGCAACGGAGAAGACTCTGTGTATAAACGTGTATGTTGTGGAGTTGATGGGTTGTGCTTGTGAAGGGTAGTAACAGGAAGTACTGGAGTGGAATTTAAGGAAAATAACATCGTGATTCTTGTGTTGTATGATATGTTTGGGTTGAGTTTGGGTGCAGAAAAAGAGCTTCTGCTGAACCAGCCAAGTGACCTCAAGGAACGTTGGCATTAGCTCCCCTTTTGAATTGTGAAGCAAGTCCTTGGTGGACAGTGTGGCTGTTGTGAGCTGCAAGCTCTTAAAAGGCTTAGTGCCAAATAGGAAAGGTGAAGCCGACCCGCATCTGTCGTTAGGCCATGAGTACTGCGGTATTCAGTGATGGTTTGGAGACTTGAGCAACGGGTAAGGGTGGATCCAGACCTGCGTTATGTCGGCTTGACAAGAGAGCGTCAATGCATTAGGCTTTCGTCCGTGACATAATGAGATTTCTAGGCCTGCGCACCATTAAGACTAAATGCTCAATATCATTGGGTTTCGAACCTTAAATGGTGGTGGGACCCTTGTTTTTCCAGTACACCAAGAATGTGCCCTGAGTGCACGAGGCGTCGGGCCGAGTGGCTGATGTTTGTGATATATTGATTGTGTGTGAGTGCACATTGTGTGATATATCTGCTTGTGAAATGCAATGCATGCAGGGAAGGAATACCAGTGCCCCAAAAAAGGGGTAGGGTCATTATAAATTGTTCAGCTGAATACTAACTATTGCCTTGTTTGCCACCATCTTGGTGGGTTGTCCCTGTGTAGGTGCTGGAGAACCGAGCAGAAAATACAGGGCTGAAGCCCTTGATGCTGCTGCTACTGCTGGCCTACTAAGGCTGAGCAAACAACTTTATTATTTAGTGTATATTATTTCGGGGTGATATATAAATGTGGTTGTTTATATATAGTGGACATTCGTGGTTGTTGAGTTCAATATTAATCTTAAGATTCCGCTAGCATGCTTTTAGTTAGATGCGAATATGTTTTGATATTAATATGTAACCTTGCCGCTTTTTTGTGACATATGGTGTGGGGCCCCGGTCGGACCTTCTATTATATGTTATTTAACGTATGGGTTCGTTGTACCCAAGTTGTCCCACCCATAAGATAGGTAAAAGACTTTGGTATCCAGACTTGTAAATTTTTTGTGGCACCTTTCCTCAAACACGAGCTAGATGTGTGACCAACCTTATGACAGCTCACACAAATAATGTAAGCAGTGGATGCTGCCTTTATCGGGTTGCTCGAGCTCTTGCTTAAGGTTAGGGATAGAGCTCAAGATCTCTTAAACATATCTTTAGATTTCTTAAAATTTGACTTGGGCTCAGAGTGATGGTGATTTCCGCTCGGTGGTGATGTTGGACTCACATATCATAGACCAAACTTCTTTGATCCATTACACTGTGCACCTAACAACATATTTAAGGACTTTTGGCATATGCCAAACTTTTGGATGACACAGTTTAGATCATGGATTCTCGCCTTTAGGGTGTTGTTTTCTATCACAAGTATCAACACTGATCAGCATATTGTTTTTTTCCTTCCTCTACCTTGGCAAGTGACAAGTTAAATCTCTTCTCCAAGACATTCTTTTCATTTGTGAGAATATTCGTTCCCACTGACAACTTGGAGAGATGATGCGCGTAAAATACGGCAAGCGTACCGGTCGCACAAGTAATAAAGTTGGGAATGAATCCCCGGATGTCGGTCTCTTGAGGAATGCAATTAGCGTCGAACGATTTAGACTCTAAAACTATTGTTATGAGAGTTCATTGAAATAAACAGAAAAAGAAGGGGCTTTGGTTGGTGGTCTTACGACCGATTACACTAACGTAAACTATGCGGGTCGCAATCACCGCTTCTCAAGGCGAGATGGATGTAGCGGCTGCGATGCCGTACTTCGATTGGTGAGTGGACGGAAGTCTAGCGAGTGAGGTGATTAGTGCGGAGTGAAATTGAGTGAAACGAACATGTGGAGTGGAGCGAGATGGAGCGAGGTGCATCAAAGAATAATTCTCATAAGCAAGATGAAACACAAACGATCAAATTAACACTAGAAATTGATGGTCATTACATGCATAAACATTCCATGCAACAAGAAAAGATAGAAAATGCAAAACCATGAGATTGAAGATCCACCGCGGTTGTTGGCCGGAGGTGCGGGTTGCCAATCCGCTTCAAATCGCAGTCCGAGGAGGGCTTCCGGTACCACCGAGCTATCACCTCGAGGGCCTGTAATTCCGTTCTCTAGGTATGCTTCGTCTTCTTCCTTGGTGGAAAGCTCGGAGAAGAATGCTTCAATGGCCGGGAGGATCACCGCAGGATGCGGAATGCTTTAGAATAGCCGGAGAAGGTCCTCCCGATGGTAGGGATGAAGGTGGAGGCGAATGGAACTGCTGGAGGGCGAAACGGCGGACTGGCGGAGGTTTCGTAACAACGTCCGTGCCCTAATTCGCGGAACAGGGCTTTTTATAGCTTGCAGAATAAATAGGGCGCACGACCACTGGCGCACGACCAGTGGTCGTGCGTGACCAAGGTCAGCGCCCGTGAGCGAGCAACCTGTAGACCTGCATCAGAAAATCAATGGTCGCGCACGATCAGCAGCGCACGATCAGTGATCGTGCGAGGCAATGCTGATGATCGTACGGAAATAGCCAGACAGAACATTGCAAAATGGGTATGACTGCGCATGATCGGCGGCGCACGAGCAGTGGTCGTGCGCGGTATGGCAAGTGATCGTGCGGAAGGTTCAAGACAGAGATTTCACAAATGAGTCTGAGCTGCGCACGATCAGTGATCGTGCGCCAGGAGGTCGATGGTCATGCGTGGGTAAAAACGCACGACCACTGACTCCTTTGCCAAAAAATAGTGAAACGCCTATCCCGAATGCCCTCACGATCCCCAAACCTGCAGGAAAACTGCACGGGACATCGATCGTGGCAGCCACAGCAAACAATAATAATCATAGCAAGAATGTAAATGCACACAAGCACAGAAATGGGCTAAAAAGGTGCACAGGGCGTGGAATGCCGTAGCTAAACAAAAGGAGTACTAATGGCGCTTAAAGATAGTGCAAAGCTGAGGAAAAAGGCCTAGATGAGTCCAAAATAAGTTATAAAATAGGGACTCATCACACCCCCAGACATAACCATTTGCACGTCCCGGGAAAATAATCACCTTGTGGACTCAAAAATGGCTAGCTGACATAGTAATTTCAAAATACAGTAGGACGAGAAATCGAGAAACACAAGTGCAAAGAAAATATAATAGAAGGAGTTTTTAATCATGCTATGCAATTTATAATTTTCGATAAACGTAAATAAATACTGTCACTACTCAAAGATTGAATTTCCGGATAATCGCGCGGTCATGTGTACGAAGAAAATAGGCAAGTCGGATGGTGGAGCATTGCCAAAGAGCGGGGCTCGTGATCACCTCCAAAGAAATCCACCAATGTCGGGGACCCTATGCTTGCCCGTTCACACTTTCTCCACGATGCTAGTTCGACTCGAGCATAAATCCGTAGGACTTTAGGTGAAGAGTTGGGGCTTGGGTGTAGACGTAGGTATGGATAAAAAAGATGAAAACAAAGGCTACGCACAACCCAACAGAGCTCGCACAATTACAAATTTTCCACTAGTAAAATGAATGCGAGTGCACCACACCCCCAAACCTGGTTTTTACAACAAGGGTGTGTGCACCGCCTACCCCAAAACAGATTTCTCAAAAACAGATTTTCATTTATACTTTTTATTTTCTTTTTTTCGTTTCTTTTTCACAATTTTTGCTTTTATAAATTTTTCTTTTTCAAATTCTTGAATTTCAGCAAATATAACAAGATGGCAAATCCACATTTTTCACAAAACCACTTCCCACATCAACAACCCAACGAGAAAATACTTGGAACTAGAGCTCGACGCGGGTGTGCGACTAGGATTGGCTTGAGGCATTGGTGAATTGAGTGTGGAGCTGAAACAAAAGGAAGGTAGGCTCAACGGGGCTAGCGAGGGCTATGTTCGGACGGGTGCAAGGCTCAACCGGGCCAAAGTGATGGCCTACGTCATGCTCACGCTCGACTAACCGTGCACCAATGCTTCGAAAGTAGCCTGGGGCAAGTTCTTAGTCACCGAGAAAAGTGATCCGTCCTCCCGACTCGAGCAATACAAAGCTAGCGACGCCTACACACATTCCTACACTACCGAGTGATTACTCCGGATTCATAGATTTGAGTAGGACAGACAGTATTTACGAGTGCAGAAAAAATATAAATTGCAAGCATAAAGAAAAACTAAATCTATACAATTTCTACACAATGTGAGCACTCGATTAGGAGCACTGCACGAGTTTCGAACTACTCTAAATCAAAATCCTATGTCAGCACCACCATCTTAAAGTTTACACGAAATAATACATCAACTCGAGCCGCACGCGTGGTCAAGTGCGCGCACATGTGGGTGCCAAAGTGTGTGCAGCAGGAGTAAAAAACAATGAAGCAAAAAGGAAAACTACTGGCATGCGAAATTAAATGTGCTCGTGAAGTGCACAAGTGGCTCTTCCCCCCAGACTTGAATGAAAACATAAGCAAGAAAATAGACATTCAACCAAAGAATGAAATCTGAAGCGAGAGAGAGTACCTATGCTCCAAAGAGGGGAGCATGCCAGAAGATTGCGTGATGATTCGCGGGAGTTGCTGCTTCGCACAAAAGATAAGCTGAACCTGCGAATTAGGCCGAACAACAGAAAATACAAAAAATAGAAAACATAAAATAAAAAGCATAAACGAGGGGACCAAAAGGTCCAAGCTTGGGTTGTCTCCCGAATAGCCCTTTTGTTTACCGTCCTTAAGGTGGACCAAATACCTGTATTAGCAGTTGTATATAATGTTTTTGCAGCAAAATAAAAGCTACGAAATAGAGAGCGAAATAAGGTCCCAAAGCAACTAGGAAAATAAACAGGAAAAGCGAGGCAGAGCGGCAAAGAAGCAATCAGCTATATGCCGATTTGTGGTAAGTCTTTCCGGTGGAGAGCGAAGGAGAAGCAAAATTTTTCATAGCATCTTGAGAAGGGGATTTCCCCTTGCTCAGATGGTGCGTGTCTTCGCGCCGGAAGGGAGAATAACGCTTATCGCGCAAGCGCTTGGCCTCCTTCAGCTTCTCAACCGATGGGGACTTCCAAGGAGTGGATTCCACAGTTTTCCCAGATTTTATGATCGATGGCGTCATTTTCGGCACCGCGACGGCGATCGGATTAGCCCAAGCGACAGAACGATTAGCACAGCCATGAATATTATTACAAGAATAAATGTCTAGGGATTTCTCCCGCATGGAACTAGGAATGTCATGCTCAACAACAGCATCGGTGGGAAATGGCACGGTCGCCGTGTCTTTGGTGCACTCGAACATCTTCGTGGTCAATAAGTCATTCTTCTCATCAGTCGTCTCGGTCAATCCTCCCTTTGTTTTCTCATCTATAAGGGTTGCCTTCAAAGCTTGGATTCCAAAATCTTCCTTGAAATCTGCACTACTCAGAAAAACATAGTTTTGAACAAGAGAGGGGTGTACGGAAGTATCATCGAGGGCGAAATCATCGGCCGGCCAGGTGACGCGTCCTTTGGAAAAATCCAGGGATGCGCCACTGGCCGTCAGGAATGGGACACCAAGTATCGGAATGGAGTCATTTTCTTTTGGTCCCATGACCTGAAAATCAGTGGTAAAATGTTTGCTGTTAACCTCGATCTCAACTTCCCTCACACCACCTTCAGTATCAACCACATTTCCATTAGCTAAAATATGTGATTTCCGGTCTTCGGTGTTTATTTGCAATTGCATCTTCGCGACATCCTGCAGAGTGAGGATGTTGCTAGATGCTCCGGAATCACATAAAGCAGTGGTTTCAACATTGTTGATCATACAGCTAATCACGAGCTCGTTGTTATTCCCCAGCCTTTCCTCCCCAAGGCTTTTCCCTTGTTCGTGGGGATTTTTTTCGGTGTTGCTTGGGAGAGTACCATGAGTGCGCTCGGAGACCATTTGAGCCAATTGGCCCAACTGTGCCTCAAGCTTACGCATTGAAGCAGCTTGGTTTGTCATGTTCGTCTGGGAAACTTCAACAAATTTTTCAAACATTTCAGACAATGAATTGGTCTTTACGGCGGGGGGCCCTTGGGGGTAATTCGGGTGAGGCGGCCGCGGTTGGCTTCTGGAGGCGGAGGCATCATTTTGATGCTGCCCCAGTTGCAATCGTTGGCCCGGTGCGTTTTGATTCCACGAGAAGTTCGGGTGATTTCTCGCACCCGGATTATACGCATTTCCATAAGGCGCGCCCCTGTTTTGATTCGCGATAAAATTAACAGTTTCATTGGAAAAGGCGGGGTCATACGTAACCTCCGCTCCAGGGTAGCTATGATGATCGGTTCCTCCGCATCCTTGACACGAAATGTCCAACACCGGAGCAGCAGCAGCGGGCCTTGATGATTCCACAGCAAAGACTCCACTTGTCCCACGGGGGGTATTCCTTCCTGCGGTCTAAAAGGTGTTGTGCGTGGCGGTGTCCTGCAAAACTCTCAAAATATCCTCAGGAGCAAGGTTCATAATTGTTCCACCAGAGGCGGCATCAATCATGGCGCGGTGTTGAGGTTCGATGGAGAAGTAGAAGCTTTCCACGAGATTCCACGTTTGGAATTCGTTGTTGGGGCACTTCCGCACCAACTCATTGAAGCGCTCCTAAACTTCCGCTAAGCTCTCTTGATCGTTTTGCCTGAAATTAACGATGGCACGTCTCAAGCTCACGATACGGTCGACCGGATGGAATTTGGCTAGAAACTTTGTGGTAAGAGCCTCCCAGGTTGTGGCAGTTCCAGGAGGAAGGGCATGAAGCCATGACTTGGCTTTGTCACGTAGAGAGAAGGGGAAGAGACGGAGCTTGACCATATCATCAGGAATCCCAGCATAGCGGAAAGTAGCGTAGATTTCCGAAAAGTCTGCCAAGTGAAGATGGGCATCCTCCGTGGCCATTCCGGAGAACTGTACGTTGTTCCGGATGATGTTAAGAATTGTTGGTTTGATCTCGAACTGCTGGTTTGCGATCGCCGGTACAAACCCAGTGTAAATGCTCCCTACAGTGGGAGTGGTGTAGTCTCTCATGGTTCGGACATGCGGCGGATTCACCTCATTCTCATCCCCGTTCCGGTTATCATGGAGGTTCCCTCCAACACGAACTCCGTTGTCATTGTTCAACTAATCTCCCAATGTGATTGGATTGATAGCAGCGACACGCCTTTGCGCACCAAGAGTTTGCTCGATCTCAAGATCGTAAGTAACGAGATCTCTTGCAGCACGTCCCTGCATCCACTGAAGCAACAAAACAAAGAAACAAAAATCAAAAAGCAATAACTCTTATAACAATACTTCCAGAAATCATAATCGTTCAACAGTTGCATTCCCCGAGAACGGCGCCAAAAACTTGATGCACGTAAAATATGGCAAGCGTACCGGTCGCACAAGTAATAAAGTTGGGAATGAATCCCCGGATGTCGGTCTCTTGAGGAATGCAATAAGCGTAGAACGATTTAGACTCTAAAACTATTGTTATGAGAGTTAATTGAAATAAACAGAAAAAGAAGGGGCTTTGGTTGGTGTTCTTACGACCGATTACACTAACTTAAACTATGCGGGTCGCAATCACCGCTTCTCATGGCGAGATAGATGTAGAGGCCGCGATGCCGTACTTCGATTGGTGAGTGGACGGAAGTCTAGCGAGTGAGGTGATTAGTGCGGAGTGAAAATGAGTGAAACGAACATGTGGAGTGGAGCGAGATGGAGCAAGGCGCATCAAAGAATAATTCTCATAAGCAAGATGAAACACAAACGATCAAATTAACACTAGAAATTGATGGTCATTACATGCATAAACATTCCATGCAACAAGAAAAGATAGAAAATGCAAAACCACGAGATTGAAGATCCACCGCGGTTGTTGGCCGGAGGTGCGGGTTGTCAATCCGCTTCCAAGCATAGACCGAGGAGGGCTTCTGGTACCACCAAGCTGTCACCTCGAGGGCCTGTAATTCCGTTCTCTAGGTATGGTTCGTCTTCTTCCTTGGTGGAAAGCTTGGAGAAGAATGCTTCAATGACCGGGAGGATCACCGGAGGATGCAGAATGCTTTGGAATAGCTGGAGAAGGTCCTCCCGATGGTAGGGATGAAGGTGGAGGCGAATGGAACTGCTGGAGGGCGAAACGGCGGACTGGCGGAGGTTTCGTAACAACGTCCGTGCCCTAATTCGAGGAACAGGGCTTTTTATAGCTTGTAGAATAAATAGGGCGCACGAACACTGGCGCACGACCAGTGGTCGTGCGCGACCACGGTCAGCACCCGTGCGCGAGCAACCTGTAGACCTGCATCAGAAAATCAATGTTCGCGCACGATCAGCAGCGCACGATCAGTGATCGTGCGAGGCAATGCTGATGATCGTGCGGAAATAGCCAGACAGAACTTTGCAAAATGGGTATGACTGTGCACGATCGGCGGCGCACGAGCAGTGGTCGTGCGCGGCATTGCAAGTGATCGTGTGGAAGTTTCAAGACAGAGATTTCACAAATGAGTCTGAGCTGCGCATGATCAGTGATCGTGCGCCAGGAGGTCGATGGTCGTGCGTGGGTAAAAACGCACGACCACTGACTCCTTTGCCAAAAAATAGTGAAACGCCTATCCCGAATGCCCTCACGATCCCCAAACCTGCAGGAAAACTGCACGGGACATCGATCGTGGCAGCCACAGCAAACAATAATAATCATAGCAAGAATGTAAATGCACACAAGCACAGAAATGGGCTAAAAAGGTGCACAGGGCGTGGAATGTCGTAGCTAACCAAAAGGAGTACTAATGGCGCTTAAAGATAGTGCAAAGCTGAGGAAAAAGGCCTAGATGAGTCCAAAATAAGGTATAAAATAGGGACTCATCAAGAGACTTGCCATTTGTTCTTTGATCGTTGTCATCAAGTGAGAGCACTTAAGAAATTTGATCTTCTCTTTGCCAATTCTAATTACCTCACTTTTCAATTTTTCTAAGTCCTTTTTGATTTTCTTATTCTCGACTCTCAAGGACTTTTTCTCAGAATAACGCTTTCTAATTTATCAACTAAATTTTAATGAATAACGCTTTGCACACTTGACACATCGTCTGAATCTTCTTGATTCTTTCCCATTAGGCATAGATTAGCCTCGTCTTCACTGTCAGAGTTTGTGGTGCTTGATTCTTCAGATCCATCATCACCCTATGTGAGTGCCTTCAGCACCTTCTTCTTCCATTTGTGACGACTTTACTTTTCTTTTTCATCCTTCTGGAGTCTTGGACATTTTCTCTTTAGGTACCCTGGCTTGTGGCAGTTATTGCATTCCAGCTGAGACTTCTCATCATCTCTTCCTGTCTCCTTCGATGGCTTGTTCCACCTTCTGCCTTCTCGATCTCATGTCCTCAGGAATTTCATGAATTGTCCCTTCTTCTTGGGATTCCTCATGAATTTCTTGATCTCAAAGACATAGAGGCCCTCCTCCTCTTCCTCCTCAGAATCCTCAGCAGCTTTTCTCTCCTTTGCGATCTTCAGTGCCAGTCCCTTCTTCTTTACTTCCCTAGGATACTCCTCAGCTTGAATGTTCAATTCAAGTTCATGTGTCTTCAGATTTCTGATGAGGCTCTCTATCTCCGTGGTGCTGATCTCATGGGACTCAGCAATAGCTGTCACCTTCGGGTTGAAGAGAGGAGGTAAAGATCGCAGGATCTTCCTCACTAAGTCACTATTTGGAATGTTCTTTCCTAGAGATCTTGACGTGTTTACGATCTTAGTAAAGCGCGTGTACATGTTGTCCACATCCTCGCCGATCTCCATCCAGAACTGTTCATATTCTGATTCGAGTCGGACAAGCTTCAACTCCTTTTCCTGTGAAGTACCTTCATGAATGAGCTCAAGAAGATGCCATATATCATAAGTAGTCTTGCAGTTACATATTATTATAAATTCAGTCTTGTACAAAGCACAAAATAATGAGTTCATAGCCTTGGCATTATTCGTACATCTAACTTATCTACGTCATCCCACTTATTGCGTGGTTTTTCTACGACAGTATCCCCAACCGTGACAGTGGGTGTAGTGTATTTTTTCTCAATCATGGCCCATACTTCCATGCTTTGAGTCATCAGAAATATTTTCATCCGAGTCTTCTAGTGACTATAGACACTCCCCATGAAAAGTGGAGGTATACTCACACCTTGACCCTCATTAAATGTGTGTGCAAAGTTGGCCATCTTACTTCAGGTTTTGTAATCCTTTTTGAATTAACCTAACACTGATACCACTTGTTGGATCTAGTGGCTAACCTTTGAGGGGGGTGAATAAGGTTGGATGCATTAAATGGAATTTAAAAAATTTCATCCTAGGAAATTGAGTTCTGGAAGCTACATCGGAGCGTTATGTAGCTAACGCGTGGCAGTAAGTCTATGAACTTGATTTCCTTTGTGAATTTGCTAGTACACCACACACCAGAAATTAACCTAATGTTCACAGCAGAATCGTAAAAGCAATAATATAGAAAATATAGTTCATTGCCAGAATTAACAGTCGATGGTATTACAAATACAAAATTGTAATCCCTGTGACGACGGGGATTGAAGGCGGTGAAAATGAAAACTCTTTTGTTTCTATACCGACCCGCTCAACAGACTGGTTGGCTCTCTCCTTTTCCCTCCAAGAATAGTCTTATAGCCGGCTCTTCACCTCCTCACAAGGGAGGGTCTTAGAGCCCCGCTAGATCCTCCGATGTAGATGTCGCAATCCCCAAGATGATTTACCGCAGAATCCAACCCGGATTCCGACGACCCTTACCAGTCAATTTTCCTCTCCACACAGTTTAAAGACAAAGGAAAAATAAAAAGAATAAAAGTGTAAATAATCTAAAGGATTAAGTTCTCCCTCTTGACGACTTCTCCGTTGAGCGATCTACGGTCGGTGCTTGAGATCTTCGTTTGATCGCAACCGGTCGTTTCTTCATAGTCGATGTAGATCTTGGATCGCTGGAGTTCTTAGTTCACTAACAGGAGGGAGACAACTTTCATCTTCTATAACGGAGACTTTTGGAACGGTACACAAGAAGGAGGTTGAACCTTGTAATTCACGTACTCCCATGGTTCTTCAGTCCTTCAATCAGAACCCTTTAAAAGGCACAGAAACTAAGACGGACTTTTATATGTCTTCAAGAAAATAAGCTACCGCCGGCGTTAAGCCGTTTCAATTGTGCTAGCGCCGCATGGTTACAGCTTCCGCAGCGCGGTAATGTTTGACTCAACGATTCGAGAATAGTGCATCGATATTCGATGATCGGCAAGCGCGGCGCGGTAGGGCTAGCCCCAATTTCTTCCAAAGCGCAAAGTCCAAATAATTCATTTCGGTAGCTCCTGCGGTAGTACTAGCGTCAGGCGGTAGGCCAGCGCCTCGACGAATCTTGCTCAGCGTTTGTCGATGGTGTAACGCGGTGCAGTAAGAAAAACACTGATTTCTTTCCGAGCGCTAAGTACAAATAATTAATTGCGGTAGTGCCTGTGGTAGAACTAGTGCTAGGAGGTAGGCCAGCGCCTCGACGAATCTAGCTCGGCATTCGTCGAAGGTCTAACGCAGTGCGGTAAGTGATATCGCTTGGCAGTAGCATCCATAGAAGCCTTTTTTCCTTTGCTTGCATCTGTTAACCTGCACACTCTATCAACACATGACATGATCAAATACAACCTTGGAGTTGATATTCTCAAACATAGTGTAGTATCAAGCATGTAACATCCCATTTCCGGCTAGACCCCTAGGAGTCGGTTGGTCGTGACAGAACCCTGTGAAGCCCAAAAATTGAAATAAATTGATCTAGGTTTTGGGTCACGGGTTGGTCACGCCCGTGACCGACCCGTCACGCCCGTGACCGACCCGTCACGCCCGTGACTTTGGGCGTGACTACTTCGACGATCGTCGATCTCAGCGAGACGATCGTCGAACTTGCTGCCTGTGCATGTCACGCCCGTGACCAAGGTGTCACGCCCGTGACCTAGGGCGTGACCCCTTCGACGATCGTCGATCTCCGTGAGACGATCGTCGATCTAGCAGCCCGGACATGTCACGCCCGTGACCAGGGGCGTGACTCCTTCGACGATCGTCGATCCCCGTAAAACGATCGTCGAAATTGAACACGGGCCTATCACGCCCGTGACCTAGGTGTCACGCCCGTGACCTAGGGCGTGACCACCCTTCGACGACCGTCGATCTCAGTTCGACGATCGTCGACCCCAAAAATTGTCACCCGGACCTGTCACGCCCGTGACCTATGTGTCACGCCCGTGACATTGGCCGAAACGACGGTTCAGGCCCGAAATTATTCTAACACGCGTGGAAATAAATGCTGGTGTGGGAAGTTACACCAGGAGTAATTACGGGCCGTTTTTCCTTCTATAATTATATAATAAAGGAGGAAGTGTTGGTCCAATAAGAAACCGCCAACTGGACACACATGTTCATCTTCCACCGTTTCTTATCCCGTCACTGTAACCGAAAGGCTATTAAGAGGAGCCTTCATGGCCATTACGACTTTACCCTTTCACCTCCCCACTTTCTGACTTATAAAAGCCCACTTGGGGCAAGAGGAGAAGTTTACACGCTCAAGTAAACGGCTCAGATCTTTGTTCTTGCTGTAGGAGAAGTTCGGCTACGCCACCACTGCGCCATGGCACCCCGTCGCTCTTCTCGCCTCCAAACCGCGAACAAGGTCCTCCTCTGCTTCTTCTCTTTCATGGGTAGATCTTAGGATTCTTAGAAGGAAGTTCGCGCTCAACGGAGCCGGACCCATCTCTCGTTTTCATGGGAAAACCATGAAAAAGGTATTTTTGAGTTCGCCGGAAACCGCCACCTCCGGCGGCCAAACCACCGCCGACCGCTAGCCATCGCCTCAACGGAGGTGGTGGTGGTGGCTGGCCAGGGAAGTGACCGGACGGCCGGCGACGGATCACAGAATGCTTACAGGAAAAATGGTTTTCTGTGTCTGTTTTCGGTTTCATGAAGAAGATGAACAGTAGAATAAATTTTATAATATATAGATTATTATATATTACATAATGGAAAGATGTATTATTTGAATATATTTTGGGGCTGCAAAATGAGGCACTTAGAGGCCGTTTTAGGAAAAATGACCAGACACAAAAGTCGTAGCCCTTCTAGTCTAGATAAATCTAAAATTGGTTTCAACTCGTTTGGGTAAGCGGTTCGGCCGCAGCACCCGTTTTAGTGGGGGCTGTACCTAGAGTTGGGCAGAAATTAAAATGGATTCCCACTCTTCGTCCCTTTTCCAAATGACCTGAAATTTGGGTAGGGGGTTAACCTTAGCTATACCTAACGGCAGACCAAAAATGGGAATTTTTGGAGATACTTTGCCTAAAGTTTTTGCTTTAATTTAATAAACTTAGAGGAATTTATTTAAGTGGTCAAATGACCTCCAAACCCTCCCAAATTTTGGTGAGTGGTCCCTGGCTATTAAACCTAGGTCTGTACAAAATTCCAACTGATTTGGTGGAGTTTTGGGTGGGAAACCTTCTACCCTTAACTAGGCATTAGTGAGACATCTTTTAGTAAAAAGTGCACTAAGAGTTTGGAAAGGTCAAATCATCTCAACAGAGGCTGATATGCTGACCCCTGACTTAGAAGGGTGATATAACCAGCTTGGAGAAACATGGTGTGGATTAGGGTGGATTTTACCCTAAGAGATCGGCTCAAATCCAGTGGGTGGGAGTTTGAGGTTTGTGAAGGACATAGGAGTGAAAGCTCTTGTATGCCCTTGAAATTTGGAGGAGAGTGGGATGATATGCTGAAAACCCTATGGTTGAAATAGTGTAGGAATAGGAGGTAATTAGGTACCTCAGAAGTTGAGATTTTGGAATAGGATAAACATGCAATTTAGTTATTTTAAGCACTAAATCTAATCTAAAAATTATGAAACTCGGGAGGAGGTAGTTTTAGGATGTTTTAGACTTATGGTAATTTTCCTGGAATTTTATGATTAAATAATATTATACTTCATGTGTTAAAGAATTAATAGCTCGATTTGTTGTTTCAAATATTTGGAGGTTTTAAATTAATTATATTCAGTTAAAATTCTGGATTTAGATCTTGACTAGTAGAACATTGGTCCCTGAATTTTTATAGAATTTTATGTTGAGTAAATCTAGTACTTTGTTCACAGATATTAGAGAGGGGTTTATTATTTAAAAATTAATTATGGATAAAGTACTTGCTGGAAAAGTATGAAACTTGGCCAGTGCTAATTTTAGGTCTTTATCTGCATGACATAAATTATTTATAATTTTTGGAAGAATATTTTCTATACTTGATTCATAAACAACAGAAGTTAGAGATTATTTCGAAAATAGTTTTCATGCCCTTTTAATGATAGAAAAATTATGATACTTAGGATTTAACCTATTGAGATAACCTACTATTTATCATGAATCTGCTGGACATCTTGCATGATTACTTAGGGTAGTACATGTTCAAACCGGTAACCCTTGGGGTTTTCAAGGAATTTAATTAAATGCCAAATAGATTAGGAAAATTTCCATTTTTTGGATTTAGGTCATTTATATCATGGTGAGTCTCCAGTAAATAATTTAGGGCATTTGGATGAGTATTGGATCATTGCATAACCGGTTCGACATGAAGTCTAGGTCGGTCTGCATATAGCAATTGTGAAATGCAATAGGACATGATCTGAGGAAGGCATTGGAGCTAATCATATTGTCTGGGTGGGCAATGGTGGAGGAAATCACAATAGGAAGGTATAAGGAGTAGTGAGAAGGGGTGATAGTTAGAGTTAAGAGGTGCTCGGGTTTCGGCGAAAGATCACCTTTTCCCGAAGAGGGGAAGGTTAAAAATCACCCTAGGATAGTCTATCGTAATATGAGAAGGGAATCGGGTTAAGGGAGATAAACCAATAATAATAAGTGCCTTGCGAAAGGGAACTTCGGGCCGTAATGCCTCCCTCTTGGTTCCTAGTGCCCCTTGAGAGCCCTTCACGGGGAATACCAGGGGCAGTCCTGGGCTAACGTAAACTTTAATAACAAACCGACAAGAGTAACTTAGTAAATAGGGCTGCACTTTTCACAAACACTGTTGGCATAGGGATTTTGATGAGAGCTTCGGCTCGGTTGGTTTGGAGACGGACGGGATGGTCCGGGGAGCTTCGGCTCGGTTGTTTGGAGACAGACGGGATGGTCCGGGGAGATTCGGCTCGGTTGTTTGGAGACGGACGGGATGGTCCGGGGAGCTTCTGCTCGGTTTGTTGGAGACGGACGTTTGGTCCGGGGAGCTTCGGCTCGGTTTTGTGTGTTTACGATAAACTTGCATGTGCATAAAATAGGAAAAGTTAAGGTGGTGGGTTTTTCGATATCGGGGAGTTCGATTGCACCGACACCGATATCGTTGACTCGGCGAGGTGATTAGCACTTCGCCAAACAGAAGTCCGGTGCACTAGCTGGCAAGAGTACGCAGGCGTCCGCTTAGTGCACCAAGCGTTGAGGCGTACGATAGGTCAGACCAGTGGTGCTTTTACTGGTTTTGAGGTGGGCAAGGCCCAACCCACCGCTTCCATCCGCCACTACGGAGGTATCCTGGGAGGTAACTGCTCCGAAAGGGGGAACTAAAGGTCTGTGTGCACAGAGTCGGGTGTGTGAGTTGCACTTGCATGTTTCATCATACCCACTAGCATGTCATAGCATAATCGATTCATTTAACCCTGACAGCTAAGGTATAAGTGGTATGGGACGCTTATACATTAGGACCTACAAAACGACCCCTTGGTCTATAAGCTTGTGTGGGCAAGTTTATAAATCAAAGGTTAATTTCAATATATAACAACCATTGCTATTTGATAACTGACACCCCAAGGTATAAGTGGTATGGGACACTTATACGATGGGAGCCTTGCAAAAGATCCCTTTTGCTTATATGTTCTCGCATAAGTGAAGGTTAAATTCATATATTTGCTTTTCTTACTGCTAGACCTACTATAACAATTATATTAACTGCTCACCGAATACGACTTGTTAGATTAGTTCCGCTGTCATCTGTTTCTTGATTAATCTCTACCGTCATGTCCTTCCCTTTCTTCCTCCCCGCTCGGTACCTAGGAGCCATGGGGGAAGGGGTGGGGGATGATAGGGCTTAGTCTTTATGACTAACGATTTTCGAACCGCATCATTTAGCGGATCGTGGAGCCCAGCATGGAGGAGCAGCCCCAGAGATCGGTGCGCCTAGAGATGGGGCAGTCTAGCTCCGGAGTTCATACAGCCGGGACCGTGAGTCTCGACCCCGAGTAGTTTCTGTTTTAGCTTCCGCATGAGTGATATTGTAGTGAGGACATGATGTATCGGGCATAAGCCCGCATTTATAGTACTCTGATGTTTTCTGTGGACACTCCCTTCGTGGAGATTTTTATTCTATATATGTGATCTATTGATGTGGACTGCATTGCTCTTATTTCATTTATTGTGCTACCTTTCTGTGATCGAATTGGCCGGCAGAATCGGCGCCTTGTGGTGATGACCCTTCAGGACGTGAAGGAGTCACCGCAAAGCGGTGATTCTGGGCCTAAGACCCCGTTGGTTGAAAAAGAAAAAAAAAGGGGGTCTTACAAGTGGTATCAGAGCAAACATTGATCAGAAGGAAGTAGCAGTCCACAAACCCTGGGTCACCCCTGCTCGAGTTTAGTATGGGGACAAACTAAGCAGCGGAAGCAGTGGTGTGCCCATATGGGGATTACATATAAATTGTCCACCTTTATGTAATATTTGAACGCTTTCTCAGCGTGTGTTTTTGTTACGCAGCCTCCAGCACGGACTACGCCGCAAGGTGGAGTTCAACAGACTCGGGATGTTGCACCACCCCCACCGGTCCCCACTCCTTTCCTTCAGTCAGACATGGGACAGACCCTGACTGCCATCCTGGAGGCCTTCAGGGCCCAGCAGGTTCCGGCCCCGCAGCCAAATCCGGGGGCCAACTGGCTAAGCATCTTCCGAGGATTGTCTCCCCCGTCCTATTTGGGGACTGAGTCGGCAGTTCGGACGGAAGAGTGGCTAGATATCATGTACGAGATGCTAATTGGTATACGGTGTCCCTGTGAGGAGAGGGTGGCTCTGGTCATCTCTTACCTGGAATCCCATGCAAAGAGGTGGTGGAAGTCGCTGTTGGACACGACATTTACCGACAGGGAGGTTGCGGAGGTTACCTGGGAGGAGTTCAGGGCCGCTCTGCTGGAGCATTTCGTTCTGCAGTCGGCCAGGGATGATTTGGAGGAGCGGTTCTTACAGCTGAAGCAGGGCACCCGGACCGTGGTGGAGTACCATCGAGAGTTCGACCATCTGGCTCGATACGCAGATTCCTACCAGCTGGACGAGGCAAGGTATATCAGGAGGTTCTATAAGGGCCTGCGGGAGGACTTGAGGGAGGCCCTGTTGTTTGTATCTGACGGGCCCATCTCCCGAATTTTGGAGAAGGCAAAAAGTATAGAGGCAGATTAGCACGCCACCCGGGGCCGGAAATGGCCAGCAGAGGATCAGGGACGGAGAGGCAGAAATGACTAGCGGCGAGGTGTTGTACTAGAGGGGAGGAGGACAGAGGACCAGCCTCGTCGGGACGTGAGGCAGGAGCCGAGGGAATAGGTGATATTGGCCCCTCCACCTCGTCGGATGCAGGAGATGCCGAGACCCGGGGGAATGGCGTATCCCCCACCGGAGTGCTTCCTTTGTCATTAGATTGGGCACATTCGAAGGAACTGCCCGATGAGGGGGGCACCACCTCCAGCACCACAGGTCGGCCCACCAGCTCAGCATTACGGAGGCCGAGGACGCGGCCGCGGTCGTGGATACCAGGAGGGAGATCGTAGACAAGGAAGAGAGCAGGTATATGCTTTGGACCTTGCGCAGCCTCGGAATACGGAGCAGGTCATCGCAGGTACGCTGTAATGCTTCTTTATTTTCATAGAATTTCCCTTTAAGTTGTTAAAACTTTGAACCGCACTAGATGGATTAACAAGGAAAGAAAAATTCTTTATAGAACCCTAACATATTTAATCACCTCAGGTATAGTCTTCATCAGCGGCAAGCCTGCCCGCACGCTTTTTGATACTGGAGCTACTCACTCCTTTGTGTCGGAGACGTTCGTAGAAGGACTAGAAGGCGTGGAGCGGTTCACAGGCTCGAGGATGAGGGTGCGACTACCGGATGGATCTGAGCTCCTTACCACGGATCACTGCAATATGGAGGCAGAAATTGGTGGAAAAGCGTTCGAGGCTCCAGCGACGATTTTGAAGCTGACGGACTATGACCTGATCCTGGGCATGGTATGGCTGCACTGGAACCATGCCCAGATTGACTGCCAGGCAAAGAGGATCACCGTGAGAAACGGGGACTCTTTCATTACCATCGAAGGTATAAGACCTGTCTCTCGTATACTCTTATCTTCGGTACAGGCCATTAAGGCCCATCTACAGGGAGAGGAGGTCTATCAGATTCTATTTGAGATGGAGGAAGTTAAGGAGTCGGTGACAGACATCCCGGTGGTGCGAGATTTCGCTGACATCTTTCCAGAGAAACTGCTAGGACTACCTCCACACCGAGAGCAGGACTTTCAGATACAGCTTGTGCCGGGGGCCAAGCCGGCGTCTAGGGCCCCTTATCGGATGGCCCCAAAGGAGTTGGCAGAGTTTCAGACTCAGTTGCAGGAATTAGTTGAGGCAGGATTTGTTAGACCGAGTTCCTCGTCATGGGGAGCACCGATCCTATTCGTGAAGAAGAAGGATGGGACACTCCGCCTGTGCATCGATTATGGAGCACTAAACAGGCTGACCGTCCGGAATACCTATCCGCTCCCACGGATAGACGAATTCTTCGACCAGCTGGAGGGGGCCCATTATTTCTCGAAGCTGGACTTGAGATCAGGATACTACCAGCTGCGGATCCAAGAGGAGGATATCCCGAAGACGGCCTTTAGTAGCAGATATGGCCTGTATGAGTTCACCGTGATGCCCTTCGGGCTCACGAATGCTCCGTCGGCGTTCATGAGTCTCATGAACCAGGTTTTCGAGGCCTACTTGGATGTGTTCGTCATAGTGTTCATAGACGACATCCTGATCTACTCTAGGACGGAGGAGGAGCACACTCGACATCTGGCACTGACTTTGGAGAGGTTGCGGGAGCATCACCTTTATGCAAAAGTCAGCAAGTGTTAGTTTTGGTTGAAGGAGGTGGCTTTTCTAGGCCACATTATCAGCGGAGCCGGGTTGGCAGTGGACCCGGCAAAGATTCAGGTAGTTCGAGATTGGCCGCAGTTGAAGATAGCCACAGATGTACGAAGTTTCTTGGGACTTGCCGGCTATTACCGGAAGTTCGTGGAGGGGTTCTCTCAGATTGCCCTCCCCCTCACATCTTTGACGAAGAAGGAGGCGCCTTTTGTTTGGACCCCGCAGTGCCAGGCGGCCTTCCAGGAACTGAAGGACCGACTCATCTCAGCCCCTATTCTGGCCCTTCCATCTGGAAAGGAAGGATTCCAGGTGTATACCGACGCATCTTACCAGGGAATGGGAGCAGTGCTGATGCAGAATGGACACATCATAGCATATGCCTCCCGCCAGTTGAAGACCCATGAGAAGAACTACCCAGTGCACGACCTTGAGATGGGAGCGGTCGTTTTTGCTCTGAAGGTCTGGCGCCATTATCTTTATGGAGTCCACTATGACATCTACTCCGACCACAAGAACCTGAAATACGTGGACACGCAGAAGGAGCTGAATATTAGGCAGAGGCGCTGGGTGGAGTTCTTAGCAGATTATCAGTATGAGATGCACTACCATCCAGGGAAGGCAAACGTGGTGGCCGACGCGTTGAGCCGGCGAGCTACCACTTCCGAAGCTGGGCCCCAGGTTATGTCCATGGAGCTAGTCCGGTCATTCAGAGACATGCATATATCCCTAGTGTCCGAGGATGACCCAGTTCTGTATAGGGAGGATCTGGCATCGATAGTGGCCATAGATGATATTCGGGATCGCATTCGGGACGGACAGAGGACAGATGCGTGGGCAGAGCCGATGTTCCGAGCTTTGGAGGAAGGCTCGACTGGAGATTATTCCCTGAGAGATGGATTACTACATTTCAGAGGCAGAGTATTTATACCCGCAGGTGGCCAGATCCGAGAGGATATTATGATGGAGGCGCATTGCAGCCGGTACTCTGTGCACCCAGGGATCACAAAGATGACCGCTGATCTGAAGAAGACGATGTTTTGGCCGGGCATGAAGAAGGACATTACGTACTTCGTGACCCATTGCGAGGCGTGTCAGTTGGTGAAGGCGGAGTGCAGGAACCCCGCAGGATTGCTGCAGCCACTCCCGGTGCCGGAGTGGAAGTTCGACGATATAGCTATGGATTTTATACATGGTCTTCCCCGGTCTCGGACGGGGAATGACTCGATCTAGGTGATTGTTGATCGGTTGACGAAGGTGGCCCGCTTTATACCGATCAGGAAGGATGACTCGGTGGGAGTGCTGGTACAGAAGTTTGTGGAGCAATATGTCCGATATCATGGCGTGCCCCGGACGATAGTGTCGGACCGCGATGGACGGTTTACATCCAGGGAGTGGCGGTCAGTGCAGGCTTACCTAGGCACCCGTTTGACTTTTAGCACGGCCTTCCACCCTCAGACGGACGGGCAGACAGAGCGCACCAACCGGACCTTGGAGGATTTATTACGACTGTGTATACTGGACCGAGGGGAGCCGTGGGAGAAGATGTTACCGTTGGTCGAGTTCTCCTATAATAATAGCTACCAGTCCAGCATCAGGATGGCGCCTTATGAAGCCTTGTATGGAAGAAAATGTAGGACCCCGCTTTCTTGGGTTCAAGACGAGGATCCGAAGGTGTTGGGATCGGATTTTGTTGAAGACACCGAGGCTCAGGTGAGACTGATAAGAGATAGGATGTTGGAGGCGCAGAGCAGACAGGCTAAATACTATGATGCCCAGCATCGTCAGGTGGAGTTTCGGGTAGGGGATCGAGTGTTCTTGAAGATCCGGCCCATGCACGGAGTCTCACGGGTGCGCAGTCAGAGGAAGAAGCTCAGCCCTAGGTATATGGGCCCTTACCGGATCCTGGAGCGGATCGGACCCCTAGCCTACAGGCTAGAGTTGCCGCCAGAGCTGGCAGCTCTACACGATGTCTTCCATATTTCTTCGCTGAGAAGGGCTCTACTACGCCCGGAGCAGCGGATTTTGACCACCGAAGGGCCGGTAGATTCAGACCGATCTGTTCACTTGGAGCCGGTTCGGATCGACGACAAAGGAGTACGGATCTTGCGCCGCAAGAAGATCCCCTTAGTCAAGGTTCTGTGGAGAAACCACGGTCAGGAGGAGCACACCTGGGAACCGCAGGATCTGTTGAGGCAGAGATACCCAGAGTTGTTCAGTCAGGTACACCTCACCACCTCTTGGTATACTATAGATTGCCTTCTTGTTTTGGACAGTTAAGATTAGATAAGTAAAATTCAGGACCTAGGCATGCGCACTCAATCAGAAAGGTAGGGGCTTGGGGAGATTGTCTTCGTTTATCAAACGAATAGTCGCTTAAACCCGATAGAAAGATCGTATGGGATGTTACAAGTTTAATTTATTCCGATAGAAATCCCCGTAGGCTCAACCTCAATTTCGGGGACGAAATTTTTGTTTTGTTTATTGGGATTTGTAACATCCCATTTCCGGCTAGACCCCTAGGAGTCGGTTGGTCGTGACAGAACCCTGTGAAGCCCAAAAATTGAATTAAATCGATCTAGGTTTCGGGTCACGGGTTGGTCACGCCCGTGACCGACCCGTCATGCCCGTGACCGACCCGTCACGCCCGTGACTTTGGGCGTGACTACTTCGACGATCGTCGATCTCCGCGAGATGATCGTCGAACTTGCTGCCCGTGCTTGTCATGCCCGTGACCAAGGTGTCGCCCGTGACCTAGGGCGTGACCCCTTCGACGATCGTCGATCTCCGTGAGACGATCGTCGATCTAGCAGCCCGGACATGTCACGCCCGTGACCAAAGTGTCACGCCCGAGACCAGGGGCGTGACTCCTTCGATGATCGTCGATCCCCGTAAAACGATCGTCGAAATTGAACACGGGCCTGTCACGCCCGTGACCCAAGTGTCACGCCCGTGACCTAGGGCGTGACCAGCCTTCGACGACTGTCGATCTCGGTTCGATGATCGTCGACCTCGAAATTGCTGTTCGGGCCTGTCACGCCCGTGACCTAGGTGTCATGCCCGTGACCTAGGGCGTGACCACCCTTCGACGACCGACGATCTCAGTTCGACGATCGTCGACCCCAAAAATTGTCACCCGGACCTGTCACGTCCGTGACCTATGTGTCACGCCCGTGACATTGGCCGAAACGACGGTTCAGGCCCGAAATTATTCTAACACGCGTGGAAATAAATGCTGGTGTGGGAAGTTACACCAGGAGTAATTACGGGCCGTTTTTCCTTCTATAATTATGTAATAAAGGAGGAAGTGTTAGTCCAATATGAAACCGCCAACTGGACACACATGTTCATCTTCCACCGTTTCTTATCCCGTCACTGTGACCGAAAGGCTATTAAGAGGAGCCTTCATGGCCATTACGGCTTTACCCTTTCACCTCCCCACTTTCTGACTTATAAAAGCCCACTTGGGGTAAGAGGAGAAGTTTACACGCTCAAGTAAACGGATCAGATCTTTGTTCTTGCTGTAGGAGAAGTTCGGCTACGCCACCACTGCGCCATGGCACCCCGTCACTCTTCTCGCCTCCAAACCGCGAACAAGGTCCTCCTCTGCTTCTTATCTTTCATGGGTAGATCTTAGGATTCTTAGAAGGAAGTTCGCGCTCAACGGAGCCGGACCCATCTCTCATTTTCATGGGAAAACCATGAAAAAGGTATTTTTGAGTTCGCCGGAAACCGCCACCTCCGGCGGCCAAACCACCGCCGACCGCTAGCCATCGCCTCAACGGAGGTGGTGGTGGTGGTGGCTGGCCAGGGAAGTGACCGGACGGCCGGCGACGGATCACAGAATGCTTACAGGAAAAATGGTTTTCTGTGTCTGTTTTCAGTTTCATGAAGAAGATGAACAGTATAATAAATTTTATAATATATAGATTATTATATATTACATAATGGAAAGATGTATTATTTGAATATATTTTGGGCCTGCAAAATGAGGCACTTAGAGGCCGTTTTAGGAAAAATGACCAGACACGAAAGTCGTAGCCCTTCGAGTCTAGATAAATCTAAAATTAGTTTCAACTCGTTTGGGTAAGCGGTTCGGCCGCAGCACCCGTTTTAGTGGGGGCTGTACCTAGAGTTGGGCAGAAATTAAAATGGATGCCCACTCTTCGTCCCTTGTCCAAATGACCTGAAATTTGGGCAGGGGGTTAACCTTAGCTATACCTAATGGCAGACCAAAAATGGGAATTTTTGGAGATACTTTGCTAAAGTTTTTGCTTTAATTTAATAAACTTAGAGGAATTTATTTAAGTGGTCAAATGACCTCCAAACCCTCCCAAATTTTGGTGAGTGGTCCCTGGCTATTAAACCTTGGTCTGTACAAAATTCCAACTGATTTGGTGGAGTTTTGGGTGGGAAACCTTCTACCCTTAACTAGGCATTAGTGAGACATCTTTTAGTAAAAAGTGCACTAAGAGTTTGGAAAGGTCAAATCACCTCAACAGAGGCTGATATGCTGACCCCTGACTTAGAAGGGTGATATAACCAGCTTGGAGAAACATGGTGTGGATTAGGGTGGATTTTACCCTAAGAGATCGGCTCAAATCCAGTGGGTGGGAGTTTGAGGTTTGTGAAGGACATAGGAGCGAAAGCTCTTGTATGCCCTTGAAATTTGGAGGAGAGTGGGATGATATGCTGAAAACCCTCTGGTTGAAATAGTGTAGGAATTGGAGGTAATTAGGTACCTCGGAAGTTGAGATTTTGGAATAGGATAAACATGCAATTTAGTTATTTTAAGCACTAAATCTAATCTAAAAATTATGAAACTTGGGAGGAGGGAGTTTTAGGATGTTTTAAACTTATGGTAATTTTCCTGGAATTTTATGATTAAATAATATTATACTTCATGTGTTAAAGAATTAATAGCTCGATTTGTTGTTTCAAATATTTGGAGGTTTTAAATTAATTATATTCAGTTAAAATTCTGGATTTAGATCTTGACTAGTAGAACATTGGTCCCTGAATTTTTATAGAATTTTATGTTGAGTAAATCTAGTACTTTGTTCACAGATATTAGAGAGGGGTTTATTGTTTAAAAATTAATTATGGATAAAGTACTTGCTGGAAAATTATGAAACTTGGCCAGTGCTAATATTAGGTCTTTATCTGCATGGCATAAATTATTTATAATTTTTGGAAGAATATTTTCTATACTTGATTCATAAACAACAGAAGTTAGAGATTATTTCAAAAATAGTTTTCATGCCCTTTTAATGATAGAAAAATTATGATACTTAGGATTTTACCTATTGAGATAACCTACTATTTATCATGAATTTGCTGGATATCTTGCATGATTACTTAGGGTAGTTCATGTTCAAACCGGTAACCCTTGGGATTTTCGAGGAATTTAATTAAATGCCAAATAGATTAGGAAAATTTCCATTTTCTGGATTTAGGTCATTTATATCATGGTGAGTCTCCAGTAAATAATTTAGGGCATTTGGATGAGTATTGGATCATTCCATAACCGGTTCGACATGAAGTCTAGGTCGGTCTGCATATAGCAATTGTGAAATGCAATAGGACATGATCTGAGGAAGGCATTGGAGCTAATCATATTGTCTGGGTGGGCAATGGTGGAGGAAATCACAATAGGAAGGTATAAGGAGTAGTGAGAAGGGGTGATAGTTAGAAATAAGAGGTGCTCGGGTTTCGGCGAAAGATCGCCTTTTCCCGAAGAGGGGAAGGTTAAAAATCACCCTAGGATAGTCTATCGTAATATGAGAAGGGAATCGGGTTAAGGGAGATAAGCAAATAATAATAAGTGCCTTGCGAAAGGGAACTTCGGGCCGTAATGCCGCCGTCTTGGTTCCTAGTGCCCCTTGAGAACCCTTCACGGGGAATACCAGGGGCAGTCCTGGGCTAACGTAAACTGTAATAACAAACCGACAAGAGTAACTTAGTAACTAGGGTTGCACTTTTCACAAACACTGTTGGCACAAGGATTTTGATGAGAGCTTCGGCTCGGTTTGTTTGGAGACGGACGGGATGGTCCGGGGAGCTTCGGCTCGGTTGTTTGGAGACGGACGGGATGGTCCGAGGAGATTCGGCTCGGTTGTTTGGAGACGGACGGGATGGTCCGGGGAGCTTCGGCTCGGTTGGTTGGAGACGGACGTTTGGTCCGGGGAGCTTCGCCTCGGTTTTGTGTGTTTACGATAAACTTGCATGTGCATAAAATAGGAAAAGTTAAGGTGGTGGGTTTTTCGATATCGGGGAGTTCGATTGCACCGACACCGATATCGTTGACTCGGCGAAGTGATTAGCACTTCGCCAAACAGAAGTCCGGTGCGCCATCCGGTAAGAGTACGCAGGCATCCGCTTAGTGCACCAAGCGTTGAGGCGTACGATAGGTCAGACCAGTGGTGCTTTTACTGGTTTTGAGGTGGGCGAGGCCCAACCCACCGCTTCCGTCCGCCACTACGGAGGTATCCTGGGAGGTAACGGCTCCGAAAGGGGGAACTAAAGGTCTGTGTGCACAGAGTCGGGTGTGTGAGTTGCACTTGCATGTTTCATCATACCCACTAGCATGTCATAGCATAATTGATTCATTTAACCCTGACACCTAAGGTATAAGTGGTATGGGACGCTTATACATTAGGACCTGCAAAACGACCCCTTGGTCTATAAGCTTGTGTGGGCAAGTTTATAAATCAAAGGTTAATTTCAATATATAACAACCATTGCTATTTGATAACCGACACCCCAAGGTATAAGTAGTATGGGACACTTATACGATGGGAGCCTTGCAAAAGATCCCTTTTGCTTATGTGTTCTCGCATAAGTGAAGGTTAAATTTATATATTTGCTTTTCTTACTGCTAGACCTATTATAACAATTATATTAACTGCTTACCGAATACGACTTGTTAGATTAGTTCCGCTGTCATCTGTTTCTTGATTAATCATTACCGTCATGTCCTTCCCTTTCTTCCTCCCCGTTCGGTACCTAGGAGGCATGGGGTAAGGGGTGGGGGATGATAGGGCTTAATCTTTATGACTAACGGTTTTCGAACCGCATCATTTAGGTGATCGTGGAGCCCAGCATGGAGGAGCATCCCCAGAGATTGGTGCGCCTAGAGATGGGGCAGTCTAGCTTCGGAGTTCATACAGCCGGGACCGTGAGTCTCGACCCCGAGTAGTTTCTGTTTTAGCTTCCGCATGAGTGATATTGTAGTGAGGATATGATGTATCGGGCATAAGCCCGCATTTATAGTACTCTGATGTTTTTTGTGGACACTCCCTTCGTAGAGATTTTTATTCTATATATGTGATCTATTGTTATGGACTGCATTGCTCTTATTTCATTTATTGTGCTATCTTTCTGTGATCGAATTGGCCGGCAGAATCAGCGCCTTGTGGTGATGACCCTTCAGGACGTGAAGGAGTCACCACAAAGCGGCGATTCTGGTCCTAAGACCCCGGTGGTTGAAAAAGAAAAAAAAAGGGGTCTTACAAAGCACATACCCAACTATTCCAAAATCCCGGACTGTTGGAAAGGGCGCTACTTAATTTCTTAAATAAGTAGCAGATCGCCACGGGTCAAGTGAAGGAACGCTGGACCCAACAATCCCCCCCACCTGGCGGCCATCACAACCCGTCCGCTCAGAGGTGGGGTTACCACATGGCCCACACGGCTCAAAGGTGGGGTTACTACATGTCCACATTTGTCTTACCCGCCGGACCCACACAGGTAGAAGGTAAAAATCGGGATTTAATAGCACCCCCCCTTCTTGAACCCGTGACCTCCTCTGATACCAAATATAGGATCAAGCGTATACCAAACTGTTCCGAAAGCCTGAACTATTGGAAAGGGCGCTACTTAATTTCTTAAATAAGTAGCAGAGCGCATCGTGTCAAGTAAAGGAATGCCAGACCCAACACACGGGGAATGTGAAACATCGGTTCCAACAAAAACCCCTGTCCTTCTGCTTTTCTTATCCTTGCGAACTCCTGTAGCTGAGCGATGCCCATATAACAAGAAATGTGATCTCGGCTATCGGCCGCGAGGGAGGGGACCCGGGCGCAGGTCATTGAAGCATCGCCTTGGCTCGCACGAGGGTCGCCCATTGTTGCCTTCAGGCCGAAGAAGGCGAATATTGTCAGGCGATCTCACCCGAACGACGCACCCACATCTAGTGTTGTGGCCGGTATTGAGAATACCCATGAGCTACGTGGGCCGATTGCCTGACATTTTCTCCAGTCCGATTTTGATCTCTCCTTCTTCATAGGAGATGTATCACGAGGGCAGAGGCGTGGGAAAGAAGTCGAGGCACTCCTCCCCACAGGACACTAAGCGGGTCACCAGCCGTTAGACTATGAGGACTGCTCTTATCGCAGTTCCTTCATTGCTAACCCGCCCTGGGCTATTAAAATCTTTTGCGGCTCTTGAAGGGGATTCCTTGCAGGGTCAGCGAAGTACCTCCCGCCTATATACAAGTACAAGAGATGTGCCGACCCCCAGTGAGTTTGCGCACTTACTTTCTTATTGCCGTCAACTTGGTCCTTTGGCACTTTCGATTTTGCATGCTTCAACGCGGCCTCCTCCTCCGACGTCAACATCAGTGGGGGGTACTCGCCTCACCCTTCCGTGGGCCATATCTCGGAATACTTGGGCGACCCACGGGATGCCAAAGAGATGAAGAGACGGCTGACCAGACTGTTCTAGAAACACTCTGCTGATGATGCAAGAAGTTTGCGATAGGGTGGACGAGGACAAGGCTGAAAGGGAGGAGCTGATCGCGGTCCTGGAGGACATGAGGCACCCAGAGGATGGATACGAGATTACTTCCACGGGAGCACTGTCACAACCTGCATTTTCTCCACAATTAATGATATAATAGAGTACAAGAAAATACGTGTCATTATGCCACGTCAGCAAGGGATAACTGCAGACGCTCAGGCAAAATTCTAACTTAACACCTTTTTGACAGATCAATAAGTTATTTATAGAAAATCTAGTTTGAGTTAAGCGGTTAGCTGTAATCCTTGGCCCAGTGGCTCATCTAGTCCACGAGAAAAAGATTGTTATACGCTGCGTAAAATACTTTATTTACTAGATTAGACATCCTATATGAGTATAAATATCCTAAGAGGACAACTCATGGTCTGCAATACTCTAGATGTAAAATAATTACAAAAGTAGCTTTTACGACCGTCAAACATAGTTATTTAGATTTCAAATATGACAAGTATGAAGTAATAATAGTAATTTTTATATTTAAAATATCGAACATGCAACCTAGCATTAAAGTTTTCCAGAGAGCAAGTACATCCAACCAAAAAGGTAAACTAGCAACTTAGCAAAGTATTCAATATTCCAAAAGAAAACTACTAGTTGGCGTAAAAAACCTGACACAAACCCACTGAAAGTATACAAGTTTGAACTAAAAACTTAAAACAAGAACTACCTTACGACGGTGAGGAAACTACTACAACAAATGTAGTCCAAAAGCTACCACACAACACAGCCGAACCTCCGTCTTGAGGAGTCCGATATTTATAGTGTTTTTCGGACTCACTAGGCTTGTTTTAATGCTTGTGCACTGCATTTCAACTAAATTTCGGTCATATTTGCATTGTTCGGTCTTTGACCATTTCATGCACCATTTCGGCCCATGGGTGTGCAATTGCGCATTCTATTATTGGGGGTATGCACATGGTGCTCCTCGTTATCTTTCTGTTTAGTTTTTTTGGCCTTTTTGGTGCTAGGACCTTGTGCTCAATTTTTGGTTATGTTGTGCAGGTGGTGCATTTTCCCCAAGGCAGGAATTCTGATTTTTGGAAAATGCATGGTCGTGCATTTCCTTAGCCCACGGTTTCTTCGTAATCGTGTGTTTTACTTGGTCGAGAGGATCTTGACACATTTCGTCGAGATGAGCTCAAAGATTTGAAATGCACGGTTAACACACAGTTTTGGCCAAACAATGCGAGAAGAAAATGCACGGTTGTCCTGTAACTTTCGTTTTAGCACCATTCTGCGGATGAACGTGTGATTTGTTCACGCACGGGCGGCAGTGCCCGTACGCGAGTAAAACACACGGTTCCACTGATTTCTCCTGTTTTTTGCGCTTTGTGTTTTCTCGTGCGATTTCCTTCACGCATGGGCAGAATCGCCCGTGCACGAGTAAAACGCACGGTTCAACGCCTCTCTTCTGCAACCCATTTTTGCGCGTGAATATCGCACGATTCACGCACGGTCGTGCGCCAGACCATGGGTGACCATTTTTCTAATCTTTTTCTATTTAAGCGCAGATTTTTGCCATTGTGAAACTTTCGTTTCCAGCCATCTCTCCCGCAATTTTAGGATGAAACTTCGTCGCTCCACCAAGGAGAGGAGATCCGGGCAAGCATTCAACGCCAAATCCAACCCGGAGCTTCCTCTCGGCCTCCTCCTTCATCCTCGAGCTTCAAGAGGAGATTCAACCTAGATTTCTCCATAATTCTTGGAGAAGTTGTGCCATATTCTACTGGCTCGTGACACAAAGAAGACAGTTTCATTTGGAGTGAGTTACAACCTCCTCTACCCCAGACACAGTTTAGGACCGAGCTTGGATACGGATTAACAACCTGGTGATTCCAACCGTGAACCCTCGACAAGACTTCAGATCCGATCGATTTCACACACTTTTCTCTTCTTGTTGTTGATAGTTTAGCATGATCTCTTGTGTTTGATAAAGTACACTTATTGTAATTAACGTTTACGCTTAATCATGTCTATGTGATTGTTTGTATTTTCGTTATATTTATTTGAGGTGCGCCTATTTCCTCTTTCTGCCTTCAATTGTTGTTGGCCGCACTAGCGATTGCTAGTGGCATGCGTTGCGAAGAGGTGCTTACGACCCTCAAATTCTTGTTGTTACGCTTGCCTTTTCGGAAATCCGCCTAGCGATTCGGTGCATAGCGGCCCGTGTAGTCTTCCATCCCGCCTGGCGAAGCGATGCATAGCAGCATTGCATAGGAGTAATTGTTAGTATTTTAATTTTCTTTTATCGTAATATCAAAACCCCCATCATTAACGCCGACTTAAGGAATTCAATCTCAAGTCCTCCTCAAAATTAACTCCACCTTACTTTGTTCCTTGAGAGATCGATACTTCGGGAAATTCGCCCATTTTATATTACTTGTGCGACCGGTACATTTGTCGTCACATTCGCAACAAGTTTTCGGCGTCGTTGCTGGGGAACAAAGTCGTGTGAGTTTTTGGAGAGGGAGAAAATAGATTGAAGCCCTTTTCCATTTGTGCATATCATTTTCTTATTTCCTTTAGTTGTTAGAATTTTTATTGTTGCTTATTTCTTTCTGCCCCTTTCTGATTTTTTATTTAGATAGCAGATCTGTGATAATTTTTATTAGTGTTGTGTAGCATTTTTCCTGCGATTATTTGTGTTCGCGATGTATTCGAAAGCTGAGTGTCGTCCACTTGACGCTTTTCGTTGATGCATCGATGTCATAGCTGCTATGAATGCCGAGTACTGTATTCTGTGTTTGTTATGTCTAGGTGTGGGCCACATGTTGAAGGATTGCCATCGTTTCTGCAAGCCTTCTCCCTCTCAGGGCGTGAGCGCAACAACCTCCCGCATGCGGAAGACTGTTGTGGACATGTCCACCAGGGTGTTGTATGGACCATACTCTGACATATCGCACCACACTCATTCTTTACCCGTTGAGATTACCGAAGAATCTCTCGCTGCATACAGATCCTTTATGGGTCCTTCGATCCCTTTTTACGAGCTTCCCTTATGTAATGACGATCACTCTGGTATTAGCTTGATAGAATTGGATATTGAACTCGTGGACGCTCCTAAATGGGACGATGAGATTGTTCTGGTCGTCGATGTGGTGGCGTCTGCGAATGATTTTGCGATGGGGACTGCTCATTCTATACCTTATTTTGAGAGCAGCCTTGCCCCTATGCAGTTTTTGCCGTAGTTTGCTTCTCCATTTTTTAGTGAGTCGGCAGATTATGTCGTATTTGTGGATGATTTGGTGCCCAAGGTTGCGCCGAAGTGGGATGAGGATTCTACTATCTCTGACGGAGAATGTAGATCTTCAGAACACTTCTACACACCCCGGTGGGACGACGAGTATTCTTTATCTAATTCTTTGAATCTCCTTATTAGATGAGATGATCCCCTTTACCATTGCGGACCTTGAGTTGTCGGATTCCCCGCGATACGACTCATATGACACCGATGATGATCTTTGCGTGGATCCCGCTGATAGTGAAGCCGGAGTCACACTCCGATTGTTTGATTATTTTAGTTCTTCATCTTCTTTATTTCTTGATCCCTCTTCTCTATCTGAGCCTGTGCGGGTGGAATCTCCACGGTTCTGTGAGGTTGTTGATGCGCCTGGCATTTTTACCGTTTTCATCGCTTCCTACAAACTTGTGGTGGATGATACCTTGCCAGGCAAGGATTTAATTTGTGGTGAGATGAGCAAGGACCAATGCTCCTCATCTTACTTCCTATTTCCTCTGCCTGTGGGGAGCAAGTTTGATTATTTAGGCATAGGGGTAAATGTTTTATCACCGTATCGGTACCTGTTGCCACAACGGATAATGGAACAGTTACCTCTGAATTTTTCTTTTCATAGGCCCATTAGCTAGAACTGTATAGAATTTAATAAGTTGTGCTGGGATGACAATAACCCCAGAACTTATCTTTCATTTTCTGTATTTTGTTTTTTATGTCTATTTAGTTTTAGTATTTCTTTGTAGTTTGTATATTTTTCTTTGGTTTTTGCGGAGCTCACCCCTGCAGGTATTCTTGGCAACTTCGTATTGGCGGGGTTGTGATTCTTCGTATGGCAGGCCTGCTTCAGGTTTTCACGCCTCTTCTGGTATGCTCACTGACTGAGCATTAGGTAACCTCTTCCCTTGTCTCCTTTTGATTTAAATGTCTATATCATTTACTGTGTAGTTTAGTTTAAGTCTGGGGGAGAGCTGATGTTTGTTACCTTTCGTACGTGCATATTTCATTTGCATACTAGAATCTTGTATTGTTGTATTTTGAATAGTTCATTGCATCGCACACCACTGCACCCACATGAGCGTGTGGTTAGAAGATAGCTTGCTGTGAGTTAAACTTGTGTTTTTGTTATATTTAGGAAAGTTATTGTGCTACTTAGGATTATGGGACAGAGTAAAATGTTGACATTGCTGTGCTTCTAGTCAATTGCTCTCGTCTCGTGTAGAAATTTGAATTAATTTAATTTTTCTGTATGCTTATCGTTTTATATTTTTCTATTTACTTAGATACTTTTTATTCTACTCAAAAGTTGGTGAATCCGGTGTGAATCAAACGGTAGCGTAGGGATGTGTGTAGTCGTCACTAGACTCGTTTTGCTCAATTCGGGAGGAAGGATTATCTTTCTCGGTGGCTAAGAACTTGCCCTAAGATACCCTTGAAGCATTCACGCATGGTTAGACAAGCGTGAGTGTGATGTAGGATGTCATTTGTTTAGTTTGATCCTTGTACCAATCCCGACGTCCATCTGTTGTTATCCCCGTTGAGCCTATCACTTCCTTGGTCAACCCTACGGCTCGCTACCAAAGCCTTATAGCCGCACCTTCTCACATATCCGGATGTGATCACTCGGTTAGTTTGTTGTATTGTGACTTGTATCCGTTCTGTGTGGCTATCATGTGGTGTTAGTGCAGCTTGTCGTGTTGCCGTGTTTTTGTATTTAGTTGCGGCTATTTGAATTTTTTTTTTTAAAAAGAGAAAAAAAAGAATGAACTGAAATTGATCAGTTGGAATAAAAAGAATACATATTTGGTTGTTAAGTTATGATTGTTTTTGGTTTTGTGATCGTGGTGGGCATGCACGCACCGTAAAAAAAATTCAAGTCTGGTGGTGCGTTGCACATGTTTGTCATTGTTTCTATCTGTGATTGTTTTCAAGCGGTTTCATTTTGGATGTGCATGTCCGTCTTGTTTACCCTTTTTATACCCCGTCTTCACCTAAGCCCCATTTTATCCAAAAGTCCTAAAGATTCACGCTTGATTCGAACTAGTGCCGTGGAGAGAGTGTGAACGGGCAAGCGTATGGTCCCCGACATTGGTGGATTCCTTTGGAGATGATCCTGAGCCCTGGTCTTTGGCAAAGCTCACCTTAGTGGCCTGCCTACTTTCTTTCTATGCATGACTGGATGATTCACCGTGATTCCATTTTTGAGTAGTAATAAATTTTTGTTACGCTTTGTAAAAAGTATAAACTATATTGCATACTTAGAAATTTCTTCTATTATATTTGCACGTGTACGAGCATGCGACTTCGCATGCTACTACGAATTTAATTTTCTATGTTAGCTAAGTCATTTTTCCTATCTGTATAGATTTTGTTTGCTCGGGAAGCTCAAATAGTTAAGTTTGGGGGTGTGATGAGTCCGATATTTATAGTGTTTTTTGGACTCATCATGGCTTTTTTTCTTGCTCGTGCACTGCATTTCAACCGAGTTTCGATTATATTTTCATTGTTCGGTCTTTGAACATTTCGTGCACCATTTCAGCCCATGGGTGTGCAATCGCACATTCTATTGTCGGAGGTATGCATATGGTGCTCCTCGTTATCTTTCTATTTTGTTTTGTTGGCCTTTTTGGTGCTGGGAGCTTGTGCTCCAGTTTTGGTTTTTGCTGTGCAGGTGGTGCGTTTTACCCAAGGATGGAATTCTGATTTGTCGAAAATGTATGGTCGTGCGTTTCCTTAGCGCACGGTTTCTTCGTAATCCTATATTTTACGTGGTCGAGGTGATCTCAACACATTTCGTTGAGATGAGCTCGAAGATATGAAACGCATGGTTTCGGCCAAACCGTGCGAGAAAAAAACACACGGTTGTCCTGTACCTTTCATTTTGGCACCATTCTACAGTTAATCGTGTGATTTGTTCATGAACGGGCGGCAGCGCCCATGCGCGATTAAAACGCACGATTCCACTGTTTTCTCCTGTTTTCTATGCTCTGTGTTTTTCCGTGTGATTTCCTTCACGCACGGGCAGAATCGCCCGTGTGCAATTAAAACGCACGGGTCAACGCCTCTCTTCTGCAACCCATTTTTTCCAGCAAATATCGCACGCTTCACGCACTGTCGTGCGCCAGACCGTGCTTGACCATTTTTCTGATCTTTTTCAATTTAAGAGCAGATTTTTTTCCATTGTGAAACCTTCGTTACCAACCATCTCTCCCGCCATTTTAGTGTGAAACTTCACCGCTCCACCAAGGAGAGGAGATTCGGGCAAGCATTCAATGCCAACTCCAAGACGGAGCTTCCTCTCGGCCTCCTCCTTCATCCTCAAGCTTCAAGAGGAGATTCAACCTATCTTTCTCCATCAATCTAGGAGAAGTTTTTCCATCTTCCGCCGGCTCGTGACACGAAGAAGACGGGTCCATTGGGAGTGAGTGACAGCCTCCTCTACCCCGGACGCAGTTGATGACCGAGCTTGGACACGATTGACAACCCGACGATTCCTACCGTGAACCCTCGGCGAGACTTCGGATCCGGTCGATTTCGAACACTTTTCTCTTGTTGTTGTTGATAGTTTAGCTTGATATCTTGTGTTTGATGAAGTAAGCTTATTGTAATTAACGTTTATGCTTAATCATGTGTATGTGATTACTTATATTTTCGTTATATTTATTTGAGGTGCGCCTATTTCCACTTTACGCCTTCAATTGTTGTTGGCCTCACTAGCGATTGCTAGTGGCATGTGTTGCTAAGAGGTGTTTAGGACACTCAAATTCTGATTCTTACGATTGCCTACTCGGCCATCCGCCTAGCGATTCGGTGCATATCAGCCCATGTAGTCTTCCATCCCACCTGGCAAAGCGATTCATAGCGGCATTGCATAGGAGTTGTTGTTAGTATTTTAATTTTCTTTTATCGCAATATCAAAACCCCCATCGTTAACGCTGACTTAAGGACTTCAATCTCAAGTCCTCCTCGAAATTAACTCCACCTTACTGTGTTCCTTGAGAGATCGATACTTGAGAAAATTCGCCCATTTTATATTGCTTGTGCGACCGGTACACTTGCCGTCATATTCGCATCACGGCTACAACCCTGAACCTGAGGCATTACAAAGAAGAACACCTCAACAAGAAAATACATGTGGCAATGAAAATAATCAGGTAATAACTAAAAAGGCAAGAAAGGGTTTACGAAACAAGACTATAAGAAATGCTGAAAGCACAACTGATTAGCCAAATAAAAAAGGTAAAGTAAAAGTCCACAATAAAAGAGTTAAAAGAACGCTGCACCAAGTGCGCAACGAAGCCATACTTCGAAAAAATCTGCAAGGATAAGCATGAAATTTTTAAGAAGCAAACTGAGCATAAAACAACTCGAAAACGTGAATCATTAACACTTGGCAAAAACAACCCGGCCGGAGTCGGTGACCAAAACATCCAACCCGAACTAGACGAAAACTTCTCATAAAGGCACTGCGGGGGTGGCCACTTGGCCCAACACAACCCAACATGCCATAAAACAGAGACCAAACCAAACACAAAGTGTAATGATTCACAAATCGGCACCCAGTTGGTGGTCCATTGTCCATTGCAAACTTTCATAGCCAAAGAAACATCATACCTGTTAGGTACATTGAAAAATGTGTACTAGATTTGGAGAAGCCACAACTTAGTCAATGATATGCATCATTGTGTATTTGATAGAAGTTTGAGTTTCATTGTGCAGGTTAAAAAATTTGAAGGAAAATTTTCTAAGTACAAGTGTCGACACATGAGAAGAAACTGTGTCACACTTGAGAAGAAACATGTATCGACACTCAGGAAAGCTTTGTCGACACACTGACGAAATGTGTCGACACGTATAAAGAAGTTGTGTGACACTCAAAGCTATGTCGACACCTAAACAAGCAGTTGTGTCGACATCCAGAATTGTGTCGACAACTTAAAACAGATTTGTGTCGATACTTAAATCAAAAGATGAGTCGACACTCAGGAGCTATGTTGACACCTGAAGCAATTGTGTCGACACATAAGACTTGTGTCGACACACCAACTATCAAGAGGCTGTGTCGAGTTTAGAAGTAATTGTGTCGACACACAGGACTTGTGTCGGTACACACTCAACGCCATTTAACAAATACTCAACGCCATCTGTCTGCAATAGAATTGTCGAGACAAGAAGCTGTTGTGTCGACACACAGGACTTTTGTCGACACATACAACAAAATGCAGTGTCGAGAAGTAGAAGTATGACAGTGTCGACACTTGGAGTATTTGTGTCGACACCTTGAAGACTTGTGTCGACACTTAGCGTACATGTGTCGACACATGTGGAGCAGTCTGCTAAGTGTTGTATGATGAGTTAGACAAACATTGAAGAACCTGGTGATTTGTTGGTGACTTGACAGATGTCATAACTAACCGGTCTGACACCACTGATAGAACTGTCAGAAGTCTGTTATTAACCGAATCAGCCAGTAACCATGGAGCAAGATCTATATAAGAAACAGATCAGGAACGACAGAAGAACTAACAATAGAATCATCAACGCGAAAAGATCTCTGGATCTTAAAGGAGAATTCTGACAGATCAAGGCCTGTCTGCAAGAAGGATTAAGAGTTCAATCTGAATCTTAAGAAGAAGCTGACTGAAGATCAACTTCAACATCAAGAGGTGATCCACGTTATATATTATAATCAAGAAGCTTTGAAGAGCTAAGTTAGGTTGGATCAGAAGGATCATTCTATACAAGAACTGATCAAGAAGACAACATCAATAGAGAAATCTAGCTGGTGAAGATTTCAGATACTCTTTATACATAAATTTCTGTAGGATCTATTGTTAGATCTGAGATTGTAAGCCTAAATTATAAAGGCTGAGGAAGGGCAGTGTGCCTGAGGTAAGAATTATGGAAAGTCAGAGTTGTAAGCCTAGTTATAAAGGCTGAGGTAGGGCTGAGGCCAGAGGTAGGTTTCTGGAGAAGAATCTGAGGTAGGACCTGTGTGAAGTCTGAGGTGTAGGAACCATCTGTAGTTCTAATATTATAAGATCTGTGGATCTGAGACAGTGGAAAGAAGTTAGGCTAAATCTAGTTATCTACTGGATAGGAGAAGGGTGATAGTGGATGTACCCATTTCTTGGGGAACCACTATAGATCTGGTGTTTGATGTGTTGTGTTAATTTTCTATAGATATATTAATCTGTGCTGAAAGGAGATAAATATATGTTTGCCTAAAAATAATAAAGAGACTTAATAAGTTAAGAACCTATTCACTCCCCCCCTCTAGGTGTTTAGGGTCTTGAAACAAAGTCTTTCAATACCTAAACCAAAACTCATGCCTAAACAAAAAAATACATAAACCAGCACTAAAAGCACTCTAATTACCATACACAACAAATCCTATCCGAAACGGTTAAATATTCTAAGTCTTGGAAAATGCGGTGAGTATACCCGACGAATTATATTGTAACTCGACGAATTGCACAACACTCGGCGAATAAGACCTGTGATACTCGCGAATTCTTACTATACTCGATGAATAAGACTTGTGAAACTCGCCAAATCCTGAATATAATCGACACATAGACCATCATTTCTCGACACCTTCTTTGATATATGGTGGACCTACCTTAACGATAATTTTGGCGATACTCGCCGGATCCAAACAGATACTCTACGAAGTACTTGGATACTCGACGAATTTTACTAACCCAAACCCGTCGAATTTTACTTAACAATACACGCCGAATTCTCACTCGGCTAATCTACCACACTCGAAGAATACTACCATCGGTACTCGAAAAACTCAGCTATGATACTCGGCGAATTTCAAACCTAAACTAGCTGAATTCTACCTTTTGACAGACGCAAAATTCTATTAAATTCAAAACCTATTCTCCATGTTTTGGTCGAATACTTGCCCTAGTTTAGGATTTATTTCACAATTAACTTAAACTAACCCTACTCTCTAAGGGAGGAGGAAAAAAAAGAAGAAAATAGGTTAGGAATGGACATGCAAGGGGGGAAAATCAACTTTCCTTGAAACTCCGAAAAAATCCCTCCCGCTCGCACTACGAAAAGGATCGACCGCCAAAAGACCTTAGAAATGTTTCCTTAAAATTTTGGGGGGAAAAAGAGGTCAAAATTACTAACATTAATGCCTAAAAATTGAGGAATCGGAAAGATCTTATCACGATCGCTTAGATCCTGGCGAGAGCTTTCCAAATCTCTACTCTACCGAGAAATTTGACAACCAAAATGCTAGAAATCGTCGGTCGAAAGCACGTGAGACGCCGCTCCTCTTTCGCTCGAGAAAGCGCTGCCTCTCGGGTTGGGAAGAAGATGAATTGGAACCGTAGGGTTTGACGCAACTGATTCCTATTTATACTGATAAATATAAAATATATTATTAGTGAATTAGATAACATCAAAACTAGCCGAAATCCAAACCAACTCGGAATCTTACGAAAATCGCACCGTAGATAAATACCGATGCAACGAATCTAACGGTGAAGACAAAATCCAAATCCGACAAACCAAACTTGGGTAAGACACCACCCGAAGATAAAATGCCACCACATCCATATAAATAGCTCCACCGAGTCACAAACACAGACCCGGCTTGCGAGGGAAGGTGCACAACCAAGCCAAAACCAATCACACATGAAAACCAATAGAGCAAACTCATGTTCCAAAAAACTACAATCGTTAACCATACGTCAACATAATGCCCTGACGTCAAAAATACGCCACTACGGGGATTAAACTAAACAACGAAAAATCTGGGGCGTTACAGTCACCGCCCTAAAAAGAAGTTTCATCCTGGAACTTGACATAAATAGAATCAAATCCAAAATAGAAGATAATAAATCATAGGCTAACAAAAAAAACACTTACTAAAACATCAATAGAATAACTGAGGATGGGCCTCCCTCCTTGCTGACTCCAACTCCCAAGTCGCGCTCTCCACATACTGGTTCATCCACAATATTTTAACCATGAGTATTGTCTTCCTACACAATACTCGATCTTGAGTATCCAAAACACGAACAGGCACCTCCACATAGGATAGGTTAGCCTCCAACTAGGGCACAACATCAAGAATTTACTTGTCACTCAACACACACTTCCGCAATTGGATCACGTGGAAAACATCGTGCACACTAGGAAAAATATCTAGCGATTCCAGCCTATAAGCAGACATTCCAATATGATCCACTATCTTAAAGGGTCCCACATATCGAGATCCTACTTATGGTTCTTACCAAACCTATTAATGCCATACATCGGGGAAACCATAAGAAAAACAATGTCCCCAAAATCAAATTTCAATTAAGACCTTTGAAGATTGGTGTTCTTTTCATAACGCTCTTGAGATATCTGAATCTTCTCTCGAATATGCTTTACAGAAACATCCATCTCTTCCATTGCCTCCGGACCTAGCAACGGTCTCTCACCAACCTCGGACCAATACAAGGGAGTTCTGCAATGTCTCTCATACAGATCCTCAAACAGGGCCATCTGCAAACTCTCTTTAAAACTATTGTTGTAAACAAATTCAATCAATCTCAAATGCTCATCCCACACTCCTCCATGCTACAAAATATAGCATCTGATCATATCCTTCATGATATGATTTACTCTCTCCGTCTGACCATTTATCTGTGGATGATAGGTGGTGGAATACCTCAAATCTGTACCCAAGCCTTCCTGTAAACCTTTATAAAAGGGAGACGTAAACCTGGAGTCTCGATCTGATACAATACTTACTGGCACTCCATGTAATCTAATGACCTCATCCAAGTATAACTATGCAATTTTTTTCATGGAGTAGTCGATCTTTAATGGCATGAAGTGAGCACACTTCGTCAATCTCACCACTACAACCCAAACCTAATCATGTTCTCGGGGTGATCTCGGCAATCATGTAATAAAATCCATCAAAATACTATCCCACTTCCAACTTGGAATATCTAATGGCGTCAGCATTCCTCCAAGCCTTCCATTATCGGCCTTAACTCGCTTACAAATAAAACATTCTGATACGAACTTAACTATATCGCCCTTCATACCATGCCACCAAACGATCTTCTTCAGATCCTTATACATTTAAGTGGAACTAGGGTGGAAGGGAACACTAGAATAATGCGCCTCCTTGCACAACTTAACTCGAATATCCTCAACTGCGGGAATACAAAAACTGATGCTGTACTTCAAGGTACCCGCATCATCGGTCAAAAAGTCTGGTATTTCCCCTTTCGCAGTTCTATTATAAGGTTTAGTAAATCTAGATATCCTTTTGATAAAGCCTCATAAGTGTGCTCCAAGAAGGCTCTAATACTACCAAACTACTAGGCGAGTCGCAACTCCCAACTAATATGTCCATCAAAAAAAATTCCTCTACCAACAAATCCACGTAATGGTTAAAAATTTTTGCTGACTTCAAACTCAGGGCATCGGCTACCACGTTAGCTTTGCCCGGGGTGTATTAGATCTCAATATCATAATCTGCAACATATTCTAACCATCTCCGCTGGCACAAGTTCAATTCCTTTTGAGTGACGACATACTTCAGACTCTTATGATCAGAATAAATCTTGCAAAGAGCGCCAAATAATAGATGACTCAATAATTTAAGGGCATAAATCATAGCTGCGAATTCTAAATCATGCGTAGGGTAATTCCTCTCATGTATCTTTAACTATCGCGATCCATACGCAATCACTTTGTCTTCTTGCAGCAACACGCAACCAAGTCCTACGTGTGATGCGCCCACATACACAACATACTCTATTCCTTCGGTAGGAAAGGACAAAATTGGAGTAGTGCATAATCTCCTCTTCAATTTCTAAAAAGCCTCTTCGCACTTATCGCTCCAAACAAAAGTTGTGTTCTTCTGCATAAGCATCGTCAGCGGCATAGACAACGTAGAGATATCTTCCATAAACCTCCTATAATATCCTGCCAACAATAGAAAACTTCTTATCTCTTTAGGTGTGGTAGGTCTTTTTTAATCCAATACAGCAACTATCTTCTCGGGGTTCACATAAATTCCATCCTCATTAACCACATGACCCAGAAAAGAAACCTGAGGAAGCCAAAACTCACACTTGCTTAGCTTGGCGTACAACTTATTCTCCCTCAAAATAGACAAAACTATCACAACTGTTGTGCATGCTCTTCAGAACTACAGGAGTATACCAGAATGTTGGAACACCCTATTACTAATTTGGGCAAGGATCACTATGTTTTTAGGAAATCAGTTTGACCTAGATGTATAGTTGAAAAGGTCAAGTTAGAATGAGTCTAGGTCTTAGAACTTAGGTTTGAAGCTGCCCCCAGGACCATTCAATGATCAAGATTTAGAGCTGAGACAAAGATAATTTTTGCCGTGCTCAGGTCGACGAAACGTCGAACTCCATTCGACGATCTCTGAGCTCAACTCTGCTAAGTCATCGAACTCAGGTCGACGATCTTCGAGCTTAGATCGACGATCTATCCTCACTTATTCTTCAGGTCGCTGAGCTCAGTTCGACGATCGTAGAGCTCAGTTCGATGTTTTCTGTCTTATGTTCAATCAAATATCTGTGCTCAGTTCAACGATCGTAGAGCTCAGATCGACGTTTTTCTGAGAGATCGATGACTTTAAGGATTCAAATTCAGTCAGCCTTTGGAATGTTTTTCAAATTCTCTAAGCATTTATTTCAAGAGATTTGTTAGCCGTTTTCATTTATTCTGGAGCAAGTTTCAAGGGATTTCTCAGAGAATGTTTATTGGACTTTCCTCCAGAAGATAAAATATTTATGGAAGACATTTATGTCTGCAACGGCTATCTTGGACAGAGGATTATCAGAAAATAATATAGACAACAGCAGATCAAGAGAAATATAACACTCAATACAGACATACACAGATAGTGAGATCAACTCAGAGAAAAATCAAGTGATCAATCCTGAAGAGTTAGATTGAAAATAAGCATACTGAAAAGTGTTCATAGCTTCAACATCAAAGACTCCAGACAACTCATATTTCAGCCTCTGCTGAAATCATCTTCTGCTGGAGATCTGAAGTTTCTGAAGGCCTATCACCCTAGCAAAACTCTCACTCCTGAACCATCTACATCTCAGGGGGACCTTTGACAAAACAATCAATCCACTAAGTCTTCTCTCAGTGATTGAGACAGAGAAGACAACTTCACCTCTTCCTTTTTATTTTCCTGCTGTAAAAGGGTTATCAAAACTCCCTTCAAAAGTTCTGAATCTGGTTTTGAGAGCCTTGTCAAAACTCAGTGGTGGCAAGACACCTTATCAAAAAATCTTGATCTGGTTTTTGAGCACCTTATCAAAAGCTCATTGGTGCCAGGACACCTGATCAACTCATCCTGAGTGGATTCCTACCAAGGGTGGTAGAAGAGTGGATGTACCCAGGTTGATTGGGGAACCACTATAGCTTCTTGTGTTTGGTTGTTTGTGTGTATTCTTTGCTGTGTGCTGTGAATCTTTTGTTTTCTTTTTATTATTACTTCTGTTTTATTGTTGCAGCACAATACACATACTATATTAATTTAATTCTTCCTCTGCAAAGTTTTATTTTGAAAAATTATTTTAACAAACTCTATTCACCCCCCCCCCCTCTAGAGTAAGACTGATCTTATCCTCCACTTTCAATTAGTATCAGAGGGAGGTTGGTTGTTCATACAGGCTAACACCTGAACCAAAAGATCCCTGATAAGATCAATCCTTTAAGAGGGTTATTTTCATTATATTTAATTTTATATAAAGACATGGAACAAAACAAAGATTATGCAAGCACCAGGCCTCCAGTGTGCAATCTATCCAAGTTTGCACTTTGGAAAGCTAGGATTAAACTTTATATGAATTCTATTGATGAAGATGTATTTAATTCTGTTTTGACAGTGTGCCCTAGTCCACCAGTAAGCTCAAGTACAAATGTTGTTCCACCTCCTTAAGGAATAGATGCAGAAATAAAGAAGTGGAAGACTGCAGATTCCAAGGCCATGAATATCTTAGCTCAGACATTATCTTATGAGATATTTCAGAAGGTAGCTGAACGCAACTCAGCTAAAGAAATTTGGGACAAACTTTCTGAGATTGTCTAAGGATCTACTGATGAAAGAAAGGACAGAAGATTCCATCTCATAACCCATTATGAGAATTTTAAAAAGGGAGAAGCTGAGTCAGTAGCAGACATGTACAACAGATTAAGTCTAATTGTAGATGAGTTAAAGACTCTGGATAAAGAAATCTCATTGACTGAGCTGAATGACAAAATCCTAATGTGTTTCCCCAGCACCTGGGATTCAAGAATCTAGCCAATCAAAGATGCCAGAAGTCTAAATGAAATCACCACTGAAGCTCTACTGGGCAAGCTCAAATCTTATGAGCTGCTCATTAAGAATAGAGAAGAAGAACAGAAGGCTGCCTCACCAGCCACAAGGAAAGAGAAGTCAATAGCCTTCAAAGCTATTGAGGTCCTGCCTGAAGAAAAGGTCACAAACAATGAGGAGCTAGTCAGCCTATTTGCCAAAAGATTCTACAAAATGGCCAGAAAAGATTTCGTAAAAAGGTTATACAAGGGACATGATAAGCCAAGGTATGATAAATCAAATAACAACAAAGAAATTATATGTTTTGGTTGCAGGAAACCAGGCCATATTGTGCCTGACTGTCCAGAAAACAAAAACAAGGACAAGAAGGATATAAGAGAAAGAGAAAGGAGAAAGACTTTAAGAAGAACAGCTCAGACAAACCCTCCTCCTGCAAGAACAAACATACAAGGAAGGGATTTATTGTTGAGACATGGAGTGAAACTGAAGAGGATTCTGAAGCTTTATCCAGCTCCAGTGATGATGAGGATGATGCTGATGAAAAGGAATTTTTCATGATGGCTATCAATGCATCTCAATCAGATTCAGAAGCAGAAGAGTCAGAGTCAGACTCAGAAATTCAACTAGAAGAAGACCAGGTAATCAATTCATTTGATTTCAGTTCTGAGGACTTTAAACATGAGTTTAAAGTACTATGCCTAGATCTATTAGAGTCTGAGAAGGAAATCATTTCCCTCAGAAAACAACTGTCTGAGTATAGCACTTTAAAATAAGAGAACCTCAAACTCTCTGAATAGTTAGAATGCTATAGGGAGCAGATAACTTCACTGAAAAGTGAACTATCCAAGGCCAAGCAGTTTGAAGAATCCCTTAATGGGAGAATCATCAAACTGATGGATATCATAAGCACAGTGAACTCTAGACTTAATAGTACACTAGGCTTGGGAGCTTCATCCAGCCAGCCTATAGTTCTGACAACTCCAATCAAATTTATCTCTGATAAAGGGAAGGAAGTTGTAGAGGTAGCTAGGAAGAATGCAGATTTGCCAAAGAAAGTTATAGTTCAACAGAATTCATCAAACAGAGCTCAACGATCGTCAAACAGCGCTCGACGATCTATGAAAAAATCGTCGAACTCAGCTCGACGACACCTGAACTCTGAACTCTAGGACAGTCGATCTTCGAACAGAGCTCGACGATCTGACCCAAGATCGTCGACCTCAGCTCGAAGATCGTCGAATAAAAATCAGGGCTTTGAACAATCTTCCAAAGGTACATCTAGATTCAATCCTAGAAGTCCTACACCCCAAGGTTTCAACCCCTATACTGAATGGATAGTACCTCCTAGGAGATACCATCTTGAAGGTTATAAGAGTCAACCTGAGAGTTCCTTCATTTCTAAATTTAAATGATATCAACCTAGGCCCAAGGTAAACCGGGTCAAAAACATGTAAATTCTTGTATGTACAGGTGAAGACCTATCCAACATCAAACCATCAATAGAATCTAGATAGTGGGTGCTCAAAGTACATGATAGGGAACATGGACAACTTCACATCCTTTAAAGCCAAGCTTGGACCCAAAGTAATTTTTGGTGATTCAAACTTTGGAACAACAAAAGGATATGGTGCAGTCCAAATTGGAACAGTCACCTTCATGAAAGTAGCTTATGTTGAAGGACTCAAGAACAACTTGATAAGTATCAGTCAACTTTGTGATGAAGGATATCAAGTGACTTTCAACAAAGCTATATGCAAGGTCAAGTCAGAAGACAACATAACTGTGTTGACAGGTAACAGAAAAGGTAACATTTACTTAGTTGACAGGTGACTTTCAATATCTATAAAATATTATGTTTTGCTTTGCTACTCTCTTACAGGTATCTTTTGATGCTGGTTTGTGCTTCTCAGGGAAGTTTCCTCTTCTTGTATTTTCTTAATTTTTACATTGGGGACAATGTAAAGTTTAAGTATGGGGGAGGGATATTTCTCAAGCAAAATATATAAAAAAAATCTTTTTCAAACTTTAAAAATATATATCCAAAAAATTTTATATCCAAAAAATTCAAAAAAAAATTTTTATGTACTTTGTTTTTCAAAAACATAACAAAAAATGAAAAAAAATAGATAATCAAAATTAAATTAGAGAAGTCTTTATTTCTATATTTATTCACATGCAAATTCCTAGTAATTTAATTTGTTTATAGTGTTTAGAGAATTTTGATGTTTTAATTGAATGTTGAATTTTGGAGTTGAACTGTTGGACATGCTGTGTTTCTAGTTAAGTGCACGTGTAAGTAGAATTTTTAGTAGATCTAAATATTCAGCATATAATTAGATTTTCATTTTTCTAAATGCGTAGAAACAACTTATTTTACATCAATTATGAAAACCGGTAAAACTTTAAAATAATTTAGGTGAGTAAATAGAAGTTTGCTAGAGAGATATTTCGCGGACCAAGAGAGATTTATTCTTTTTCGATGTCTAGAACTTGCCCTCTAACTATTCTCAAGACTTTGCATAAGTTAAACTCATTAGCATAAATATGATTTAGGCACTTTTTTTGGCAAGTTTGAGCTTTTGTACCCGCACCTAAAATTTTAACTTTGCTTAGCCAATTTGAGCCATTACCTTTTCCTTTTGTTTTAGCTCCACCAAATGATTTACCAAAGCCTAAAAAGCATCCTAATTACACACCTAAACCCGAGCTTGAAAGAATAAATGTAGAAATATTTTGTGAGTGATTAGGAGCCTTTTCATTTTTGATGGCTCTTTTCTTATAAAAAAAAAGGGGTTGATTTATTTTTCTCTCCTCTTCAAAATAAAGAAAAAAAATTATCATTAAAAAAATGAAGAGGTAGAAAAAAAATTCAATATGATGAGAGAGTTAAAAAAATAAGAAAAGAAACAAAAGAAATAGGAATTTGGCTACGTTCTTAAGAGCCATAGCAAATCTTTATGTACAAGCTTCTCTAGGTTTTGGTATGACTAGCCATCGTGTTTATCTTTGATCACCCTCACCAAAAACCTAAGCCTACATTTCAACCTAAATAAGCCCTATTGATTTATGTTTATAAGTTAGACTAGTGCCGTGGCGAGAGTGTGAAAGGGCAAGCCTATGGCCATCGACATTGATGGATTTCTTTGGAGGGTATCTTAATCTTTGTTTGTGCAATGTTATCTTAGTACACACGCTACACTCTCCCTAAAGATAATTTTATGATTTACCGGATTTTCATCTTAAAAGTAAAAATAATAGTGAAAACGCATTTTAAGAAAAATAAAAACCTAATTTGTATGCTGAGTAAGTCTTTCTACAAAAGTATCTACAAACATAGGCATAAGACTTCGCATTTTACTCCTTAGGTTCAATTTTCTTGTCTAGCATTTAAAATTTTTTCTACTCCCTATAGGAAGTTGTTTGCTCGGGACTAGCAAACGGATAAGTATGGGGGTATTTGATAACTCTAATTATTTCTATCTTTTTATTTTACTATTTCATATTAATAGTTAGATATTTTATATTAATTTTATAATATTAAGTTTATTTTAACTTGTTTCTATAATTTATATCTATTTATTCTAATAAAATCATTTTTAATCTTGCAGGGCTGATCTACAGGTTATTTGGAGTAAAACAAGTATTTTCCTATTTTCTGCCTAGACACGCCCTGTGACACGCCCTACTTGGGCGTGACACAGGGGCGTGACACAAAAATCTCAAGTCCGCAGCAGCGAATCGCCCGACGCGCCTGAAGATCGTCGACCGGCCTAGACACGCCCGTGTCGAAATGTGACACGCCCGTATACCCTTTACACGGGGCGTGACGGTCTGCGACATAACAGCTGACCGTGACACGTCGGATTAAAATTACACGCCTGGGTCATGGGCGTGACCCAGGGCGTGTCAAGGAAGTTACCAGACATTACCGCGCCATTCCAGCCGTTGCCGCCAGATTTCCGTTACAGCAAGACACGCCCCTAGTCACGGGCGTGTCCTGGGGGCGTGACACCTTCTTGAAGACCACTTTTACTCCCGCCATTTTCAGCTTCCCGCCGTTTCCAGAAACAGCCGTGACACGCCCTAGGTCACGGGCGTGACCTAGGGGCGTGACCCGTCAGTTAACCAATTTTGGCAGTTTCTCCTCCAACATTCCCGGGCTTTCAAGAGGACGGTTCCGAGCCTGACACGCCCTAGGTCACGGGCGTGACCTAGGGGCGTGACCAAACAGAAATTTTTCTATAAGTTCCAGACAGCTTCAGATGGTGAGGAGTCGAATTTTGGGAGTTGGAGTCTTGTAATTTTCTGTTTCTTTTGCTGTATTTTCTCATTTCTAAGTTAGATTTACCTTTGTTGTAACTTTAATTTTAGTTATTTCCATTTCAATCATGTCTTTTCCTACTTCATTTTGTATTTCCACAATCATGATGAGTAGCTAATTTTCTTTTAGCACTTGATCATGATGAACCTTAGAATAAAATAGATCTTTCTCCTTCTTATTAAATGTCTTGATCTTAATTGTTCTCGCTACGATTTATCTTTGATTTTTACTTCATCGAATTCATATTACGCGGATATGATCTTCGATCTAAGATCCGTATCCTAAATGACCGAGAGGTTGCGGATACGAGGAGATCACTCAAAGGTAAAAGGAGTTGAACGCACTCCTCGAGAGAGGACGACGTAATTCTTCCGGATTGGAGTCAAATCCAATAGTGAGGTTCACCGCATAAAGCAAGCTTAGGGGTTTCGACTGGCCGAGAGGTCTTAATCGATCAACCTAAGGTTAGTTTGAAGCATGAGCTCGAGAGAGACGCTTCTATATTTTAGGAACCTCTACGGTCGAGTGAGTATAATTAAGAACTCGCATTTTATTATTTTTCAAGAAGATTTATTTTAGTCTAAGGGAATTCTAGATCAAGTGCTAGCTTTCTCATATTTGAATTTCTCTTTAGCTTCAACTTTAGTTTTATTATCTAGTATAATCCAAACAACTTTTTCGTTTGATAAAATAATAGCTCTTCCTTGTGAGTACAAGTACTCAACAGGCCCCGAATTGCAATATGACACTTCCTATACTGCATTTCGATAGGTACGCTTGCCTACTCGGGATTCTAGTTTGGTTGTAATTTAACTTCTAGAAAATCAACATCAAGTTTTTGGCGCCGTTGCCGGGGACTTTTCTTTGTTGATATTTTGAAAGCAAGGATCTATTAGTTTTATCATTTTCTTTTTCTTTTATTTCAAAAAAAAAATAAAACTTTTTCTTTCAAAAGTTTCATCTTTAAATTTTTATATTTAAAATTTCTTGCGAAAGGGCCGTGTCGGGTTTTCATCCCGCAATACCGCCTAGTACCTTGCGAACCCGTCACTGGGTAGCCCTTGGGAAGTCCGGGAAATTTTATCTTATAAATTTTTAAACCTTAAAACTTTTATCTTATGTTTTGTTCTTGTGTATGACCCGAGGGAATCCGTCACCTCTTTTTGATTTGGATCCGGAAATCGAGTGAACCCTTCGGCACCGCTTACAATTTCGAGTTCCGAATTTTCAAGATACGGAATCCTTAGGAGACACTCCTAATCCGTCTTTAATTCTCTCTCCGTCACCCTCTTCTTCTCCTCCTTCTTCATTAAGTTCTTGTTCTCATTCTCCTAGATCTCTTTCTTCTTCTTCTTCCAATATGGGTGAGCCAAATGCGGTCGAACAACGAACTATATCCTATTATGCCCGTCCAAACTTGGACGAGGCTCAATCTAGTATTGTTCGCCCCGCTATTGCCCCCAATAATTTTGAGTTGAAGCCAAGCATCATCCAAATGGTACAACAATATGTACAATTTGATGGGCTTCAAGATGAAGATCCAAACGCGCATATTTCTAATTTCTTAGAAATATGCGATACTTTTAAAATTAATGGTGTATCTGATGATGCCATCCGGCTAAGGTTATTTCCATTTACATTGCGCACTAAAGCCAAGCAATGGTTGAGTTCTCTACCAAGAGGATCAATCACAACATGGGCTGAAATGACGGAAAGATTTCTTACGAAATACTTTCCGCCGGCTAAAACGGCTAAATTGCGCAATGATATTACTTATTTCTCCCAACATGATTCGGAAACGTTATATGATACTTGGGAGCGCTTCAAGGAATTGCTTCGTCGATGTCCTCATCATGCAATTCCGGATTGGTTACAAATCCAAACCTTCTATAACGGCCTAAATTCTCAAACTAAGCAACATATCGATGCCGCCGCTGGTGGAACGCTTAATAACAAAACACCAGCGGCCGCCCAAGAGCTTATAGAAGGTATGGCTTTGAATACCTATCAATGGAGTACACCTCGGTCTAAATCACCTAAACCGGCCGGGATGTATGAAATTGATACGGTCTCCAATCTATCTCTCCAGGTTGAGATGCTAAACAAAAGATTAGAAGAGATGTCTGCTCCCTCTTCTATACCTACCTGGGATCCTACTTCTTCCCCTTCTCCCACAACGTTGGCCGAGCATGTGGATTATATGGGAAATCCGAATTGGCCACCCTTTAATTCGGGTAATACTAATTATGGTAATACCTATCACCCGGGTATAAGGAACCACCCCAACTTCTCTTGGAGTAATCCGGGGAACGCGGCTCGCCCACCAAACATAATCCCACCAGGATATTTTCCACCACAAGCTCCAAAATCTCCCAATCTCGAGGAGTTGTTCTCCAAATATACGAGTACAAATGATGCCAATATCCGGAATCTCACCGGATCTCTTCGTAGTTTGGAGACTCAAATTGGGCAAATTGCAAAGATGCTCTCCGATCGACAACAAGGAGCGCTACCGGGCAATACAGAGCCCAACCCAAGGGAGCAAGCCAAAGCCATCACTTTACGGAGCGGGAAGGAGGTAACCACTTCTACAATTCCAGTTGAAACTTCTCCAATTCCGGCTGATACGGAGGTAACGATCTCTTCATCTTCTTCTCCGATTAAGCCTTCTAGTTATATTAAACCAAAACCTTATCAACCACCTCTTCCCTATCCGTCTAGAATGCAAAAAGACCGGATAGATGAGCATCACGGTAAATTTTTAGATATGTTTAAACAAATCCAAATAAATTTACCGTTATGCGAAGTGATAGCACAAACGCCGAAATATGCTAAGTACCTCAAGGATCTTTTATCAAATAAAAAGAAACTTGAGGATATCTGCACGGTTCAATTGAACACGGAGTGCTCGGCGGTTTTACTTAATAAATTGCTTAAGAAATTACCTGATCCGGGTAGTTTCTCTATACCTTGTTCATTTGGCGATTTATTGGTAAAATGTGCGTTAGCCGATTTAGGTGCCTCAATAAATTTAATGCCTTATTCTTTAGTTAAGAAATTGGGTTTAGGAGAACCTAAACCCACAAGAATGAGCATTCAATTGGCGGATCGGTCTATAAGGTATCCGATGGGTATTATTGAGGATGTGCTTGTCAAAGTTGACAAATTTATCTTTCCGGTAGATTTTGTCATCTCTGACATCGAAGAGGACACCGAGGTACCACTCATTCTCGGTCGCCCATTTCTTGCCACCTCGCGCGCCGTTATAGACGTTAGTAACGGTAAACTTCTCCTTAGAGTCGGAGATGAAGAAGTTACCTTTACTATTGACACGTCTATGAAAAATTCGCTCTCCAATGACGACTCATGTTACTATTTAGAAGCTTCTCCCGAAGAAGATTTCATTCCTTTTTCTGAACATTTTTTATCGTCTATTGATCATAACGCTTATCTTGACAATTTAGATTTAATTGCTTATGAAAATAGTGATAAGGATTCGATCACTTGCACACCTACTTTTGAAATTTTGGAAATTGGTAGTGATCGTTTGAAAACTTCTTATGATGAACCTCCCACGCTTGAACTCAAACAATTACCTGATCATTTAGAATATTTATTTTTAGCGGAGGATTCTAAACTTCCCGTAATTGTGTCGGCCTACTTGACCGATGATGAAAAATTTAAATTATCTAATATTTTAAAACGCCATCGCCGCGCAATTGCGTGGAAGATCACGGATTTGAGAGGAATTAATCCCTCCTTTTGCACCCATAAAATTTTATTGGAAGAAAAAGCTCACAAAACAATTCATCCTCAACGCCGGCTAAATCCTAACATGAAGGAGGTAGTCAAGGCCGAGGTGATTAAATTATTAGATGCGGGCATCATCTATCCGATTTCGGATAGCTCTTGGGTGAGTCCGGTCCAAGTGGTGCCTAAGAAAGGAGGCTTAACGGTAGTTCCTAATGATAAAAATGAATTAATTCCTACTCGAACCATTACCGGATGGCGGGTTTGCATCGACTACCGTAAAATAAATGATGCAACCCGAAAGGATCATTTTCCTTTGCCGTTCATTGACCAAATCCTTGAACGGTTATCCGGGCACTCGTTTTATTGTTTTCTTGACGGTGTCTCGGGATATTTCCAAATCCCAATCGCACCCGAAGAGCAAGAGAAAACAACCTTCACTTGTCCGTTTGGCACCTTCGCCTATCGAAGGATGCCTTTTGGTTTATGCAATGCGCCGGCAACCTTCCAAAGGTGTATGCTAGCGATCTTTGATGAACTAGTGGAGGATATCATGGAGGTCTTCATGGACGATTTCTCCGTCTTTGGAGACTCTTTTGATTTATGTTTAGCAAATCTTTCCCGTGTACTCCAAAGATGTGAGGACACGAACCTAGTCTTGAACTGGGAAAAGTGCCATTTTATGGTGCGGGAAGGTTTGGTCTTAGGCCATAAAATTTCTAGCAAAGGTATAGAGGTAGATAAAGCAAAAATTGAAATTATAGAAAAATTACCTCCACCCTCAAATGTTAAGGCCGTTCGTAGTTTTTTGGGGCACGCCGGTTTCTATCGCCGGTTTATTAAAGATTTTTCTAAAATCACTAAGCCCCTTACCCACTTATTAGAAAAAGATGCGCCTTTTATTTTTGATGAAGATTGTTTGCGCGCTTTTTCACTTATAAAAGAAAAATTGATAAACGCACCAATCGTGATAGCCCCCAATTGGGAACTTCCTTTTGAAATTATGTGCGATGCTAGTAGTTTTGCCGTTGGTGCGGTCTTAGGACAACGCATCAATAAAAATTTTCATCCGATATATTATGCGAGCAAAGCACTAACCACCACACAAGAAAATTATACAACCACCGAAAAAGAACTTCTTGCCGTAATTTTTGCCTTTGATAAATTTCGTTCTTACCTTACTTTATCCAAAGTTATTGTTTTTACCGATCATTCGGCTTTGCGTTATTTACTAACCAAAACAGATGCCAAGCCTCGATTGATTAGGTGGGTATTGCTTCTCCAAGACTTTGACTTGGAGATTCGGGATAAAAGAGGAGCGGAAAATCTAGCGGCGGATCATCTTTCTCGGTTGGAGAACCCCAATTCAGAGGAGCTCAAAGAGGAAGACATCGATGACACATTTCCTGAGGAGCGCCTCCTCGCTATGCATAAGGTAATCACTCTCCCCACTCCTTGGTTCGCCGATTGTGCAATCTTTCTTGTTGCAAGATTCCTCCCAAATGGTTTTTCTTATCAAGAAAAGAAGAAATTCTTTTCTGATTTGAAAAATTATTTTTGGGAGGACCCATTTCTCTTCCGAGTTTGTGCGGACCAAGTAGTGCGGAGGTGTGTTTCTCACGAGGAGGGCGCAGAAATTTTAAAACATTGTCACGAGGGACCCGTCGGTGGGCATTATAAAGCTAATCAGACGGCTCGGAAAGTACTTGAAGCAGGCTTCTATTGGCCGAGCATCTTCAAGGACGCTCACGCACATGTAAGTCGTTGTGAACAATGCCAACGCTCAGGTAATATTTCCCGCCGAGATGAAATGCCCTTAAATTTATTTATAGAAATTGAAGTTTTTGATTTATGGGGAATCGACTTTGTCGGCCCGCTACCAACTTCCTTTGGAAATAAATATATTCTGGTAGCGGTTGACTACGTGTCACGGTGGGCGGAAGCGCAAGCTCTCCCCACCAATGACGCCCGAGTCATGACCCGATTTCTTAAACAACTATTTTCATGATTTGGAGCACCTCGGGCAATAGTTAGTGATAGGGGCACCCACTTTTGTAACGCACAATTTGCTAAAGTATTATCTAAATACGGCGTTACACATAGGTTAGCCACCCCCTATCACCCTCAAACTAGTGGCCAGGTAGAAGTAGTTAACCGAGAAATTAAACGAATTTTAGAAAAAATGGTTTCTACTAATAGAAAGGATTAGTTGGTCAAGCTTGATGATGCTCTATGGGCTTATTGGACCGCGTACAAGACCGCTATCGGTTGTACGCCGTATCGATTGGTCTATGGGAAAGCATGCCACTTACCGGTTGAGCTTGAACATCGTGCCTTTTGGGCACTTAAATTTTTAAATCTTGATGAAAATTTGTCCTTCGAGCTCCGTAAATTCCAACTTAACGAGCTCGATGAGTGGCGCTCCCTCGCTTATGAGAGTAATAAACTCTATAAGGAGCGCACCAAATTTTATCATGATAAGAAAATTAAGCACCCAAAGGACTTTAAACCGGGAGACCAAGTCCTTTTATATAACTCGCACTTACGCTTATTTCCGGGTAAACTTAAGTCCCGTTGGTCCGGCCCCTTCGTCATAAAGGAGGTTTGGCCTTACGGGACGGTTCTTATTTCACACCCGGAAAAAGGCAACTTTAAAGTGAATGGGCACCGGCTAAAATTATTTTTTGCCGGTGATAATGTTAACGAAAAATTAGACAACATAATGTTGTCAAACCCATAATAAGCGCGCGCCACTTTGGTCGAGCTCACCGACCATAAACAAAGCGCTCGTGGGAGGCACCCCGCGGTTTTTTTTTATTTATTTATTTATTTTCTAATTTTCTTTTTAAGTTTATTTTTACAGACCTGAAGGACATCGCTGCATGACGATCGGGTCGAGACGAACGTCGCATCTTCGTATTTCTACAAGTCGGTAAATTTTAATTTATTTTAGGCTCTTTAACATAATGATGTTATAAAAAAAAAGAAAAAAAAATATTTAGTAAAAATTTTTTTTTTTTTTTAAAAAAAAAATATATTTCATACACGCGCCCGTCACGCCCGTGACCCAATGGTCACGGGCGTGTCCCGGACATGTTTTGCCAAGACTGCGGGAGGTTCCTCCTCCCTCGGTTTTCCTACCCGTCATTCGGATATGACACGGGCGTGACATGTTTTGTCACGGGCGTGTCGAGCCCGTGTCGCGGGTATCCGAGGCGTTGACCAGTCACGCCTCGGATTCCTTCTTAGTCAGTCAGATTTGACTGACACGCCCAGAGTCACGGGCGTGACTCTGGGGCATGACTGAAGAATCCGATGCCGTAGCATCGGATGCTCTTCGGATTCCCCCTACACGCCCGACGTCACGAACGTGTCCCTTAGAGTCACGGGCGTGACTCTGAGGCGTGACCCCAAATTCGAGGCAGTCCGCCTAGGATTCTTTTCTGCTTTGACCCGGGCTTGTCACGCCCCCTGTCACGGGCGTGACAGGGGGGCGTGACCGACCCGAAAAAAAAAAATCTATAAATTGCATTTTTTTTCCTTCCATTTTCTCTTCACACCTCCACCCTTCAACCCCTCTCTTCTCTCCTCCCCTTGGCCGAAATTTCCTCCATAATTCTCACCATGCCTCGCCACCACGCTCGATCCACCGCTTCCTCCTCCGAGCACCCCGCTGATCCAGCCTCGGCGGAGGCCATGCTTATTTTCGAGAATGCAACCCAACAAGATCGAAGCGAGAGACTGCGCGCCAAACCCTTTGGCGTGTTCTGGATCTTGGATTGGGCCATCCTCGCCCAATTCGGAGCAGCGGAGCTAGTTCGGGAGCTCATCTCTACCCAAGGGCGGGATCCCCTCTTCTCCATTTCTGAGCCTGCTTTCCTCAAGCTCACCATTGAGTTCTTGGCCTCATTTGAGTTCCGTTGGGCGGCGCAAGATGATTTCATCATCTTTCGCCTGGGCGGGATGATGCACCAGCTCACCATCCGCCAACTCAATGTTGCCATGGGCTTTTGCTTGGAGGCCTTTTCCACTTCCCCCGCCTACCCCGACCTAAAAACCGATTTCCCTCCCGACTTCAGTCTCCCCACTTTTTGGTCGGAAATTAGTAATGACGTTGCCCCCTACACTCCAAATAAATCTAAGGGTAGCCACCTCATCTCCCCCGCCTTACGTATTCTACACAACCTTCTCTCTTTTACCATTTTCGGGCGCGGCGATAGCCACGGTGTGGTGACTCGGGCGGACTTACTATACTTGTATAGTATGTTTTACCGGGTCCCACTCAACCTTGGTTACATGCTCGCCATTTTCTTTCGGCACCAGGCCGAAAATGTGAGGTTGGGAGCGGTGCACGGCGGGAATTTCATCACTTTCCTCGCCAAGCAGCTCGGCGTGTGGGCTGCTCTTCCGCGGCTCACTTGCATGCAAACGCCGCAGCCTCTTCAGTTCCCGACCCTTCAGGCGCTTGGTTTAGCTCGCCGACGCGATGACGAGTTTGAGGCTGTTCCCCCGTACGTTGGTGGCGGTGATTTTGATCTTGATCATGGTGCCGGTCCCAGCGGTACTCATCATTCCCCGCAGATTCCGCCACCACCGCTGCACTCTGCTCCAGCGCCCGATCCTGCAAATTATTGGGACCGGCAATTTGGGTTGCTCCATACTTGCATAGACCAGATGCAAACCCATTTTGACGGTCGCTTTGCTTCTTTTGATGCGCGCTTCACCGTGCTCGAGAAAAACCATACTTCCTCCATAGCGCATATTACTCGCGAGTTCGCGAACATGCGGACTTTCTATCAGGAGCACGAGGACGTTTCTGACTAGGAGTAGCTGCCTTTTTATTTCTTTGGACTTGTAGGCGGTCGCCTCTTTGTATCTGTATCTTTATTTTACTTTCATGTATCTGTTTTTATTATGATAAAAAAATATCTATAAAATATTATGTTTTACTTTGCTACTCTCTTACAGGTATCTTTTGATGCTAGTTTGCGCTTCTCAGGGAAGTTTCCTCTTCTTGTATTTTCTTAATTTTTACATTGGGGACAATGTAAAGTTTAAGTATGGGGGATGGATATTTCTCAAGCAAAATATATAAAAAAAAAATCTTTTTCAAACTTTAAAAATATATATCCAAAAATTTTTATATCCAAAAAAATCAAAAAAAAAAATTTATGTAGTTTGTTTTTCAAAAACATAACAAAAAATGAAAAAAAAATAGATAATCAAAAATTAAATTAGAGAAGTCTTTATTTCTATATTTATTCACATGCAAATTCCTAGTAATTCAACTTGTTTATAGTGTTTAGAGAATTTTGATGTTTTAATTGAATGTTGAATTTTGGAGTAGAACTGTTGGCCATGCTGTGTTTCTAGTTAAGTGCACGTGTAAGTAGAATTTTTAGTAGATCTAAATATTCAACATATAATTAGATTTTCATTTTTCTTAATGCGTAGAAACAACGTATTTTACTTCAATTATGAAAACCGGTAAAACTTTAAAATAATTTAGGTGAGTAAGTAGAAGTTTGCTAGAGAGATATTTCGCGGACCAAGAGAGAGTTATTCTTTTTCGATGTCTAGAACTTGCCCTCTAACTATTCTCAAGATTTTGCATAAGTTAAACTCATTAGCATAAATATGATTTAGGCACTTCTTTTGGCAAGTTTGAGCTTTTGTACACGCACCTAAAATTTTAACTTTGCTTAGCCAATTTGAGCCATTACCTTTTCCTTTTGTTTTAGCTCCACCAAATGATTTACCAAAGCCTAAAAAGCATCATAATTACACACCTAAACCCGAGCTTGAAAGAACAAATATAGAAATATTTTGTGAGTGATTAGGAGCCTTTTCATTTTTGATGGCTCTTTTCTTATAAAAAAAAAAGGGGTTGATTTATTTTTCTCTCCTCTTCAAAATAACGAAAAAAATTATCATTAAAAAATGAAGAGGTAGAAAAAAAATTCAATATTATGAGAGAGTTAAAAAAATAAGAAAAGAAACAAAAGAAATAGGAATTTGGCTACGTTCTTAAGAGCCATAGCAAATCTTTATGTACAAGCTTCTCTAGGTTTTGGTGTGACTAGCCATCGTGTTTATCTTTGATCACCCTCACCAAAAACCTAAGCCTACATTTCAACCTAATTAAGCCCTATTGATTTATGTTTATAAGTTAGACTAGTGCCGTGGCGAGAGTGTGAAAGGGCAAGCCTATGGCCATCGACATTGATGGATTTCTTTGGAGGGTATCTTAATCTTTGTTTGTGCAATGTTATCTTAGTACGCACGCTACACTCTCCCTAAAGATAATTTTAAGATTTACCGGATTTTCATCTTAAAAGTAAAAATAATAGTGAAATCGCATTTTAAGAAAAATAAAAACCTAATTTGTATGCTGAGTAAGTCTTTCTACAAAAGTATCTACAAACATAGGCATAAGACTTCGCATTTTACTCCTTAGGTTCAATTTTCTTGTCTAGCATTTAAAATTTTTTCTACTCCCTATAGGAAGTTGTTTGCTCGGGACTAGCAAATGGATAAGTATGGGGGTATTTGATAACTCTAATTATTTCTATCTTTTTATTTTACTATTTTATATTAATAGTTAGATATTTTATATTAATTTTATAATATTAAGTTTATTTTAACTTGTTTCTATAATTTATATCTATTTATTCTAATAAAATCATTTTTAATCTTGCAGGGCTGATCTACAGGTTATTTGGAGCAAAACAAGTATTTTCCTATTTTCTGCCTAGACACACCCTGTGACACGCCCTACTTGGGCGTGACACAGGGGCGTGACACACAAATCTCAAGTCCGCAGCAGCGAATCGCCGGACGCGCCTGAAGATCGTCGACCGGCCCATACACGCCCGTGTCGAAATGTGACAAGCCTGTGTTCCCTTTACACGAGGCGTGACGGTCTGCGACATAACAGCTGACCGTGCCACGTCGGATTAAAATAACACGCCTGGGTCACGGGCGTGGCCCAGGGCGTGTCAAGGAAGTTACCAGACATTAGCGCGCCGTTCCAGCCGTTGCCGCCAGATTTCCGTTACAGCAAGACACGCCCCTAGTCACGGGCGTGACCTGGGGGCGTGACACCTTCTTGAAGACCACTTTTACTCCCGCCGTTTTCAGCTTGCCGCCGTTTCCAGAAACAGCCGTGACACGCCCTAGGTCACGGGCGTGACCTAGGGGCGTGACCCGTTAGTTAACCAATTTTGGCGGTTTCTCCTCCAACGTTCCCGGGCTTTCAAGACGACGGTTCCGAGCCTGACACGCCCTAGGTCACGGGCGTGACCTAGGGGCGTGACCAAACAGAAATTTTTCTATAAATTCCAGACAGCTTCAGATGCTGAGGAGTCGAATTTTGGGAGTTGGAGTCTTGTAATTTTCTGTTTCTTTTGCTGTATTTTCTCATTTCTAAGTTAGATTTACCTTTGTTGTAACTTTAATTTTAGTTATTTCCATTTCAATCATGTCTTTTCCTACTTCATTTTGTATTTCCACAATCATGATGAGTAGCTAATTTTCTTTTAGCACTTGATCATGATGAACCTTAGAATAAAATAGATCTTTCTCCTTCTTATTAAATGTCTTGTTCTTAATTGTTCTCGCTACGATTTATCTTTGATTTTTACTTCATCGAATTCATATTACGCGGATATGATCTTCGATCTAAGATATGTATCCTAAATGACCGAGAGGTTGCGGATACGAGGAGATCACTCAAAGGTAAAAGGAGTTGAACGCACTCCTCGAGAGAGGACGACGTAAATCTTTCGGATTGGAGTCAAATCCAATAGTGATATTCACCGCATAAAGCAAGCTTAGGGGTTTCGACTGGCCGAGAGGTCTTAATCGATCAACCTAAGGTTAGTTTGAAGCATGAGCTCGAGAGAGACGCTTCTATATTTTAGGAACCTCCACGGTCGAGTGAGTATAATTAAGAACTCGCATTTTATTATTTTTCAAGAAGATTTATTTTAGTCTAAGGGAATTCTAGATCAAGTGCTAGCTTTCTCATATTTGAATTTCTCTTTAGCTTCAGCTTTAGTTTTATTATCTAGTATAATCCAACCAACTTTTCCGTTTAATAAAATAATAGCTCTTCCTTGTGAGTACAAGTACTCAACAGGCCCCGAATCGCAATACGACACTTCCTATACTGCATTTCGATAGGTACGCTTGCCTACTCGGGATTCTAGTTTGGTTGTAATTTAACTTCTAGAAAATCAACATCAAGTAGACCAAACTTTTTTTATTAGAACCCATAAGTCCCATGCCCTACTTGTACAAATATATGTTGATGACATTATCTTTGGTTCTACTGATTCAAAATTGTGCAAAAAGTTTTCCAAGTTATGCACTCTAAATTTGAAATGAGTAGCATGGGTGAGCTCTCCTTCTTCTTAGGATTGCAAGTAAAACAACATGCTGAAGGCATATTTATTTCCCAAACCAAGTATGCAAAAGAGCTGGTTAAGAAATTTGGTATGTCTGATGCATCATTTATGAAAACACCCATGCCTACAAATGCTGTATTGGATGCTGATGAACATGGGAAACCAGTTGATCAGACAACATATAGAGCAATGATTGGCTCTTTATTGTACCTTACAGCTAGTAGGCCTGATATAATGTTTGCTACATGTACATGTGCTAGGTTCCAAGTAAGCCCTTGAGAGTCACACTTAACTTTAGTAAAGAGGATTCTTAGATATGTAAAAGGTTGTCCAAATCTAGGTCTCTGGTATCCAAAAGATTCAGCATTTGACTTAACTTGATTCTCAGATGCTGATTATGCTAGAGGCAGAATAGACAGGAAAAGCACTAGTGGAACTTGTCAGTTTCTTGGTGACAGACTTGTCTCATGGTTTTGTAAGAAATAAACATATGTGTCAACCTCAACTACTGAAGCTGAATATATGGCTGCAGGTAGTTGTTCCTCACAAATATTGTGGATACAAAATCAACTCCTAGACTATGGTTACAACTTAGAGAAGTCTAAAATATTTTGTGACAACACCAGTGCAATTTCCATTGCAGAAAATCCAGTCCTCCATAGTAGGGCAAAACACATTGAAATTAGGCATCATTTTCTAAGGGATAATGTTGAGAAAAACAAAATTTAACTTCAATATATCCCAACTGATTTACAAAGGGGAGAGATTTTCACCAAACCCTTGGATGAGAAGAAACATACATTCTTCCTAAATTATTTAGGCATGTTAGATGAAGGAAGCCTAAAATAAATTACAAGATCTTAAAAGCTAAAAATAGACCAAGATAAGGCTAAAAACTTATTTCTTTTTGTGTCTGTAGGATAGTTTCTGTCTCTGAACTGCGCTCGACGATTTTCCTAAAGATCGTCGAACGGAGATCGACGTTTTCGCAAAACGTCGACAGGAGTTCAGCGCTTGTCAGATAGTTTTATACTATCTCTTTCAGGTCAACGATCGTCGAACGTAGATCGACGCTCTCAAGAACATCGAACTGAGATCGATGATGTTGAGGACCTTTCAGCTTCCCTTAGGAGCCCTGATCGTCGAACGGAGATCGACGATCCTTCCTTTTCTGCGTCGAACCCTAATATAAAAATCAATTTTCGGCCGTCATTCTCTTTTGCGCGTTCATAGTTTCTGCAGAAAAACTCTTTTTCCCTCCAAACTCTTGCTGCACTTGTTCTTTGTTTGTTCATCTTTGCAGGATCAAATGGTCATTTCAGTTGCAGCTCTGTCGGCAATGAATTTCGACACCGGATTTGACATCGATATGAATTCCTTTGAAAGTAATGATCAAATATTCAAAGAAATACTCGAGCTCTTCAAAGAACAGCAACTAGAGAACATCATGACAACAAGAATTTAGATAGCAGTAGATGAAATCAAAGAATGGGTATATACAGGACAGAATCTGAATAACAACACCATCGTCTGCACGATCTCGGGAAATCAGGTATCTCTTTAACCTGAGGTATTATCAGAAGTTTTTCAGTTGAGTACAGGAGTAGATAACATTGATTTGTCTGGAGAAGAATTCTCCAATATGCTTGAAAGGATGGGGCATACAGCAACTAACCCCAACAAGCTTCTGAAGAAAAATCTGTCAATGGAATACAGATTTTTGGCAGATGTGGTAGGGAAAGTGCCGTTAGCCAAGCACTCTGCCCATGATACAATTTCCAGGTATCAGCTCTTTTTGATGGGAGCTCTTATGGACAAAAAGCACCTAAACTGGGGAGAACTCTTTTTTGATTTAATCAAAAAGAAATTAAACAAGAATTTTGTTAATTTTGGTAGAATAATTGGGCTATTTCTTCATGCTAAGTGCCCTGAACTGTTAGTTTCAAGTGGAATGCATATCAATGCTTCCAAAAGGCTCACTTGTGCCTTATTTGGAAAATGGGATAGATAGATTATCAAGCCCAGCAGACCTACAACAACTCCATCTTCAGCCACAAGGACTACTACAGTCACTTCCCCTCAGGTCTCTGCCCCAACAGAAGATTTGCCTGCTTCCTCTCCACCTATTTCGACAACCATCTCCACATAAACAACAATCACCTCAACCTTATCTATCTCCTCCCCCATTACCATTTCATCACCCTTATCTCCTCCATCCACTTCAGAATCATTCCACCCACTACACTATTATCCACCTCTCACCATTCCATCATTCCACCTCTTGGAAGACTCCTTCATGGATGATTCTCCTTCCTCTTCTTCTGAGATTCCATCTACCTCCTCCTACCAACAACTCCTTCAGGATATACTCTCATAACCATCCTTTACTATCATCCATCTCCTTTCCAGTACCATCCATCTCCACAATCTCTACTACTGAGCCATCCATCCAACATTATGCTAGCAACATCAACTCATACCTCTACTCAAGTTCATCTTGAGCATGTAGATCTTCCTGTATTGGCAGACAGGCTATATGAGCTGCTAGCCCCCAGGCTATCCTCATTACTGGAGACCACAATGGCTCCACTTCTGAAAAAAGTTCAGGAGCTGTCTGACAGGCTATCTTCTTTCCTCTCTTCTCAGGCAATCCCTTCCTCTGGGTGCCTTGATCCAGTTCCTACTGAATCCAGGCAGGGGGAGATGCCTAATGAAGTTCTGGAATTGCCTGGTGCTGTTGAAGCCTTAGTTGCTACTCTAGTATTTGCAGTGGATCTCCAGAGCCTGCTTTAATTTTTGATGTTGTTTACTTCAACTATCTCCTAGTTCAACAGTATGAAGATCTCTCCAAGGCAATTGTGCCTGTTTTAGTATGTGAGCCAATTTTGCTATCTTCTTTTCTAGAATCTATACAAGCTTTGGACAAGGCCACTACTGCTGTTGCTGCTGCTGTACTTATATCCACTTATATTGAAATGCTGCCTGTTGATATGCCTGCTGATATTGATAATACTGCTGATGAAGAATTGGCCAAATATTTGGAAGTACAAGTATCTGAGACTCCTACTATTTCATCTGCCCCTGCTGAGAGTACTGCTGTGATTACTGCTATTATATCAATACCTCCTGCCCCATTTGATACTGAGAAATCAAAAGTTCAAGAGGAATACATCAAAAGTATAGAAGATTTGTATGACAGACCACAGAGTTCTGAAAGTGATCAATTCAATACAGAATCTGATGACTCTGCTGGCACTATTGCTAGGAAAAGGAAAGCTAGAAGTTAGGCCATGATGAAAGTCCCTCCTGTAAAGGCCAAGGATGTTAATGATATACCCTATTATATTCAACATGACTGCCAGATAACTGAATCTTGGATGCAGTATTCTAAAAACCAGCTATAGGCCATGAGGAAAAGAATAAAGTTGGATAAGTATGAGAAAGGATCATCCATGTTTCAGCCTCCTCCTCCTCCTCCGGATTCAGGATCAGGTGGAGGCTCAGCTTCTCAAACCTCTGCTCCAAAGCAAAGCTCCTCCCAATCTTCACAGAGATATCATCCCAGAGGGCAATATCAAAGAGGTTATCAGTCCAGAAGGGACAATACAGAGGTAATCAGAGAGAACACAGGATTCAATCAAGACAACAAAGGGAAGGACAAAGACCTATGGACTCAACTCATGTCCTTTCCCTTATAAACTCAGAGAAACTGTTGATACAAGGACTTCTACTGCTTCAGAAACTATTAATAGATATGAACCTGCAATCCCTTTTGAAGATCCAGAGAATAATCCTTTATCATGGACTGCTAGGATGAAAGAACTTGCTGCCTTAGATCAGTTGAAGAAGGCCAGAGAGTAAGGAAAAGACACTTCATACATCACTACCTTGTCAGAGCAAAGGAAGGCAGAACTGGAAAGATATGCTTCAAGGAAGTTCTTTGACCCAGTGGATTACATGAAACTGCATCCTGAGGCTGTGGTTCCTAGGCCAAGATCTCAAACCTCCTTAGGTGCAGATGATGACAGAAGGTCAAAGAAAGAGGCTCTCAATCCTAACAGAGAAATCTTATTTAAGAGAGGAAGTGAAAAGAAGTGATCTCTATAAGCAGATAGTACATTCACTTTAAAACACTTGCTGATATTCTATCTGAATGCTGCTATGCTGCATGTTCTTCTCTGTTGCTTTAATATTTTTTTTACTTTTCTGCATTTGCTTTTGTATTTATTACTGAGCTCTGTAAATAGTAATCCTAACCCAAATAGGGGGAGATTGTTGGAACACCCTATTACTAATTTGGGCAAGGATCACTATATTTTTAGGAAATCAGTTTGACCTAGATGTATAGTTGAAAAGGTCAAGTTAGAATGAGTCTAGGTCTTAGAACTTAGGTTTGAAGCTGCCCCAAGGACCATTCAATGATCAAGACTTAGAGCTGAGACAACGACAATTTTCATCGAGCTCAGGTCGACGAAATATCGAACTCCGTTCGACGATCTCTGAGCTCAACTCTGCTAAGTCATCAAACTCAGGTCGACGATCTTCGAGCTCATATCGACGATCTATCCTCACTTATTCTTTAGGTCGTTGAGCTCAGTTCGACGATCGTAGAGCTCAGTTCGACGTTTTCTGTCTGATGTTCAATCCAATCTCTAAGCTCAGTTCAACGATCGTAGAGCTCAGATCGACGTTTTTCTGAGAGATCGATGACTTTAAGGATTCAAATTCAGTCGGCCTTTGGAATGTTTTTCAAATTCTCTCAATATTTATTTCAAGAGATTTGTTAGCCGTTTTCATTTATTCTGGAGCAAGTTTCAAGGGATTTCTCAGAGAATGTTTATTGGACTTTCCTCCAGAAGACAAAATATTTATGGAAGACATTTATGACTGCTAAAGGCTATCTTGGACAGAGGATCATCAGAGAATAATATACACAACAACAGATCAAGAGAAATATAACACTCAATACAGACATACACAGATAGTGAGATCAACTCAGAGAAAAATCAAGTGATCAATCCTGAAGAGTTAGATTGAAAATTAGCATACTTAAAATTGTTCATAGCTTCAAAATCAAAGACTCCAGACAACTCATATTTCAGCCTCTGCTGAAATCATCTTCTGCTGGAGATCTGAAGTTTCTAAAGGCCTATCACCCTAGCAAAACTCTCACTCCTGAACCATCTACATCTCAGGGGGACCTTTGACAACACAATCAATCCACTAAGTCTTCTCTCAGTGATTGAGATAGAGAAGACAACTTCACCTCTTCCTTTTTCTTTTCGTGCTATAAAGGGTTATCAAAACTCCCTTCAAAAGTTCTGAATCTGGTTCTGAGAGCCTTGTCAAAACTCATTGGTGGCAAGACACCTTATCAAAAAATCTAGATCTGGTTTTTGAGCACCTTATCAAAAGCTCATTGGTGCCAGGACACCTGATCAACTCATCCTGAGTGGATTCCTAGCAAGGGTGGTAGAAGAGTGGATGTACCCAGGTTGATTGGGGAACCACTATAGCTTCTTGTGTTTGGTTGCTTGTGTGTATTCTTTGCTGTGTGCTGTGAATCTTGTGTTTTCTTTTTATTATTACTTCTATTTTATTACTGCAGCACAATACACATACTATATTAACTTAATTCTTCCTCTACAAAGTTATATTTTGAAAAATTATTTTAACAAACTCTATTCACCCCCCCCCCCCTGTAGAGTCAGACTGATCTTATCCTCCACTTTCACAGAACATCAACTATAAATACAACCACAAAATAGTCAAGGAAATCCTAAAACACTTTGTTCATCATATCCATAAAGGCAGAGGGTGTATTAGTCAATCCAAAAGACATTTCCAAGAACTCAAAATGTCCATGCCATGAACAAAAAGCAGTTCATGGAATATCCGTCTCACGAATCTTCAACTGATGGTAGCCTGAACGAAGGTCAATCTTTGAAAACATAGTGCTACCAAGCAATTCATAAAAAAAAGTCGTATATTCTCGGCAGCTGATCCATATTCTTGATGGTTATCTTATTCAGTTCTCTAAAATCAATGCACAGCCTCATCGATCCATCGTTTTTATTCACAAACAACAAAGGAGCTCCCCACGGTGAAGAACTTGGTCTAATAAATCCAATCTGCAACAACTCATCCAACTCGATACGTAACTCCTCCATCTAATGCGGGTCCATACGGTACGGTGCCTTAGCAATATGACGGGTACCCGACTCTAAATATATGACAAAATCTACATCTCTCCCTGGTGGAAGACCATGAAGATTATAGGAAATACATCTAGAAACTCGCGCACTACAGGAATCTACTCAAAAAGCGGGACACTACCACTGGCCTCCAACACAAAAAACACACAGGCAAAACATCTGGAATTTACACGCTTCCGAGCACGTATGATAAGTAAAGTTTGTTTTAAAGAAGATAGATTTGGTTTTATATAATCTTTTACGTATATAAGTCTATCTATTTTTTACTTACTTATATCCTGTGGATTAAGGCAAGAGTACCTATCGCATAGGAGTATAGTATTTTATAGAAAATATGAAGGTCGTATTTTTCCTGGGATCGGTGTTAATTATTCTACTTTTTAGAACTGACTGTTATTTTATCGAAAGAACGGAGTGGGGTTTATTTTAAAATTAAAAGATACAAAAAAAAATTATATACGTGATTTTATTAAGAGAGGGACTTAGAGTTTAGTCCTCGATTTCAGAATTACTTTGAGCGGATATTAATTCGCCTATTAAAGAACAACTTTATTTCTTAATTATCTAACTTAACGAGAGGGTTCCTTTGGTAGCATCACTGACTCGAAAGTACGACCGGGAAGGCTTCCGTTTAAATGGGTTAACGTAAACGTAGTGTCTCGTCACCTGGTATATGATCAATTAACAGAAAACCCAAGTTAGAATAACTAGAAAGTAGAGTTAAAATAGTTGAATATAGTATCCAGCCCAGAGCTCATCTTGACCAAGTGCTAAGGGTTCTTAGCCTCTTCTCAGGATGGGGGCGGTATAAAGTACAGAAAATAATATCTACCTATCTATCTCAATCCAGGATTTAAGCTTTCGCTTCACCTTTGTTTTTGGATAGGGTAGTAAAAACTAAAATTTTGCAGCGCTTCCGCACTATCTTAATCCAGGACTTAGGCTTTCGCCTCGCCTTTCATTCAGGATAGTATGAAAGAATAGGGTTTTGAAAATAGATTTGAAAGCAGTTTTACACTATCTTAATCCAGGACATAAGCAGAGCTTCACCTTTCATTCGGGATAGTATAATAAAGTAAAAGAAAACAGTAAAGTACTCAGAATTGAAATTGAAAGAGTCTATTTTATAAAGTCCGAAAATATTACAACTTTCTAAAAAGCTGAAAATATAGCTGAAAAATTACAACTTACAGAACTTTAGAATACTTGAAAGCTACTACCAGTTCCTTGTCAGAGAGCTGGGGAGTCCTAACAGTTCTTAAGGAAGCTGCTGGAGTTCGAATAATTCTACTAAGCCCTGCCCCTCTATTTATAGAAAAATAAAATTGCTTTTGGAAAAGAACTTTTGGAAAAGTTGCCAAACAGCTTATGGAAAAGCTGCCAAACAGCTTTTGGAAAAGCTGAAAATCAGCTTTTGAGACAGCTGTCTATTGGATAGCTTGACACGTGGCGGTTTGGATAAGGATGGAGATGACTTGGCAGCTGAGTTGGCTGGCTGGATAAGGATGGCGGGTCGGGCTGGCAGCTGGCGGGTCGGGCAGCGGTCTTGGCGGGTTGCAGGGCTGGCAGCTGGCGGGTCGGGCAGCTGGCGGGTCAGGCAGCTGGCGGGTCAGGCAGCTGGCGGGTTGGGCAGCTGGCGGGTCAGGCTTTAATTGGCACAAAAAGACCACCGCCTGGCCTTGAACCCAGAACATGTTGAAACTCAACAGAACTACCACTCCACTAGGCCAATTGATCTTTGATGTTTGAAATCTGCATATAATATATTTATAATAAATACAATACAGATTTTATTATACTATAATTCTTACAATCTTATATTATTTTAAAATATAATTATATTATTTACAATATAATTAAAAACATTTATAAAATAATATTATACATTCATAATAAAATTTTATTTAAAAGATAATATACATAATACTTATATAATAATACTAAATATTAATAATACTATACTTAACATATTATATTTTAATTTATAAGTACTTTATAATTAATTTATATACATTATATTAACTCTTTTTCTTTACATTATTATTATTATATGTATTAATTTATATGTATTATTATTGTCATTATCTATAGATTATTAGATCCTATATATATATATATTTCAAATAATATGATGGTTTAGCTCCGTTCTGGCCGTCCAAACCGGTCGGACCGTGAACATTATCATAATATAGTATATTAAAGTGATTGTTAAAATTGACAAACAAACTAATTGAAGAATAAAACTAAAAACAAACCGTTTATTTAAGTTTTTACATGAAGTATTACAATCTTAAATTAGAATTGATATTAAAACATAGACAGAAACATGTATAAATAATCACTCATCAAATACCTCCATACTTAGATTTTGCTATTCCAGAGCAAATATAGAGTTGAGTATATTTACAAGTTATGAAATTTTCTATTTACTATCAATTTAATTCTTCAAGATAAAACAGGTATAAACATCCGGTGAATAAAGAGTTAAATGCTATCGTATATATATATAATTGATACCAGAGTTAAAATTTATAGCCATAAAAGTTTTTGAAAAACAAATAGTAAGCATATATTAAAATCAAATATAACAAGGATAGATTGGCTTTATGATTACTATATCTTTATACGAGATATATTGGAAAATGTGCATTCTATTATTTATGCTCTCTCAAAATTTTAAACAAAAATAGAATATCAACTTTGGAAGGGTGGAATTTACCTATACAATAGGCTTTTGTAGAAGTGATAGATTTTTGTATTCTATCATCTTTTTATCTAAGTTATGCGTTGTTATAACTACTAAGGAATGTAATTCCAAAGTGGCAAAAAAATACAAAGCATACTTGAGTTTTTTTTTGAATCCAATGTATATTTAGAGGAGCACATACTCCTTTCCATATAATCTTTTCATATTTATTGGATGCCTATGTGTACGGAATGAAATCTTATTCCCATTGACATAAGATCTTTTCTTTTACTAGGAGCACATACTCCTAGATACTTGCTTGCGTAAGAAAACATGCCAAGTAGAAATAAATAAATATTCAGGAGTTGGATAAAAAATTTTGAGAGCAACTATAATAGTTTGTATTTCTTATATTTCGTTAAGAATGGAGTAAGGATAATTACAATCTAAAATTGTTTGGTGAACATAATATGTTTTGCTTCTATTGTATATATATGTATTTTTTTTAGATTAAAGCAGGCTTGCTAAAAAACTAACTCCGATTGTAATGAAATTTTACAAGGAAGGGTTTAGAAGTTTATTCCGGATATTTATATCTATCTAGTTATGAGAAGGAGTAGTAAATTTGAAAATTGAATAATTTGCATTTTTGATCAACTCTGATTTTTTTTTGGAATATATTTACATAGTATGGTTTTGAAAGTTGTTTTGGGATGAGTACTAAAATAAACAATGCTTTTATTTAAAACATATAAGTGATATAAAAAAAAATTTGCAGCTAAAAGCACCTCCATATTTATGTTAGGCATAGGTATGAAGTGAAAATTATGTACATAATATACAAAAGCATAAAAGATGAAAATATACAAGGGAATTTATATTTTGAGGTTATGGAGTAGTGTTAGGGTTTCAGGTTCTTTTTGAAAAGGGTCCCCAGTAAAATATAATTTTAAACGGTGCCCATTTACTTTGAAAGTTCCGAGTTCAGGGTGAGAAATAAGAACGTTCCCATATGGCCAGGTTTGTTTAACAGTATAGGGTCCGGTCCATCGGGATTTTAATTTTCCTGGAAATAATTTAAGTCGTGAGTTATATAGTAGGACAAGATCACCTGGTGAAAAAGATTTTGGAAATTTAATTTTCCTATCATGATAAAACTTAGATCGCTCTTTATAAAATTTATTATTTTCATAGGCATTTGCACGCCATTCCTCAAGTTCATTGAGTTGAAATTTACGTTGTTCGGCGGCTAAGTTTGTATCTAAGTTAAGAAATTTTAGCGCCCAGTATGCGCGATGTTCTAATTCTACAGGTAGGTGACATGCCTTTCCATATACTAAACGATAAGGTGTACAACCGATCACAGTTTTGAATGTTGTACGGTAGGCCCAAAGCGCATCATCTAATTTGAGGGACCAATCCTTTCGATTGGTATCTACAGTCTTTTCTAATATGCGCTTTAGTTCTCTATTGACTACCTCCACTTGGCCGCTTGTTTGGGGGTGATAAGCGGTAGCGAGTTTATGAGTAACTCCATATTTGGCTAACACTTTAGCCATCTTGGTGTTACAAAAATGAGTACCTCGATCGCTAACTATAGCCCTAGGCGTGCCAAAACGTGAAAATAAGGTTTTCAGAAATTTAGCGACGACTCTCGAGTCAGCGGTGGGCAAAGCTTGCGCTTCAGCCCATCATGAAACGTAATCGACCGCTACTAAGATATAACGATTTTTAAAAGAAGGAGGTAAAGGGCCTACAAAATCTATGCCCCACAGATCAAAAATTTCACATTCTAAGTAAAAGTTTTGGGGCATTTCGTTCCGACGGGAAATGTTACCTGACCGTTGGCAGCGGTTGCAAACGCTTACCAATTTTTGAGCATCCTTGAATAAAGTAGGCCAAAAGAATCCTGCTTCAAGGGCTTTACGTGCAGTCCGGTTAGATTGATAATGTCCGCCCGTTGGTCCTTCGTGGCAGTGCCATAGTATTTTTAGTCCTTCCTCGTTCGAAATACATCTTCGAATTACTTGGTCGGCACAGACTCAGAATAAATACGGGTCTTCCCAAAAGTAGTTTTTCAAGTCAGAAAAGAATTTCTTCTTTTCTTGAAATAAAAATGCTTTTGGAAGGACTCGGGCTACTAAATAGTTAGCCAAGTCTACGATCCAAGGAGTAGAAGAGTTTGTTACCTTTTCGAGGACAAGGAGGCTTTCTTCAGGGAATTTATCTTCGATGTCGGCTTCCACGAGTGTATCTGTTGCAGCATTCTCTAGTCGAGAAAGATGATCGGCTGCCAAATTCTCTGCGCCTTTCTTATCTCGGATCTCTAAATCAAATTCTTGTAATAAAAGAATCCAACGTAATAAACGGGGTTTTGCGTCTGCCTTTGTTAGTAAATATTTTAAAGCAGAATGATCCGTAAAAATTATAACTTTCGATAGTGTAATATATGATCTAAACTTATCAAATGCAAATACAATCGCCAGTAGTTCCTTTTCCATGGTCGTGTAATTGGTTTGTGTATATGTGAGAGTTTTACTTGCATAATAGATAGGATGAAAATATTTGTCTACTCGTTGTCCTAAGACAGCTCCTACCGCATAATCACTCGCATCACACATGATCTCAAAAGGAAAGGATCAGTCTTGGGCTACTAAAATAGGAGAGTTGATAAGTTTGTCCTTAATAATATTGAATGCTACTAAGCATTCACTATCGAATATAAATGGGGCTTCTTTTTCTAATAAATGAGTTAACGGTTTTGTTATTTTAGAGAAATTTTGAATGAACCGTCTATAGAAACCTGCATGGCCTAAGAAACTTCGAATAGATTTTACATTTGTTGGAGGAGGAAGTTTTTCAATTATTTCTATTTTGGCCTTATCTACCTCGATTCCCTGGGAAGAAATTTTATGACCGAGAACTAGACCTTCGCAGACCATAAAGTGGCATTTCTCCCAGTTCAACACTAAATTCGTGTCTTCACAGCATTGAAGAACACGAACGAGGTTGTCTAAACACGTATGGAATGAGTCTCCAAAAACAGAGAAATCATCCATAAATACTTCCATAACGTCCTCTACTAACTTGCCAAAAATAGCTAGCATACATCTTTGAAATGTAGCTGGCGCATTACAAAGTCCAAACGGCATTTGCCTATAGGCAAAAGTACCAAAGGGGCAAATGAACGTAGTTTTCTCTTGATCTTCAGGGGCTATAGGAATTTGTAAATACCCTGAATAACCATCGAGAAAACAATAATATGAGTGACCCGAGAGTCGCTCTAATATTTGATGTATAAACGGTAGTGGAAAGTGATCTTTACGGGTGGCATCATTTAATTTTCGATAATCGATGCACATCCTCCAACCCGTAACAGTACGTGTTGGAATTAGTTCATTATTAGCATTCGGCACTACCGTTATACCGCCCTTCTTAGGGACGACTTGTACGGGACTAACCCATGTGCTATCTGAGATTGGATAGATAATTCCTGCGTCTAATAATTTCATTACTTCGGCTTTTACGACATCCTTCATATTAGGATTTAAACGTCGTTGGGGCTGGATAGATTTACGAGGGTTATCTTCCAAAAATATTTTATGCGTACAAAAAGATGGGTTGAGTCCTTGGATATCAGAAATTTGTCATGCTAATGCGCGGCGATGTTGTTTTAACACTTCTATTAATTCATACGTTTTCTTATCATTTAATTCAGCAGAAATGATAAAAGGGAGTTTAGATTCGGCTTCAAGGAAAACGTATTTTAAATGTGCTGGAAGTGTTTTTAGCTCGAGGGTTGGTGGTTTTTCATATAAATTTGGAGTTTTTAAAGTTGTAGAAGTTAAGGATATAAAAGGTTCTAAAGGGTCATCGGTAGGCATTTCTTGTGAAAGGGGTAAGTCTGCCAAATCCGATTCTTCTACAGTTATTGAAAGTAAATCAGAATAGGGAAAACCATTTTCCTCAAACGAGGCTTCCGCAAAATAACAGGAATCGTCATTTATTAAAGAATTTTTCATAGAGGGATCTATATCGATAGTAACCTCGTCATCTCCTACTCGTAAGAGAAGTCTACCGTTACTTACGTCTATTATCGCGCGAGAGGTTACGAGAAAAGGACGACCGAGAATTATGGGAACATCGGCGTCTTCCTCTATGTCAAGTATAACAAAGTCTACCGGGAAGATAAACTTGTCTATTTTGACCAGAACATCCTCTACTATCCCTACTGGATATTTAATAGAACGATCTGCTAACTGGATGCTCATTTTAGTTGGGCTGGGGTTACCTAATCCTAGTTTTAGAAAGAGCGAGTAGGGCATTAAATTTATGCTAGCACCTAAATCTGCTAACGCATCTTTTATTAATAGATTACCGAAGAGACACAGGATAGAAAATCGTCCCGGATCGTTTAATTTTGGGGGTAATTTATGTAATAAAACGGCTAAACATTCGGCGTTAAGAAAAACTCTCGAAATATCTTCGAGTTTCTTTTTATTTGAAAATAATGCTTTTAAATATTTTGCGTATTTAGGCATCTGTGCAATTGCCTCGCAGAAAGGTATATTGATTTGAATTTGTTTTAGCATTTTTAGAAAATTTTTATATTGTTCATCTTCTCGCTCATCTTTTAATTTAGATGGATAAGGTAAAACAACATGTGGTGAAGAAATTTGCGGGGGTTGAGGAGGCAGAGTCGTAACGGGAAGTGGTGTAGGAAGGCAAACCTTAGCTTCTTTTTCTACCCTAACGGGTGGTGGTAGCTCCCTTCCACTTCGTAGTTTGACGGCTTGTCAACTTGGGTTACTGGAATGGCCAGTATCCCGCGGATTTGGTTCCGTATTTCATGGCAATTTACCAGGTTGGCGTTCCGATAGCATTTTTGATATTTGTCCAATTTGTGTTTCTAAGTTTTTAATTGATCCGGTCAGGTTTCGGATATTGGACTCATTAATACTGACATATTTCGTAAATATGTCTTCTATCGGGGTTGGCCTAAATTGGTTCAGTTGTGGTGGCGGTGTTTGTGGTTGTGGGAGTTGCGGTGCAAATCCACTTGGATTTGCAGTCGGAGGGCGTTGAGCATTATTGGGGTTGCTCCACGAAAAATTAGGATGGTTCCTATATCCTGGATTATAAGAATTATTATTTAAGTTAATATTAGGATTATAGGAAGGTCTATAAGGGTTCCCCATATAATCGATTTCTTCAATTACATTATTATTAGGATTCCAAGTAGTTGAGGTGGAGGAAGCAGATATTCCAGCCAATTGTTTAGTTAAATTTTCTACTTGGAGTGCTAAAGTATAAGAAGTGTCGAGCTCATATATCCCAGCTTGTTTAGGGCGTGACCTTGGCACGTTCCACTGGTACGCGTTCATGGACATTACCTCAAAGAGGGTTTGAGCGGCCTCGGGGGTTTTGTTATTGAGCGTGCCCCCAGCGGCAGCATCAATGGCTTGTCTGGTTTGAATATTCAAACCATTATAAAATATTTGTACCTGGAGCCAAGTTGGCAGTGCATGATGTGGACACTGACGTAGATATTCCTTAAAACATTCCCAAGTCTCATAAAGAGATTCAGACTCGCCTTGTACAAAGGAAGAAATGTCCGCACGCAAACGTGCGGTTTTTGCAGGTGGAAAATACTTTGTAAGGAATTTTTCGGTCATTTCGGCCCAAGTGGTAATAGATCCTCTGGGGAGAGAACCTAGCCACTGTTTGGCTTTCGTTCGTAGCGAAAAAGGAAATAAACGAAGACGGATGACATCATCAGTGACGCCATTTATCTTAAATGTGTCTCATATTTCTAAGAAGTTTGACAAGTGCGTGTTTGGATCTTCATCGGGCAATCCATCGAATTGAACAGAATTTTGAATCATTTGGATTATACTCGATTTAATCTCGAAGTTATTATTAGCAATTGGTGGACGAACGATACTAGACCCGCTGTCATCTAATTTAGGTCGTGCATAATAAGACATGGTCCTTTGGGGGACCACCTCTGGCATTTGTTGTTGCTCTGCTGCCATTTCTTGAACGTGTGCGGTGCCTACGGACTCTTCCAGATTTAATACGAGCTCTTGATTCAGAGATCGGAGGTGCCTGCGAAAGGTGCGTTCGATTTCAGGATCAAGTCCAAGAGTTAAATCAGATGGAGTTCTGCGGGTCATATACTAAAAAAGACTTTTGTATATAAAAAAAAACTAAGTAAAAAAAAAAACTAAGTTACAAAAACACACAAATACAAACACACAAAAAGACTTAAAACGGAAAATAACTAAAAACAGGTTGTTTTTATTTTATATAAAACAGGTTTTTATAAAAGAAGTTTTATAATAAAAGCAGGTTTTTTATTATAAACTACTTTTTATTTTTTTTCAAGTTTTATATAAAATACGTTAAATAGTAGGTTAGGTTTTTCTGTTAGAATTCGTTAGTGGTTAATAAACTTGTTAATAAAAAATTAGGTTTTATAAAAACAAAGTTTTAAATTCAGGGAATTTTATTTTTGTTTTATTTTTATAAAAACTAAGGTTTTTAAATAACAAGAAAAAGAAAAGATAAAATTAATAGCATTCTTTTATTTTCAAATATTAACACAAATAAACTAATCCCCGGCAATGGCGCCAAAAAGCTTGATAAGTAAAGTTTGTTTTAAAGAAGATAGATTTGGTTTTATATAATCTTTTACGTATATAAGTCTATCTATTTTTTACTTACTTATATCCTGTGGATTAAGGCAAGAGTACCTATCGCATAGGAGTATAGTATTTTATAGAAAATATCAAGGTCGTATTTTTCCTGGGATCGGTGTTAATTATTCTACTTTTTAGAACTGACTATTATTTTATCGTAAGAACGGAGTGGGGTTTATTTTAAAATTAAAAGATACAAAAAAAAATTATATACGTGATTTTATTAAGAGAGGGACTTAGAGTTTAGTCCTCGATTTCAGAATTACTTTGAGCGGATATTAATTCGGCTATTAAAGAACAACTTTATTTCTTAATTATCTAACTTAACGAGAGGGTTCCTTTGGTAGCATCACTGACTCGAAAGTACGACCGGGAAGGCTTGCGTTTAAACGGGTTAACGTAAACGTAGTGTCTCGTCACCTGGTATATGATCAATTAACAGAAAACCCTAATTAGAATAACTAGAAAGTAGAGTTGAAATAGTTGAAAATAGTATCCAGCCCAGAGCTCATCTTGACCAAGTGCTAAGGGTTCTTAGCCTCTTCTCAGGATGGGGGCGGTATAAAGTACAGAAAATAATATCTACCTATATATCTCAATCCAGGATTTAAGCTTTCACTTCACCTTTGTTTTTGGATAGGGTAGTAAAAACTAAAATTTTGCAGCGCTTCCGCACTATCTTAATCCAGGACTTAGGCTTTCGCCTCGCCTTTCATTCGGGATAGTATGAAAGAATAAGGTTTTGAAAATAGATTTGAAAGCAGTTTTACACTATCTTAATCCAGGACATAAGCAGAGCTTCGCCTTTCATTCGGGATAGTATAATAAAGTAAAAGAAGCAGTAAAGTACTCAGAATTGAAATTGAAAGAGTCTATTTTATAAAGTCCGAAAATATTACAACTTTCTAAAAAGCTGAAAATAAAGCTGAAAAATTACAACTTACAAAACTTTAGAATACTTGAAAGCTACTACCAGTTCCTTGTCAGAGAGCTGGGGAGTCCTAACTGTTCTTAAGGAAGCTGCTGGAGTTCGAATAATTCTACTCAGCCCTGCCCCTCTATTTATAGAAAAATAAAATTGCTTTTGGAAAAGCACTTTTGGAAAAGTTGCCAAACAGCTTATGGAAAAGCTGCCAAACAGCTTTTGGAAAAGCTGAAAATCAGCTTTTGGGACAGCTGTCTATTGGACAGCTTGACACGTGGCGGTTTGGATAAGGATGGAGATGACTTGGCAGCTGAGTTGGCTGGCTGGATAAGGATGGCGGGACGGGCTCGCAGCTGGCGGGTCGGGTAGCGGTCTTGGCGGGTTGCAGGGCTGGCAGCTGGCGGGTCGGGCAGCTGGCGGGTCAGGCAGCTGGCGGGTTGGGCAGCTGGCGGGTCAGGCTTTAATTGGCGCAAAAAGACCACCGCCTGGCCTTGAACCCAGAACCTATTGAAACTAAACAGAACTACCACTCCACTAGGCCAATTGATCTTGGATGTTTGAAATCTGCATATAATATATTTATAATAAATACAATACAGATTTTATTATACTATAATTCTTATAATCTTATATTATTTTAAAATATAATTATATTATTTACAATATAATTAAAAACATTTATAAAATAATATTATACATTCATAATAAAATTTTATTTAAAAGATAATATACATAATACTTATATAATAATACTAAATATTAATAATACTATACTTAACATATTATATTATAATTTATAAGTACTTTATAATTAATTTATATACATTATATTAACTCTTATTCTTTACATTATTATTATTTTATGTATTAATTTATATGTATTATTATTGTCATTATCTATAGATTATTAGATCCTATATATATATTTCAAATAATATGACGGTTTAGCTCCGTTCTGGCTGTCCAAACCGGTCGGACCGTGAACATTATCATAATATAGTATATTAAAGTGATTGTTAAAATTGACAAACAAACTAATTGAAGAATAAAACTAAAAACAAACCGTTTATTTAAGTTTTTACATGAAGTATTACAATCTTAAATTAGAATTGATATTAAAACATAGACAAAAACATGTATAAATAATCACTCATCAACGTACCACAAAAATAATCAGAGAAACTTGGCGTGGAAAACCATAAACACTCCTGGGTTGAACGTTGTCCATCTTGAAGTCCAAACGCTTGACCTTACATTGGATGACTGCATCATACTTGGACAACTAGTCCATGCCCAAAATTACATCAAAATCTTTCAAGTCTATCACCTTCAGATCCGCAATAGAAAATCTCCTAATTGAATCAGACAATTCTGAATTCCTTGGTCCAACACCACTGAATCGCCAGAGGGAAACATGACACTAAACGCATTGCTAACAAGATCGAGGGTCAAACGGTGACGATCTACAAAGGTCCTAGCCACGAACAAGTGGGTAACACCGGAATTTAAAAGAACTTGTGCCCAGTGGTTCTTTACTTTAGAATTTCCTATAAAATAGTATACGCAACTAAGGGAACAAACATTGAAGCTATATCTACAAATCAAAAGCTAAAACTAGGTTAGGATCTAACCTAAAATTACTTGAGTAGACGTCTTAGCTTCCTCCAAAGACACCACCCTCAGCTTGCCCTTCCCATTATCAAATTGCTGCAGTGGCGGCAAGGCCTGGATTGGAACTGGTAGCAATAGGGGCTGAACCTGCTTGGACTTTGACTTGAAATGTCCCTTCTATCGGTACTAGTAGTAGACCATTTCTTTTCTCTAACAATGGGCAGCGTCGTGCCCCTCCACTTACACGCAGAAAAAACTAAATCTCCTTTAGGAGCACTCTGAATTGCATGAACTTGCTCCTTCTTTTAGACTCCTATCCTCTTGTAACATCTTTCTAATGGATGGCCTGGCCGGCCATAGAAACTGCATATCTCTTTACTCATTTTCCTCGAAGCAGCACTGAATTCTTGGGAACCCTTACCCTCACCAGTATTCCTCTTATCCTTTCTCATCTGTTGACCTCGGTTCTTGGCATTGTCGATCGCCTCATCCTTCAGAGCAGCCTCCATAACTTCAGCATAGCTTTCAGATCCATAATCACTAGCCATCTGCTGGATGTCATTTCTAATACCACCAAAATAACGATTAACTCTACTAGACTCTAAGGACACCATGTCAGGGGCAAAACGACACAGTTTGCTAAACTCCTTCTCGTACTCGCTAACAGTGAGCTGCCTTTCCTTTAGATGCAGAAAATCATTCATCAAACGATCCCTCTCGACCGATGGCAGAAACTTTTTCAGCAGCAATTCTTTAAAGGATTCTAATTAAAACCCATCCATAAGGTGTTCCTTTTCACCCAGCCACCAACTCTTTGCAAGTCCCTTGAGCTGATAAGTAGCAACCATTACTCTTTGGTCTGCAGAAAATCCTGAGTATGAGAACATCTCCTCGATGGCTATAATTCAATCATCCAAATCCATAAAATCCGCGCTATCATCATAGGTAGGTGGTCTTAATGTCTGGAAATGTAAAATAAACATCATCTCTGGTGGAAATAAGACTGGGGGCACCAGAGGAATAGGGGGAATAGGAACAGTATGACCCACAGTCGGGTCCTGCACTATAGGCGGCTGGCTAGTAATAACCGACAACAACACCTGGATCTGTGTCTTCATCTTTAGCATTTTCCTCGACAAAGCCTCATTGCTCTACCGCAATCCTTCTATCACGGCCTCACTATGGGCACCAAACGATTCTCCCTCTAACTTGGGAGTCGACCTCATCACTGGACGCTTAGGCGGTATCTACGAACAATGACTATCTAATCAAAACATAGCTTAACCACTAGAACCAAACAACTTATGTCAGACAATACATAATTAAATACTTGGTCATGCTGCTAACTTTCTCTTGGATTTTCATTTATAATGTCATGCCTAAACTTAGGATGATACACCGTAACCCTACCTACTCATGTGCCTAAACCATGAATACATGAATTCTTTTTCCTATGACTCAAAACCATGTGTATGTATGTTATCATGTAAATATTTAGCTTGGCACATATGATGATGCAATGTTATGTCATGCATGTTGTGCTATGCAATCTAAAAACGACTTAATGCATGTTATGAGCGGCATACACATGAAATATTATGCATATCATACTACATAATATTGCATGCAATGAAAATAAAAATCTAATGTGCATTTAGGTGATGATGTTCTGCATCCCATACTACCTAACAGTCACATGTTGCTCCAAAGAGAATCCATATATAAACACATATTATGCATCCCATACTACATAATATGCCCTGTATACTTCTTATAATGCTTATGAGTGTAGTGTTTAAGCTTCAGCCAAGACATAGTGATGACACATCGGTGTGTGTATGAAATGAAACAAGACAACTAACAAAAACCTGAGAGAGATGTTCGACAAATTTCCAAACAACCTATCCCTCTGATACCAACTGTCACATCCCACATTTTCTCCGCATTTAATGATATATCAGAGTAGAAGAAAACGCACGTCATGATGCAAGGTCAGCAGGGGATAACTACAGACGCTCAGGCAAAATTCTAACTTAACACCTTTATGAAAGATCTATAAGTTATTTAGAGAAAATCTAGTTTGAGCAGTTAGCCATATCCCTCGGCTGAGTGGCTCATCTAGTCCCCGAGAAAAGATAGTTATACACTGCAAAAAATACTTTATTTACCAAATCAGACATGCTATATGAGTAAAAACATCCCCAGAGGGCAACTCATAGTATGTAAGACTCTAGATTTATAATAATTATGTAAGTAGATTTTATGACCGTCAAACATAGTGATTTAAATTTCAAATATGGCATGTATGAATTAATAATAGTAATTTTTATGGTTTAAAATATCTAACATGTAACATAGCATACATCCTTCCCAAAGAGTAAGTACATCCAAATAAAAGGTAAACTATAAGCATAGCAAAGTATTCAGTATTCCAAAGGTAAACAACCAGTGGGCAACAATAACCTGGTACGAACCCACTGAAAGTAGGCAAGTCTGAACTAAAAACTTAAAACAAGAACTACCTCACGATGGTGAGGAAACTACTACAACAACTGCAGTCCATAATCTACCACCCAATACAGCCGCTCCACCGGCTATATCCCTGAACCTGAGGCATTCAAAAGAAGAATTCCTCAGCAAGAAAATATAAGTGGCAATGAAAATAAGCAGGTAATAAGTAAAAAAGGCAAGAAAGGGTTTACCAAACCCAATTATAAGGAATGCTGAAGCCACAGCTAATTAGCCAAATAAAAACAGGTAAAGTAAAAGTCTGCAATAAAGGATTAAAAAAAACATTGCACCATGTGCGGAACAAAGCCATGCTTCGATAAAATCTTAAAGGATAAGCACGAAATTCTATAAGAAGCAAACTGAGCACAAAATAGCTCAAAAATGCGAATAATTAACACTTGGAAAAAACAACCAGGCTGGAGTCGGTGACCAAAACATCCAACCCGAACTACCAGACCCAAACATCTCACAAAGGCACTGTAGTGGTGGCCACCTGGCCCAACACAACACAACATGCCACAAAACAGAGACCAAACCAAACCACCAAGTGTAATGATTTACAAATCGGTATCTAGTTGGTGGTCCTTTATCCACTACAAACCTTCATAGTCGAAGAAACATCATACCCAAACCAAAACCCAAGCCTAAACCCAAAGAAATACCTAAATTAGCTCTAAAAGTACTCTATGGACCATATGCTACAAATCCTACACGAAATGGTAAAATATTCTAAGTCCTGGCCAAATTCAGCGAGTTACCCGACAAATTACATGGATACTCGGCGAATAAGACCTGCGATACTTGACGTATTCCTACTATACTCGACGAATAAGACTTGCGAAACTCGACGAATCCCGACTATACTCGACGCTTCGACCATCGTTACTCGACACCTTTTTCGGATACACGACGAACCTGACTTAACTATAATTTCGGCGATACTCGACGGATCCTAATAGATACTCAATGAAGTACCTGGATACTCGACGAATTTTACTTACCCAAACCCGTCGAATTTCACATAACAATACACGTTGAATTCTCACTCGACTAAAATACCACACTGGACGAATACTACCATCAATACTCGACTAACTCGGCTACAAAACTCGGCGAATTTCTAATCAAAACTCGCCGAATTATACTTAACTCCTAAACCTATTCTCCAGGTTTTGGCCGAAAACATGCCCAAGTTTAGGATTTCTTTCACAGTTAACTTAGACTAACCCTAGTCTTTAAGGGAGGAGGAAAAAAAGAAGAAAAGAGGTTAGGAATGGACATGCAAGGGTGGAAAATCCACTTGCCTTGAAAGTCCGGGAAAATGCCTCCCGGTCGCACCGCGATAAGTATCGGCCGCCAAAAGACCTTTGCAACGTTTGCTGAAACTTTTGGGTGAAAAAAGAGGTCAAAATTACTAACCCTAACGTGTAAAAATTGAGGAATCGGGAAGATCTTACCGCGATCGCGTAGATCCCGGTGAGAGATTTCTTAATCTCTACTCTATCGAGAAATCAGACCACCAAATCGCTAGAAATCGCAGGCCGAAAGCACGCGGGACACCACTCCTCTTCCGCACGCGAAAATGCCGCCTCTCGATATTGGAAAGAAGATGAATAGGAACCAAAGGGTTTGACGTAATGGATTCCTATTTTTACTTATAAATATAATATATATTTTTAACTTATTAAATAACGTCAAAATGACCCGAAATCCAAACCAAATTGGAATCTTACGAAAATCGCACCGTAGCTAAATACCAATGCTACAAATATAATGGCAATGTAGAAATCCAAATCAGACAAACAAAACTCGAGTAAAACACCACTGAAGATAAAACACCACCACATCCCTATAAAAGTTCCACTAAGTCACCAACACAGACCCGGCTTGCGAGGGAAGGTGCACAACAAAACCAAAACCATTCACATAGGAAAAACCACTGAGCAAACCCATGCTCACACAAACGACACCCATTAACCCTGGTCAACGTAATGCCCTGATGTCAAAAATACACCACCATGGGGATTAAAATATACACCGAAAAATCAGGGGCATTACAGCATCCCCCCTAAAATGAAGTTTCGCCCCGAAACTTGAAATAAATAGGATGAAATACAAAACAGAAGAAAAGAAATCATAGGCTAACAAAGAAAACACTTACCAAAACATCCGGAGAACAAGTGAGGATGAGCCTCCCTCATAGCTAATTCCAACTCCCAAGTCACGCTCTCTACATCTGGTTCCTCCATAAAATATTAACCATGGGTATTGTCTTCCTCCATAATATCCGATCTTGATTCTCCAGAACATGAACAAGCACCTCCACATAGGAAAGGTTAGGCTCCAACTAGGGCACAACATCAAGAATTTTCCTGTTGCTCAGCACACATTTCCGTAATTGGCTCACGTGCAAAACATCGTGCACACCAAGAGAACTTGCTGGCAATTCCAGCATATAAGTAGACATTCCAATACGATCCACAATCTTCAAGGGTCCCACATACCGAGGATCCAACTTATGGTTCTTAACAAACTTCTTAATTCCAGACATCGGGGGAATCTTAAGAAAAACCATGTCCCCAACAACAAATTTAAATTCAGCCCTTCGATGATTGGCATTCTTTTCATAATGCTCTTGAGCTATCCGAAGCTTCTCTCAAATATTCTTCATAGAAACATCCAATTTTTCCAGGGCCTCTGGACCCAACAATGGTCTCTCACCAACCTCGGCCAAAAATAAGGAAGTTATACAATGTCTCCCATACAGATCCTCATACGGGGCCATCTGCAAACACCCTTGAAAACTATTGTTGTACGCAAATTCCATCAATCTCAAATGCTCAACCCACGCTCCTCCATGGTCCAAAATATAACATCTGATCATAACCTCCATGATCTTATTTACTCTCTCTGTCTGACCATTTGTCAACGGATGATAGGCGGTGGAATACCTCAAATCAGTACCCAAGCTTTCATGTAAACCTTTCCAAAAGCGAGACGTAAACTTGCAGTCTAAATCTCATACAATACTAACTGACACTCCATGTAATCTGATGACCTCATCTAAGTATAACTCAGCGATTTTTTTCATGGAGTAGTCGATCTTTAATGGCACGAATTGAGCACACTTCATCAATATGCCCACTTGAAGCCAAACCGAATCGTGTCCTCGGGGAGAACTCGGCAATCCTGTAATATAATCCATCGACATACTCTCCTACTTCCAACTAGGAATATATAATGACGTCAGCTTGCCTCCATACCTTCCATGATCAGACTTAACTCGCTTACAAGGCAAACATTATGATATGAACTTAGCTATATCATCGTTCATACCATACCACCAAACAATCTGTTTCAGATCCTTATACATTTTAGTGGAAACAGTGTGGTAGGCTGTAACACCACAAATCCCAATTTGAATTCAGGCTTGGTGATACGGCATGGGACACAGGCATTTCCTAGGGCGTGTCCAGCACTATGTACTCGTCGTGTATCGAGTAGGACTCAAGTGGGACTCGAGTGTGTATTGAGTGAGGCACAAGGACTAGGACATGAGTGTGTCCCAGGGCGTGTCGTTCACTGTGTTGTCGCTAGTTCTCAACAAAGTACAGTCGACGATCTTCGAGAGGCGACACGGCTAGGGACACGGTCTTGTCCCAGGTCGTGTCCTACTCGGGTTAGTAGCCGAGATGTGTCAGGTAAATAACATGGCCAGGATCCCAAGCATGTTCTTGATGACATAGGCGTGTAAAAGTAGACACGATGGTGTTGGGAACCCATGTCCCTTTCTGTATTGTTGATCCTGTGTCGATTGAGGGACACGCCCCTCAACACGGGCGTGTACTGATTGACACAGGTGTGTTAGGTGCTTAACACAGGCATGTCAAAGCCCGTGTCCTGGTCTGGATTGAGTTGTTTGTGTGCCGCTTAAGGTACACCGCCTGTGATACGGGCGTGTCACAGGCCGTATCAGCCCATGGAAGATGCTTTTCAGAGCGAATCATGGCTGTTCATTTCCTTCAAATTGGATCTAATTGTCCAGGACTCCTCCTACTGTTATAAGGCTAAGGAATGAGAATTATTTCTCATTCTATCTTTATCATTCTCTTTCTAAAGAAAGAGAGAGAGGAGAGCAAGGAAGGAAGAAGGAGAAGGATTCCAGCCGCCGGTGGAACTTCAGCGATCCAAATCGAGAGCCGAGTTCAGCGTTGTGGAGGAAAATACGTCGCGTTGATTACCATCTGTCTAGATTTCCATGGCTCCAAAGCGATCATCAAGGGTAACGATCTCCTTCTTGGACAAGTGAAGTCCCTCTTTATGCATATGCAAGGAATCCTCAACCAAGAGGTGGAAATCGTAAGCGATTCCTGTGGGTTGATAGTTGATATCCCCGGTTGAGTCTGCATCAAGATCCGGAAATGAGTAGTATGGATTAGGCATGATGTGTGAAGCCTATCCGGATGGTTAGTCTTGATTGGTGATGTTTATATACCGAAACGGAGAAGACTCTGTATATGTAACGTGTAGGTTACGGAGTTTGTGAGGATGCTTGTGAGTTCTGTGTGTTGTATGCTCTTTGTGGTTGTGGAGCCTTTATTGCATTGGAATTGTACGTTCTACGTGAGTTATGTGCTGATGCGACACTGTTATGAGATTGAGTGGTGGCAATGTAGAGGGGGGGTTTCCCCGACTTGCTACACTATGGTGGTAAGTCAATTTAGAGGTACTATGTACCTGCGTTGTGAGCGGTCAATTGGTTGCAATGCAGAGGGGGGGGGGGGGGGGGGGATTTTCCCGGCTTGTTATACTACGGGCGTAGGTCGATCTATAGTGCTCATTGGTTGCCGTGAGGTGAATGCCTATGAGTGGGATGGGCGTGAATATCTCCAACATGCGTGTTGTAGTAAACCAGTGCCCGACCAACAAGCTAATAACCTTTAATCATTGGTGGGACCCAGGAATGATTCGGTACACCGTGAGCATTCCCTAAGTGCAAGGAGCGTCTGAAATGAAGGTCGGCATTCTTGATGTTGTTGTGCGTGAGTGCACATGTTGTGATATATATATTGTGATTGTAATGCATGCAGGGAAGGAACCACTGCCCCGGGTAAGGGGTAGGGTCGTTATAATTAGTCAGATAAATGCTGACCGTTTCTTTGTTTATCACCTTTGGGGTGGACATCCATATACAGGTGCTTCCCTTACTGATGCTGACTTGGATTGAGCGGGTTGAAGCCCTTACTGCTACTGCTTGTAGGCCCTTGAAGTCCGTGCGAAGAATTGGATTTCATATGTGGCCGGCCTGCATGCTGATGTATGAAACCACCTATAGTGAAGAGAAACATATAAGGCCTTAAGGCCATGAGCGTTTGAGTTCTTGTATAAATTCCTTGTGTTATACTTAAATTGTTATTTATATATTTAGTGGACATTCGTTTGATGAGTTCTTGCAAGTAATAAACTTTCACTAGAATGCTCTAAGTTAAGATGCGAGTAGAAAGTATTTTGATATTCACACGTTATCCCGTCGTTTGTCTTTGAAATATGGCGCGGGGCCCCAACCAAACCCTTTGTTATATTCCATATGACAGATGGAGACATTACAAAGTTGTATCAGTGGTTAGGGTTTGGTAGGGATAACATAAATGAACTCAAAATTATCCACTAGGAATGCAATATATGTGTTTGAGAAGTGTGAGTGTGTATATTAGGCATGTTTGTCGTTTTGGAATGGACGTTACTGATGTCTTGTTCCCATATAGGTGATGAGGAGTGGAGATGGGCAGTCTGAACCCCAGCTTTTGGATGAAAGTGTGGTACAAGATGAGGTGCCCACACCTCCTCCTTCTACGGAAACCATACACTTAGTTCCAGAGGCGCTATTTGCCATGTTTCAGGCACAACCTATTCGGCAGGCAAGGCCTGCCGTGGAGCAAGTATGGGTTGTTATGAGGAAAGAGCGTGGTGAGGCTCTGATTGACGAGCAAGCGGCTGATGAACAATTGAAACGGTTTATGGAGTTTCATCCACCTACGTTCGATGGGGCGGGTTCCCCAATGCAAGCTGAGGATTGGCTAGCAAGAGTGAAGAAGATCCCAACAGCGATCAAGACTGATGAGGGGCAAAAAGTTACTTTATCCACTTTCCTGCTGGAAGGAGTGGCGAGGCTTTGGTGGGATGAAGTTGAATTGCACAAATGTCCAGGCAGAGTCCTAGGAGAGATATTTATGGAGGAATTCTCCAGATTATTTTGGGCAAAGTATTTGCTAGTATCGCGACAAATTGCAATGGAGAATGAATTCCAATGTCTGGTGCAGGGTGAGAGTACTATTGAGAATTACCAGCGTGAGTTTACCAGGCTGGGGAGCTATGCAGGGTATAATTTTGCGGAAGAAGCGTGGAAGACGAATAAGTTCTATGAGGGACTTTGTGATGAGCGGAGGTTGGCGCTCCCGAGTTCGGTGAACCAAGGTGTAATGCCCCCGATTTTTTCTGCGATTATTTTTATTCTTGTTTGGCGTTACGGTGACGCGTTTTCGTGGCTTGTTCCATTTGTGGATTGTGGTTTAGCTCCTTAGAACTGAGTGCCCTATTTTGTAGCCTATGGGCAAGATCTCCCTAGCAAGCCGAGTCGTTCTGGGTGACCCGGTGTGGCCTCTCGGGGGATGCTTGTGTTTTGGCTTTGGGTGTGTATAACTCGAGTTCTGTTCGTCGAAAATTAATTTCGACTTCGCCGTTGTGTTCGTAGCGTGGGTATTTAGCTACGGTGCGAATTTCGTCAAATTTCGAGGTAGTTCGGATTTCGCGTCGTTTTGATGCTTTATGTAATTCTTTATTAAATTATATTATTATATATTTATATATATATATATATATATAGGTTAGAAATAAAAAGCCCCGTATCATCTTCCCCATTTTAAACCGTCGCCCCTGTACGAGAGAAAACGGAGAAACCGCCGAGCCTTTCCTTCCACCGCCGATTCCCGGAGCGTTTGTGGACGGAATTCGATTCCGAGAGTGGATTCGGATTGCTCTCGTCAAGACCTTTATTCCTATGGTAAGAAATTCGATTTTCGTGGAGTTTTAGGAGGATTGGAATTTTTGGTTTTAGGTTTCCGCCATTAAAGTTTGGGTTTGCTTGTTAGGTGTTCTTTTGGTGCTGCTCCTTCTAGTGCAGCGTGAAGAGAAGGGAAAGCCGACCAAGCTTTGCCGGAAATCGAGGTAAGTGGTGTTCTTGCCCTTGCCAAGTTGTTTTCTTTTGTTCAAATCCTATTTGCTTCTATCGTTTTTATCTCCTATTTTTCCATCTCGAATGATTATGCATAGTTTGTATGGTAGTGGTGCGCGTCGTTGGTGGTTTCCTGCTGCTACTGCAGTTGCGTGGGTCGTGTGCGCATTCCGGTGTCGTTCGGGAAATCCCAAACGGTACATGTTAACCACGCACGGTCATCAACCGTTAGGGCGCACGACCACTGGTCGTGTGCCTATGTTCGTGCGCGTCCACTTATTTATTTTCCTAAGTTCTGTCTCGGTTATCGCATGAGCACTGGCAAACAGTGTGCACGACCTCTGGTTGTGCGCCACTGATCGTGCGCAGATGCTAAGTTTTCTGTCAGGTTTTCCAGGTTCACTTCGCACGATCATCAGCCAATGAGTGCACACGACCACTGGTCGTGCGCCACTGATCGTGCGCTCTGTATTTTTTTTTCTTTTGCTCCTGTATTTAGTTGCCTTCGTTGCGCGGGTTATGTGGGCACGAGTGTTTTGTGTTGTGTTAAGGTAGTAACGTAAGAGTAGTTGTTGTGATAGTTTCATTTTGCGTGGCACGTTGAGTGAGTGAAGCTCACTCAATGCGGTGTCGAGAGGACCCAGCGCCAAGTCGTGTTGAGTCATTTCAACACTTTTTCCCTACCACGATTTCCATTCCCGAGTGAATTCTTTGTTTATGTTTTGAGTTTCCTTGTCGGCCGTGTTTTTTCTTTCCAAATGGCCGAATCGTGGGTCGTAGTTAGTAGTGGTGGTTTGAAGCTCTTCATGGGGGAGGTGTTGTGTAAATTAGTCATGGCCACTCTTTTCTTCTATCTTACACCAGGTACGGACTGGGCAAGGGGGTTGAAGGTCCCTAGTGCTTTTATATGTAGACCCTTGAGCTTGTTGACTTGGAAATGGTAGTTGGAGAACTGAGTTTGCCTCCAACCCGGATCCATGTTATTTGTTTTGCTACTACCATCTCCCACAGCTTAGGGTATTAGGTATTTCTTCCATGGGAGATTACAGCACTTTGGGCTCTCGGTAGCCTAGTAGGCTCTGCAGGAAGTAGTTTTTGGGCAGGGTTGATGCTGTTTCCTCGCACCTGGTGCATTTCTTTCGGTCTTGCCTTGGGCAGTTGTGACCTTTTTCTGCTTTGTGTTTTCCTCTTTCATTTATTCCCTGGTGGACACTTTCATGCAGTTTCTTTTTGTTTTGCTTGCTGAGGTATTCTTTCTTCTTTTGAATGTATCAGGTTCTGAGCAGTAGCCAGTTTGGTGGCTAGGTTGCGGTGGTGTTGCTAGTGGTCTCTTGGACTTTGGAGATCCTGTTGCTTTGTTTGTGAGGTAGTTTTTCTGTACCTTTTCTTACAGACATACATATGTGCCAATGGGTTCGTGTCAGGTTGTTGGCGCCCACTGGTAGTTTTTACCTTTGTACTAGATATATTACTTTTGTTGCTACCATTTTTTGGAGATAGTCTACTTGCTCTGGGGAGGATTTATGCTAGGTTGCTAGTTATTTTTAAACTACAACTATTACTATAAGTACGGTTCATGATCATCATGTTTTTATAAAATTAAATCACTATTTTCCAAACGACGTATAAAGATCGATTTCTTATATATAGTATAAATTATATGTAGAGTCTTGCATAGTGTAAGTGGTCCTCATGGGACTCTTATGCACCCTCTTAGGATGTCAATCTTGAATAAAGTATCTTCTACAGCATAAAGTATAGTTTTTAATTGTGGACTAGGTGATCCACCGAGTCGAGGGATACGGCCTCTAAAATATAACAAATTTTTCTAATCATTAATCTCATGATTTTCTTTCATTAAGTTTATGGATGGTTTTGCCTGAGCGTCAGTAGTTATCCCCTACTTGACGTGGCATCATGACGCGTGTTTTCTCATACTCTGATAATTCCTAAATTCGGAGAAAATGCTGGTTGTGACAGTTGGTATCAGAGGGAGGTTGCTTGATAAGTTAGTCGGGCAACCTTCCTTTGTTTGCTTTTAGTAGTTCAGCATCACGTCATTCACACACCGATATGTCATCAGCACGTCTTGGCAAAAGCACGAACACTACACTCATAGCATAACATGAAGTATAAAGGGCATATTATATAGTATGGGATGCATAATATGTGTTCGTATATGGATGCACCATAGGGGCAACATGTGAGGGTTATGTAGTATGGGATGCATAACCTCACCACATGGCTGCGACTAGCTCGTTTTCTTTTTTGTTGCATGAGAATTTTATGTAGTATGGGATACATAACATTTTTCATGCGTACGCCGCTCATAACATGCATTAGGGCCTTTTTAGAATACATAGCACAATCATGCATAGCATAACATTGCATAAGCACAACATGCCAAGCTGAAGACTGGCAGGATGACATATATACACACATAAGTTTTCGAGTCAAAATAATATAAATTCATGCATTCCCGATCTAGGCACAAGAGTCAGTAGGGTGGTGATTAACCATCCTAGGTTAGGGCATAACATCAATTTTTGTAAAAAGATAAACTCCCAGAGCAAGTTTAGCAGCTTTAAGTCTATATCTATATATGTATTGCCTGTACTTGTAGTTGGTTCTAGTCGTGGTATTAGGATCTAATTTGTGTTGTTATAATTTGAGGATGGCGAGACGTCCTTCGACTAGATCGACTCCCCTGTCCGAGGGTGAGTCATCTGGAGCTCTGAATGACGCCGTGATCGAGAGCCTGTGGCAGAGTAGCGATGCCTTGAGCAGGCAAATGGTGGAGGTGCAGGCCCAGATTCAGTCTTTGGTAGCAGTTGTGGCAGGTCAGACTCAGGGAGTGCAAGGCCCTGCAGGGGGGATTGCTGTTCCTCCTCTTCCTGCACCCTTAAGACCTCCAGTGGTGGTGCCAACAGAGATGGCCTTCATCTCGCAGTTTCAGAGGCTGAGCCCTCCCACTTATGACGGGAAGGCAGATTTCATGGTGATAGACGACTGGCTGATCTCCATGGAGGAGATGTTCTCATACTCAGGGATTGCAGATGATCAGAGGGTGATGATAGCCGCCTATCAGCTTAAAGGTTTGGCTAAGAGTTGGTGGCTGAGAGAGAAGGAGAGCTTTGTAGCTGGATGCTCTTGGGAAGTGTGCAAGGAGATGCTGTTGAGGAAGTTCTTACCCTCGGTCGAGCGTGACCGCCTCATGAATGACTTCCTCCATATGAAGCAAAGGCAACTCACGGTGGGTGAGTATGAGATAGAGTTCAGCAAGTTGAGCCATTTTGCCCCTGGATTGGTCAGCATTGAGGCTGATCGAGTTAAGCGATTTCTCAGTGGTTTGAGGAGCGAGGTGCATCAGTTGACGAATGCTTATGGGTAAGAGACTTATGTAGGTGTTGTGGAGGCTGCTCTGAAGGTGGAGGCTATTGAGACCGCGAGGAGCAGTGGCCAGCAAATGAGGATGGACAAGAGGAAGTTTGTGGAGGAGAAGAAACCCTAGGTACCCGGTGCGGCTCTAGGAAAGAGGAGCAAGGTGGAGTGTAGCTTCTGTGGCCGGTCAGGCCACCCCGTCGAGAGATTTTTCAAGAAGGAAGCAGCTCAGAGGAAGGAGTAGGTTCATGCGATTCAGGGTGCTCCTAGGAGAGATGTCTCCTGTTCTGTTTGCAAGTGATCCAGAAATGATGCTGCCCAGTGCTGGTCCAAGGATAAAGTCTGCTTTCAGTGTGGGCAGAAGGGACACATCAATTCTAGGTGTCCTCAGGTTCAGCCTGTTCTTCCTGCAGTTCCACATCAGGCTCTACCTCCACCTCAGCGTGTGGACAAGGGAAAGGGAAAGCTGAACGTGATCTCTTCCGAGGAGGCTCAAGCTTCGACCCAGGTCATCTCAGTTTAGTCGTTTTTTTTCCAGCCTTAAAGTTTTGTTCTTGTTTTGCTTGAATGTTTGAGGTATTGTTGTGGTAGTTCCTTAGTTTTCTATGCTCCTATAGGGAAATTTAAGGTGAAGAACTGCTGGGCGCGAGTTCTGTTCGACTCCGGTGCTACCCACTCGTTCGTGGCTAGAGCCTTTATGGAGCGACATCGGTTGACTTTAGATCGAGTTCGGGATACCTTCCATGTCAAGTTCCCCTCTGGTGAATCCGTGTTGTCAGATTTGGGCATATTAGATTGCCCTGTTTTGTTGGGGGACTTTCTTGCGAAGGCAGACCTAAAGATGATTGATCTGGAGAACTTCGATATTATTTTGGGCATGGACTGGCTGTCTAGGTATGATGCAGTCAATCACTGTAAAGGAAAGTGCTTGGACTTCATCAGGGACGATGGTCAGCTCGGAAGCGTGTATGCTAATCCATGCCTGGATTCTTCTGTCATTTCTGCGGTATGTGCTCAGAAGCTGTTTCTTTCGGATTGTTTTGCTTGTTTGGTCTCGGTGGTTGAGACCGCTGTTAGTGTACCGCGCTTGGAGGAGATTCCAGTTGTTCATGGTTTCGCCGATGTTTTTCCGAATGATCTTCCTGGTATTCCTCCCGAGCGGGATGTGGAGTTTGTGATTGATTTAGAGCCAGGTACGCGTCCTATTGCTAAGGGGTCGTACTGGATGGCCCCTCGTGAGTTAGAGGAGTTGCGGGATCAGTTGGATGAGCTGTTGGCAAAGGGATTTATAAGGTAGAGTTCGTCGCCTTGTGGTGCTCCTGTGCTGTTTGTGAAGAAGAAAGATGGGTCGATGCAGCTTTGCATCGACTATAGAGAGCTGAACAAAGTCACAATTAAGAACAGGTACCCTCTGCCGAGGATCGATGATTTATTTGACCAGTTGTGCGGTAGCACGGTGTTCTCCAAGATTGATCTTTGTTCTGGCTATCATCAGCTCAGGATCCGTGAGGCAGATATTCAACGGACTGCGTTTAGATCAAGGCATGAACATTTTGAGTTCTTGGTGATGTCGTTTGGTCTGACCAACGCACCATCAGCCTTTATGGATATGATGAACCGTGTGTTCAAGGATTTCTTAAACAAGTTCGTGGTGGTCTTCATCGATGACGTGTTGGTTTATTCTCGCAGCGCGGAGGAGAACGAGCAGCATCTGCGCTTGGTTCTATCAGAGTTGAGGAATCACAAGTTATTCGCCATGTTTAGCAAGTGCGAATTTTGGTTGCCTCAGGTCTCATTTCTAGGCCACGTGGTGAACAAGGATGGGATCTCGGTCGACCCAGAAAAGATCGCAACAGTGATGGATTGGAGTAGGATGAATATTCCTAAGCAGATCAGGAGCTTCCTAGGGTTGGCTGGCTACTACAGAAGGTTCGTGGAGGGTTTCTCTTCCCTAGCTGCACCTTTGACCAAGCGGACTCAGAAGAACGTGGCTTTGTTTGGAGCGAGAAGTGCGAAGAAGCCTTTCTGGAGCTAAAGAGTAGATTGTGCACTGCTCCCGTTCTGACCCTGCCAACTGAAGGGGTGGATTATGTTGTTTACGTGGATGCTTCGCATGTAGGTCTGGGATGCGTATTGATGCAGGTTGGAAAGGTGATTGCCTATGGGTCAAGGCAACTGAAGACTCATGAGAAGAATTATCCTACGCATGACCTTGAGTTTGCAGCGGTAATTTATGCGTTGAAGTTGTGGAGGCATCTACTTTATGGGGCTCAGCGCAAGATCTTCACTGACCATAAGAGCCTGACATACGTGTTCACGCAGAAGGAGTTGAATCTGCGCCAGCGGCGGTGGTTAGAGTATGTGGCCGATTATGATGTAGAGATCCAGTATCATCCAGTCAAGGACAATGTGGTGGCCGACGCCCTGAGCCGAAAGACGGGAAAGATCTTTAACCTCTCCGCCGATCGTTTAGTGGAGCAGTTCCTCCTCATGGATATCTCAGTGGGATGCTGTGGCTTGCAAAGTAGTTTATCAGTGGCAGAGCCGACTTGGATTTCTTTGACCAGACTGCACCAGAAGGACGATCCAGATCTTTTGCACTTATTCACCAGGACCGAAGGGGGAGTTGCCAGATTTTGCTATCGATGATGCGGGTACTTTGAAGTACCGTGGCAGGTTTTGCATCCCCGCTATTGGGAACATTAGAAGTATGATTTGCAGAGAGGCTCATGGATCCAGCGTTGCCTACCATCCAGGATCTACGAAGATGTATCGTGACTTAAAGAAAATTGCCTGGTGGTATAGCATGAAAGGTGATATTGCCCGATTTGTTGTTGAGTGCCACACTTTCATGCGTGTGAAGGCCGATCATGGAAGGCCTGGTGGCAAGTTGACTCCGTTAGAGATCCCGACTTGGAAGTGGGAAAGTATATTTATGGACTTCATTACGGGCTTACAAAAATCCCCGAGGGGATTTGATTCTGTTTGGGTTATAGTGGATAGATTGACGAAGTGTGCTCACTTCATGCCATATAAGATTGATTTCCCGATGAAGAAGATAGTGGAGTTGTACTTGAATGAAGTCATCCGACTCCACGGTGTGTCGGTTAACATCATTTCTGATCGAGACTCCCGGTTTACTTCTCGTTTTTGACAGAGTCTGCAGGAGGGTTTGGGTACGGATCTGAGATTTCCTACTGCTTACCACCCTCAGACCAATGGGCAGACGGAGCGGGTGAACCAGATAGTTGAGGATATGATCCGATGCTACATTTTAGACCACGGTGGAGCATGGGATGAGCGGCTGCGACTTATGGAATTTGCATACAACAATAGTTATCAGGAAAGTTTGCACATGGCTCCGATCGAAGCCTTGTATGGGAGGCGCTGCAGAACTCCGTTGTTTTGGGCTGAGGCTGGTGAGAGGCCTTTGTTGGGTCCCGATGCGCTGGAAGAAATGGAAGTCGAAGTGAAGCTTATTCAGGAGAAGCTTCATATAGCTCAGGAGAGGTATGAGATGAACGCCAATCGGCGTAGGTCTGCCTTGGAGTTTTCTGTAGGGGACCTTGTATTTCTCAAGGTTTCCCCGATGGTGGGTGTAAAGAGGTTTGGTAAGAATCGGAAATTGGACCCAAGGTATGTGGGCCTGTTTGAGATTTTGGAGCGGATTGGCGTGCGTGTCAGCGTATTGATTGGATTTTCCAGCAAACTTCCCAGGTGTTCATAATGTTTTTCATGTAAGCCAATTGCGGAAGTGTGTGCGCAGCAGTGGGCAGGTCTTGGACGTTGTGCCCCAGTTGGAGCCCAACCTCTCTTTTGTTGAGGTGCCGGTCCGTATTTTGGATACTCAGGAACGGGTGCTGCGAAAGAAGTCCATTCCGATGGTGAAAATTCTATGGAAGAATCAGGATTTGGAGAGCGTGACTTGGGAGTAAGAGTCGGCTATGAGGGAGGCTTACCCTCAGCTGTTTCCCTGATTTGTTTGGTTTGTTTTTTCTTCTTGTGATGTTTGGATTATTACTTTTCCTTCTTTATTAGGAGTGTTGTGCGTAATGTTTCGGGACGAAACTTTCTTTTAGGGGGAGTGACTGTAACGCCCCCGATTTTTTCTGCGATTATTTTTTATTCTCGTTTGGCGTTACGGTGAGGCGTTTTCATGGCATGTGCCATTTGTGGAGTGTGGTTTAGCACCTTAGAACTGAGTGCCCTATTTTGTAGCCTATGGGCAAGATCTCCCTAGCAAGCCGAGTCGTTTTGGGTGACCCGGTGTGGCCTCTCGGGGGATGCTTGTGTTTTGGCTTTGGGTGGGTATAACTCAAGTTCTGTTCGTCGAAAATTAATTTCGACTTTGCCGTTGTGTTCGTAGCATGGGTATTTAGCTACGGTGCGAATTTCGTCAAATTCCGAGGTAGTTCGGTTTTCGCATCGTTTTGGTGCTTTATGTAATTCTTTATTAAATTATATTATTATATATTAATATATATATATATATATATATATATATATATATATATATATAGGTTAGAAATAAAAAGCCCCGTATCATCTTCCCCATTTGAAACCGCCGCCCCTGTATGAGAGAAAACGGAGAAACCGCCGAGCCTTTCCTTCCACCGCCGATTCCCGGAGCGTTTGTGGACGGAATTCGATTCCGAGAGTGGATTCGGATTGCTCTCGTCAAGACCTTCATTCTTGCGGTAAGAAATTTGATTTTCGTGGAGTTTTAGGAGGATTGGAATTTTTTGTTTTAGGTTTCCGCCATTAAAGTTCGGGTTTGCTTGTTAGGTGTTCTTTTGGTGCTGCTCCTTCTAGTGCAGCGTAAAGAGAAGGGAAAACCGACCAAGCTTTGCCGGAAATCGAGGCAAGTGGTGTTCTTGCCCTTGCCAAGTTGTTTTCTTTTGTTCAAATCCTATTTGCTTCTATCATTTTTATCTTCTATTTTTCCATCTCGAATGATTTGGCATAGTTTGTATGGTAGTGGTGCGCGTCGTTGGTGGTTTCCTGCTGCTACTGTAGTTGTGTGGGTCGTGTGCACGTTCCGGTGTCATTCGGGAAATCCCAAATGGTACAGGTTAACCGCGCACGATCATCAACTGTTAGGGCGCACGACCACTTGTTGTGTGCCTATGTTCGTGCGCGTCCACTTATTTATTTTCCTAAGTTCTTTCTCGGTTATCGCACGAGCACTGGCAAACAGTGCACACGACCTCTGGTCGTGCGCCACTGATAGTGCGCAGATGCTAAGTTTTTTGTCAGGTTTTCTAGGTTCACTTCGCACGATCATCAGCCAATGAGTGCGCATGACCACTGGTCGTGCGCCACTAATCGTGCGCTCTGTATAATTTTTTTTCTGCTCCCGTATTTAGTTGGCTTCATTGCGCGGGTTATGTGGGCACGAGTGTTTTGTGTTGTGTTAAGGTAGTAACGTTAGAGTACTTGTTGTGATAGTTTCGTTTTGCGTGGCACGTTGAGTGAGTGAAGCTCACTCAATGCGCTGTCGAGAGGACCCAGCGCCAAGTCGTGTTGAGTCATTTCAACACTTTTTCCCTTCCTCGATTTCCGTTCCCGAGTGAATTCTTTGTTTATGTTTTGATTTTCCTTATCGGCCGTGTTATTTCTTTCCAAATGGCCGAATCGTGGGTCGTAGTTAGTAGTGGTGGTTTGAAGCTCTTCGTGGGGGAGGTGTTGTGTAAATTAGCCGTGGCCACCCTTTTCTTCTATCTTGCACCAGGTACGGGCTGGGCAAGGGGTTGAAGGTCCCTAGTGCTTTTACATGTAGACCTTTGAGCTTGTTGACTTGGAAATGGTGGTTGGGGAACTGAGTTTGCCTCCAACCCGGATCCATGTTGTTTGTTTTACTACTACCATCTCCCACAGCTTAGGGTATTAGGTATTTCTTCCTTGGTAGATTACAGCACTTTGGGCTCTCGGTAGCCTAGTAGGCTCTGCAGGAAGTAGTTTCTGGGCAGGGTTGATGCTGTTTCCTCGCACCTGGTGCATTTCTTTCTGTCTTGCCTTGGGCAGTTGTGACCATTTTCTGCTTTGTGTTTTCCTCTTTCATTTATTCCCTGGTGGACACTTTCATGAAGTTTCTTTTTGTTTTGCTTGCTGTGGTATTCTTTCTTCTTTTGAATGTCTCAGGTTCTGAGCAGTAGCCAGTTTGGTGGCTAGGTTGCGGTGGTGTTGCTAGTGGTATCTTGGACTTTGGAGATCCTGTTGCTTTGTTTGTGAGGTAGTTTTTTTGTACCTTTTCTTACAGACATACATATGTGCTAGTGGGTTCGTGTAAGGTTGTTGGCGCCTACTGGTAGTTTTTACCTTTGTACTAGATATATTACTTTTGCTGCTACCATTTTTTGGAGATAGCTTACTTGCTCTGGGGAGGATTTATGCTAAGTTACTAGTTATTTTTAAACTACAACTATTACTATAAGTACAGCTCATTATCAGCATGTTTTTATAAAATTAAATCACTATTTTCCAAACGACGTATAAAGATTGATTTCTTATATATAGTATAAATTATATGTAGAGTCTTGCATAGTGTAAGTGGTCCTCATGGGACTCTTATGCACCCTCTTAGGATGTCAATCTTGAATAAATTATCTTCCGCAGCGTAAAGTATAGTTTTTAATTGTGGACTAGGTGATCCACCGAGCCGAGGGATACGGCCTCTAAAATAAAACTAATTTTTCTAATCATTAATCTCATGATTTTCTTTCATTAAGTTTGTGGATGGTTTTGCCTGAGTGTCAGCAGTTATCCCCTGCTTGACGTGGCATCATGACGCGTATTTTCTCCTACTCTAATAATTCCTAAATTCGTAGAAAATGCGGGTTGTGACACAAGGCTTCCAAGTATTAGTAGATACAACCTGTGCACTGGAGAAGGATTTGAAACAGGTGCAAGACAAGAAGAACTTGATAGTGGAAAAGCCGGAGTTCAAAGTTCTGCAGTCGGAACAATCACAATTGAGGAAACAAGATAAGAAGAGGTTCAGGCCTACTGAACAAAATTCTTCGAATGTTGCTTCGGGAGCAACGTATGGGCAAGGATGTGTGGAGACACGTACGTGTTTTAATTGTGGGAAACTGGGGCATGTCGCGCGTAATTTTTGGAGTGGCCCATCAACAGGTGAGAAAAAGACAGGTGTGTCCTATAAGGAAAAGGGCAAGGCAGTGACAGAGTCATCTGCATCCAGGGCACAACCTCGAATGTGCACTCTCGAATTGTAGGAGTCGCAAAGCTCAAATCGTGAAGTACAGCAGCCTCGCGTGTATAATCTGGAGTTATAGGAGGCCGTAAACCGGATTATTAAGGATGCGGACTAGCGGAAATATAAGGCAGAGTGTACCTTACTATTTTCGTAATGTAATATTGTATGTTTGTTTGTAAAAACTTGTGTTTGTGCGATGTCGTGGGACGAGACAAGCTGCGGCCTCTGAGCTCTAAACCCGGATCATTTTTGTTAAAGGTACAACAAAGGAGTGGTTGTGTTGGTATCTATTGTTGCGCTAAATTTCGGGACGAAATTTTTGTAAGGAGGGGAGGGTTGTAACACCCCAAATCTCGATTTGGAGATCATGCTGGGTGACACGGCTTGGAAATGTCCATGTCCCAGGGTGTGTCCAGCTCTGTGTACTCGAGTTGGTCTCAAGTAGGACTTGAGTGGGACTCGAGTGTGTCTCGAATGAGGCACACGGCATGGGACACGAGACTATCCCAGGGTGTGTCCTTCACTGTATTGTCGCGAGTTCTCGACAAAGTGCAATCGACGATCATCGAGAGGCGACACGGACTGGGATACGGGCGTGTCCTGCTCAGGTTGGTAGTCAGGCTATGTCAAGTGAGGAACATTTCCTGGATCCCAGGCATGTTATGGATAACACGGGTGTGTCAAAGTACACAAGGGCGTGTTGGGAACCCGTGTCCCTTTCGAGATTGTTGGTCCTGTGTCGATTGAGGGACACGACCCTCAACACGGGCATTTACTGAATGACACGGGTGTGTTAGGTGCTTGACACGGGCATTTCTAAACCTGTTTCCTGGTCTGGATTGAGTCGGTTGTGTGCCGCTTAATGTACACGGCTTGTGACACAGGAGTGTCATAAGCCGTGTCAGCCCAGGAAAGATGCTTTTTAGAGCGAATCGTGGCCGTTAATTTCCCTCAAATTAGATCTAATGGTCCAGGACTCCTTCTCTTTTTATAAGGCTAAGGAATGAGAATTATTTCTCATTCTATCCTTATCACTCTCTTTCTAAAGAAAGAGAGAAGGATAGCTTGGAAGGAAGAAGGAGACGGATTCCAGCCGTCGGTGGAGCTTTAGCGATCTGAATCGAGAGCTGAGTTCACCATTGTGGTGGCAAAGTAATCGCGGTGATTACCCTACGGTTAGATTTCCATGGCTCCAATGTGATCGTCAAGGGTAATGATCTCCTTCTTGGACTAGTGAATTCCTCCTTTATGCATGTGCATGGAATCCTCAACCAAGAGGTGGAAATCGTAAGCGATTCCAGCGAGTTGATAGTTGATATCCCCGGTTGATTCTGCATCTAGATCGGAAATTAGTAGTACGGAATAGGCATGCCATGTGAAGCCCATCCGGACGGTTAGTCGGGATTGGTGATGTTTATATTGTGAACCGGAGAAGACTCCGTGCATGTAATGTGTACGTCACGGAGTTTATGAGGATGCTTATGAGTTCCGTGTATTATATACTCTTTGTGGTTGTGGAGCCTTTGTGGCATTGGAATTGTACGCTCTACGTGAGCTGTGTGCTGAAGCGGCACTGTTATGAGATCGAGTGGTGGCAATACAGAGGGGGGGGGGGGGGTTTCCCCATCTTGTTACACTACGGTGGTAAGTCGATCTAGAGGAACTATGTACATGCGTTGTGAGCGGTCGATTGGTTGGAATGCAGAGGGCGGTTTCCCCTGCTTGTTACACTACAGGCATAGGTCGATCTATAGTACTTATTGGTAGTTGTGAGGTGAACACCTCTGAGTGGGATGGGCGAGGATGTCTTCAACATGCGTGTTGTAGTAGACTATTGCCAGACCAACAAGCTAATAACATCTAATCATGGTGGGACCCAGGAATAATTCAGTATATCGTAAGCGTGCCTTGATTGCACGGAGTGTCTAGCACGAAGGCCGACGTTTGTGATGTTGTTGTGCGTGAGTTCACTTATTGTGATATATATGTATTGTTATTGCAATGCATGCAGGGAAGGAACCACTACCCCGGGTAAGGGGTAGGGTCCTTATAATTGGTCAGATGATTGTTGACCATTGCTTTGTTTATCACCATTGGGGTGGACGTCCATATGCAGGTGCTTCCCTTGCTGATGCTGACTTAGATTGAGCGGGCTGAAGCCATTTCTGCTGCTACTTGTAGGCCCTTGAAGGCCGTGCGAAGAATTGGATTTCATGTATGGTCGGCCTGTGTGCCGATGTATGAAACCTCCTCTTGTGAAGAGAAACATGCAAGGCCTTAAGGCCGTTAGCGTTTGAGTTCTTATATACATTCCTGATGTTATATATAAATGGTTTTTTATTTATTTAGTGGACATTCGTTGGATGAGTTCTTGCAATTAATAAACTTCCGCTAGAATGCTCGGAGTAAAGATGCGAGTATAAAGTATTTTAATATTCAAACATGATTCCGCCGTTTATCTGTGAAATATGGCGTGTGGGACCCAGCCTGACCCTCTATTATATTCCCTGTGATTGATGGAGGCATTACATAGGCAAAACTAGAACCCCGCGCATCCTTGCCCAACTAAACTTGAATATCCTAAACTTCGGGAATACAAAATCTGTCGCAGCACTTCAAGGTACCCGCGTCATCAATCGAAAAATCCAGTAATTCCCCTTTCGCAGTTCTATTATAATGCTGTAGTAAATCTAGATCATACTTTTTATGAAGCCTCGAAGTGTGATCCATGAAGGCTCTAATACTTCCAAACTACTAGGCGAGTCCCTACTCCCAACCGATATATCCATCAAGAGAAATTCCTCTAACAGCTAATCCACAGAAAGGATAAAAATTTTCGCTGACTTCAAACTCAGGGCATCGACTACCACGTTAGATTGTCCGGATGGTATTGGATATTAACATCATAATCTGCAACATATTTTAACCATCTCCGCTGGTGCAAGTTCAATTCCTTTTGAGTGAAGACGTACTTCAAACTCTTATGATCAGTATAAATCGTACACAGAGTGTCATATAACAGATGTGTCCATAAATCAAAGTAGACAAAACAAATCGCAAGTGTTGTTCATACTATTCAGCATTAGGGGATTATAGCAGAACATCATCTATAAATACAACCACAAAACGGTCCAGGAATTCTTTAAACACCATGTTCATCTTATCTATAAAGGCAAAAGATGCATTAGTAAATCCAAAAGACATCACAAAGAACTCAAAATGTCCATGCCATGAAATAAAGCAGTTTGTGGAATATCTGTCTTATGAATCCTTAACTGATGGTAGCCTGAACGAAGGTCAATCTTTGAAAACACAGCACTACAATGCAATTGTTTAAATAAGTCTTCTATTCTCGATAGGGGATACTTATTCTTGATGGTTACCTTATTCTGTTCTCTAAAATCAATGCACAGCCTCATCGATCTATCCTTTTTCTTCACAAACAGCACAGGAGCTCCCCACGGTGATAAACATGGTCTATTAAAACCAATTTGCAGCAACTCATCCAACTAGGTACGCAACTCCTCCAGCTCCCGCGGGGCCATACGGTATAGCGCCTTTGCAATAGGAAGGTACACAGCTGCAAATCTATGACGAACTCCACGTCTCACTCAGGTGGAAGACCAGGAAGATTAACAGGAAATACATCAGGAAACTCACGCACTACAGGAATCTCCTCAACACGCGGCACACTACCACCAGCCTCCAACACAAAAAACAAACAGGCATAACATCTGAAATTTACAAGCTTCCGAGCATGTACCGCAAGAATAATCGGAGAAACTTAGGGCGGAAATCCATAAACACTCCTGGGTTAACCATTGTCAGTCTTGAATTCCAATCGCTTAATCTTGAAATGGATGACTACATCATACTTAGACGATAATTCCATGCCCAAAATTACCTCGAAATATTCCAAGTCTATCACTTTCAGACCCGCAATGGCTAGAAAATCTCATAACAGAATCAGACAACTTTGAATGTCTTGGCCCGACACCACTGAATCGCCAGAGGGAAACTTGATACGAAATGCATCACCAACACGATCGAGGGTCAAACGGTGATGCTCTATAAAGGTCCTAGCCACCAACGGATGGGTAGCACCAGAATCGAAAAGAACGTGTGCCCAACGGTTCTTTACTTTAAACTGTCCTATAAAATCGTATACGCTACTAAGGGAACACACTTCGAAGCTATATCTACGAATCAAAAGCTAAAACTAGGTTAGGATCAAACCAAATATTACTTGAGTAGACGTCTGAGCTTCCTGCAAAGTCACCATGTTCAGCTTGCCCTTCTCATTATCTAATAACTATGGTGGTGGCAAGGCCAAAAGTAGAACTTGTTGTAATAGGGGATGAGCCTTTGTGCACTTTGACTTGAAATGACCCTATGTCCGCACTTGTAGCAGGCCTTTTCCTTTACCCAACAATGGGAAGCATCATGCCATCTCCGATTACACGCGGAACACAATAAATCTCCTTTAGGAGCACCCTGAATCGCATGAAGTTGCTCTTTCTTTTTAGCTCCTATTATCTTGTACCATCTTTCGAAGGGATGACCTGACCGAACACAGAAACTGCATATCTCTTTACTCCTTTTCCTCAAACCAGCACCAGATTCTTCGAAACCCTTACCCTCACAAGTCTTCCTCTTATCCTTTCTCATCTGTTGACCTCGGTTCTTGGCATTGTCGATGGCTTCGACCTTTAGAGCAGCTTCCACAACTTCAGCATACCTTTCGGATCCATAAGCACTAGCCAGCTGCTGGATGTCATTCCTAATACCACACAAAAAATATTTAACTCGACTAGACTATGAGAAAACCATGTCCGGGGCAAGACGACACAGTTTGCTGAACCCCACCTTGTACTCGCTAACGGCGAGTGGACTTTGCTTTAGATGTAGAAAATCATTCATCAAATGGTCCCTCTCGACGGACGGCAGAAACGTTTTCATCATCAATTTCTTAAAGGATTCCCATAAACACCCATCATAAGGTTTTCCTTTTCTCTCAGCCACCAACTCTTTGTAAGTCCCTTGTGCTGATAAGCAGCAACCATTACTCTCTAGTCCGCAGAAAGTCCTGAGTATGAGAACATATCCTCGATGACTATAATCCAATCATCCAAAGCCATAAAATCAGCTTTATCATCATAGGGAGGGGGTTCTAATATATAGAAAAGTGAAATAAATGTCATCTTCAATGGCAACAAGACCGGGGGCACCAGAGGAACAGGGGGAATAGGAATAGTCTGATCCACGACCAGGTCCTGCACTCTAGGAGGCTGACAAACAACAACTTACAATAATGCCTTGATCCGTGTCTGCATCTCCAGCATTTTCCCCGACAGAGCCTCATTGCTCTACCACAATCCTTCTATCACGGCCTTACTCTTGGCACCAGACAATTCTCCCTCCAACTGGGGAGTCGACCTCATCCCCGGACGCTTAGGCAGCATCTACGAACAATGAATATCTAATCAAAACCTAGCTTAACCCTTAGAACCAAACAACTTCGTTCAGACAATACATAATTAAATACTTGTTCATGCTGCTAACTTGCTCTAAGATTTTCATTAATGATGTCATGCCTAAAATTAGGATGATACACCGTCACCCTACTTACTCATGTGCCTAAACCATGAATGCAAGAATTCTTATTCCTTTGACTCAAAACCATGTGTGTATGTATGTCATCATGTAAATCTTTAGCTTGGCACACGTGAGGATGTAATTTTATGTCATGCATGTTGTTCTATGCAATGTAAAAAGGACTTAATCCATGTTATGAGCGGCGTACACATGATATATTATGCATCCCATACTACGTAATATCGCATGCATTGAAAATCAAAATCTAATGTGCATTCATGTGATGATGTTATGCATCCCATACTACATAATAGTCACATGTTGCCTCATATGATGATCCATATACAAACGCATATTATGCATCCCATAATACATAATATGGCATGTATACTTTTTATCAAGCTTATGAGTGTAGTGTTCATGCTTTAGCAAGACGTACTGATGACACATCAGTGTGTATTTGAAATGAATTTAGACAATAACACAAACCTAAGATAGTTGTTCGACCAATTGCCAAAAAACCTATCCCTCTGATACCAACTGTCACAACACACATTTTCTCCTCATTTAATAATATATCAGTGTAGAAGAATATGTGCGTCATGATGCCACATCAGTAGGGTATAACTGTAGACGCTAAGGCAAAATTCTAACTTAATACCTTTACGAAAGATCTATAAGTTGTTTAGAGAAAATCCAGTTTGAGTTAAGAGGTTTGTTGTATCCCTCGGCTCAGTGGCTCATCTAGTCCACAAGAAAAAGATAGTTATACGCTACATAAAATACATTATTTACTAGATTAAACGTCCTACATGAGTATAAATATCCCCAGAGGAAAACTTATGGTTTGCAAGACTCTAGATTGATAATAATAATGAAAGTAGCTTTTACGACCGTCAAACATAGTGATTTAGATTTCAAATATGAAAGTGAGGGGATAAGTGGTAAACTACTCTAGAGGGGGGGTGAATAGAGTATTCAAATTTTATGAATAACTAGTCAGCTCTCTTGGAGTTTATTTGCGGAATAAAATAATCTGATACTTGAACCCTAAGAGCCTAACACAGTGAAGTGCACAAGTGAGAGAGTTAACTGAAATTTCAGATTAACTATAAGCCTATCACAGCAACTAGCAATCCTAGGTAGTTCTATCACAGCCACAGAATAAGTAATTTAAACAAAACAGCCAGAGACACAGGATATATAGTGGTTCCCTCTTAATAGGTACTCCACTCTTCTACCACCCTGGTAGGAATCCACTACAGGTTTTTGCTAAGGTGCCCTGCCACCAATGATCTGATTCAGGTAGATCAAACAGACCCTTTGAGCTTTTGATAAGGATGCTCAACCACAGGTTGTTGATAAGGTGCCCTGTCACCAAAGTTCACTTTTGAAGAGGTGTGAAAACTCTTTTACAAAGGGGTTGAGAGGGTTAGATTATCTTCTCTGTTGTTAATACAGATTAGAGAAGACTTGTGGATTCTCTAAAGAATCAAAGTCTCCCCCTAGCTCAGTGGAAGTCCAGGGAAAGCCTTTGCTTCAGGATGAAGGAGTTTCAGATATACTGAAACTAAATCCTCAGAGATCTGTAGACTGATTTTTATCAGTTCTTCAGATTCTGAAGCACGTGAAGCAGATCTGGAGCTCTTTCTGAAGTCTTGAAAACTCTAAGCAGATGCTCAGGAGACCTGAGAATGAAAGAAATTGCTCTGGGCTTATGCTTCAGGAAAACTTTTCTTCTTCTGATTGTGAGATTGTGAAGAGTTGCTCTGGAGATGCTTTTTGAGAATCCAGCACAAAACAAATCTCTCTATATTTGTAACGTCTTCTTTTTCTGAGAAAAAAATCTCTCTTAAATATGTCTTCTCATTTATCTTTTGGAACGGCTCTATTGATTTGAATTCTCGAGCCCTGCAACAGATTATCTCAAAAATAGAATATAGCAATAGGAATAGAATGACCTATTAGCTCTCTGTCAGTCCCAACAAGGAAATAAATGAATAAAAAAAAATCTCAGCATAAAGACTTATCGTTCTTGGAAATAGCATACACTGCCAACGGCTAGAATACAGCCTGGCACTATATTTTGTATAATAAGACAAAAATGCTTTATCAAAATACGAAATCCCGTAATTTATGCTTAACATATTTGGTAAGTAATTCATTTGAATTTAAGCCATAAATTAGCAAAAACATTCTTCAGAAAATCTTTCTAACCACACGCTAAAACACTTGGAAATAAACCAAGGAATAAAATAAGTGCAAATTGTTAAAGGCAGACAGAAATCGTCGAACAGGGGTTCGATGATCGTCGACCTAGCTAACAGATCGTCGACTAAAAGCAGAAATCTGTCGAAACAGAAATCGTCGAACGGCAATCGTCGACCTGCTCAAGATATCGTCGACTAAAGCAGAAAATCTGTTAACACAGAGATCGTCGAACATCTCATGATGTCGACGACTAAGGCAGAGATCGTCGAGACCGATATCGTGAAGCAAGACCACGATCGTTGAACTGCTGATAGCAGATCGTCGACCAACCTTCAGAGCATAATAAGCTTGCTCTGAGATCGTCGACCATCGGTCGACGATAATTGTCTTGACTTCAACGATTCTATAGCCCTGCTATCGTCGACCACTGATCGACGATCGCGAGGCCTCATTCGACGATGGTCGAACGGAAAAACAACCTTAACCAAAAATTCATCTAGAACTACTAGCCTAAGCTCTAGGTCAGTTATAAACTGTCCTAGGGAAACTAAACAAGACCTAAACATGATCATATAGTTATATGGATCAAGAGGGGCCGGAAAGGGATTACATAAGCCAAATCACATCTAGGGTACCAACAATCTCCCCTTATTTGGGTTATGTTGTCCAATCCGATCTAAAATTAAAGCACACAATATCAAGAGCAGAGATTAACCAAAAATTTAAATCACAGGCAATCCACAGAAAGACATAAAACCATAAGTCAGCAGAACTGTAAAGTATCAAGCAGATTTATCAGCGGTTTTAGCATCAGATGATTTCTTAGGGATTACAGCTGGTTTGAAAATAATTTCCCTGTTTGGGTTTGCTGCTTGTCTTTTGGATAGCATTAGATCGTGTTCACCAATAATTTTCTTTTCTGCATAGCTTGGTAGAACTGCAGCAGGGTGCAACCTCATGTATTCTTCAGTATTGAAAATTTCAGAGTTGACTTGAATTTTGCTGAGTTCCTTTTCTCTGAATTCAGACATAGTTGTATATGCTGTAGAGTCTAGTCCTTGAGCTTTGGCTCTCTCCATCATGCTTAGTGCAATAGATTCCTTAAATCTTGCCATAGAGGCAATTCTTTCAGATTCAGTCATATCTGATGGAGAGGATGGTCTGTCAGTATCAGCTTGAGATGCAATCTCCATGTTCCTTTGAAGAGCTGTGGCTATTTTGCTTGAGTCAGAAGGAATTTGTGCAGCCTTCTTAGGATTAGTTTCAGCATATAGAGATCTTGGAGGAGCAAGTTCAATGAACTTTTTGTGGGATTTCTCTGAATAGACCACTCTTTTTCCTTTTGTTTTAATTGTCTCAGAGGCAGCAGGTTTCCTTGATGAGGAGTATGGACCTCTCCTGGGAGGAGAAGGTTTCCATTCTGGAACTTTCTTTTTAGGAGAAGGAGGAGGAGAGAAAGTAGGTTGCTGAAAAGTCATCTCCTTTATTTGTTCCATGAGAACATTTTCATTTCTTTTTCTTCCTTGTCCTGATACATCTTGGCCTCCCTGGCTTTGGTTACTCCTTCTCTGGTAGGACTGAAAGATGTTAGAGCTGGCTGATCTTGCAGATGGGGCAGAAGAGAGACTTCCAGAGGCTCCAGCACCAGGAGGTGGAGGAGGACCTCTGGGGGGGAATTTCTGAATAGGAGTGTCATATCTTTTTGATCTCTTCTTCTCTCTTGTCTGATTCTTTGAGAGCCTCATCCAGGGTCGAAATTCTTTGCTCTTGGGATCAATTCCCTTCAGAATGAAATAGGGAACATCCTTGTCTGGATTGGCAGTAGGAGGAGCAGATGCTTTCCTTTTCTTGGATACAGCCTTTTTCTTTTTCTGGGAGCTATCAGAATCCTCAGATTCATCATCATCAGAGGAGTGAGATGAGGTTCTGCCAGCATAATCATCAAAGTCTAGGTTTGAGATATCCTTGGCAGTTATAGCATGTTCAGCCTTCTGCTTCTCTCTATCTTCTCTTTCTCTTGCTTCCTCAATGGCATCTTGCTCAAGGAGGGCATCAAGATCAACATTTGGAGTGCTCTTCCAGAGTTCTGATTTAGGATACAAGTCAGGAACTATCCTGGGGACCAGCTCTGCAGTAGAAGGAATGGATAGAGGATAGGTAAGGATAGGAGGAGAAAAGATGACTATATCTGCAGGGGCAGATGCTTTTTCTAGAGAGATGGCTAGGGAATCCAGATGATAATTAGCCAACCCTTCAATGTACTCAAAGGCAATATTCTCAGCCACAAAGGCTATAAATTGTTCTAGGTTTAGAGTACCTGAGCTTGATTCCTTTTCAGTCATCTTGGAGGCTTTTTCTGGTAAATCTAGCACAGCCTCAGCTTCTTCAGCAGCAGCAGCAGCAGTGTTGATTGTGCCTGCATATAAAGAAAGATAGGTTAACAACCAAGTGGGAATAAAATATTCCCCCCAAGGTGAACAACAACAGGTAATTGATAGAGTTACCTGAAGATCTACACAGGATACCACTTTGCATCTAGGAAGGAGGTTATAATTCCTTCTACATATTTAGCGACATCAGGGATAGACACCTCTGCAAGGCACACGAGGAGTGCTATACAGGAAAAGAAGAGAGAGTCCTTGATCAAGGGGTCATCAAGGTACTCAGGTCTATAAGAGACCATTTTCTCTTGAAAAGAAGGAACAAGAGGAGTAGATGTGAGTGAGGACTCACAGTCTAGGTTAAGATAGGATTCCAAATCTTCAATGGAATTTGCAGCATCATCTTGCAATACTGATGCAGGATCATCAGCAGTTGAGATGGGATAGGAAGGAATAAGAAATTAACTCCAAGTTGGAGTGAATTAATTAAAAACTTAAATAAAACTATACCATCTGGTTGAGCAGAAGCATTCTCAAGTTGTTGAACCACTACCTCTGAGTCAGTAGTGTTTATTGAACCTTTTTCACACAAGTCCATGAGGACTTCCTCATTATTTTTCTCTGGGAGATCTTCATCAGAAGCTAGATTCACTAGGGAGTGAATGTCTTTGTTAGATAAAGATATCAATTTAAAATCCTGATTATAACCTTTAGAGGAAGTGTTTTTACCTTCTGATTGCTCTAGATCTTTCATTAGAGACTCTTTCTCTGGAAACTCTTGATGTTCTTCTACAATTGCTGTAAGGGGAAGAGAAGAGTTGTCCTGAAGGGCCAAGGCATCACCTGAGACCACTTCAACAGACATCTCCCCCTGCATGACTTCAGTGGGGACTGGAGTCATGCATCTTACTGAAGAGGGCTCAGCAGAGGGTGGAAATGATTTGATGGCTTCAGTAAGGGCTTTGATGGATGCAATGAGAGGGGCATTGGCAGCCTCAATCATTTTTTGTATGGATGGAGTGATGAGCTCTACAATTTGTGCAAGCAATTCAGGAGTTATCTGAAATGCTGAGGATGTAGAGGTGGATGGAATGGAAGTAGTATGATCTACCACATGATCAAATGAATCATGTGGAGATGGGTGAACATCAGCATGAGTGTGGGATTCATGTTGAGATAATTGTGTGAGGATGGTAGCAGTTACCATGTCAACACTGGCTGCGGCTGCCAGATGTTGTGGTATAGGTGACTGGGGTGGAGATGCATGTAGGATGGAAGATGCATGTTGTGGTGGCACTGCAGATTGTGTGGAGGGTAATGCAGGAGATGAGGATGCAGGGGTAAAGAGGGAGGATGAAGGGATTGCTGAGCCTTCCCCAGCAAGCTGGAGAGTGGCTGAATCAGCCCTTGTGTCTGATGGAGGTTTAGGATCAACCCTGGCTGACTTCTTGATAACTCTCTGAGATTTCTTGAACAGAGAGGGGTCCAACCTCTTGCTGGCGTTGACTGCGGAGGGTGCAGAAACAAGCAGCGGGGGTGCTTTCACATATAGAAACACACCCAACACCCTGGCAAGGTTTACTTCTTTCTGATTGTTCTTTCTCCTTATTAGTTCAAACAGAACTTTTCCCCAGGCAATCTGCGTCTTATTCACCAGAACTGACATTAAGGCAAATTGTTGCCTGTTGATGTTGTCGTGAGCAGAATGCTTTCCCAAAACGACCTTGCCTACCAGGTCTGCCAGAAACTTGTACTCTGGAGACAGGTTTATTTTCAGCAGCTTGGCTGGAGTACCCTCAGCATGGCCCATCACGGTTAGCATGCGGCCATATTCCTCTGAATTTTGCTCATAGTCCTCAGTACCGGTTGGTAGACCAAACAACTCAGTCAGAACTTCAGGAGTCAGGATGACCTCCTCTCCATTTATCTTTCCAGTCATCGCTTCGTCGCTGGAGGACGAGGTATATACCCATTCTCGAATCTCTGGTATATTAATCTTTGGTGAGAATGACATAAATTTCTTTAGCCCTTGATCTTCACACAGCTGCAGAATGTCTTGGATGGGTTGATCACATCGGCTGAAAGAATCGAAGTCGACACAGAAGCCAGTGTCAAACTTCATTCCGAAGAGAACTGCAGAAGGAATCGCCATAGGATTTGCGAGAAAATGACGAATCGAGAAGCAAAGTAGGGGAGAAGAGAATCGCGCGGGATTAGAGTTCGAGAGCGAATTCTAAGCCAGAAGATTGAATATGAAAAGACGGAGCGGAAGAACGACGATCTCCAGACCTAAATCGACTATTAGATACAAATCTGCGATCATCGAACTCAGAATAAAATCGGTCGTCGAACAGCGACCGACGATAGTCAATGTTTGACTAATCGTCAAATATCGACCGACTACAAGCAATCACCACGATCGTCGATCAATATATGTTGGTCGACGATTCTCCACACAGCACAGAAAATCTGTCGTCGACCGTTGGTCGACGATAGTTCTGACCTGGTCGAAGATCGTCGAGCAGTCGTTCGACGATTTTAGACAGAAACAAGACTAACCAAATTTTCACTACTCTGAACCATTAATCATACCAAGCTGGTTCAGGAAGAACAAATGCCTTTGTTCATCAAGGGGCTTAGTGAAAATATCTCCTCTCTGCAGGTCTGTGGATATAAATTCCATTGCTATCTTGTTCTTTTCCACATTATCTCTCAGAAAATGATGTCTAATCTCAATGTGCTTGGTCCTGGAATGGTGCACAGGATTTTGAGCAATTGATATTGCACTGGTACTGTCACACAGAATTTTCGTTTTTGAGTGTGTATACCCATAATCCACTAGTTGATTTTGAATCCACAGGATCTGTGAACAACAACTAGCTGCTGCAATATATTCAGCCTCAGCAATTGAAGTAGACACAGATGCCTGTTTCTTACAAAACCAAGAGACAAGTCTCTCTCCCAGGAACTGACAGGTCCCTGAGGTGCTTTTCCTGTCAACTCTACAACCAGCATAATCAGCATCTGAATATCCAATTAATTCAAATCCTGACTCAGCTGGGTACCACAGTCCTAAGTTAGGGCATCCCTTAAGGTATCCCAAGATCCTCTTGAGAAGAGTTAAGTGAGATTCCTTTGGATTGACCTGAAACCTAGCACATAGGCATGTAGCAAACATTATGTCAGGCCTACTTGCAGTCAAATACAGCAGGGAACCAACAATGGCTCTATAGTTCTTTTGATCAACAGACTTGCCATTGACATCAGAATCAATAACTGCATTTGAGGCCATAGGTGTGCTCATTGATGAGGCATCAGACATTCCAAATCTTTTAACCAGCTCTCTGGCATATTTTGATTGAGAAATGAAGATACCATCAACACACTATTTCACTTGGAGACCAAGGAAATAGGATAACTCACCCATGCTGCTCATCTCAAACTTGGAGTGCATTAGTTCAGAGAACCTTTTGCATAGTTTGGGATTAGTGGAGCCAAATATAATGTCATCTACATAGATTTGAACAAACAGTTGTGAGTCCTTATGATGTCTAATAAATAGAGTTCTATCTACTACACCTCTCACAAACTTGTGTTCTAGAAGGAAATTTGCTAAGGTCACATACCAAGCTCTAGGAGCTTGCTTAAGTCCATATAGAGCCTTTTGGAGTTTGAACACATGAGTGGGTAAGGTTGATGAAACAAACCCTGGTGGTTGTTCAACAAACACTTCTTCCTTTAAATCTCCATTGAGGAAGGCACTCTTCACATCCATTTGGAAGACCTTAAATCTCTTATAGGCAGCATAGGCTAGGAAAATCCTAATGGCTTCTAGTCTAGCTACAGGGGCAAAAGTCTGATCATAATCTATGCCTTCCTCCTGACTATAGCCTTGAGCTACTAGCCTAGCCTTATTCCTAACTACTATGCCTTGGGCATCAAGCTTGTTTCTAAACACCCACTTGGTGCCAATGATCCGTTGGCCTCTTGGTCTTGGAACCAAAGTCCAAACTTTACATCTTTCAAACTGGTTAAGTTCCTCTTGCATGGCTATAATCCAGTGTGGATCAAGCTCAGCATCTTTAATAGTTAGGGGCTCAACCTGAGAAAGGAAACAAGCAAACATCACATCTTTGTTGAGTTGATGTCTTGTCTGGACTCCTACTGAAATGTCTCCAATCACTTGAGATACAGGGTGATCTCTAAGTGTGACAAGATCAGTAGGTTCAACAATGATCTGATCTTCAACAGTTTCAGGATTTGATTCCTCATGTGGAATTTGATCAACTGTTGGAGCAGGTGCTTTAACTTCAAAAAGTTCTACATCAGATTCAGAATCTGAAGAAGCAACCTGAGGAGTTTGTTGGGGATGATTCTCCTGTGTGAGTCTCAAACCTTCCAACTCCTTACTTACTCCTAGGACTTGCACTGTACTATTAGAGGAAGAGTCCTTCTCCTTATAATACATGACTGTCTCATCAAAAGAGACATGTGCAGACTCTTCTATCTTAAGAGAGGATTTATTGAGGACCCTATAGGCTTTGCTTACTTGAGAGTATCCTAGAAAAACTCCCATTGAAGCTTTTGCCTCAAATTTTCTATGGTATTCTTTGTTATTATTATGAACAAAAGCAACACAGCCAAATACTCTAAAATAGTCTATTTTAGGTTTCACTTGCTTAAGTAACTCATAGGGAGTCTTACCCTTAAGTTTATGTATCAGGCTTCTGTTCAATACATAGTTAGCTGTGCTAACTGCTTCAGCCCAAAAGGATAGAGGCATGTTAGCATCTGCCAACAATGTACTTGCAGCTTCAATTAGGGTTCTGTTTTTCCTTTCAACTACCCCATTTTGTTGAGGAGTTCTAGGAGGAGAGAAGCTATGTTTGATACCTTCCTTCTCACAGAATTCTTGCATAAGAAGAGACTCAAACTCAGTACCATGATTGTAACATCCCATTTCCGGCTAGACCCCTAGGAGTCAGATTGGTCGTGACGGAACTCTAGGAAACCCAAAATTGGAAATAAAGCGACCAATATTGCGGGCCACGGGTTGGCCACGCCCGTGACCGGCCCGTCACGCCCGTGACCTGGGCGTGTTTACTTCGACGATCGTCGATCTCCACGAGACGATCGTCGAACGCGCTGTCTGGGCATGTCACGCCCGTGACCAAGATGTCACGCCCGTGACTATGGGCGTGACCCCATCGATGATCGTCGATCACCGTGAGACGATCGTCGACTTTGCGGCCCGAGCATGTCACGCCCGTGACATGAGTGTCACGCCCGTGACCTAGGGCGTGACCAGCCTTCAACGATCGTCGACCTCAATTCGACGATCGTCGAGCTCGAAACTTGCCGTTCGGGCATGTCACGCCCGTGACCTGGAGGTCACGCCCGTGACCTAGGGCGTGACCAGCCTTCGACGATCGTCGATCTCAATTCGACGATCGTCGACCAGAAATCTGCCGTTCGGGCCTGTCACGCCCGTGACACAGGTGTCACGCCCGTGACCAACCGATCGACGATCGTCGATCTCAGTTCGACGATCGTCAAACCCAGATGACTACCCGGGCCTGTCACGCCCGTGACCTATGTGTCACGCCCGTGACATTGGCCGAAACGACGGTTCAGGCCCGAAATAATTCTAACGCGCGTGGAAATAAATGTTGGCTTGGGAAGTTACGCCAGGAGTAATTTCAGGCCGTTTTCCTTCTGTAAATATATAATAAATAAGGAAAGGGTGGTCCAATAGAAAATCGCCAGCTGGACATACCTGTTCAGTTTCCGCCGTTTCTTATCCCTGCATCATAACCGAAGCATTAAGGGGAGGAAACTTCATGGCTATAATGGCTTAAACCATTCACCTTCCCACTTTTCTGACTTATAAAAGCCAACCTGGAACCAGAGGAGAAGGTTACACGCTCAAGCAAACGGAGCAGATCCTTGTTCTTGCTGTAAGAGGAGTTCAGCAACGCCACCACAGCGCCATGGCACCCCGACGCTCTTCTCGCCTTCAAACCGCGAACAAGGTCCTCCTCTGCTCCTTCTTTTCATGGGTAGATCTTAGGATTCTTAGAAATTAGGTTCGCGCTCAACGGAGCCGGACCCGTCTCTCGTTTTCATGGGAAAACCATGAAAATGGTATTTTTGAGTTCGCCGGAAACCGCCACCTCCGGCGGCCAAACCACCGCCGACCGCTAGCCATCGCCTCAACGGAGGTGGTGGTGGTGGTGGCTGGCCAGGGAAGTGACCGGACGGCCGGCAACGGATCACGGAAAAGTTACAGGAAAAATGGCTTCCTGGTTCTAGTTTCGGGTTCTGTAGAAGATGAACAGTAAATCGTTTTATACTTATAAATTATGTAAATAATTTTATAAGGAGAAATATACTCGGTTTAGTATATTTTAAGGCTGCAAAATGAGGCACTTAGAGGCCGAATTAGGAAAAACGATCAGACACAAAAGTTGTAGCCCTCGGGGTCTACTTTAATTTAAAATTGATTTTATTCAATTTGGGTGAGTGGTTTGAACACAGCACTCATTTTGGTGGGATCAAGACCTAGGTTAACCAGAAATTAAAATGGTTGCCCACGGTTCATAACATGTCCAAATGACTTGAAATTTGGACTGGAGGTCTATAATATGTATATCGAGAGGCTGTCCAAAAATGAGAATTTTTGGAGAACTTTTGCCTAAAGTTTTTGTAAAAATTTAATAAACAATATAAAATTAATTAGGAGATGAAATTAAGCCCAAACTCCCCCAAATTTTGGGTGGTGGTCCCTGGCATCAATATTAAGATCTGTACAAAATTTCAACTCGATTGGTCGAGTTTTGAATAGGGAATTATCAAGTCCTAGATAGGTCTTGGTGAGGGGTACTTTGGGGAAAAGTACAATTGGAGATGGAGTGGACAAATCTCCTCAAAAGAGGCTGAAGTTGTTGGCCACTGATTTGTTGAGTCTATGTCTACCCTCTTGGGTAACATGGTGTGGCTTAGGGTGGATTTTACCCTAAGAGATTGGCTCAACTCCAACGGGTGGGAGTTTGAGGTTTGTGAAGGACATAGGAGCAAAAGCTCTTGTATGCCCTTGAAATTTGGAGGAGAGGGGGAGGATATGATGAAAACCCTCTGGTTGAAATAGTGAAGGAATTGGAGGTAGTTAGGTACCTCGAAAGTTGAGATTTTGGAATAGGATAAACATGTAATTTAATTATTTTAAGCACTAAATCTAATCCAAAAATTATGAAACTCGGGAGGAGGGAGTTTTAGGATGTATTAGGCTTATGGTAATTTTTCTGGAATTTTATGATTAATATATATTATACTTCATGTGTTAAAGAATTATTAGCCCAATTTGTTATTTCAATTATTTGGAGGCTTTACATTAATTATAATCAGTTAAAATTCTGGATTTAGATCTTGACTGGTAGAACATTGATCCCTGAATTTTTATAGAATTTTATGTTGAGTAAATCTAGTACTTTATTCACAAATGATAGAAAGGGCTTTTATGTTTAAAAAATTATTATGGATAGAACACTTGCTGGAAAATTATGAAACTTAGCCAGTGCAAATTTTAGGCCTTAATCTTCATGTCATAAATTATTTAGAATTTTTGGAAGAATATTTTCTGTACTTGATTCATAAACTATAGAAATTAGAGATTATTTTCAAATAGTTTTTCAGGTCATGTTGATGTTAGAAAATTATGATACTTAGAATTTAGCCTTCTGAGATAGCCTACTAATTATCATAAATTTGCTGGACATCTTGCATGAATAATTAGGATAGTTCATGTTCAAACCGGTGGCCCCTGAGATTTTCGAGGAATTTATTTAAATGCCAAATAAATTAGGAAAATTTCCATTTTTCTGGACTTAGGTCATTTATGTCATGGTAAGTCTCCAGTAAATAATTTAGGGCATTTGGATGAGTAATGGATCATTTCATAACCGGTTCGACATGTAGCCTAGGTAGGTCTGCATTTAGTAAATTGTGAAATGCAATAGGACATGATCTGAGGAAGATATTAAGAGTAGTGAGTAGAGGTGATAGCTAGAGTTAAGAGGTGCTCGGGTTTGGCGAAAGATCGCTTTTCCCGAAGAGTGGAAGGTTTAAAAATCACCCTAGGATAGTCTATCGTAATATGAGAAGGAAATCGGATTAAGGGTAGACAACCAATAATAATAAGTGCCTTGCGAAAGGGAACTTCGGGCCGTAATGCACCGTCTTGGTTCCTAGTGCCCCTTGAGAGCCCTTCACGGGGTATACCGGGGGCAGTCCTGGGCTAACGTAAACTGTAATAATAAACCGACAAGAGTAACTTAGTAACTAGGGTTGCACTCTTCACAAACACTGTTGGCACAGGAAGAAGGATGAGAGCTTCGGCTCGGTTGGTTTGGAGACGGACGGATGGTCCGGGGAGCTTCGGCTCGGTCGGTTGGAGACGGACGTTTGGTCCGGGGAGCTTCGGCTCGGTTCTGTTTGTCTGCGATTAAACTTGCATGTGCATAAGATAGGAAAGTTAAGGTGGAGGGTCTTTCGATATCGGGGAGTTCGATTGCACCGACACCGATATCGTTGACTCGGCGAGGTGGTTAGCACTTCGCCAACAGAAGTCCGGTGCGCCAGCCGGCAATAGTACGCAGGCGTCCGCTTAGTGCACCAAGCGTTGAGGCGTACGATAGGTCAGACCAGTGGTGCTTTTACTGGTTTTGAGGTGGGCGAGGCGCAACCCACCGCTTCCGTCTGCCACTACGGAGGTATCCTGGGAGGTAACGGCTCCGAAAGGGGGAACTAAAGGTCTGTGTGCACAGAGTCGGGTGTGTGAGTTGCACTTGCATGTTTCATCATACCCACTAGCATGTCATAGCATAATCGATTCATTAAACCTTGACACCTAAAGTATAAGTGGTATGGGACGCTTATACATTAGGACCTGCAAAACGACCCCTTGGTATATAAGCTTGTGTGGGCAAGTTTATAAATCAAAGGTTAACTTCAATATATAACAACCATTGCTGTTTGATAACCGACACCCCAACGTATAAGTGGTATGGGACACTATATACGATGGGAGCCTTGCAAAAGATCCCTTTTGCTTATGTGTTCTCGCATAAGTGAAGGTTTAAATTCATTTAATTGCTCTTCTTACTGCTAGACCTATTATAACAATTATTAACTGCTCACCTAACACAACTTGCTAGAATTAGTTTCCGCTGCCATCTGTTTTCATGTTTAATCTCCACCTTCATGTCCTTCCCTTTCTTCCTCCCCGCTCGGTACCTAGGAGCCATGGGGGAAGGGGTAGGGGATGATAGGGCTTAGTCTTTATGACTAACGGTTTTCGAACCGCATCATTTAGGGGATCGTGGAGCCCAGCATGGAGGAGCAGCCCCAGAGATCGGTGCGCCTAGAGATGGGGCAGTCTAGCTCCGGAGTTCACACAGCCGGGACCGTGAGTCTCGACCTTGAGTAGTTTACTGTTTCGCTTCCGCATGAGAGACTTGTAGTGAGGACATTTTGTACCGGGCATAAGCCCGTATTTATAGTACTCTGATGTTTCTGTGGACACTCCCTTCGTGGAGTTTTATTATATATATGTGATTTTTATTATTGTGGACTGCATTGCTCTTACTTCAATAATTGTGCTACTTTCTGTGATCGAAATTGGCCGGCAGAATCGGCGCCTTGTGGTGATGACCCTTCGGGACGTGAAGGAGTCACCGCAAAGCGGCAGTTCTGGGCCTAAGACCCCGGGTTTGAAAAAAAAGGGGGTCTTAAAAGTGGTATCAGAGCAAACATCGATCAGAAGGAAGTCGCAGTCCACAAACCCTAGGTCACCCCCGCTCGAGTTTAGTTTGGGGACAAACTAAGCAGCGGAAGCAGTGGTGTGCCCATATGGGGATCACATATAATTTGTCCACCTTTAGGTAATATTTGAACGTTTTTCTCAGCATGTGTTTTCGTTGCACAGCCTCCAGCACAGCCTACGCCACAGGGCGGAGTTCAGCAGACTCAGGGAGTTGCACCACCTCCACCAGTCCCCACCCTTCCTGCAGTCAGACATGGGACAGACCCTGACTGCCATTCTGGAGGCCTTCAGGGCCCAGCAGGTTCCGGTCCCGCAGCCCAATCTGGGGGCCAACTGGCTCAGCATCTTCCGGGGTCTTTCTCCCCCGTCCTATCTGGGGACAGAGTCGGCTGTTCGGACGGAGGAATGGCTAGATATCATGTACGAGATGCTGACCGGGATTCGGTGTCCATGGGAGGAGAAGGTGGCTCTGGTTGTCTCCTGCCTGGAGTCCCATGCAAAGAGGTGGTGGAAGACGCTGTTGGACACGACATTTGCTGATAGGGAGGTTGCGGAGATCACTTGGGAGGAGTTCAGGGCCGCACTGCTGGAGCATTTCGTTCCGCAGTCGGCTAGGGATGATTTGGAGGAGCGGTTCTTACAGCTGAAGCAGGGTACTCGGACCGTGGTGGAGTACCATCGAGAGTTTGACCACCTGGCTCGATACGCAGATTCCTACCAGCTGGACGAGGCAGGGTATATCAGGAGGTTCTACAAGGGCCTACGTGAGGACTTGAGGGAGGCCCTCTTGTTTGTATCTGACGGGCCCATCTCCCGGATTTTGGAGATGGCCAAAAGGATTGAGGCAGATTGGCACACCACCCGGGGCCGGAAACGGCCAGCAGAGGATCAGGGACGAAGAGGAAGGAATGACCAGCGGCGGGGTGCTGTACCAGAGGGGAGGAGGACGGAGGACCAGCCTCGTCAGGATGTGAGGCCGGAGCCGAGGGAACAGGTGGTATTGGCCCCTCCACCCCTTCGGATGCAGGAGATGCCGAGACCCGGGGGAATGGCGTATCCCCCAGAGTGCTACTTTTGTCATCAGATTGGGCACATTTGGAGGAACTGCCCCATGAGGGGAAAACCACCTCCAGCACATCAGGGCGGCCCACCAGCTCAGCATTACGGAGGCCGAGGACACGGCCGCGGTCGAGGATACCAGGGGGAAGATCGTAGACAGGGAAGGGAGCAGGTATATGCCTTGTACCTTGCGCAGCCGCGGAATCCGGAGCAGGTCATCGCAGGTGTGCCGCAATGCTTCTTTGTTTTCATAGAATTTTCCCTTTAAGTTGTTAAAACTTTGAATCGCACTAGATTGATAGCAAGGAAGGTAAAAACTCATTATAGAACCCTAAGACATCTAATCACCCCAGGTATAGTCTTCATCAGCGGCAAGCTTGCCCGCACGCTGTTCGATACTGGAGCTACTCACTCCTTTGTGTCGGAGTCGTTCGTGGAAGGACTGGAAGGTGTGGAGCGGTTCACCGGCTCGAGGATGAGGGTGCGACTACCGGATGGATCTGAGCTCCTTACCATGGATCACTGCAATATGGAGGCGGAGATTGGTGGAAAAGCGTTCGAGGCTCCAGCGACGATTTTGAAGCTGACGGACTACGACCTGATCCTGGGCATGGTATGGCTGCACTGGAACTATGCCCAGATTGACTGCCAGGCAAAGAGGATCACCGTGAGACACGGGGACTCTTTCATTACCATTGAAGGTATAAGACCTGTCTCTCGTATACTCTTATCTTCGGTACAGGCCGTCAAGGCCCATCTGCAGGGAGAGGAGGTCTATCAGATTCTTTTTGAGATGGCGGAAGTTAAGGAGTCGGTGACAGACATCCCGGTGGTGCGAGATTTCGCTGACGTCTTTCCAGAGAAACTACCAGGATTACCTCCACACCGAGAGCAGGATTTTCAGATACAGCTTGTGCCGGGGGCCAAGCCGGCGTCTAGGGCCCCTTATCGGATGGCCCCAAAGGAGTTGGCAGAGTTTCGGACCCAGTTGCAGGAATTGGTGGAGGCAGGTTTTGTCAGACCGAGTTCCTCGCCATGGGGAGCACCGGTCCTGTTCGTGAAGAAGAAGGATGGGACACTCCGCATGTGCATCGATTATCGAGCACTAAACAGGCTGACCGTCCGGAATACCTATCCGCTCCCACGGATAGACGAATTATTCGACCAGCTGGAGGGGGCCCATTATTTCTCGAAGCTGGACTTGAGATCAGGATACTACCAGCTGCGGATCCAGGAGGAGGATATCCCGAAGACGGCCTTTAGTAGCAGATATGGCCTGTATGAGTTCACCGTGATGCCCTTTGGGCTCACGAATGCTCCGTCGGCGTTCATGAGTCTCATGAACCGGGTTTTCGAGGCTTACTTGGATGTGTTCGTCATAGTGTTCATAGACGACATCCTGATCTACTCTAGGACGGAGGAGGAGCACACTCGGCATCTGGCACTGACCTTGGAGAGGTTGCGGGAGCATCGTCTTTATGCCAAAATTCAGCAAGTGTCAGTTCTGGTTGAAGGAGGTGGCCTTCCTAGGCCACATCATCAGCGGAGCCGGGTTATCAGTAGATCCAGCAAAGATTCGTGCAGTTCGCGATTGGCCGCAGCTGAGGACAGCCACCGATGTACGCAGTTTCTTGGGACTTGCCGGTTACTACCAGAAGTTTGTGGAGGGGTTCTCTCGGATTGCCCTCCCCCTCACATCTTTGACAAAGAAGGAGGCACCTTTTGTTTGGACCCCGCAGTGCCAGGCGGCTTTCCAGGAGCTGAAGGACCGACTCATCTCGGCCCCTATCCTGGCCCTTCCATCCAGAAGGGAGGGATTCCAGGTGTATACCGACGCATCATACCAAGGGATGGGAGCGGTGCTGATGCAGAACGGACATGTTGTAGCATATGCCTCCCGCCAGCTGAAGATCCATGAGAGGAACTACCCGGTGCACGACCTCGAGATGGGAGCGGTCGTTTTTGCTCTGAAGGTCTGGCGCCATTATCTTTATGGAGTCCACTGCGATATCTTCTCCGATCACAAGAACCTGAAATACGTGGACACGCAGAAGGAGCTGAATATCAGGCAGAGGCGCTGGGTGGAGTTCTTAGCAGATTATCAGTATGAGATGCACTACCACCCAGGGAAGGCAAATGTGGTGGCCGACGCGTTGAGTCGGAGAGCGGCCACTTCCGAAGCTGGGCCCCAGGTTATGTCTATGGAGCTAATCCAGTCATTCAGAGATATGCAGATATCCCTAGTGTCCGAGGATGACCCAGATCTGTATAGGGAATATCTGGCATCGATAGTGGCCATTGACGATATTCGGGATCGCATTCGGGACGGACAGAGGACAGATGCGGGGGCAGAGCCGATGTTCCGAGCTTTGGAGGAAGGTTCGACAGGGGATTATTCCCTGAGGGATGGTTTGCTCCACTTCAGAGGCAGAGTATATATACCCGCAGGAGGCCAGATCCGAGAGGATATTTTGACGGAGGCGCATTGCAGCCAGTACTCCGTGCACCCGGGGATCACAAAGATGACCGCTGATCTGAAGAGGACGATGTTTTGGCCGGGCATGAAGAAGGACATTACGTACTTCGTGACCCATTGCGAGGCGTGTCAGTTGGTGAAGGCGGAGTGCAGGAACCCCGCAGGACTATTGCAGCCACTCCCGGTGCCGGAGTGGAAGTTTGACGACATAGCGATGGATTTTATACATGGTCTTCCCCGGTCTCGGACAGGGAACGACTCGATTTGGGTGATTGTCGATCGGTTGACGAAGGTGGCCCGCTTTATACCGATCAGGAAGGACGATTCGGTGGGAGTGCTGGTACGGAGGTTTGTGGAGCAGTATGTCCGATATCATGGCGTGCCCCGGACGATAGTGTCGGACCGCGATGGACGGTTTACATCCAGGGAGTGGCGGTCAGTGCAGGCATATTTGGGCACCCGGTTGACTTTTAGCACGGCCTTCCACCCTCAGACGGACGGGCAGACCGAGCGCACCAACCGGACCTTGGAGGACTTACTACGGCTGTGTATACTGGACCGAGGGGAGCCGTGGGAGAAGATGTTACCGTTGGTCGAGTTCTCCTACAATAATAGCTACCAGTCCAGCATCAGGATGGCGCCTTATGAGGCCTTGTATGGAAGGAAATGTAGGACCCCGCTTTCCTGGGTTCAGGACGAGGATCCGAAGCTGCTGGGATCGGATTTCGTTGAAGATACCGAGGCTCAGGTGAGACTGATCAGAGATAGGATGTTGGAGGCGCAGAGCAGACAGGCCAAATACTATGACGCCCGGCATCGTCAGGTGGAGTTTCGGGTAGGGGATCGAGTGTTCTTGAAGATCCGACCCATGCACGGAGTCTCACGGGTGCGAGGTCGGAGGAAGAAACTCAGCCCTAGGTATATGGGCCCTTACCGGATCCTGGAGCGGATCGGACCCCTAGCCTACAGGCTAGAGTTGCCACCGGAGCTGGCAGCTCTACACGACGTCTTCCACATCTCTTCGCTGAGAAGGGCTCTACTACGCCCGGAGCAGCGGATTTTGACCACAGAAGGGCCGGTAGCTTCAGACCGATCTGTTCACTTGGAGCCGGTTCAGATCGATGACAAAGGAGTGAGGATCTTGCGCCGCAAGAAGATCCCCTTAGTCAAGGTTCTGTGGAGAAATCACGGTCAGGAGGAGCACACCTGGGAACCGCAGGATCTGATGAGGCAAAGATACCCGGAGTTGTTCAGTCAGGTACATCTCACCACCTCTCGGTATACTATAGACTGCCTTCTTGTTTTGGAAAGTTAAGGCTAGATAAGGAAAATCTAGGACCTAGGCTTGCGCACTTAATCAGAATGGTAGGGGCTAATCTTTTGTTTATTGGGGAGATTGCCTTCGTTATCAAACGAACAGTCGCCTGAACCCAATAGAAGGATCGTATGGGATGTTACAAGTTTAATTTATTCCGATAGAAATCCCCGTAGGCTCAACCTCAATTTCGGGGACGAAATTTTTGTTTTGTTTATTGGGATTTGTAACATCCCATTTCCGGCTAGACCCCTAGGAGTCAGATTGGTCGTGACGGAACTCTAGGAAGCCCAAAATTGGAAATAAAGCGACCAATATTGCGGGCCACGGGTTGGCTACGCCCGTGACCGGCCCGTCACGCCCGTGACCTGGGCGTGTTTACTTCGATGATCGTCGATCTCCACGAGACGATCGTCGAACGCGCTGTCTGGGCATGTCACGCCCGTGACCAAGATGTCACGCCCGTGACTATGGGCGTGACCCCATCGATGATCGTCGATCGCCGTGAGACGATCGTCGACTTTGCGGCCCGAGCATGTCACGCCCGTGACATGAGTGTCACGCCCGTGACCTAGGGCGTGACCAGCCTTCGACGATCGTCGACCTCAATTCGACGATCGTCGAGCTCGAAACTTGCCGTTCGGGCATGTCACGCCCGTGACCTGGAGGTCACGCCCGTGACCTAGGGCGTGACCAGCCTTCGACGATCGTCGATCTCAATTCGACGATCGTCGACCAGAAATCTGCCGTTCGGGCCTGTCACGCCCGTGACACAGGTGTCACGCCCGTGACCACCGATCGACGATCGTCGATCTCAGTTCGACGATCGTCGAACCCAGATGACTACCGGGCCTGTCACGCCCGTGACCTATGTGTCACGCCCGTGACATTGGCCGAAACGACGGTTCAGGCCCGAAATAATTCAAACCCGCGTGGAAATAAATGTTGGCTTGGGAAGTTACGCCAGGAGTAATTTCAGGCCATTTTCCTTCTGTAAATATATAATAAATAAGGAAAGGGTGGTCCAATAGAAAATCGCCAGCTGGACATACCTGTTCAGTTTCCGCCGTTTCTTATCCCTGCATCATAACCGAAGCATTAAGGGGAGGAAACTTCATGGCTATAATGGCTTAAACCATTCACCTTCCCACTTTTCTGACTTATAAAAGCCAACCTGGAACCAGAGGAGAAGGTTACACGCTCAAGCAAACGGAGCAAATCCTTGTTCTTGCTGTAAGAGGAGTTCAGCAACGCCACCACAGCGCCATGGCACCCGACGCTCTTCTCGCATTCAAACCGCGAACAAGGTCCTCCTCTGCTCCTTCTTTTCATGGGTAGATCTTAGGATTCTTAGAAATTAGGTTCGCGCTCAACGGAGCCGGACCCGTCTCTCGTTTTCATGGGAAAACCATGAAAATGGTATTTTTGAGTTCGCCGGAAACCGCCACCTCCGGCGGCCAAACCACCGCCGACCGCTAGCCATCGCCTCAACGGAGGTGGTGGTGGTGGTGGCTGGCCAGGGAAGTGACCGGACGGCCGGCAACGGATCACGGAAAAGTTACAGGAAAAATGGCTTCCTGGTTCTAGTTTCGGGTTCTGTAGAAGATGAACAGTAAATCGTTTTATACTTATAAATTATGTAAATAATTTTATAAGGAGAAATATACTCGGTTTAGTATATTTTAAGGCTTCAAAATGAGGCACATAGAGGCCGAATTAGGAAAAACGACCAGACACAAAAGTTGTAGCCCTCGGGGTCTACTTTAATTTAAAATTAATTTTATTCAATTTGGGTGAGTGGTTTGAACACAGCACTCATTTTGGTGGGATCAAGACCTAGGTTAACCAGAAATTAAAATGGTTGCCCACGGTTCATAACATGTCCAAATGACTTGAAATTTGGACTGGAGGTCTATAATATGTATATCGAGAGGCTGTCCAAAAATGAGAATTTTTGGAGAACTTTTGCCTAAAGTTTTTGTAAAAATTTAATAAACAATATAAAATTAATTAGGAGATGAAATTAAGCCCAAACTCCCCCAAATTTTGGGTGGTGGTCCCTGGCATCAATATTAAGATCTGTACAAAATTTCAACTCGATTGGTCGAGTTTTGAATAGGGAATTATCAAGTCCTAGATAGGTCTTGGTGAGGGGTACTTGGGGAAAAGTACAATTGGAGATGGAGTGGACAAATCTCCTCAAAAGAGGCTGAAGTTGTTGGCCACTGATTTGTTGAGTCTATGTCTACCCTCTTGGGTAACATGGTGTGGCTTAGGGTGGATTTTACCCTAAGAGATTGGCTCAACTCCAACGGGTGGGAGTTTGAGGTTTGTGAAGGACATAGGAGCAAAAGCTCTTGTATGCCCTTGAAATTTGGAGGAGAGGGGGAGGATATGATGAAAACCCTCTGGTTGAAATAGTGAAGGAATTGGAGGTAGTTAGGTACCTCGAAAGTTGAGATTTTGGAATAGGATAAACATGTAATTTAATTATTTTAAGCACTAAATCTAATCCAAAAATTATGAAACTCGGGAGGAGGGAGTTTTAGGATGTATTAGGCTTATGGTAATTTTTCTGGAATTTTATGATTAATATATATTATACTTCATGTGTTAAAGAATTATTAGCCCAATTTGTTATTTCAATTATTTGGAGGCTTTACATTAATTATAATCAGTTAAAATTCTGTATTTAGATCTTGACTGGTAGAACATTGATCCCTGAATTTTTATAGAATTTTATGTTGAGTAAATCTAGTACTTTATTCACAAATGATAGAAAGGGCTTTTATGTTTAAAAAATTATTATGGATAGAACACTTGCTGGAAAATTATGAGACTTAGCCAGTGCAAATTTTAGGCCTTAATCTTCATGTCATAAATTATTTAGAATTTTTGGAAGAATATTTTCTGTACTTGATTCATAAACTATAGAAATTAGAGATTATTTTCAAATAGTTTTTCAGGTCATGTTTGATGTTAGAAAATTATGATACTTAGGATTTAGCCTTCTGAGATAGCCTACTAATTATCATAAATTTGCTGGACATCTTGCATGAATAATTAGGATAGTTCATGTTCAAACCGGTGGCCCCTGAGATTTCGAGGAATTTATTTAAATGCCAAATAAATTAGGAAAATTTCCATTTTTCTGGACTTTAGGTCATTTATGTCATGGTAAGTCTCCAGTAAATAATTTAGGGCATTTGGATGAGTAATGGATCATTTCATAACCGGTTCGACATGTAGCCTAGGTAGGTCTGCATTTAGTAAATTGTGAAATGCAATAGGACATGATCTGAGGAAGATATTAAGAGTAGTGAGTAGAGGTGATAGCTAGAGTTAAGAGGTGCTCGGGTTTGGCGAAAGATCGCTTTTCCCGAAGGAGTGGAAGGTTTAAAAATCACCCTAGGATAGTCTATCGTAATATGAGAAGGAAATCGGGATTAAGGGTAGACAACCAATAATAATAAGTGCCTTGCGAAAGGGAACTTCGGGCCGTAATGCACCGTCTTGGTTCCTAGTGCCCCTTGAGAGCCTTCACGGGGTATACCGGGGGCAGTCCTGGGCTAACGTAAACTGTAATAATAAACCGACAAGAGTAACTTAGTAACTAGGGTTGCACTCTTCACAAACACTGTTGGCACAGGAAGAAGGATGAGAGCTTCGGCTCGGTTGGTTTGGAGACGGACGGATGGTCCGGGGAGCTTCGGCTCGGTCGGTTGGAGACGGACGTTTGGTCCGGGGAGCTTCGGCTCGGTTCTGTTTGTCTGCGATTAAACTTGCATGTGCATAAGATAGGAAAGTTAAGGTGGTGGGTCTTTCGATATCGGGGAGTTCGATTGCACCGACACCGATATCGTTGACTCGGCGAGGTGGTTAGCACTTCGCCAACAGAAGTCCGGTGCGCCAGCCGGCAAGAGTACGCAGGCGTCCGCTTAGTGCACCAAGCGTTGAGGCGTACGATAGGTCAGACCAGTGGTGCTTTTACTGGTTTTGAGGTGGGCGAGGCCCAACCCACCGCTTCCGTCTGCCACTACGGAGGTATCCTGGGAGGTAACGGCTCCGAAAGGGGGAACTAAAGGTCTGTGTGCACAGAGTCGGGTGTTGTGAGTTGCACTTGCATGTTTCATCATACCCACTAGCATATCATAGCATAATCGATTCATTAAACCTTGACACCTAAAGTATAAGTGGTATGGGTCGCTTATACATTAGGACCTGCAAAACGACCCCTTGGTATATAAGCTTGTGTGGGCAAGTTTATAAATCAAAGGTTAACTTCAATATATAACAACCCATTGCTGTTTGATAACCGACACCCCAACGTATAAGTGGTATGGGACACTCTATACGATGGGAGCCTTGCAAAAGATCCCTTTTGCTTATGTGTACTCGCATAAGTGAAGGTTTAAATTCATTTAATTGCTCTTCTTACTGCTAGACCTATTATAACAATTATTAACTGCTCACCTAACACAACTTGCTAGAATTAGTTCCCGCTGCCATCTGTTTTCATGTTTAATCTCCACCTTCATGTCCTTCCCTTTCTTCCTCCCAGCTCGGTACCTAGGAGCCATGGGGGAAGGGGTAGGGGATGATAGGGCTTAGTCTTTATGACTAACGGTTTTCGAACCGCATCATTTAGGGGATCGTGGAGCCCAGCATGGAGGAGCAGCCCCAGAGATCGGTGCGCCTAGAGATGGGGCAGTCTAGCTCCGGAGTTCACACAGCCGGGACCGTGAGTCTCGACCTTGAGTAGTTTACTGTTTCGCTTCCGTATGAGAGACTTGTAGTGAGGACATTTTGTACGGGCATAAGCCCGTATTTATAGTACTCTGATGTTTCTGTGGACACTCCCTTCGTGGAGTTTTATTATATATATGTGATTTTTATTATTGTGGACTGCATTGCTCTTACTTCAATAATTGTGCTACTTTCTGTGATCGAAATTGGCCGGCAGAATCGGCGCCTTGTGGTGATGACCCTTCGGGACGTGAAGGAGTCACCGCAAAGCGGCAGTTCTGGGCCTAAGACCCCGGGTTTGAAAAAAAAAAGGGGGTCTTACAATGATCACTTCTGATCAAGGCAATCTGAGTAGAGTACTCACTCTGTATACACTTTAGAAAATCTGTAAGAACCTTGAAGTTATCAGCCTTAGTTCTCAAGAAGAATACCCAAGTGAACCTAGAGAAGTCATCTACAATTACTAAAGTGTAGGACTTTCCTCCAAGACTCTGTACAGCAATAGGACCAAATAAATCCAAATGTAGTAAGTACAGGATCCTGGGAGAATCACTTTTATTAACTGATTTAAAGCTATTTCTTGTTTGCTTACCGAATTGACAAGCTTTGCAAAGGCCTTCCTTCTTGTAGGGGCAAGAAGGTAAGCCTCTTATAAGATTGTATTTAGCCAACCTAGAAATGTTTTTCAAATTTACATGACTAAGTCTCTTATGCCAAAGGGTATTATTACTGGTTACTTCATTAAATAAGCATATTTCAGATTTGGATGAGTTAAAATCTACAACATAAACATTACCAATTCTAATACCTACTAACACAACAGTATTATTTAAAGCAATATTACAAGCAGTGTCAGTAAACCATACCTTGTACCCAGCATCACACATTTGGCTTACTGAGATTAGGTTGTGCTTTAGTCCAGAGACATAAGCAACCTTCTTGAATGTTACAGCTCCTATGGTGAAGCTGCCATACCCTTCAGTCTGTCCACAGCTGGAATCCCCAAATACAACTTTTGGTCCCAGCTTGGCTTTGAAACCCTGACAGATTCTTCTTCTTTCCTGTCATATGCTTTGAGCATCCACTATCCAGATACCATTTGTCATGTATGACTGGATAGGTCTTCACCTGCAAAGATATCAATTATACATTGTGGACCCAGGTTACCTTGGGTCCAGTATTCTTCACAAAGAGAAAAACTAGATATAAAAGATCTTGCAGGCTTAGATTTATATCCTAAAGGGTGTGATCTCCTAGGTGGGATAATCCATTCAGTTAAAGGATTAAACGACTTAGGGTAGTGATTGGGATTTGCAATTCTGGAAGTTTGAAATTTATTTTCCAGCTTAAGTCCAGATCGTCGATCCACGGTCGACGATCGCAAGTCATATCGTCGATCATTTGTAGTAGTGCTTTGTTCTGGATTCCACGATCGTCGATCACTGGTCGATGACTCATGATGAGATCGTCGATCACTGGTCGACGACTCAAGATGAGATCGTCGATCTCCTGCACCGAAGATATCATACTTGGTGAAGGTGTTCAGCGATCGTCGAAGGTCGTTCGTTCGACGATTGGTTTGACGATCGTCGATTAATGTTCGACGATTTTTGTAAAGCTAGAAATTTTTTCTTCCTGTTCTCTTTCTTAATCTTATTCTGAATTTTCTTACATTTTTCAATTCCTCAGTATTCTTTATTCCTGATTCAGAAATAAATTTTACTGGAGTGCTAAATCTCTCCTTTGTGAGGAGGATGGGTTCACTAGATGTAGCACCTAAGCCTAGTTTATCATTACCAACCCTAGTGTTTGCTATACTGGTTATTTCAGATAATTTAAGGCTTCTGCCATTTAATTGTTCTTCTAATCTCTTAGATTTAGCTAGTTCTAATTTTAGGAATGTTATTTCTTCTTTTGAGCTTTCTAATTCCTTTTCTAATCTAATTATTTCAGTACTTTCCATGTCTAGTTCCATTATCTTAATCTAAGTGACTTAATTTCTTTTTCAGATAATAGTAGATCTAAACATTAGAGTCTTAAATTTTAATTTGAACTCAGGAGATGAGAAATCAAATGAGTCGATTACCTGGTCTTCCATAAGGGAATCTTCTTCATTGTCTCCTTCTTCTTCAGAATTCTCTGCAGCTGACAGAGAGCTGCAGGCATCAATAGCCATGAGGCAGACCTCTTTGGCTTTCTTCTCTTCTTCTTCTTCTGAATCACTAGAGCTAGAGGAGCAGGTGTCCTCTTCTGTTTCACTCCAGGTAGCAGCCACAAATCCCTTGTCCTTCTTCTTGTATTTGTGTGAGGAGGACTTGGGAGTGGCGCTTCCTGTACTCTTTCTCATGTTTCTTCTCCTTGTGTTTCTTCTCTGGACAATATGGAGCAATATGTCCAGGCTTGCTGCAAACATAACAGATGATTTCTTTAGATGGAGTTTTGTCATACCTTGGTTTGTCCTCATACTTGGAGAACTTCTTTCTGAGGTCTCTTCTTCCCATGTTGAAGAACCTTTTGGCAATGAGTGCCAGTAACTCCTCATTTGATTGACTTCCTTCAGAATTCTCAGCAGCCTTAAGAGCTAGGGAATGCTCTTTCTTTGTAGGTGTAGGAGTTTTTGCTTCAATTGCAGCAGCTCTGCTCTTTAAAGTTTGCTCATATGACTTGAGCTTTCCCAACAGAGCTTCTGTGGAGAGTTCCACAGTGTTTCTTCCATCCTTGATGGGCCATATCCTTGAGTCCCAAGAGATGGGAAGGCACATCAGGATCTTGTCATTGACTTCTGACAAAGTTATCTCCTTGTCCAAGGACCTCAGTTCACTGATTATTGAACTGAGTCTTGTGTACATTGTGTCAATGTCTTCAGCATCATCCTTCTTGAAATTTTCATACTGAGAAGTGAGGTTGGATCTCCTGTCCTTCCTCTTGTCAGCTGAGCCAGCAACTATGTGGTTGAGGGAATTCCACATAGCTTTGGCTGAGGTACATTCAGCAAGCTTCTGGAATATTTCATCAGACATTGTCTGAGCTAGGATATTCATTGCTTTTGCATCAGCTGCTTTTGCCTTCTTGTAAGTTTCATTGTAGTCAGGTGGTGGCACAGCACTGAGATCAGCAGAAGTGGAAGCAGCAGCAGGCCTAGCAGGTGGTCCTGTCAAAATAGAGGAAAAGATATCTTCATCAATAGAATTCATGTATAGTCTTATCCTGGCCTTCTATATGCCAAACTTGGACAAGTTGCATACAGGAGGTCTGGTGCTTGAATAATCCTTAGACTGGGCCATGCGTGAAAGTGCTTGTGAATGGTATCAGGAAGCAACTTATCACTGGATCTTTTAACTCAGGTGTTAGCCTGTATGAACAGCTAACCTCCCTCTGATACCAATTGAAAGTGAGGGGATAAGTTGTAAACTACTCTAGAGGGGGGGGGGGGTGAATAGAGTATTCAAATTTTATGAATAACTAGTCAGCTCTCTTGAGTTTATTTGCGGAATAAAATAATCTGATACTTGAACCCTAAGAGCCTAACACAGTGAAGTGCACAAGTGAGAGAGTTAACTGAAATTTCAGATTAACTATAAGCCTATCACAGCAACTAGCAATCCTAGGTAGTTCTATCACAGTCACAGAATAAGTAATTTAAACAAAACAGCCAGAGACACAGGATATATAGTGGTTCCCTCTTAATAGGTACTCCACTCTTCTACCACCCTGGTAGGAATCCACTACAGGTTTTTGCTAAGGTGCCCTGCCACCAATGATCTGATTCAGGTAGATCAAACAGACCCTTTGAGCTTTTGATAAGGATACTCAACCACAGGTTGTTGATAAGGTGCCCTGTCACCAAAGTTCACTTTTGAAGAGGTGTGCAAACTCTTTTACAAAGGGGTTGAGAGGGTTAGATTGTCTTCTCTGTTGTTAATACAGATTAGAGAAGACTTGTGGATTCTCTAAAGAATCAAAGTCTCCCCCTGGCTCAGTGGAAGTCCAGGGAAAGCCTTTGCTTCAGGATGAAGGAGTTTCAGATATACTGAAACTAAATCCTCAGAGATCTGTAGACTGATTTTTATCAGTTCTTCAGATTCTGAAGCACGTGAAGCAGATCTGGAGCACTTTCTGAAGTCTTGAAAACTCTAAGCAGATGCTCAGGAGACTTGAGAATGAAAGAAATTGCTCTGGGCTTATGCTTCAGGAAAACTTTTCTTCTTCTGATTGTGAGATTGTGAAGAGTTGCTCTGGAGATGCTTTTGAGAATCCAGCACAAAACAAATCTCTCTATATTTGTAACGTCTTCTTTTTCTGAGAAAAAAATCTCTCTTAAATATGTCTTCTCATTTATCTTTTGGAACGGCTCTATTGATTTGAATTCTCGAGCCCTGCAACATATTATCTCAAAAATAGAATATAGCAATAGGAATAGAATGACCTATTAGCTCTCTGTCAGTCCCAATAAGGAAATAAATGAATAAAAAAAAATCTCAGCATAAAGACTTATCGTTCTTGGAAATAGCATACACTGCCAACGGCTAGAATACAGCCTGGCACTATATTTTGTATAATAAGACAAAAATGCTTTATCAAAATACGAAATCCCGTAATTTATGCTTAACATATTTGGTAAGTAATTCATTTGAATTTAAGCCATAAATTAGCAAAAACATTCTTCAGAAAATCTTTCTAACCACACGCTAAAACACTTGGAAATAAACCAAGGAATAAAATAAGTGCAAATTGTTAAAGGCAGACAGAAATCGTCGAATAGGGGTTCGATGATCGTCGACCTAGCTAACAGATCGTCGACTAAAAGCAGAAATCTGTCGAAACAGAAATCGTCGAACGACAATCGTCGACCTGCTCAAGATATCGTCGACTAAAGCAGAAAATCTGTTAACACAGAGATCGTCGAACATCTCATGATGTCGACGACTAAGGCAGAGATCGTCGAGACAGATATCGTGAAGCAAGACCACGATCGTTGAACTGCTGATAGCAGATCGTCGACCAACCTTCAGAGCATAATAAGCTTGCTCTGAGATCGTCGACCATCGGTCGATGATAATTGTCTTGACTTCAACGATTCTATAGCCCTGCTATCGTGGACCACTGATCGACGATCGCGAGGCCTCATTCGACGATGGTCGAACGGAAAAACAACCTTAACCAAAAATTCATCTAGAACTACTAGCCTAAGCTCTAGGTCAGTTATAAACTGTCCTAGGGAAACTAAACAAGACCTAAACATGATCATATAGTTATATGGATCAAGAGGGGCCGGAAAGGGATTACATAAGCCAAATCACATCTAGGGTACCAACAAAATATAGCATATATGAAGTAATAATAGTATTTTTTATACTTTAAAATATCTATCATGCAACCTAGCATTAAACCTTCCCAGAGAGAAAGTACATCCAACCAAAAAGGTTAACTAGTAACTAAGCAAATAATTCAATATTCCAAAAGAAAACTACCAGTGGGCATCAACAACCCGACAAGTCCAAAAGCTACCTCATGACAGTGAGGAAACTACTGCAACAACTGCAGTCCAAAAGCTACAACCCAACACAGCCACTCCAATAGCTATAACCATGAACCTGAGGCATTCAAAAGAAGAACACCTAAGCAAGAAAATACAAGTGAAATGAAAATAAGCAGGTAATATGGAAAAATGCAAGAAAGGGTTTATCAAACCTTACTATAAAGAATGTCGAAACCACGGCTGATTATTCAAATAAAAATAGGTAAAGTAAAAGTCCACAATAAAGAAGTTAAAAGAACATTGCACAGAGTGCGGAACGAAGCCATACTTCGACAAAATCTGCAGGGATAAGCATTAAATTCTATAAGAAGCAAACTGACAAAAAACAGCTTGAAAATATGAATCATTAATACTTGACAAAAACAATCGGGCCAGAGACAGTGACCAAAACGTCCAACCCGAACTACCAGACCCAAACATCTTTCAAAGGCACTGCGGTGGTGGACACCTAGCCCAACACAACCCAACATGACACAAAACATAGACTAAACCGAACCACCAAGTGTAATGATTCACAAACCAAACTCCAGTTGGTGGTCCTTTATCCACTACCAACCTTCATAGATGAATAAACATCATAACCAAACCAAAACCCAAGCCTAAACCTAAAGAAATTCCTAAACCAGCCCTAAAAGCACTCTAAGGACCATACACGACAAATCCAACACGAAATGACAAAATATTCTAAGTTCTAGTCAAATTCGGCGAGTACACCCAACGAATTACATGGAATCTAGACGAATTGCACAACACTCGGCGAATAAGACTAATGATTCTCATTGAATTCCTACTATACTAGATGAATAAGACTTGCGATACTCGAATAATCCCGACTATATTCGACGCATCAACCATCGTTACTCGACACCTTCTTCTGATACACGACTAACCTTCCTTAACGATAATTTCGGCGATACTTTCCGGATCCTAACTGATACTCGACGAATTTTACTAACCCAAACCCGCCGAATTTCACTTAACAATCATGCCAAATTCTCACTCAGTTAATCTACCACACTCGACGAATACTACCATCGGCACTCAACGAACTTGGATATGATACTCGGCGAATTTTTAACCTAAACTCGCCGAATTCTACCTTTAATATATGCCGAATTCTACATCACACCTAAACCTATTCTCCATGTTTTGGCCAAAAACTTGCCCAAGTTTAGGATTTCTTTCACAGTTAACTTAGTCTAACCATACTCTCTAAGGGAATAGGAAAAAAAAGAAGAAAAGAGGTTAGGAATGGACATGCAATGGGGGGGAAAATCCACTTGCCTTGAACCTTCGTAAAAATGCTTCCTGCTCGCACCGCGATTAGGATCGAATGCCAAAAGACCTTAGCAATGTTTCCTGAAACATTTGGGGGAAAAAGAGGTAAAAATTACTAACCCTAATGCACAAAATTCGATAAATCGGGAAGATCTTTCCAGGATTGCATAGATCCTGGTGAGTGCTTTCCGAATCTCTACTATATCGAGAAATCTGACCACCAAATCGCTAGAAATCGCTGGCCGAAAGCACGCGGGACGCCGCTCCTCTTCCGCTCGCGAAAATATCGCCTCTCGAGTTCGGGAAGAAGATGAATAGGAACTGTAGGGTTTGACGCGACAGATTCCAATTTATACTTATAAATATAATATATATTATTAATTAAATAAATAACATCAAAATGACCCGAAATCTAAACCAACTCGGAATCTTTCAAAAATTGCACTGTAGTTAAATATCGATGCAACGAATCTAACAGTGAAGTCGAAATTCAAATCTAACAAACCAAACTCCGCTAAAACACCACCTGAAGATAAAACGCCACCACATCCCTATAAAAAGCTCCACCGAGACACCAACAAAGACCCGGCTTGCGAGGAATGGTACACAACCAAGCCAAAACCAACAACACAGGAAAACCCTTTGAGAAAACCCATTCTCCAACAAATGACCCTCGTTAACCATGCTACAACGTAACGCCTTGACGTAAAAAATATGCTACTACGGGGATTAAAATAAACACCAAAAAATCAGAGGCGTTCTAAGAACAAATTACTCGAGCGGAGGTGCGACTCCGACATGCCACTAAATATGTCGACCAAGCCCAGCGGGAATTACTAGCGGTCCGCGAGTACTGCTGGCTATCCGCGATTACTGCTGGCGGTCCGCGAGTACTTCTACCCTTATTTTCTGCCCCGTTCTGAGGTGAGAGGGAGGGGTAGGTAGAAGTGGATTCAATATTGATCCACCCACACCTTCCTCTCTGTCGGCCCGCAGGCCTAGGTCGTACCTGTCCCTCGATCATCTCGCGTGTTATAACCATGAACTTATTTCTCTTCCTAGAGTATTTTACACAGCTCGCCCTATAAAGTCTCATGCTTGTTGTATATGATCTTTTCAACTTCTATTTAGCTTTTCTTAGGTGTGTGCGAGCTTACCAGTTGGCTCGCCTCTCTGGCAGGCACGAGCTAGCGTGGTTTGCTCGAAACCCTGATGGACGCGAGCCAGCATGGCTCGCTCGCCACTTGGCCGAAAATAAGCCATCGTGGATCGCTTCTGTATAAGCTCCAAAGGGAACATGAAGAGTAGGAGGGAATTAGTGGCGGGCTCAAAAATCGAAGCATCAGGGTGCATTTTTACTATTCGCAGACCTTCCAGCTGACGGGATATTTTCTCGCCCATTTTACTTTTATAAATAGGCAACGACCTCTCTTCCCACCTACCGCATTTAAGACCTTATGCACCATATCCACTCCTGCGACTCCCAGCCTGCCTCCTTTTCAAGAGAACATCAGCATCCCGCTTGACTAGATGTTTGCAAGATGGGCGAAAGTGATAGCGATGTTGAGGGGAGAAGCAAGTGCGCCTGGACCTTCTCTGACCATGCCTTCTTCTCCGCCACCACTACGGAAGCCGAGTTTGTTGAATTGGTCGGCTACTTTATCCCGCCCGGGTTTGAGGCGTGGTGAGGGAGACGATGACCCCCAACATGATGAAGAAGGCGACGACATGCTTACAGAAGATTTTTCTCCGTCTCCAGTCAAAGACTTGCGGCGTCGCGGTGATCTTGTGGAGCGATGCTACAATCTCCGCCCTCGGCGCAAGACGGCTTAATAATATTTAGTGTAATTTATTTTGCAATTTTTGAGCATTTTCATTTCATTATGTTATATTTAAACATTAGAGTGTTTTATTTTTATTTTGGGCTGCATGTAGCCTAACTTTCTTGTAAGGCTATATAAGGACTTGTATTGTTTATTTCTCATTAAGTTGAATGAAAGCAAATTAAAACCCTAATTCCTCCTCTTGAGAAAATTCCCCCCTCCTACTCTCTTCAAAAGTTTGGCCATATCCATCTCCCCCTCTCTAAGTCGTCTGCCATCCTTTTCCTCCCCTCTCACTCTAGTGCTCGATTACCCATATTAGCCACCACCCTCCTCCCTCTCTCCCTCCTCTCGATTTTCTTCCACCACCTCCATTACAGCCGACCCCCTCTTCAACCCAAGAAGACCCTCCACCACACCACCCGGCCGACCACCAATAATCCAAACCCGACCACTCCCAAACACCATACCCGACCACCCTCCCTTACAAACACCAACCACCTTCAACATACTTGGGTGGATCTTGGCCAAGGCTTGAAGCGGCAAAGACGGATGAGTTTTCCTCTCCATCTAGTGTAACTCTGGAGGAGCCGTTGAAGAGCGATCCAAGTAAGTTAATCAGAATCATACATTCCGATTGGGTAACAAAAACTTTTACCTTCGTGTTTTTCTTTTCCTAGATTTTCTTGTGGTGAAAACCTTTAGCGTTGAATCTTGATAGCTTTAAATAATCGTAGGTTTCTTCGATCGATTTTTGTATTTATCTTGGTTGATTTATTTTCCTAGAGGATTGGCGAACCTCGTTACTTTTTGTTGGGAGAGATCTATCGTTTCCGAATCATAAATTTTGGTAGATCTCTTTTGGTACAACCTTCGCTCGATTGGACCGGGTGGGTCCTTTTAGCCGGAAAGAATATTGTCCTATAACCATTTATTCTATCCTTATCAGTTTGGATACCGGTACATTAGCATCTAATTGACATATTTGCTTGCATGCGCGCTGTATTGAAAAATTGTGTGAGTCTAGAATTCGAACGTCGAGAGACAATCGTGCTTAACTCGTAGATCTTTCGGTGTCAATGTGTAGTCCTACATCAATTTGGTATTTGTGGGAGGTTCACATCAATTTCCTAATTGTCACCCTCCCCCTCTTGCTTGGTTCGTCGACATGCACTTTTCTTACACGTCGTTTTGTCAAAATTACAAAAAAAATTCTAGTTGGCCAATAGCGGCCTAAATGTTTTATTTTTCTACAAAAAAAACAATTTTTTTTAATAGTCTATTTTTTATTTTCAGTAAGAAATTTTTTTTATTTTTATACCCTAGCTGTAGGTCTACATTTCACATTCTCCCTACTTAGAATTTTGCATAGTACTTGTGTTAGCATAATTAGAATTTTCATGATTAGTCACTTTTATATTAACTAGTTTTTATATTTTTTCTTGAGGACAAACAAAGCTTAAGATTTTGGAGTTTGATAATACATTTTGTAGTTTAAAATACTATGGTAATTACAAGTTTACCTCGTTTTGTATATATTTTAATACAACTAATATTTTCTTTTTTCCTTACGGGTTTGCATGTTTTTAGCAAATTCGTCAAGCTCAGCTTTTCGTCGAGCTCATATCATTGAGCTCAACCAGTTCGTCAAGCTCAGCCATTTGGTTAAGCTCCGCCTTCTATCTCTGTTCGACATTCGTCGAGCTTTCCAGAATTCATCGACCTCAGCCATTATCGAGCTCAACTTTTAGTTCTGCATTCGACGAATGTCCTCAAGTTCACTGACCTCGCCCTCAGTAAAGTTCGTCAACCTCACCCTCAGCAAAGTTTGTCGACCTCGCCTTCAGCAAAATTCATTGACCTCAGCCATTAGTCGAGCTAAGCCTTAAGTTCTGCGTTCGATGAATGTATTCATGTTCGTCGACCTTGCCCTCTGCAAAGTTCGTCGACCTTGCCTTGAGCAAAATTTGTCGACCTCGCCTTCAGTAAAATTCTTAAACCTCATTTTCTCTATTCGACGAACGGTTCTTTCTGTCATTTCGTTTAGCTTAGCCTTCTGTTCTGCGTTCGACAAACGTCTTCAAATTCATCGACCTCGCCTTCAGTAAAGATTTCGTCGCCCTCCCGTCCCTCCTCCTCAGATTTTGTCGACCTCTTCATCTGTGTTCGATGAACGGTTCTTTCCGCAATTTCGTCGAGCTCAGCCTTTAGTTCTGCGTTCGACAAACTCCTCAAATTTCATCGACCTTGCCTTCCGTTCGACGTTCATCGCCCTCCCCTCCAATTTCTACGCTCTCCCTCCTTCTCCTCTTATTTCTCTGAGCCCTCTCTCCCAGTTTGTCGAGCTTACCTACTGCGGAGGACAAGTCCAGCTTTTTAACAAACGCATGATGTCGCTATAAATACACTTCACCCGTACCAAGGCAATCATAATTTCTCACTAGAACCCATAACAAGGTCAACTCTCCTGCATGGCTAATGCATTTCCTACTCTTTGAAAAATCTATAAATAAAGCCCCTCCCCTTGAATAAAAAAGATAGAATTTTGGGAGACGGTAAGTGCTGCCATTTTCAATTCTCCCTTTTTGTTATTCCTCTCCTGTTTTCTCATTTTTGTTTTTCTTTTTTAGCTTTACTCTTCTGTAATAGTTCTTTATTTTCTTTTATAATTTATCGTAGTGCTAGCTTAGTTTCTCATTTTCCCGTAAGTGTAATAGTTTTTTGTATTCCAAGTTGTATCTCTGTTTTGAAATAATATAAAGTCTTGTTAATTTTTCTTGTCTCTGTTTTGTTTCCATGCACTCCTACTTATTTCTCCTCCTTCACTTCAATATGAGTAACTAATCCTCCATGTACTCGATCTTGATGATCCGAGGTTCGAGATGATTAAGTTATGATGCTCTAGTTTACTTTTTCTTTGTAAGGTTTAGACCTTGATTTACTATTGAATAATCTTGTGTGGAGTTATATAATCGATATAACATTTTCATATTTGTTTCCACTCTTAGCTAGCCAAGTGGCTCGTAGTTTGGAGTGAACACTCTAGAATAAAGAGAGTTACTCACATCCCTCGAGAGAGGCAGATGTTAAATCTCCCGGATTGGAGTGAAATCCAATAGAGGGGTTCACAGCATAAAGCGAGCTTTAGGCCCTCGATTTTGACGAGATTCGGTCGGACCTTCCTAAACTTAGGTGGGAACGACATCGAGAGAAGCGTGTTCATGCTTTAAGAACCTCCACAGTCAAGTTCCTTTGCCTTATTACGTTAGAGTTTATTATCATATTTTTGATCAACTTAGGCAGAGGTTATTCACGATCGAGTGCCTTTCTATTTCATTGTTTCAAACCCTCGTTATAATCGCTTTTAGTGGCTCTTTATTTAACTGTGTTGGTACCCTAGTTTGGATTTGAGTTTAGTCTTCTCATTTAGTTTCTTGACCCAAGATTTATCTATGTTCAAAGGTAGTTGTTTAGTTAGATTGCTTTAGTTGTAGAGTTGTCACTTATCTAGATGAAAATTTGGTTAAGTATTTTTTGGTTCGACTATGGTCGAACGCCGCTCGACTATCGTCTATTGACTGGTCTATGATCGTCTATCAGTTTGTCTACGTTTGTATGTAAGCAGATCGTCTATCTCTGAGTTAGTTCAACTCTTGTTAGCTCGACGATCTGTGGTATCTGCCTCATCGATCGTCGAACCCCGCTCGACTTCTTTTGACCAGACAGATTTCTTGATAGTTTAACTATCTGCTTGGATAGTTCAACTATCTGATAGCTCGACTATCTGTCTTGATAGGTCGACTATATTTTCTGTTTGATAGTTTGACTATCTGCTTGGATAGTTCAACTATCTGATAGATCGACTATCTGTTTGATAGGTCGACTATCTGTTTTGTTTGATAGTTCGACTATCTGTCTTGATAGGTCGACTATCTGCTTTGCTTGATAGTTCGACTATCTTCCTTGATAGTTCAACTATCTGATAGCTCGACTATCTGTTCTGATAGTTCGACTATCTGCTGTGGTAGTTCGACTATCTGCTTTGATAGTTCGACTATCTGTTCTGATTGGTCGATGATCTCTGTGCCTCGTTCGACGATCTCCGAGGGTCGTTCGACGATCTTTTTTCTGCCTTTAGTTATTTTGTACTCCTTCTATTCTTTGATTTAATTCCTGTTTATTTAGCATATTTTATTAAAAATTCATTGATTTTATGCATACATCTCAAGGCAATCTTTGTCACATCCTTTGTGCATAAGTAAAGCTATATTTGACAAAGTTTTTTGTCTTATTAGTTGAAATATCTTTTTATTTTATTCTGCCATGCTGTCCTTTATAGCCGTTAGACACAAAAGTCTTCTTTGGCCGTAAAGAGTTTAGTCTGATGTGACTTTATTTAGTACTCCTTTTATCAGAATGGATTTGCAGCTTCTTAGAAAGCTTTATCCCTTTATAGCATATCTGCCTGCTGGATATGTTTTGCTTTATGCTATTTGCAGCCCATATTGCAGATTTCAGAAGAAGACAAAATTCAAACAAAAATTAGAGCCGTTGCAAAGGCCAATATATAAAGTGCTTTCAAAAGACAACAACCACACACAGCAACATACAGAGAGATAACAAGTTGTCATAGGGATTAAAAACAAGAAAGATCTACAGCTCTTAGTCATTGATACATTAAACTGAGAAGATCATCTCTCTTCAACATTCTTCTTCAACCCTGAGTCCATCCTGCTTACAGGAATATCTACTCAGTGCCTAGAAGAAGAAGAAGAAGAAGAAGAAGAAGAAAGGAAGCTGATTAAAAAAGAACAACCTATTACAAATCAAGAGTCTTCTTCAAGCTTCTCCTTCAGAATTTCAAGACAGTTCTCTGTCAAGAATTCAGAAGAGTTCCTGCACCCTAAAGCAAGACTTCTTTCTGGATATTCTCTATGCTAGGGGGAGCTTTGATTCTTTAGAGCTTTCTAGCTCTGTGCAATCCACTAGCTTCTCTAATCTGTTTTAACAATAGAGAAGAAACTTTAACTCTCTCAACCTCCAATATAAAGGGTTATTACTCCCTTCAAAAGTGAACCTTGGTGGCAGGGCACCTGATCAAAAACCTGTGTTGGATTTTAAGCTCCTGATCAAAAGCTCAAAGGGTCTACTTGATCTACCTAAAGCAGATCAGTTGGTGGCAGGGCACCTGAACAAAAACCTGTAGTGGATTCCTATAAGGGTGGTAGAAGAGTGGACGTACCTATTTAGAGGGAACCACTATAAACTTATTGTGTCGTCTGTGTTTCTTCATTTAATTCATTGCACTGTGGCTGTGAGTACAAGTAACTAGGATTGCTAGTTTCTATGATTGGACCAAAGCTCAACTGTAATTACAGTTAGCTTTCTCTAGTGCACTTAACTTTATGTTAGGCTCTAGGGTTTCAAATATCTATAAACTCATTCCGTAAATTATCTCTAAGGGAGTTGAGTAGGGTGTCATAATTTTTGAATACTCTATTCACCCCCCTCTAGATTTGTGTCTATCCTCACTTTCAATTGGTATCAAAGGGAGGTTGACTGACTGTACAGGCTAACACCTGAGTCACAAAATCTAGATAGATACCAAGCATATAGATATTCACTTCATGGCCCAGTCCAAGGATTACTCTAGCACCAGACCTCTAGCTTGCAACTTAGCTAAGTTTAGCATCTGGAAGGAAAGAATCAAATTATATATGAACTCTGTTTATAAAGACATTTTTTATTCTATTTTGAAAGGACCTCAAAAACCTCCTTCTACAGCCAATGCTACAACATCTACAAATCTCAGTGCAGTGCCTCCACCAGACTACAATAATGCCTACAAGAAGGCAAAGATAGCTGATGCCAAAGCTATGAACATTCGGGCTCAGACTATGTCTTATGAAATCTTCTAGAAAGTGGCTAATTGCACTTCTGTAAAAGCCATGTGGGACTCACTGAACCAGATTGTAGCTGGTTCAGCTGATGAAAGGAAGGACAGAAGGTCCAACCTTATATCCCAATATGAAAACTTCAAGAAGACTGAAGCTGAATCAGTTGAAGCCATGTACACCAGGCTCAGCTCAATCATCAATGAGCTGAGAACTCTTGATAAGGAGATTATATTGACAGAGGTCAATGATAAGATACTGATGTGCTTCTCCAACACATGGGATCTCAGGATCTGGCCCATCAAGGAGGCCAGAAGTACTACTGAAATCTCAACTGAAGCTCTCCTTGGAAAGCTCAAATCTTTTGAGCAAGTTCTAAAGACCAGGGAAGCTGAGGCTGAAGCCAAGACTCCAACTCCAGCAAGGAAAGAGCAAACTCTTGCTCTCAAAGCTGTTGATGCTTCTGAAGGAAGCCAATCCAATGAGGAGCTGATGGCACTCTTTGCCAAAAGGTTTCTCAAGATGGGAAGAAAAGACTTCAGAAAGAAATCTTCAAGATATGAAGATAAACCAAGGTATGACAGATCTCTTGCTAAAGAAATTATTTATTATGGCTGCAGGAAACCTGGACACATTCTACCAGAGTGTCAATAGGAAAAGAACAAAGAAAAGAGAAAAGAAAAAGAACATCACAAGAAGCACTCCAAGTCCTCCTCCTACAAAAATAAGAAGAAGGAGAAAGGATTTGTTGCTGAGACCTGGAGTGATTCAGATGAGGAATCTTTCTCCTCAAGCTCTAGTGAAGATGAGGAAGAGAAGAAGGCAAAGGAAATTTTCCTAATGGCAATTGATGCCTGCAGCAACCACTCAACTGAAGAGAGTTCTGATGATGATGAAGAAATGCCTACAGAAGATCAGGTATTATCTTCTTATAATTTTTCTTCTGCTGAATTTAAATCTCTTTGTTTATATTTAATTAGTTCAGAAAAAGAAATTAAGGAACTTAGAAATAAGTTAGCAGAATCAGAAATCCTCTCCATTGAAAATGCTAGGTTAGAAGCAGAACTTACAAAGTCTAGTGAAGAAATAAAGTTTCTTAAGAATGAACTAGCAAAGTCCAAGAGATTAGAAGAATCATTAAATGGTAGAAGCCTTAAGCTGTTATAAATCACCAGCATGACAAACACTAGGTCAAGCAATAATAAGCTAGGCTTAGGAGCCTCATCAAGTGAACCCCCATTGGTTCTTAAAAATCATCTTTCAACTCCAGTAAACTTTATTTCAGCTGATGGAATAAAGAATACTGAGCAAGTAAAAAAAGTTATTCAAGCCTTAAATAAAGCTAAGAGAGAAAAGAGAAAGCAAAAATTTAAGGAGCTACAAAAAGCGTCGAACGCTGCTCGACGATCGAAGGCTCAATGGTCGAACGATGCTCGACGATCTGAGCATCAATCGTCGAACGCTGATCGACGATTTCAATATGATTTTCAAAATAATCACCTGAACCTTAGAAACCCTAATGTAAATAGAAACCCTAGGTTTGTTGACCCATTAACTGCATGGAGCATCCCACCAAGGAGATCTTACCCTTTAGAATATAAATTCCAACCTGCTTATTCTTTTATTTCAAGTTTTCATTATGTGAAGAATAATGGACCCAAGGTTGTCTGGGTCCACAATGTCTAACTATTTAATTTGCAGGTTAAGACCTATCCATATACTAAAGACAAATGGTACTTGGATTGTGGCTGTTCCAAACACATGACAGGAAACAAAGAAAATCTGTCAAGATTCAAGGCCAAGCTTGGACCAAAGGTGATCTTTGGGGATTCCAGCTGTGGTCAAACTGAAGGATATGGTAGGATTACCAATGGAGCAGTAACTTTCAAAAGGGTTGCATATGTAACTGGACTGAAGCATAACCTTAACTCAGTAAGTCAGTTATGTGATGCAAGATATCAGGTATCTTTCACTAACTCTCTCTGCAATATTACTTTAAATAGTAATTTTGTGTTAGTAGGTATTAGATAGGGTAATATTTATTTAGTAGATTTTAACTCAACTAATTCTAAAATTTGCTTATTTAATGAAGTAACAAATAACAATACCTCATGGCATAGGAGGCTTAGCCATGTTAATCTCAAGAATATATCTAGGTTATCTCAATACAACCTTGTTAGAGGTTTACCTTCTTGCCCCTACAAGAAGGAGAGCCTATGCAAGGCTTGTCAATTAGGCAAGCAAACCAAAAATTCCTTTATATCTATAAATAAAAGTGATTCACCTAGAATCCTGTATTTATTACATTTGGACCTTTTTGGCCCAATAAATGTACATAGCCTAAGAGGGAAGTATTACACTTTAGTAATTGTAGACGACTTCTCTAGGTTCACTTGGGTGTTCTTCTTGAGAACTAAGGCTGATAACTTCAAAGTTCTTACAGATTTTCTACTATGTGTGCAAACTGAGTATTCTACTCATGTTGCCATGATCAGAAGTGATCATGGTACTGAGTTTGATTCTCTTCTCATGCAAGAATTCTGTAAGATAGAAGGTATCAAACATAGCTTCTCTGCTCCTATAACTCCCTAACAAAATGGGATAGTGGAAAGGAAGAATAGAACCCTAATTGAAGCTGCTGGAACATTATTGGCAGATGCTAACATGCCTCTCTCTTATTGGGAGAAGCTGTTAGCACAACTAATTATGTCCTGAACAGATGTCTTATACACAAGCTTAAGAGTAAAACTCCCTATTAATTATCTTAAAGGAAAGAAACCTAAAATTAATTATTTTAGAGTATTTGGTTGTGTAGTATACACACATAACAATAACAAAGAATACCTTAGAAAGTTTGAACCAAAAGCTTCAATGGGAATTTTTCTTAGATATTCCCAAGTAAGCAAAGCTTATAGGGTATTTAATAAATCAACTTCTAAATTTGAGGAGTCTGTACATGTTTCTTTTGATGAATCTCAGATGTATTACAAGGAGAAGGAAACTTCCCCTTCCTCAAGTTCATTGCAGGTACCAGAATCTAATAAAGATATCATTCAAGAGATTCTCCCTCTATCAACTCTCCACATCACTGATTCAGACAGTGATGGAGACATTGTGGAAGTTTTTGCTGTACCACCAACAGTTGATCCAATTCCTCAGGAGGAATTAATCTCAACTGTTTCTGAAGATCACATCCCACCTGCTGATCTTGTCACACTTAGATATCATCCTACATCTAAAGTGATTGGATACATATCAGCTGGTGTACAAACAAGACATCAATTAAGACAGGATGTGATGCACGCTTGTTTTCTTTCACAAGTTAAGCCCCTCACCATAAAAGATGCTGAGCTAGATCCCTACTGGATCATTGCTATGCAAGAGGAACTCAATCAATTTGAAAGATGTAAAGTATGGACTTTGGTTCCAAGACCAAAAGGCCAACTGATAATAGACACCAAGTGGGTGTTTAGAAACAAGTTGGATGCAAATGGAATTATTATAAGGAAGAAAGCTAGGCTTGTAGCTCAAGGCTACAGACAGGATGAAGGTATAGATTATGAGCAAACCTTTGCCCCTGTTGCAAGGCTAGAGGCAATAAGGATCTTTCTAGCCTATGCAGCCTATATGAAGTTTAAGGTCTTTTATATGGATGTCAAGAGTGCCTTCCTAAATGGTGAGCTAAAGGAAGAGGTGTTTGTTGAACAACCTCTTGGGTTTGTCTCTTCAACTCAACCCTCATTTGTGTACTAGTTGCAAAAAGATCTTTATGGACTTAAACAAGCACCCAGAGCCTGGTATGAGACTCTAGCTAGTTTCCTGTTAGAGCACAACTTTGTTAGGGGAGTAGTTGATAGAACCCTCTTCGTTAAGCACCACAAGGACACCATCCTGTTATTTCAAGTATATGTGGATGATATTATTTTTGGCTCCACTGATCCCAAACTGTGCAAAAAGTTCTCTGACCTGATGCATTCTAAGTTTCAGATGAGTAGTATGGGTGAGTTGTCTTACTTTCTTGGTCTCCAAGTAAAGCAAGATGCTGATGGCATCTTCATCTCCCAATCCAAATATGCCAAGGAATTGGTAAAGAAGTTTGGGATGGCTGATGCTTCAGTAATGCATACACCTATGGCTACTAATGTAGTTATAGATTCTGATGATCAGGGTAAGCCAGTTTATCAGAAAAACTATAGGGCCATTGTTGGTTCCCTGTTGTACTTAACTGCAAGTAGACCAGATATAATGTTTGCCACATGCCTATGTGTTAGATTCCAGGTCAACCCCAAGGAATCTCATTTGATTCTTCTCAAGAGAATTTTGAGATACCTGAAGGGTTGTCCAAATTTAGGACTATGGTACTCAACTGAATCAGAATTTGAGTTAATTGGATACTCAGATTCTGACTATGCTGGTTGTAGAGTTTACAGGAAAAGTACCTCAGGAACTTGTCAGTTCCTGAGAGAGAGATTGGTCTCTTGGTTCTGTAAGAAACAGGCTTCGGTCTCAACTTCAACTGCAGAGGCTGAATATATAACAGTTGCTAGTTGTTGTTCACAGATCCTGTGGATTCAAAACCAGCTTTTTGATTATGGGTACACACACAAGAACACCAAAATCATGTGTGACAGTACCAGTACTATCTCCATTGCACAAAATCCTGTGCACCACTCTAGAACCATGCACATTGAGATTAGACACCATTTCCTGAGAGATTGTGTGGAAAAGAACAAGATCAGCCTTGAGTTCATATCCACTGACCTTCAAAGAGGTGATATTTTCACCAAGCCCTTATATGAACAGAAGCATCTGTTCTTTTTGGTTCAACTAGGCATGATTAATGGAAAAGACTAAGTGTGACTTTTGTATTTGTTGAAATCTGTTTGAAGATCGTCGAACAATGTTCGACGATAGTCGAACAGGTCGAGCCTATCATCAACCTACGGGCGACGACAACTTATTTATTTGTGAAGATAGAAATTGTCGAACGATTTATCGACTACTCTGCTTCAGGAAACGATCGTCGAACGACCGTTCGACCATCGTCTCAAGTATCTGTTAAAATAGATCGACGATTGTTGTTTTTATATAAAACCGATTGTCGACCTAGGTTAATAGATCGTTCTATTTGTAGTCGACGGAGCTCGTCTTTTCGTATTCCGTCTTTCTGTTTGAGCTCTGCCTCGCACACTCTACCATTTTGCTTTTGTCGTCTCTCTCGTCTTCTCCAACCCAATCAATGGCGATTGCTCCAGCTCTTCTGTCAGTGATGAAGTTCGATGCCGGCTTCAGCGTAGATTTTGACTCCTTCAGCGCCTGTAATTCTGAGATAGTGGAAATCCTCCAGCTCTGCAAGAAATAAGGACTGGAACGGCTAATGTCCACAAGTATCAAGAAAAATATCCCAGAGATTAAAGAGTGGGCATTCACTTCGTCTTTTAATGACAAATCTATGATTGGGATGATTGGCGGCGAAGAGGTAAGCTTGACTCCTGCCGTATTAACTGATATTTTCGAATTACTGAATGGTGAAGAGGAATATGAACCAGATACTCCAGAGTTTGGGAGGATGTTGATCGAATTAGGACATGCAGAAGTCATTCCTTCTAAATTTCTAAAGGTTAATTTTCCGTTAAGGATAAAGTTCTTGGCTGAACTAGTTGGAAAAGTGCTTCTAGGCAAGCACTCTGCTCATGATAACATCACCAGGCAACAGTTTGCCTTGATGTGTGCAATAGTAAATAAGAAACAGATAAATTGGGCAGGAATAATGTTTGATTTGATAAGAAAGAAGAATAGCTAAAAGGAAGTAACCCTGGGTAGGGTACTTGGGATATTTCTAAGAGAGAAATATCCCCAACTGTTGGTTACAGTCTCAACATCCATCAATGCCAGTAAGAAGATGGATCCAACATTGTTTGTTAAGTGGAAAAGGAGCTTTCAGAAGCCTTCTCCAGCAGGGGTAGCTCCAGTTGTGTCTGAGAGCACAAGGACTGTTTCAGTCACTCCCCACCTACATAAAGCAGGCTCATCCATTCTTTCCATTCCATCCACCTCTTCTGCATTACCATCCACTTCTACTGAAGTGCCATCCACTTCTGCTTTACCATCTACTTCAATTAAAGTTCCATCTACTTCAATTGAAGTACCATCTACTGCCTCTCTTCTTCTTGATTCCTCCACAATTCTCCATACATCATCTCCAGCATCTCCACTTCCCTCTCATCTTGCTAGGATTTCTCATCCTAGTTTTTATTTATTGGTTTCTGAGCTATCCACCCCTCCTCAGTAACCAATTTATCATTCAGATCATATTGATCTTCCTGCATCCACCCATCAATCACCAGTTCACACTCCATCTCATCAGGAGAACACCATCCCTGATGATTATCCATCTACTGTGATTCCCCCACCATCATTTAAAATCACACCAGCCTTTATTTCAAACATATTGGAGCTAATTACTCCTTCAATCAAAATCATGATTGAAGAAGCAATTGCCCCTCTCGTTTCTTCCATCTCTACCTTGTCATCTTCCATCCTTGCCCTCTCAAAATTTGCTGAGCCATCTTCAGTTAGGGGCCTGACTTCAGTTTCTACTGAAATCAGGCAGGGGGAGATGTTCGAGGAAGATGCCTTAGGACTGCCCTTTGTTTCTCGTCCAGCAGAGCCCCAAGCTGAGATTCAAAAAGTAACAGTAGCTCCAGTTGACATTGCAACACTATCTGCAGTTCCAGCACCAGTTCAGAAGCCTTCTGATATCATAATGGAAGCAGAATTTGCGTTCAAAGTATGCCTTGAAGAAGCTTCTACTCCTTTAGTTGCTCTATTTCTAGAAGGAGTCATTACCTCCATTCTAGATGACTTGTGGGAGTTAGGAAATTCTGAAGAGAATACTGAAGGTAATTCATTTACTCATTTCCCTTACATGTTAACTGACAAGCTAGTCTGTGAATACTTAGAAGGGATGTTTCAATTTCATTTAGCAAATCTGTGTTCCTGATACTACAGATCTAGTGGAAGAAGTTCAAGCTGCTCAAGAACCTGCTCAACAACCAGTGCAAGAACCTTCTATTAAAGATCATGTATCTTCTCCTCCAACTTAGGTAGCTGTGCATGATGAACTGGTCCTCATGACAGTTGCAGTTGAGATAGAAAAAGTTTCAGATGTTCAAGAAGAAAAGTCTATAGTCTGGGATGACCCCCCAGGACTAGATCTAGATACTCTTCTGGCACAGGATGCCTTAGAAGAAGAGAAAGAAAAAGCTGCTTTAAAAGATAAATAAAAAGCTATGCAAGAGGCTTTTGATCCTTATGATCTACCTCAATCATCTCAATCTGATGATGAAGATGACTCTGATGATTCAGAAGAGTCCAAGAAAATGAAATCTGCTAAAAGGAAAAGGAAAGCTGCTGCTCCTCCTCCACCTAATCCTGATCATGATGTCCAATATTATATCTTAAAAGGAATAGATCCCAAGTCCAAAGAATATCAGCACTGGATGGGATTTTCCAAGAATCAGCAAAAGCAAAGAAAGAAATCCAAAAGATATGATAGTCCAGCACCTAAGTGGACCCCTAGAGGTCCTCCTCCTCCACCTCCTAGTGCAGGAGCATCTGGAAATATGTCTGCAAATCCTTCAGCCCCGTTTGCTAGATTCACTCCATCTCAATCTCATCAAAGGAAAAGCAATCCAGGATATCAAAGCAGATCCCAATCTTGATATCAAAGGCAAGAAGCTCATACAAGAGAGCAAGTAAAGGAGGTAGTATATCACAAGCCAACTTTTTCTCCTCCTCCTTCTCCCAAGAGAATAGCATCACCTTCCAAAGAAACCAAAAGCATATCTTCATCAAAGCCAGCTCAAGCAAAGAAAACTGATTCAAAAAGTAAAAGGATTATTTTCTCTGAAAAATCAAGTAAGAAATATGCTGAGTTTGCTCCTCATTCTTCCTTAGTTATTCAAGAAAATAGAGAGCCAGCTGCAAGCATGTTAGAACTATCTACAAAATTTAAAGCTGTAAAACCTTTAGATTCAACTGGTGAAAATGAATTTGAAAGTCAAGAGCTTAATCCTGATTTCAGGATGGCTAGATTTCTTGAACTAGTTGGATCAGCTCAAATCAGAAAAGCCAAAGCTGAAGGAAAAGACATTACAGGCTTAACTACTATGTCTAAATTCAGAAAGAAGGAGCTACACAAATTCCAGGTTAGATTTGAGGTTTTTGATCCTTCAAATTATATAGAAAAGTATCCTGAAGCAGTAGTACCAAGAACAGGAGAATCTAGAATTATTGGAGAACAAGATTTAAAGATATCAAAGAAAGAAGCTTTAGATTCTTTCAGAAAAATTTCTTTTCTTCCTAGTTCCTCTGTATCTAAACCAGATTCTGATGCTTCTTAATTTTCATTGATTGACAGTTGTTTATTTGTCTGTTTGATTGATGCTATTTGCTGCTTAGATATTTCTTTTCCTAAATTATATTTATTTCCAGTAGTTTGTTTTGTTTGTTTTATTTTTGAGAGACTTAACCCCAATAGGGAGATTGTTGGTACCCTTGTTTGGATTTGAGTTTAGTCTTCTCATTTAGTTTCTTGACCCAAGATTTATCTATGGTCAAAGGTTAGTTGTTTAGTTAGATTGCTCTAGTTGTTGAGTTATCACTTATCCAGATGAAAATTTGGTTAAGTTGTTTTTGGTTCGACTATGGTCGAATGCCGCTCGACTATCGTCTATCGACTGGTCAACGATCGTCTATCATTTGGTCGACGTTTGTCTGTCAGCAGATCGTCTATCTCTGAGTTAGTTCAACTCTTGTTAGCTCGACGATCTGTGGTATCTTCCTCGTCGATCGTCGAACCCCGCTCGACTTCTTTTGACCAGACAGATTTCTTGATAGTTCAACTATCTGCTTGGATAGCTCAACTATCTGATAGCTCGACTATCTATCTTAATAGGTCGACTATCTGTTCTTTTTGATAGTTCGACTATCTGCTTGGATAGTTCAACTATCTGATAGCTCGACAATCTGTTTGATAGGTCGACTATCTGTTTTGCTTGATAGTTCGACTATCTGTCTTGATAGTTCGACTATCTGCTTTGCTTGATAGTTCGACTATCTGCCTTGATAGTTCAACTATCTGATAGCTCGACTATCTGTTCTGATAGTTCGACTATCTGCTGTGGTAGTTCGACTATCTGCTTTGATAGTTCGACTATCTGTATCGTTCGACTATCTGTTCTGATAGGTCGACGATCTCTGTGCCTCGTTCGGCAATCTCCGAGGGTCGTTCGATGATCTTTTGTCTGCCTTTAGTTATTTTGTACTCCTTCTATTCTTTGATTTAATTCCTGTTTATTTAGCATATTTTATTAAAGATTATTTCATTGATTTTATGCATATATCTCAAGGCATTCTTTGCCCCATCCTTTGTGCATAAGTCAAGCTTTATGTGACAAAGTTTTTTGTCTTATTAGTTAAAATATCTTTTTGCTTTATTCTGCCATGCTGTCCTTTATAGCCGTTAGACACAAAAGTCTTCTTTGGCCGTAAAGAGTTTAGTCTGTTTGTACTTTATTTAGTACTCCTTTTATCAGATTGGATTTGGAGCTTCTTAGAAAGCTTTATCCCTTTATAGCATGTCTGCCTGCAGGATATGTTTTGCTTTATGCTATTTGCAGCCCAAATTACAGATTTCAGAAGAAGACAAAATTCAAACAAAGATTAGAGCCGTTGTAAAGGCCAATATATAAAATGCTTTCAAAAGACAACAACCACACACAGCAACATACAAAGAGATAACTAGTTGGCATAGAGATTAAAAACAAGAAAGATCTACAGCTCTCAGTCATTGATACATTCAACTGAGAAGATCATCTCTCTTCAACATTCTTCTTCAACCCTAAGTACATCCTGCTTACAGGAACATCTACTCAGTGCCTAGAAGAAGAAGAAGAAGAAGAAAGGAAGCTGATTAAAGAAGAACAACCTATTACAAATCAAGAGTCTCCTTCAAGCTTCTCCTTCAGAATTTCAAGACAGTTCTCTGTCAAGAATTCAGAAGAGTTCCTGCACCCTGAAGCAAGACTTCTTCCTGGATATTCTCTAAGCAAGGGGTAGCCTTAATTCTTTAGAGCTTTCTAGCTCTGTGCAATCCACTAGCTTCTCTAATCTGTTTTAACAATAGAGAAGAAACTTTAACTCTCTCAACCTCCTGTATAAAGAATTATTACTCCCTTCAAAAGTGAACCTTGGTGGCAGGGCACCTGATCAAAAACCTGTGTTGGATTTTGAGCTCCTGATCAAAAGCTCAAAGGGTCTACTTGATCTACCTGAAGCAGATCAGTTGGTGGCAGGGCACCTGAACAAAAATCTGTAGTGGATTCCTACCAGGGTGGTAGAAGAGTGGACGTACCTATTTAGAGGGAACCACTATAAACTTCTTGTGTTGTCTGTGTTGCTTCATTTAATTCATTGCACTGTGGCTGTGAGTAGAAATAACAAGGATTGCTAGTTGCTGTGATAGGACCAAAGCTCAACTATAATTACAGTTAGCTTTCTCTAGTGCACTTCACTTTGTGTTAGGCTCTAGGGTTTCAAATATCTATAAACTCATTCCGCAAATTAACTCTAAGGGAGTTGAGTAGGGTGTCATAATTTTTGAATACTCTATTCACCCCCCCTCTAGAGTTGTATCTATCCTCACTTTCAAACTGCAAGTAGTTTTCTTTTTAGCGTAATATTTATTTTCACAATTGCAATTAGTTTTCTCTTAACAAACCATAAAACAATCCTTCGATAAGATAATAGTCTTTGTGAGTAAGATTACTCAACATTTCCCGGATTTAAATACGACACTTGTGTCCCCTAGCTACAATTCGATAAATATACTTGCCTAGTTGGATTGCTAGTTTAGTTTTATTCACTTTGGGAATATTCTGTCCATTAACAACAACAGCCACCCGTCCAGCATCGGCATGGCCCCTTATGAGGCTTTATACGGGCGGAGATGCAGAACTCCTTTTTTCTTTGATCCAGGATGAGGATCTGAAGGCACTTCGTTCGGAGTTCATCGAGGATACGGATGCTCAGGTGCGGTTGATTCGAGACAGGATATTGGAGGCCTATAGTAGACATGCAAAGTATTACTATGCTCGACATTGTCAAGTAGAGTTCCAGGTACGAGACCGGGTGTTTCTGAAGATACGACCGATGCATGGAGTCTCGTGGGTTCATGGTCGGAAGAAGCTAAGTCCGAGATACACAGGGCCTTGCAGGATCCTGTAGCAGATCGGCCCTTTGGCTTATATACTAGAGCTGCCACTTGATCTAGCGGGTTTACACGACGTCTTCCACATCTCCTCCCTCAGAAGAGCTCTACTTCAGTCGGAATAGTAGATTACGACTACATATGGGCATATAGCTTCTGATCGATTGGTACACTTGGAGCCGATCCGGATACACGATACTGAGATGCGGGTCTTGCGACACAAGATGGTTCCGCTGGTCAAGGTCTTGAGGAGGAATCATGGACAAGAGGAGCACACGTGGGAGCCACAGGAATTGATGCAGCAATTGTACCTGGGACTTTTCACGTCAGGTACTCCCATTAATCTCTCGGGATGTTACATTTTATTTCTCATACTTGAAACCCCATAGGCCTAACTTGAATTTCGAGGACAAAATTTTTATTTTTATGTATAGGGATTTATAACATCCCTCAGTCTTCTAGACCCCTAGGATGGTTTTGTTATGACTGGGTCATGAAAAAACCCTGGGAAGTACTAAAGGGTCGAATGACACCCAATATAACACCCCCAAAAAAATACAGGCTAAAAGTTGACATGAGTTGTACATAAATCGTCGAGCAGAGCTCGACGATCTGCTCAACGAAATTATCGAGCAGAGATCGACGATCAACATGACAATCTTCTCGATTAAATCGTCGAGCAGAGCTTGACGAATTGTCGAGCATAGCACGACAAAAGCTTTGAGCAAAGATGAGCATAGTTTGAAGAGTTGAATAGCCATGGAGGCTCCATAACTCCCACTTTTATGGGGCTTTTATTTCCTTGAGCGAGAGGAGGTGTTTCTGGAGGTGGCCGACCATTAATTTGGTTCAACCCCTTGATTTGGTTGATACCAAAGGGGTGGAGTTAATGGCCTTTAATGGAGTTTAATGACATTTGGGAGTTACAAGCCTCCTCTCCAAAATTCCCTCTTTAAGGACCTTCACCAGGGTAAGGGAATTTGTTTCCCCCGATTCCTTTTCATTTCCGTTGAGGTTGGTATAGAGGTTATAGAGGACCCAAAGTTTGGTGGACAAAAATGGTGAGGAGGAAAAGCACACATCTTTAGGCCGCAAATCAGGTCCTCCTCTACTCCATCTTCTATGGATAGATCTTATGAAAATTTAGGGTTAAGAATCGGGATCAATTGAGCCCGATCGGGTAGAGCTTTCCACCGATTTTTTCCGTGAAAAATGAGCTTGCGGGTTTGCCAGAAACAGCCTCTCCGGCGGCTATGCCGCCGCCCAGCGATAGCCATCACCTCAACGGAGGTGGTGGTGGCGGTGGCCAGCCAGGGAGGTGGCTGGGAAATACGACTGGAACTTGCTCCAGGTCGGACTGATCGGGGCCCTTGGCTGGAGGAAGAAGAATCCCAGCAGCCGTTGGATTTGCTTCAAGATCTTTGCAGATCTATTTCTATTAATTGTTTTATATGTGCATTTCTATCACTCAATATCAGCTACATTAAGAATTAAATTAAAAATACTTAGAGGCCTTTTATGAAAATGTGTTCAGCATGAAACTTGTAGATCTATGAGTCTAGTTTATTTTAAAAGTATTTTGAACCAATTTGGAGTTCAGGTAAGATCACAACACTCATTTAGGTGAGGTCTATTCCTTGGATAGATCAGAGATTATTTTAAGTGCCCCCATAAATCCAGCCGTCCAAATGACTTGAAATTTTGGATAGGGGTCACTCTTACCTATACCTAAAACATATCAAAAAATGGGAATTTTTGGAAAAGATTGTCATAAAGTTTTTGTAGAAATTTAATAATCCATTGAGAGAGCTAAGTTGTTAGCCTAATCCACCTAGAGGGGGGGTGAATAGGTGAAATGCGTGTCAAATGCGGAATTAAAAAATGAACACAGCACGCATCAAGCAATCACAGACGACAAGAGATTTATAGTGGTTCCCCAATCTTGGGTACGTCCACTTTCCTCACCGATCTAGCAAATCACTAGACTCGGCTACTCCACTATCTCGGATTGAAAACAATCCTACACCTCGGAACCACGTTCCTACAAACTCGATCCAATTGGATCTACAGAACTCGGAATAAAAAGCCTTCCAACAAATCTCGGAGAACAAAGCTCCTATAAAGTAAATTGTTTGAAAGGAAAAATACAAACAACAATATTCTCAGATCTGGATCTTGACAGTCTTCTTCTTTAAGAGCTTTGGCTTGATCAGAGTATGTTGAAGATGACTTGAGAGAGATCCACAAATCTGAAAAACGGAATCACCTCGATCGAGAAAATAGATCTGAAATCTTTGAGGCTCGGCGAGATCGAGTGATTAACTTTCGTCTGGATCGCTGGAGAATAAAAGTTGAAGGCAGCGATCGAAGATCGTCGATCCAGAGTTTCTTCCGTGAACGTCAATGGCGGCGGCGGCGGCGTGAGGAATTAGGGTTCACGGGATTTCCTTTTTCTCTTACTTAAAATAATAATCTTTCAAAGACTTGTTTTTAGTCAAATCTGAGAGGACCTATTTATAGGTGGACTCCAACGGTCAGAAAATTAATTCGGGATGACACGTGGACCAATCAGAAATGATTGATTTGAAATACACAGAGGAATTGACTTAGAGAAATTTCAAGAGAAAATTTAAACAGATATACTCGAGTCAAAGAAAAGATATACTCGAGTATCAGAGGGTATATACTCGAGTGGAAAAGAAAGGAGCATACTCGAGTATATGAAGATAAGCTACTCGAGTGATTCAAGGATCAGCACTCGAGTGAATTTAGAACTACTCGAGTATGCGAGTATATACTCGAGTAAAAATACTTAGAGAAAATTTCTCAGATAAGATAGGAAAAACTACTCGGGTAAAAGGGGTTGAAGATACTCGAGTGAGGGAAAAGGAACTACTCGAGTATGTTGAGAAAACTACTCGGGTAAACACAAACCTACTCGAGTATGAATAACGACTACTCGAGTACAGAGTCACTTATTCGAGTATATAGGGAACTACTCGAGTATGTAGACTTAGAATTTTTCTGAGATGAGAAGCACTGATCTACTCGAGTATGACCGGACCACTTACTCGAGTAACTAACCAACTACTCGAGTGCAAGTTATCTTCTACTCAAGTATAATACGGTCTACTCGAGTAGTGATCCAACTTACTCGAGTATACAAGATATGTACTCGAGTATATGGACTTAGAGAAAATTTTGGATCTTAGAACAGACGGATATACTCGAGTATAATATATGACTTACTCGAGTGACTGACTATCTACTCGAGTATAAACTTACTTACACGAGTACACAGAGTCTACACGAGTATGCCTAAGGATCTACTCGAGTACTAAGTCACTTACTCGAGTATATGAAGAAACATACTCGAGTATGTGGACTTAGAAAAAATTTCTTCTGAAAAGATATACTTTAAAAACTTCAGTCCACCAATCCAAGTGCATGTAGGAAGTGTATCCCAATAGAGAGGCTATACATGGGCCAACACCTTGGATCACACAATGAGGGATTACATTGTATGGTCCTATGTTTGGTGACCCATTATAGACTGACATTGGTCTACACTTGGCAATGAGAACCTACACACATACAACTTGAACACAATATCAAATACACCTTAATTCATCTTAGTTCAAGGTCTGACCTCCTACAAATCTGAGGTATTGTGGAGACAAATCCCAACAATCTCCCCCTATTTGTAGATGTTAGCACCCTCTACACTAAGGTGAATTACTTTAAGAGTAAAAAGAACAATACACATATACCAAAAAAAAACAGAGTAAGCTAAAGCAGGGTAAATAAAAAATAGCCAAAACCAGAATCAGATATATATATAGAAATGTTTTTAACAGTTCAAAATATCCATTTCCACATTCTCATAGACTCAGGCAGGGGCTTCTTTGTGCATCCTTTCTCTTTTTCAGCTCTTGCCTCTCTAGGTAACTGAATGGCTTAGGAAAGTAAGTTCTGGGCCTAGGAGGAGCAGCTGGGTTATTGTGTCCCCAATTCCTGTCATGAAGTCTGATTTTGATTTGGGACACTTCATAGGCTTTTCATTCTGAATGACTGTAAAACTGATCTCTGTTCTCACCCAGATCTGTCACTAACTTCAAGGTATCAAGGATTAGGGATTTGGAGGTTGGACTCCAAACCTCAGAATGAACAATTGGTGGTCTACCTTCAGAAGCTAGGGCAGGATCTTTTCTGGGTGCAGAACGACTGGCAAAAGCACCTTCACCATATTTTCTCTTCTTCCTTGGGGCTGGAATTTCATCTTGCCACATATTAGAATAGTAGAGAGGGGGCTCAGTCACATCACCATCAGGTCTAGGTGAGAAGACTGGCACACCTTCTCGAATGGTTTCCTGGGCTGGAGCATCTGCTGGAGGTTGTTCTTCAAGAGGATTTAAGAAGTGTGGAATGATGGTAGGGTTGAGCTGGGCATTAGGGAAATTCTGGTTGTTTACCCATACAGCTGTATCATAAATGTAGAATTTGACAGATTGGAGCTGGGCTAGGATGTCTGCTTTCATATCTTTTACAAGACCATCCACAGCTGCTTGAGCTTGTTTAGATAGGATTTCAACTTATTCTTTTACAGCTGCTTGAGCTTGTTCAGATAATTTTTCAACTTGTTCTTTTACAACTTTCTCCCCCTTGGTGATATCTACAGATAGCTGAGCAATAGCTTCATCTCTGAATGTGCCAACTTCTTCACATATTTTCATAAGATTGGCTTCAGCATTCTTGTCCAACTGTATCTGATTATTGGCAACAGTTTCTTGTTGATTTCTCAGTTCACCTATGCTTGTGATAATGTGGTCTATTGCTTTTCCACCTATCTGGAGCAGTTTCTTTAGCTCATCAGTATTGACTTGGAATTCAGCAAAGCCTCTACTCATCTCTTGTTCAAGAGTAGTGACCTTGTTATTGACTGATGCTAGAGATTCATCAAAGTGCTTTCTCTGTTCAATGAGCATCTGTTCAATCTTACTCACCAGATCTGAAGAAGAAGAAGTGGCTGAGGTTGGTGCAGGAACTGAAGGAGCAGGAGCAGGAGCAATCCATGGAGGGATTTCTGTAATGACTACTGAGCTGACAGCTCTTTTGAAGGGTTCTATCTCAACAGAGTCTTCTGTGTTGATGAAGGAAGGAAGGGTGAAGTCCAGTGTCCTCAGAGGGGCATCCACTGGTTCTGGAGATACTTCCTCATCATCAAACAACAGAATCTGTTCAGACTGGCTGGACTCTTTAGCTGAGGACTGGGCAGGAGATTCTATAGGAGTCTGAACTGGGTCCTGAATTGGAGACTTGGCAGGAGACTTTGCAGCTGATTCATTTTGAAATAGAGGAGCATCTGAGCTTAGCTCATCAATGAATTTGCTTATATCTTCTGCTGTAGACAGTAGGTCTGCTGTATCTGGAATCTCTGATTCAGGAATTTCTGATTGAAGATCTGTTGGAGGAGGAGAAACTGGAGGAGTAGAAACTCTTACTTCTGCTAGGTCTGAAGGTTCTGAGGAAGCTGGGTACTTGGGATGAGAAGAGGCAGGCTCCCCCTCAACTATTGCACCAGAGGTAGCAGCAGTTTGATTTAGAGGAGGATGGAATCCTGTCTTCAGATAAACTAGGTTCTTGGGACTTTTCTGAAGGAGCAGCAGATTTGGAGGCTTGGGCAGAATTCAGAATCTTAATATCATACCTCTGGATGGAGGATATGGAGACTTTCTTCATGTGATGTAGGGGAGTTCCTTTGGATAGGTTAAACACTAATGGGTTAACTTCATGAATCAGGAGGGAGATGATTCTGGCAAAGCTGGGATGCTTTATACTATCTCTGATTTTGTCTAGGAGCAACAGTCCAAACTGAAACTGCTTGAGGCAGACAATAGCTTGCATTGTGTCAAACATTTCCATAGAGATTTCTCGAATAGAATACGTCTTGCACAACAGAACTTTTGCAATCACATCTACCAGGAATTTTCCTTCTGAGTTAAAGTCGGCCCTGCTAAAAGAATGTGCTTGAGGGTTAGCTCCACAGAACAAGCTAGTTCTTATGGAATCTTCTTCAGTCATATCGGCATCTTCATCGACTACTGGGAGCTTCAACAGAGTTGCAAGAGAACCTTTATCTAATCGAATTTTTATCCCTCTTACCTTGGATTTCAGGAGCTTGCCATTACGCTTTATCTTCAGATTCTGATAGAACTCTTCAACTGCTGGAAAAATAACTCTGCACGGCGACTCGAGAACGAACGATAATCCGGCGGTGTCGAACAAAATCAGAATATTTCTGAAATCATCTGAGAGATCGACGATACCCGCGGGGGCGAGTTCAGAGCCGATTCCGATTTTAGAGGAAGGGGCCATCTGCGATTCTGGAAGATTAGAGAAGCGAAGAAGACGATGCTCTGTGATTTCTGGAAGAGAGGAGTCGGCGGCTACTCGAGTAAATGAGAAGTGGAAAGGGTTTTCCTGATTTTTCTATATATATATATAATCCTAATTAGGTTTTAGGAAAAAATAAATATAATTTCATACCTGAATGAAGAGGCAAATAGCTCGGTGCGAATAGAGAATGTAGAATTTCAAACTAGAGAAGTCTGTATACTCGAGTAGGTCAGGTTCATACTCGAGTAGAGACGGAGCATACTTGAGTATGTAAAGTTCATACATGAGTAGTAACGAAGCATACTCGAGTATGTAAAATTCATACACGAGTATGTGAAACTCTTGACTCGAGTATTTCCCGTTTACTCGAGTATGTCTTTGATATACTCGAGTATCTTACTCTGAAGGACAATTTTCCTTGGAGATATTTACTGACATAGATCTCTTCAACTTTGAGAGTCCATTACTAGTCTTCTTTGTTGAGCAGCCCGAGTTCCGTTTTGAAGAACGAAAACTTGGACTCGTCCAGCGGCTTGGTGAATATATCTGCAACTTGCCTGTCTGTGGAGACATATTGTAGATCAATGTCTCCATTTTCCACATGCTCCCGGATGAAATGATAGCGAAGCTCTATATGCTTGGTCCGGTTGTGGGAGACTGGATTTCTGGCCATTGCTATAGCACTGGATGAGTCGCAAAACAAAGGAATGTTCTGGAACTTCATGTTGTAGTCTTCAAATTGATTCTTGATCCATAAAAGCTGTGCACAATAGCTGCCTGCAGAGTTGTACTCTGATTCAGCCGTTGAGATAGCTACATAGTTCTGCTTCTTACTGCTCCAGGAAATAAGTCTCCTTCCGAGAAATTGGCAAGTCCCGGAGGTGCTTTTCCTGTCATCTTTGCTACCTGCAAAATCTGCATCTGAAAATCCAATTAGTTCACTATCATTACTTCTTGGGTACCATAAACCAAGATTTGGTGTGCCTTTGAGGTATCTCAAGATTCGCTTTGCAGCGATGTAGTGAGATTCCTTAGAGTTCACCTGAAATCTAGCACATACACATGTTGAGAACATTATGTCTGGTCTACTTGCAGTAAGGTAGAGCAAGGACCCAATTATGCTTCTATACTTGGTTTCATCAAAAGGTTGCCCTGTCTCATCCTTGTCCAGAGACATAGCTGAGGCCATAGGAGTCCTCATAGAGGTTGCATTCTCCATTCCGAATTTCTTAAGTAGCTCTTTGGTGAACTTGGTCTGTGAGATGAAAATTTCATCCTCAGATTGTTTCACTTGAAGCCCTAAGAAATACTTCAGCTCTCCCATACTGCTCATTTCAAACTTCCCTTGCAAAAGTTTGGAAAACTTCTTGCAGAGGTTGTTATCCGTAGAGCCAAAAATGATGTCGTCGACATAGATTTGCACTAGCAAAATCTTGCCTTTTATTTCCCTAAGAAATAATGTCTTGTCTATCTTTCCTCTTGTGAACTTGTTCTCAAGAAGAAAGGTAGACAACGTCTCATACCAAGCTCGAGGAGCTTGCTTAAGACCATATAAAGCTTTTTGCAGTAAATAAACATAATTAGGAAAGGTTGAATCAACAAAACCTGGCGGTTGCTCTACATACACTTCTTCCTTTATGTCACCATTTAGGAAGGCGGACTTAACGTCCATTTGATAGACGGTAAAGCCCTTAAGTGCAGCGTAGGCAAGAAATAACTTGATCGCCTCCAGTCTTGCCACTGGAGCATATGTCTGATCAAAGTCGATTCCTTCTTCTTGACGATAGCCCTTGGCGACAAGTCTGGCTTTATTCTTTATAATGGTTCCATCTTCGTCCATCTTGTTCCGGTAGACCCATTTTGTCCCAATGACGTTCATACTCTTGGGTCTAGGAACAAGTGTCCAAACATTGCATCGTTTGAACTGATTCAGCTCTTCTTCCATGGCTAGAATCCAGGATGCGTCGGAGTTGGCTTCCTCAAACTTCTTTGGTTCAACCTGTGAAAGAAAACTTAAGTATAAATTCTCGTTAGTTGTACCTCGACGAGTTCTGACGCCATCCCGAGGATCTCCTATGATTTGATCAACGGGGTGATCCTTCAAGTGTCTGAACTCTAAAGTCCTTGCATCTGGGATCTCATTAGCCACTGGAGTTGCATCTTCAGCTGAGATGTGTTCCTCATCTTGATCATCTACCTCTTGAATAGGGGTTGTAGAGGTGATCTTGATGAACGTCTCATCTCTATCTTTGGTAGTTTCATCCAAGCTAATTTCTTTCAACTTTGTACCTGCATCTACAATAGGCACACTAGAGGAGTTGCCTTGCAGCAGACTCGTCTCATCAAATACAAGATGTATCGACTCTTCCACCACCAGAGTTTTTCTATTGAATACTCTATAGGCTTTACTATGGCTACTATACCCTACTAAAATACCTTCAAAGCTTTACTCGCTAAACTTGGTAGTGTGATACTTACTGTTGTTAAGCACGAAGCACTTACAGCCAAAGATTCTAAAATACGAAATGGTTGGTTTCCTGCCTTTTAAAAGTTCATAAGGAGTCTTATCATGGTTCTTGTTGATGAGAGCTCGATTTTGCACGTGACAAGCGGTGTTGACGGCTTCAGCCCAGAAATACTCTAGAAGTGAAGCATCACTCAACATGGTCCGGCAAGCCTCTATGAGTGTTCTGTTTCTTCTCTCAGCTACTCCATTTTGCTGTGGGGTACGAGGAGAGGAAAACTCATGAAAAATACCTTGACTTTCACAGAATTCTGTCATGGCTCCAGATTTGAATTCCGTTCCATTGTCACTTCTGATTTTGACTACGGAACAGTTGTATTCATTCTGGATCTGCCTAACGAAATTAGTGAAAATACCGAAGGTATCTGACTTGTGTTTCAGAAAGAACACCCACACAAAGCGCGATTAATCATCCACAATAACCAACGTATATTCCTTACCTCCCAAACTTTTAACCTGCAGTGGACCAAACAAGTCCATATGGAGAAGCTGTAAGCTTCTATTGGAATCCTTGCCTATTATGCTTTTAAACGAACTTCTTGTTTGCTTGCCTTTGATACAAGCGTGACAAGGACTGTCCGTAACGCACTTGACATTAGGTGTATCACGTACTAAGTTTTGAGAGAATAATTTATTAATAGTTTTGAAATTAATATGTGCTAGTCTCTTGTGCCACTGATCAGCAAGAGATGCACTACTTTTTGCCAAAAGACACACTGGTGTCGAAGAGTCTATACAAATGAAATTTAAACAGAAAATATTTCTGCTTCGAGTGCCTGATAAAATAGTTTCCATGTTGTTAACCGATTTTATCAAACACTTGTCAGCATGAAATTCAACTACGTATCCTTTGTCGCATAGTTGGCTTATGCTGATGAGATTGTGTTCCAATCCTTCAACATAGGCTACATCCGAAAAGGATACGCTACCGTTAGAGATCATACCATTGCCTTTAGTTATTCCTCGATCTGAACCTCCAAAGATGACCTTTGGTCCATTGCAGACTGAGGTGTAATTCTGGAGTAGGCTCCTTGTCCCGGTCATATGCCGAGAACATCCACTGTCCAAGTACCAGATTGGCATTTTGGTGGCCTTTGGACATGCCTGCAATTACAATCATTTAGCCTTAGGAACCCAAACAAGTTTGGGTCCTTGTTCTCGAGTTAGAATACTCCCCCTACGAGTATTAGCCTCATGAGTGGTCACTCTCACGTTGCTAACTTTAGGGGTTGCAGCATTACTAGGATTGAACCAACAATCACTGGCAAAATGACCAATTCTGTCACAACACCAACAGTCGAACCTGTTGTATCTTTGCCTTGTGTAGTCCTGCTTGACTTTCTGGAATGAAGGTCCAGCAGGAGCTTTACTCTTGGAGGAAGAGGCTTCATGATGATGGTAATTACATGAAGTCTTCTCCTTCATAGGCTTTTCTACATTGGGTTTTACTTTTGGTGTCTTTTTGATATTGTGACCATGAGCATAAGGTCGATAGCTTTGAAGTTGAATCTCTTCATAAGGTGCTTTGAAGGCACTCTCGCCAAAGTTACAGGGACGAGTCCAACCTTGGTATCTTGACTTAGGCTTCTCAGGGATCGGCCTAGAAAAGTGTCCATAGGTAGACTCATAGTCGAGCTCGTTCGTAGGAAAGATAACTTTCTTGAACAGAACAGGTTCCAAGGGAGCTTTCCCTTTTTCTTCAGCTAGAGCCTTCCGGGCAGCCTTATTCTTTCTCTTGGCCTTGTTTCTCCTAGAGGATTTACTGGAAGAGCCAATGTGGCCTAAAACAGCACCCTTGGCCTTAGCAGAGAACTCAGCAACGATTGGAAGAACTGTCTTAGGCTTAGAGAAACTCTCAACAAGTTTCTTTTCCGCCTCGAGTTGTTGTTCCAATTCTTTGATGATTTCCTCTTTAAGGTCGAGGTGCTTGAGAGCTTGATTGTATTCATCCATAGCACTGTTTAAGATCTCTTGAAGAGAGTTAGTCTTATTGACTTTTTCTCTCAAGCTGCTCTCACTAGCCTGTAGAGATTTTATCTCGTTGGCTTGAGCTTTCACTACTCTACGACATTTCTCGTAGGTAATGAGCAACTCTTTGTACTGGGCCATGAGTTCAGATTCATCTTCAGAGGAATAGTCCTCTTGCTCATTATCATCATCAGAATCAGAGAGAGGAGTGTGTGATTTTACCTCCCCAGTGAACTGGGGGACTTGTTCATCATCTGAGTGAGCCATGAGCCCAAAATAAGCTTCCTCTTCTTCACTCGACTCAGATGAGTCGGAGTCGCTGAGAGTTTTGCTCTTCTTGGCTACTAGACTCCTCTCTGTCCTCTTCTTATGGTGTGAGGATTTCTTTTCCTCTCTTCTTCCACCTTCTTTCTTTTTGTGAGGGCAGTCGGCGATGACGTGACCTGGCTTATTGCAACAATAACAAACGATGTCAGTCGAAATCTGTTTGTTCTGTTTAGAGTTATACCTGTCATGGCTACTTGACCCTTTCTTTCTCTGATCACCATCACGTCATGATCTTCTGAATGAGGCATCTTTGCCTCTCCATTGCTTCTTCTTATTTAAAAATTTCTTGAATTGCCGGGAGAGAAATGAGAACTCTCCTTCAGATAGTTCTGAGCCAGATGAGCTTGGATCAGATGATTCTTCTTCATCAGCTTCAGGAACTGGGGCAGGAGAGCTAGCCTTTGTCTACCTTGAGCTATCTGCCTTTAGAGCGACAGACTTCTCCTTGGATGCAGACCTGCTGATCTCTTCTTCAGCTTTTCTTGAGTTGATTTACAGCTCGTAAGACATAAGCTTTCCGAACAGATTCTGCGGGTCTGTCTCAGCTAACCTTCCAAACTCCCGAATGGCACATACCTTATTGTCCCATTCCTTGGTTATGGATCTTAAGAATTTGTCATTGAGTTCCCCATTGGTGAAGACACGTCCATAAACTCTGAGGCCATTTACTATCTTGAAGAAGTTCTCAAAAGTGTCAGCTATGGCTTCCTTATTTCCCTGCCTGAAGGCTTCATACTTCTGGTTCAGTAAGGACCTTCGATCATCCCTTACTTCTTCAGTAACTTCCATTAGAGTCACTAGGGATTGCCACATCTCCTTGGCAGATTGGCAATGAATCAGATTCTACAGCATTGAGTCATCGACTGCACTTGCTATAATATTTTTTGCTTTCTTGTCCAGAGAGACAAGTGCAATCTCATCCTTATCTAGATCCATCAATTTCTTAGGAACTTGCTTGGTGGAATCTATGGTGGAAGTAGTCATAGGAATGTGGGGACCTTCTTCAACTATCATGAAGATCCGGGGATCTACTGCTTCCATGAAGAACTTTACTCTTTCCTTCCACATAGGAAAATTGTTCTTGGTGCAGATAGGGAGTTTAGCAAAATCCTTGGTCTTACTCATGCTTGATACTATTCAAGAGGCAACTTAGAAGGATACGATCAAGGTGTTAACCTTTTAACGATCTGAAAGTGAAGGGATAGATACTACTCTAGAGGGGGGGTGAATAGAGTAATCAAATTTTGCACAATACAAAACTTAACTGTCTACCCAACTCCCTTAGAGTGAAGTGCGGAATGAAGAGATTATAAATATTGGTTTAACCTTAAAGCCTAACACAAGTGTTGTGTACAAACACAAGCTAACTGTAATTACAGTTAAGCTTGGAAAAACCTAAACAGCAACTAGCAACCTAGTTATATCTATTCACAGCCACAGTACATGAATTAAACAGTTGAATCCAGACGACACAAGGAAATTTATAGTGGTTCCCCAAACAACTTGGGTACGTCCACTCTTCTACCCACACGGTAGGAATCCACTCAGGTTTTTGATCAGGTGCCCTGCCACCAACAGAATCTGCTTCAGGTAGATTCAGAAACCCTTTAGACTTTTGATCAGGTGTCTAAAAACCAAGCACAGGTTTTTGATCAGGTGCCCTGCCACCAAGGGATACTTTTGAAGGGAGTAATAACCCTGTACAGGAGGGGGAAGAAGGTTAAGATGTCTTCTCTATTTTACAATAGATTAGAGAAGCACAAAAAGCTTGCACTGAGCTAGAGTGCTCTAAAGAATCAAGGCTCCCCCTGGCTCAAGAATGTCCAGGTGAAGTCTTGCTTCAGTGCAGAGAAAACTCTTCAGAAAGTTCTGAAGGAAAGAGCTACAGGAAGAAAGTAAACAATAAAAAGAAACAGTCTTCAAGCAGCAATCTTCTTCTTCTTCTTCTTCAAAGAAACTCTGAGTTGAACTTCCTGAAAGCAGGAGAACTCAGGTGAAGAAGAGATGAAGATCTTAACACTTCTCAGTTAGATGGAGTTTGCTGAGAGCAGGAAACTTTAGCTTGATGGAGGCTTGAGTGCTTTTTTGAATATGTATGTAACACTAGCTTCAATCCTTCTGCAAAGGGTTCTTTTTATATCATCATCAAGCAACGGCTCTCTTCCATTTGAATTGTTTGTCTTCTTCTAAGCCTTGAGACCTGGGCTGTAAATATCAAGAAGACAGAAATATTTCTGCAGCAAAACATTCCATAAAAAGGAATAAACCTCTTTCTAAGAAGCTGCAGGCTTAAATCAAATAATCAGATAGACTAAATAAAGTCACATCAGAAACTATCTCTTTATAGCAAAAGAAGACTTTTCAGTCTAACGGCTATAAAGGGGCTGACAGCAGATAAAGTAATTTAAATAGACAGCTAATAAGACAAACAACTTTATCTTAAAAGATTTTAACTCAGGCAATAAGAATAGAGCAAATAATGCCTGGAAACTTTATCATACAGCTTAAAATATCGTGCCAGAAAATGTATTAAATAATTAAATATAATAAATAAATACAAAATATAAAGGCAGACAGAAAACGTCGAACGACCTTCGAAGATCGTCGAACGACGCCAGGAGATCGTCGAACTACCGGGCAGATAGTCGAACGATCCAGATAGTCGAGCTATCAAATAGATAGTCGAGCTACCGCAGCAGATAGTCGAACTATCAGGACAGATAGTCGAACTATCAGATAGTCGATCTATCTAGGACAGATAGTCGAGCTATCAAGCGCACAGAGATAGTCGAACTATCAAGCAGATAGTCGACCTACCTCAGAAAACAGATAGTCGATCTATCAAAAGATAGTCGAACTATCAAAACAAACTAGATAGTCGAACTATCAACAGATAGTCGAACTACCAGCGCAGAACAGATAGTCGACCTATCAACCGATAGTCGAACTATCAGCGCAGAACAGATAGTCGAACTATCAACAGATAGTCGAACTATCAGCGCAGAACAGATAGTCGAACTATCAACAGATAGTCGAACTATCAGCGCAGAACAGATAGTCGAACTATCAACAGATAGTCGAACTATCAGCGCAGAACAGATAGTCGAACTATCAACAGATAGTCGAACTATCAGCGCAGACAAAGCGTCGACCAACTGATAGACGATCGTCGATCAGCCGATAGACGATAGTCGAACGGCGTTCGACTATAGTCGAACGAAAAACCTACTTAACCAAATTCTCAATTTGGAAAAGCGAGGACTCTACAGCTAGACTCCTAACCATTGACCATAGATATTTCTTGGGTCAAGGGGCACAAAGGAGAGGACTGAACTCAAATCAAACTAGGGTACCAACAATCTCCCCCTATTTGAGTTAAGTCTCTCAGAATCTAAAACAGCTAGCAATAGAATATTAAAGTAATTTAAATATAACTAGGTACCCAAGTTGTTTGGGGAACCACTATAAATTTCCTTGTGTCGTCTGGATTCAACTGTTTAATTCATGTACTGTGGCTGTGAATAGATATAACTAGGTTGCTAGTTGCTGTTTAGGTTTTTCCAAGCTTAACTGTAATTATAGTTAGCTTGTGTTTGTACACAACACTTGTGTTAGGCTTTAAGGTTAAACCAATATTTATAATCTCTTCATTCCGCACTTCACTCTAAGGGAGTTGGGTAGACAGTTAAGTTTTGTATTGTGCAAAATTTGATTACTCTATTCACCCCCCCCTCTAGAGTAGTATCTATCCCTTCACTTTCAATTGGTATCAGAGGGAGGTTTGAGTGCTTTTTTGAATATGTATGTAACACTAGCTTCAATCCTTCTGCAAAGGGTTCTTTTTATATCATCATCAAGCAACGGCTCTCTTCCATTTGAATTGTTTGTCTTCTTCTAAGCCTTGAGACCTGGGCTGTAAATATCAAGAAGACAGAAATATTTCTGCAGCAAAACATTCCATAAAAAGGAATAAACCTCTTTCTAAGAAGCTGCAGGCTTAAATCAAATAATCAGATAGACTAAATAAAGTCACATCAGAAACTATCTCTTTATAGCAAAAGAAGACTTTTCAGTCTAACGGCTATAAAGGGGCTGACAGCAGATAAAGTAATTTAAATAGACAGCTAATAAGACAAACAACTTTATCTTAAAAGATTTTAACTCAGGCAATAAGAATAGAGCAAATAATGCCTGGAAACTTTATCATACAGCTTAAAATATCGTGCCAGAAAATGTATTAAATAATTAAATATAATAAATAAATACAAAATATAAAGGCAGACAGAAAACGTCGAACGACCTTCGAAGATCGTCGAACGACGCCAGGAGATCGTCGAACTACCGGGCAGATAGTCGAACGATCCAGATAGTCGAGCTATCAAATAGATAGTCGAGCTACCGCAGCAGATAGTCGAACTATCAGGACAGATAGTCGAACTATCAGATAGTCGATCTATCTAGGACAGATAGTCGAGCTATCAAGCGCACAGAGATAGTCGAACTATCAAGCAGATAGTCGACCTACCTCAGAAAACAGATAGTCGATCTATCAAAAGATAGTCGAACTATCAAAACAAACTAGATAGTCGAACTATCAACAGATAGTCGAACTACCAGCGCAGAACAGATAGTCGACCTATCAACCAATAGTCGAACTATCAGCGCAGAACAGATAGTCGAACTATCAACAGATAGTCGAACTATCAGCGCAGAACAGATAGTCGAACTATCAACAGATAGTCGAACTATCAGCGCAGAACAGATAGTCGAACTATCAACAGATAGTCGAACTATCAGCGCAGAACAGATAGTCGAACTATCAACAGATAGTCGAACTATCAGCGCAGACAAAGCGTCGACCAACTGATAGACGATCGTCGATCAGCCGATAGACGATAGTCGAACGGCGTTCGACTATAGTCGAACGGCGTTCGACTATAGTCGAACGAAAAACCTACTTAACCAAATTCTCAATTTGGAAAAGCGAGGACTCTACAGCTAGACTCCTAACCATTGACCATAGATATTTCTTGGGTCAAGGGGCACAAAGGAGAGGACTGAACTCAAATCAAACTAGGGTACCAACACGATCAACCTCCCTCTGATACCAATTGAGAGAGAAAAGTTGTTAGCCTAATCAACCTAGAGGGGGGGGGGTGAATAGGTGAAATGCGTGTCAAATGCGGAATTAAAAAATGAACACAGCACGCATCAAGCAATCACAGATGACAAGAGATTTATAGTGGTTCCCCAATCTTGGGTACGTCCACTTTCCTCACCGATCTAGCAAATCACTAGACTCGGCTACTCCACTATCTCGGATTGAAAACAATCCTACACCTCGGAACCACGTTCCTACAAACTCGATCCAACTGGATCTACAGAACTCGGAAGAAAAAGCCTTCCAACAAATCTCGGAGAACAAAGCTCCTACAAAGTAAATTGTTTGAAAGGAAAAATACAAACAACAATATTCTCAGATCTGGATCTTGACAGTCTTCTTCTTTAAGAGCTTTGGCTTGATCAGAGTATGTTGAAGATGACTTGAGAGAGATCCACAAATCTGAAAAACGGAATCACCTCGATCGAGAAAATAGATCTGAAATCTTTGAGGCTCGGCGAGATCGAGTGATTAACTTTCGTCTGGATCGCTGGAGAATAAAAGTTGAAGGCAGCGATCGAAGATCGTCGATCCAGAGTTTCTTCCGTGAACGTCAATGGCGGCGGCGGCGGCGTGAGGAATTAGGGTTCACGGGGTTTCCTTTTTCTCTTACTTAAAATAATAATCTTTCAAAGACTTGTTTTTAGTCAAATCTGAGAGGACCTATTTATAGGTGGACTCCAACGGTCAGAAAATTAATTCGGGATGACACGTGGACCAATCAGAAATGATTGATTTGAAATACACAGAGGAATTGACTTAGAGAAATTTCAGGAGAAAATTTAAACAGATATACTCGAGTCAAAGAAAAGATATACTCGAGTATCAGAGGGTATATACTCGAGTGGAAAAGAAAGGAGCATACTCGAGTATATGAAGATAAGCTACTCGAGTGATTCAAGGATCAGCACTCGAGTGAATTTAGAACTACTCGAGTATGCGAGTATATACTCGAGTAAAAATACTTAGAGAAAATTTCTCAGATAAGATAGGAAAAACTACTCGGGTAAAAGGGGTTGAAGATACTCGAGTGAGGGGAAACGGAACTACTCGAGTATGTTGAGAAAACTACTCGGGTAAACACAAACCTACTCGAGTATGAATAACGACTACTCGAGTACAGAGTCACTTATTCGAGTATATAGGGAACTACTCGAGTATGTAGACTTAGAATTTTTCTGAGATGAGAAGCACTGATCTACTCGAGTATGAACAGACCACTTACTCGAGTAACTAACCAACTACTCGAGTGCAAGTTATCATCTACTCGAGTATAATACGGTCTACTCGAGTAGTGATCCAACTTACTCGAGTATACAAGAGATGTACTCGAGTATATGGACTTAGAGAAAATTTTGGATCTTAGAACAGACGGATCTACTCGAGTATAATATATGACTTACTCGAATGACTGACTATCTACTCGAGTATAAACTTACTTACACGAGTACACAGAGTCTACACGAGTATGCCTAAGGATCTACTTGAGTACTAAGTCACTTACTCGAGTATATGAAGAAACATACTCGAGTATGTGGACTTAGAAAAAATTTCTTCTCAAAAGATATACTTTAAAAACTTCAGTCCACCAACCAAGTGCATGTAGGAAGTGTATCCCAATAGAGAGGTTATACATGGGCCAACACCTTGGATCACACAATGAGGGATTACATTGTATGGTCCTGTGTTTGGTGACCCATTATAGACTGACATTGGTCTACACTTGGCAATGAGAACCTGTACACATACAACTTGAACACAATATCAAATACACCTTAATTCATCTTAGTTCAAGGTCTGACCTCCTACAAATCTGAGGTATTGTGGAGACAAATCCCAACATCCATGAATGAATTATTTAAGGGGTTTAATGACCTCTAAACCCACCAAAATTTTGGTGTCGGACTCTTAGGGTCATGGCTTGACTATGATAAAAATCTTAGCCCAATTGGGGGTAGATTTGAATAGGTGTTGGTGAGATCAAAGTGTGTCCCTTTAAGGGTTAATTAGGGACAGAGTGAGCTTGGGGCATGGAGGGGCCAATTATCACCCAAGGGGTTGGAACTTTCGCCAGAGCCCCATGGTTAGTTTAAACACCCTCACATGGAGTTTAGGGTTGATTAGGTTGGATTTGCCCTAGGACCCTAGTTCAAACCCTAAGGTAGAACTTTGGGGGTTTGTGTAGGACAAGGGGTGATATGTCCTTGTATGGACTTGGTGTTTAGTCCATGTGATCTTAGGGTGGTGAAATGCCCTAAGAAAGAATTTGGTAGTATTTGGACATATGTAATCCACTTAAATCACTTGGAATGTATTTAGGTCAATACATCTTAAGAAATAAATATGGGGTCTTATGACCTTAAATCCTTATGAAATATTGGTAGAAATTTTATAGTGCTATTGACCTCTGAGATTTATTATAGAATGTTTAGAAAACAGTAGCTCATACTTGTAGGTATAATCTCCACCTTGTCCTTTTTGATGATTTTGAAGTAACCATGGTTACATCAACTCAGAATGATATGAAACTCTGGCAAGGTTAATTTAACATCATTTAGAGGCACTAGTAAATTATTTGGATCATTTGGGCATGTCCTCTTAGTACTTCATGTGTAAAGTAAACTAGTGCACCAAACTTTGATAAATAGATAATAAATATTATATTTTGTTGGAAAATTATGTTATCTGGCCAAAGAATCCTTTAGGGCATAATAATGCCTAGAAAATTTGTTACATGTCATTTTGATGAGTTTATAAGAATGTTGCTTCACAAAGTGCACTTGAATGGAAATAGTTGAAGTATTTTAATACATGGATCACTAACCTTGGAATTGTATGAAACTTAGTTAGTAGTGTTTTATGAACATTATAAGTCTCCTATGATTTTTATATAACTTTTGGACTATGATTAATGGTTCTCCCTCCATTATTTAAAATTATTTGAATTAACTTGAATTAATTATTTAGAGGTTATTACCTTTATGAGAATCTATGAAATTTGGAATTCACTGATTTTTTTCTATCATACACTGTTCATAAAGTTTTGGTGGCCATAGCTTAAGGAAAACGAGAAATTCATGTTTAAAATTACGCATGGCCTAACTTTTGGGAAAATCTAATAAATGCCTAATTAATTAGGAAAATTACAAGTTTCTTGATTTAGGCTAAATGTGTCATTATAGACCCGCAAAAATTATCTTAGAACCTTTGGATGAAAATTTAGAGTACCACCTGTCATGTACATCATATAACTTAGGTTGGTCTGCATTTAGTAAAACTACGGAAATTGTGATAACCTGTTTAATGGATAGGGAGATGGTATTAATAGTTTATTGGTTTGGTAAGGTGAAAAACAGAGCTTCATTAGGAGTCATGATGAGGAGAGTGCAGGGTTGACTAGTGTTAAGAGGTGCTCGGGATCGACGAAAGATCGTCATTCCTGTGGAGAGATAGAGAGTCAAAATACACTAGGGTTAGATCAAGTATAATATTAAAAGGGATCAGGAATTGTGTAATAACAAAAAATTGTAAGTGCCTTGCGAAAGGGAACGATGGGCTTCTGCTACCATCATGGTTCCTAGTGCTCTGTGAGAGCCCTTTACCGGGAATACCTTGGGTATTCCTGGGCTAACCTAAACCGTAAGAATAGTCAATGTTTAAGAGTAACTAGTATAACTAGGATTACACTTACACTCACACTCCCCGGTGTTATGGGAGTTAGGTTGGGTCTCGCGAGCGGTAGGCTAGGTGGTTTTAGTGATGGCAGGTTAGCCTTACGAGCCGATGGCTCGATAGATATTTGTGATGGACGGGATTGTCCGGGATATTTGGCTCGATATATAATTGTGACAGACAGGATAGTCCGAGGAGCTTTGGCTCGGTGGGAACGTATAGTAATATTGCATGTGCATAAGATAAAAGGTGGTGGGTCTTCGGTATTGAAGAGTCGTCACACCGACACCAATACGTTGACTCGACAAGTGTGGTTTAGCACTTGGCCAAATAAAGTCCGGTGCGCAGCCGACAAGAGTACGCAGGAGCTAAGCTTAGTGTACCAACGTTTAGCTGTATGATAGGTCTAACTGGTAGTGTTGATACCGATTTAGAGGTGGACGAGGCCCAACGCACCGCTACCATTTTCCACTATCGAGGTATACTGGGAGGTTAGGCTACAGAAAGGAGGAACTAAAGGTCTATGTGCACGGAGTTGAGTGTGTGTATTGTACTTGCATGTTTACATCATATCATACTTGCATGACATAGCATCATCATTGCATATAACCCTTGAAACCTATAAATTGGTATGGGACACTTTATATAATAGGCCTTGCAAAATGACCCCTTGGTCTATAGGTTTGTATGGGCATTCTTATAGTTCATGGTTACTTACTTAGTTTACCTTCTCCTACTTTACTTACTCACTTGTTCTTGTATATACTTATGCTGCTTACCTACATCTGCTTACATATACTTGCTCTATTTATGAACTCATGATATACTAGTTCCGCCGCAACCTACTTACCTTTGTTACGCTCCACCTTCATTACCTTCCCTTTCTTCTCCCCGCTCAGTGCCTAGGAGCCATAGGGTACGGGTGGGGGGATGATAGGACTTATTATTTTAGGCTAACGGTCGTTGACCAAATCATTTTAGGGGATCGTGGAGTCGAACCAGGAGATGCAGCCCCAGATGTCGGTGCCCTTGGAGACGGGACAATCTAGCACTAGAGTTCAGGCAATAGGGATAGTGAGTCCCGATCATTAGTAGATATTATAGATTTGCTTCCGTGATTGGATGATTTGTAGTGAGGATTTTGACGTATCGGGCAAGAGCCCTCTTTAGTACTTTGCTTTATCATTTCTATGGACTCTCCCTTCGTGGAGAATTATTTATATATATGTGATTCTGGTGGACTAGAATTGAGTTTCATTTTACTCATGTACTCATATATTTATTCTACTCTTCTGCGATCGGTATGGATGGTAAGATCGACGTTTTGTAGTGACGACCTTCCCGGGTGTGTTGGTGTCACCGCTAAGTGGTGGTTCTGGGCATAAGAACCCGGTGGTTTAAAAAAAAAATGATGTCTTACAGAACATCCTCCGGGCTCAACCCTTCAGGGTCTTAATGACGTCACTCGAGGCACTGGCCCTGCTAGCTAGGTGGGAGCCTTACAGCGGGAGCATCTCGGGATCTAACCCCAGAGCGAGAATACTTTCCCTTGCTCAACCCTTGTGTTCTACCACCAGCCTAACCAGCTAAGTGAAAGACTTATGGTTTGTGTTGTACATCCTCCGGGCTCAGCCCTCCTGGGTTATAATGACATCACTCGAGGCCCGGGCCTTTCCAGCTAGGTGGGAGCCTGACAGCGAGAGCATCTCTGGACCTAACTTTAGAGCGAGAATACTTGCCTCCACTCAACCCCCCGCTGCTACCACCGGCCCAATTAGCTAAGTGAAAGCCTGATAGCGTGTGTTGAACATCCTCTGGGATCAGCCCTCCGTGGTCATAATGATATAACTCGAGGCTCGGGGCCTACCAGCTAGGTGGGAGCCTGATAGCGGGACCGTCTCAGGACCTAACACCAGATCGAGAATACTTGCCTTTGCCCCCCAGTCCTGCCACTTTTGCCTCCAACCCAGCCGATGCTTTGGCTCCAAGCGCCCCCTCCTGGGTTACTGCTACTGATGTTCCCTCTACCAGGGTATAACTCTCCTCTCCTCCTGACCTCTGCCACCTCTTGGCTTCTCTTCCTCCATGCCCCACCTGGCTAGCTTCCGGGAAAAATCTGGGTTCGACGCCTCCTTGTCTACCTCTCTTGCCGCTCTCTCCATCAGTGCCTTAAAGTACACTAGAGGCATCCTCTTCAGCTCCATTCGAAAGAACCCTGGCTTGAGCCCAAGTGTAAAGGCTACCATCATGGAATGCCCTAGGATCTCCTGTACTTGCAGAAACTCCTCCTGGAACCTGTCCAAGTAGCTTCCTAGGGTCTCATTCACTCCCTTCTTAATGCAAAATAGAGAATAAGACTCCTTCTTCCTCATTTTTGAAGTGGTGAATCTCAGCATGAACCCCCATCGCAGGTCCTCAAAAAAAAATGATGGAGTCGGCCGGGAGCTGGTTGAACCAATCACTTGCCTTTTCCTTAAGGGTGATGGCGAAGGGCCTGCACATGAATCCATCCGACTTCTATTGAATCAAGACAACATCCTCAAACCACTGGACATGCTGAACCAAGTCGCCCTTCCCGATGTAGTAGGGCATCTCCGGCTCTCGGAACCCCTATAGAACTGGAGTTGATGAAACAAACTCGCTGAACGAGTTGCCCCCCTCTACTAGGCGAGTAGGGGGATATCTCTTCCCATCTCGCCAAATCGGCCTTTAGATGCTGAGCTTGGGAAGTGTATGTGCCCCAGTAGCTTGCGCTCGCCTCCCCCATCTACTACCTCCTTCCTAGCTCCCCTATCAGGTGCGTCCTCGCCCAAGGTCGGGGCTGCGACTACTGGAACCGTTAGTGTCGAGCAATCGACGAGAGTGCCGAGTGCGAACATGACGAGACTCTGCATCTCCTGCCTGAACTCTTCCAACATGCTGACAGTGGCGAGAGGGGGAGGTAGGGGTGGCGAGTTGCCCCCGCCTGAACCTCGACCTTCTCCTCCAGTCATCGAGCTTGTTGATACACAAATTCGCAACGGCGGAGAGAGAGGGTTAGAGAGAAGAGAAGAGAAAGTGGATGTGGTGGTTAAGAATATTCTCCGATTCTATATCCGATAAAGGCAAGCGTACCTTATCGGTTATAGTATAGGATACTAAAGATTAGTATCAAGGTCGTATTTCCCTGGGGCGTAATGACTACTTCTACTCAAAGGAGATTGCTATTATTTTATCAATTGGAATTTCTATTAATTACTAAACTAAAAACTGAAATTAAATTACTAAGCTAAAAGAAAAGAGAACTAATTACTTGCAGGATAAAAAGATTTATAGCTAATAATAAAGAGGCGCACTCGAATCTAGAATCACCTCGGCTAAAGACGATTAAGAAAATGCGATAAAAATCTAAACTTAATAGGATAAAGGTCCTTGACCGTGGAGGTTCCTAATGCTTGAACACGCTTCTCTCGAAGTCGTGCCCAACTGAGTTTAAGAAGGTCCGACCGACTCTCGTCTAAATCGGAGGCCTAAAGCTCGCTTTACGCGGTGAACCCCTCTATTGGATTTTACTCCAATCCGGGAGATTTGGACGTCTGCCTCTCTCGAGGGGTGCGTACAACTCCCTTTACTCTTGAATGCTCACTTCATTCTATCGGCCTCTCGGCTAGCCCAGAACGAAAGCAAAGGCGGAGAATATATATCGAAAATATACCTCCAACCCGTGATTAATCAAGAATAATTCAAGGCCCTAACCTAAAAAGAAAAGATTAATTAAAGCGTCATAACTTTATCGCTCTAACCTCGGATCATCAAGATCGAGTACAAGGAGGATTAGTTAATCATAATAGAGTGGAGGAGGGGGGTGAGTAGTAGAGCATAAAAAGAACACTAGTAATAGGAAGAGCACTTATATTAATTAAAAGGAGCAAGTTACACTAATGAAATTGAAATTACAAGTGCATGAATTAAAGCCCTATTCTAGCCCTATATTAAGCAAGTAAAGGAAATGCAAGAGCTAAAAGCAAAACACTAAGCTAGGTTAAGAAAATAATTACAAAATAAGAGAGAGAGGGAGAGAGAGAGAAAAAGCATAAAAAAGGGATGAAGAACTAAAGGGGCAGCACCTCCCCCTCTCCCCAAAAGCTTGCTGAAATGGGGAGGAGGGGGGCTCAATTTATAGAAAATTTCTCGGGTTGGTCACGCCCTCCGACACGCCCTAGGGGGGCGTGTCAGGGGGCGTGACAAGTACGGATTTGACCTCGGGAGCTGAATTCTGGCGGGAATGATGATTATTTCGGTACGATGGTGGTCACGCCCTAGGTCACGCCCGTGACAGGGGGGCGTGACAGGCATGTCAAGTCAAATTCAGCAGTCGCAGGTCCATCAGACGTCCGAATGGGGGCAGTCACGCCCCAGGTCACGCCCGTGACATGGGGCGTGACAGTACTGTTGCGTGCAGCTGTGTACAAAGCATTGAAGGAGGCGCAGACTTCGGGCAGTGAGCGACACGCCCCGTGTCACGCCCGGTGACACGCCCGGGGAGGGCGTGTCTGTGGGGCGTGACAGGGGATTCTTTGGCGAGAAATTCACCTGGCGGCTTTCAACATCGGGAGCAGGTGACACGCCCTGAGTCACGCCCGGGGAGGGCGTGACAGGGGGGCGTGTCAGGGGATTTTTTCCTGGAAATTGTCTGAAACCTGCAAAAACAGAAAATAAATATTATTTATAATATTTACATAAAAAGAAGCAAAAAATAACATAAAGAAAGAGATTTAAAACGAAAATAACATATTTTTACCCTAATAAATTAAGCTAAAATATGCATCATCAAATTCCCCCATACTTATTATTTTGCTTGTCCTCAAGCAAAGACTACGAGTTAGAGAAAATAAAAAGGGTTAATTGAAAAGTTTAAAAATGCTATAAACGAGTAAGACGGGAATTTAGAGGTCGAGAAATTTTTGAAAAAGAACCGAAAAGTCCTACTTTAACTTAGCACAGAATTTTATAAATTTTACTAAATATAAAAACAAATCATCCCAAATTTTTACAGAATTAAAACTTAATAAAGTAACGAGTAAAAAGCGCATTGAGTCACTACTAAAGTCTAAGAGACAAATTAAAACCACAGTCAATCAATACAAAATTCAATATTTCTATCAAAAATACTTACTCAATCTAGTTTCTCGCTACTATACTAAAAAGTAAACGTAGAAAGCATGAATCATTAGGGCTTTAATTAGGCGTATAGTTAGGCTTAGGTTTTTAAGGGTGCGATATTCAAAAAGATAAACACGAGGGATATTTGCACACTTAAAACAAAAAGAAAATGAGCTTTGTCAAAATAAAACTAGCCAAAATAAATACTTTTCTTTTCTTTTCTTTTACCTTTTCTTTTTTTCACTTATTTTCATCATATTTTTTTCATTTTTTTTTTATACTTATAACTTTTCACTTTTGTAGCAAAAGATAACACAAAGATTTTCCACTAATTTTTCAAAAAGATGCACATTAGCAATTAAAGCTCAAAAATAATTTTAATGTGTGCATGTAGGTAGGCTATTTGGCCGTGGTGAAATAAAAAGTGGGGCTACAAAAAGGAAAGGAAAAGGCACAAAAATGGCTAGCAATGGTTATTGTTAGGCGAGGTGCAAAGGCTCAAACGTTACAAAAGAAATGCCTAAATCATTTTCATGCTTCCTAAATCTACTCCAAGTAAAGCTTTGAAATTTCAAAAGAGGATAAGCACAAAAAAATAAAAATAGAGAATTTGCTTTCATGAAAATAATGATAATAAGCGTCTAGACCATTTTGTGTCTACTACACTTAATACTAATTAACGTTTAAAAAGATTTTAATAATGAAAAATAAGGGATGATGGGTTTTATAAAAGTAAAAGAAATAAAAGAAAGGCTATGGAAACGTAAAGTAAATTTCAAAAAAATTTCAAAAATAGCATACTACCCTAAATAGGAACACTGCATGAGTCAACATACTACTCGCTAAACATATTTAAACAGAAAATTAATCAAATTTATTCTAACTAAGCAAGTAGACACGAGCTTGAAAAAACAATAAAAAGCAAAGTAGCGGGGTACTAATTGATTTGGCAAAAATTAACTCAATTTAATTTGGGATTTTTTTTTTTAAAAAAATATTTATATATATTTTATTTTTATTTTTTTTTGGATTTTTTTTTTTTTTTAAATATTATATATACAATTTTTTTCTAAAGTAAAATATTAAGGGAACACTCCCCCATACTTAAAGTTAAACATTGTCCCCAATGTTTAATGTTAAGTATAAAGAGAGAGAAAAGAGAGAAAAAAAATGCAAAGAGAGGGAGAAGATGCTTCCCTAGCGATTGATGCCCAGACGTTGGAAAATGCGTCCCCCAAACTTGAGCTAAAGATCGGCTTCAGTCCAAGTTGCGAGGCGAAAAGCGGCACAAACACGCGGGAGCTTATTCCTGCACAAAACAAAAGATAAAAAAAAAGGAAAAACAAAAACAAAAACAAAAAAAAGAAAAAGATAAGCAAGGGGTGCCTCCCAAGAGCGCTCTTTGTTTAAAACGTCGTTGAGCTCGACGTATTATGGTTAGCTAAATGGAAGATAAAAACAGAAATGTAATGGCAGCTCGCGCAATATGCGTTTCGGCGCGAGTGCCAAAACATTTTTTAAGAAAATAAAAATATTTTTTTGTAATTTTTTATTTTTTAAATAAAACAAAAAACAAGAAGATTTAGAAAAAGAAAAAAAACTAGAAAAAGAAACTATACTATTAGAAGGGGACGAAGAAGAAGAAGAAACTAAACTAGAAGGAAAAATAAAACAAGAAAAGAAAACAGAATTTTCGCAAGAAGGGGGAAGAGAAGAAAAAGAAGAAGGCGATGGCGGTTGATCACAAGAAAATGGTTGGATAGAAAAATCCGGTTGCTCCACCTGAATAGCAATTATTTCGGTAGATTGGGAGCAAACCGGGATATCCGAAAAATCAATCTCTTCAGAAGATCGAACACAAGAAAGTTCGTCTTCCTCGGAAACTTGAAAAAAAATCGGAATATCGGGGGAAATTTCCTCCTCGAGAGGTTGAAGGCACAATGGAATTTCTGAATAATCGTCTTCCGCATGTGATTGAAGGCACTGCGGAATATCCGAAGATTCATCATTCGAAAGATAAATAGGAGGAGGAGGGGAAGAAAAAGATGCGGCCTCAGCAGCCAAAGCGTCAAAAATCACTTTGAAGTGAGCATTGATGCGTGCATCAAATGCTACGCCATCAAAAATGACTTCATTTTCGCTAGAATCAAAAATCGGAGGCGCGCAAACTTGCGGAGAAAAAGTGGAAAAATCTTGAGATGGAATGGATTGATGATCACCTTGGCCCCAAGAATGATCAGGGTGTTGCCACCCTGAGTAGTTCAAAGTAGGGCTAGGATCAAAATGTCCATTCAAGAAATTTCCATAAGAATTAAAATCAGAAAAATTCGGAGGAGTGGGGTAGGAAGGCGTTTGAAAACCATCGTAACCCCATGAAAAAAAATTCACGGACGGATCAATTTGGCCAAATTGATTCGATCCGGAAGGGATAGAATCATGGGAGGATGAAGGATACCTTACCCAACACTCCTCGCGAGAGTGACCGAACTCTCCACAATTAAAACAAAGATTACACATTTTAAAATAAAATTAATCAACCGCGAGAGTGGGGTGAAAGAGACGAGAGAAAAAAGAAAAGAAAAAAAATAAAATAAAACAAAAACGATAAAATTAATAGCTATCCTTTTTTCAAAATATCAAAACAGTCCCCGGCAACGGCGCCAAAAACTTGATACACAAATTCGCAACGGCGGAGAGAGAGGGTTAGAGAGAAGAGAAGAGAAAGTGGATGTGGTGGTTAAGAATATTCTCCGATTCTATATCCGATAAAGGCAAGCGTACCTTATCGGTTATAGTATAGGATACTAAAGATTAGTATCAAGGTCGTATTTCCCTGGGGCGTAATGACTACTTCTACTCAAAGGAGATTGCTATTATTTTATCAATTGGAATTTCTATTAATTACTAAACTAAAAACTGAAATTAAATTACTAAGCTAAAAGAAAAGAGAACTAATTACTTGCAGGATAAAAAGATTTATAGCTAATAATAAAGAGGCGCACTCGAATCTAGAATCACCTCGGCTAAAGACGATTAAGAAAATGCGATAAAAATCTAAACTTAATAGGATAAAGGTCCTTGACCGTGGAGGTTCCTAATGCTTGAACACGCTTCTCTCGAAGTCGTGCCCAACTGAGTTTAAGAAGGTCCGACCGACTCTCGTCTAAATCGGAGGCCTAAAGCTCGCTTTACGCGGTGAACCCCTCTATTGGATTTTACTCCAATCCGGGAGATTTGGACGTCTGCCTCTCTCGAGGGGTGCGTACAACTCCCTTTACTCTTGAATGCTCACTTCATTCTATCGGCCTCTCGGCTAGCCCAGAACGAAAGCAAAGGCGGAGAATATATATCGAAAATATACCTCCAACCCGTGATTAATCAAGAATAATTCAAGGCCCTAACCTAAAAAGAAAAGATTAATTAAAGCGTCATAACTTAATTGCTCTAACCTCGGATCATCAAGATCGAGTACAAGGAGGATTAGTTAATCATAATAGAGTGGAGGAGGGGGGTGAGTAGTAGAGCATAAAAAGAACACTAGTAATAGGAAGAGCACTTATATTAATTAAAAGGAGCAAGTTACACTAATGAAATTGAAATTACAAGTGCATGAATTAAAGCCCTATTCTAGCCCTATATTAAGCAAGTAAAGGAAATGCAAGAGCTAAAAGCAAAACACTAAGCTAGGTTAAGAAAATAATTACAAAATAAGAGAGAGAGGGAGAGAGAGAGAAAAAGCATAAAAAAGGGATGAAGAACTAAAGGGGCAGCACCTCCCCCTCTCCCCAAAAGCTTGCTGAAATGGGGAGGAGGGGGGCTCAATTTATAGAAAATTTCTCGAGTTGGTCACGCCCTCCGACACGCCCTAGGGGGGGCGTGTCAGGGGGCGTGACAAGTACGGATTTGACCTCGGGAGCTGAATTCTGGCGGGAATGATGATTATTTCGGTACGATGGTGGTCACGCCCTAGGTCACGCCCGTGACAGGGGGGCGTGACAGGCGTGTCAAGTCAAATTCAGCAGTCGCAGGTCCATCAGACGTCCGAATGGGGGCAGTCACGCCCCAGGTCACGCCCGTGACATGGGGCGTGACAGTACTGTTGCGTGCAGCTGTGTACAAAGCATTGAAGGAGGCGCAGACTTCGGGCAGTGAGCGACACGCCCCGTGTCACGCCCGGTGACACGCCCGGGGAGGGCGTGTCGGTGGGGCGTGACAGGGGATTCTTTGGCGGGAAATTCACCTGGCGGCTTTCAACATCGGGAGCAGGTGACACGCCCTGAGTCACGCCCGGGGAGGGCGTGACAGGGGGGCGTGTCAGGGGATTTTTTCCTGGAAATTGTCTGAAACCTGCAAAAACAGAAAATAAATATTATTTATAATATTTACATAAAAAGAAGCAAAAAATAACATAAAGAAAGAGATTTAAAACGAAAATAACATATTTTTACCCTAATAAATTAAGCTAAAATATGCATCATCACTTGTTGAAGATTTTTGGTGCTGATTATGCTCCACGCTTATCGCACCAAAATGTTAAAACTGAAAACTCGATCTCCTATGGAGTTTACCCTTGGGTAAGGGGTGATCACACACTTACTTCTCTCTCGCAAGCCAAAATACTAAGGAAAAAGAACAGGGGACATACCAAAGGGCTCGGCGTGGAGGTCCCACCAAACACCCAGAAGATCTTCGAGTGTTTCCCCTCCCTAGCAAAATGTCGAGCTAAGGATACCTAAGAAAGCACAAGAAGACCGAGGCACAAATAATCATCCCTTCTGAGGTACCCCCTTGGGTTTATTATAGATTTCTAAAAATGACCTGCTAATAGCCAATCTCGACTATTCTGAATAGCTATGTGCAGTCCAACAAGGTCTGCCAACAACGTATCTCCACTATTCTGGAGGCTATGTGAAAGCTAGCTTAGGAAAAATGGTATAAAAAACATCTCAAGTCACTGACTAGTGGACCATGAGACCCTCACTCGCCCGGGGCGGCGAGTGCTCGATGAAGCTGTCACTCCCAGCCTCTCCCTAGGCCTTGGTGAGTATGGGCTCGGCTTGCCCTACTCGCCTTCCGCTTGCCGAGCTCGCGGAGCGAGTACAAGCCCTCCTGCTCTACTCTCCCTTCAAAGCTCCACCCCACTTGGGCGAGTCGGGGGATGCCAAGCTCTGTCCTGGTGGTAGCTCGCCCGGGTCTTGGACTGCGTGATCTAGCCAACCTAGATCCTATCAACACCACTTGTAGGATATGGGGTTATACACCCGGATTTCAATACGAAGCTTGTGTCACCTTTCTACAATTCGATAGGTACCCTTGCCTTCATTGGATTTCTAGTTAAGAATTATTTTCGAAATGATTTGTAGACATATGTGCACATAACCACAGCCCCCATGATCTCCACCAAAAGTAGTGGGATCATGGGTTTGACTGATGCAGGCCCACGGTTTGGAAGAGAGATTTTCTTGAAAACGTCCAACAGTTATATGGGGAGGAGGTGTGGGGGGCTCAGATTGTGATGAATGGAGGAGGCTGGTTTTGGCTTATTGGGTGGAAGGGGTCGGTTTTCTTCGTAGAGGAAGAGGAGGGCTCGGGTAGCTAGAGGAAGAGGAAGATATGAAGGAGGGAGAAGAAAAATAAAGAAAGGGGAGAGGGAGGATAAGGCCGAATATTTCCTAGGGGGAGGAAAGAGAGGAGGTGGCCGAGTGAGATTAAAGAGGGAGAGGAGGTGGCGGCTTTAGACTTAGACGAGCCCTAAGGGGGTGGTGGTGGTCGGCGGCTTGGAGGGAAAAGGGAGGCCGATATTGTTTTTGGGGAAGTAAAAGTGGGCTTGGGTTGGGGTGGTGGAGGTGAGGGAGAATATTGAGGAGGAGTAGGAGAAAGGAGAAAAGAGGTAGTCGAGATTGAGAAGAAAGGGGAGGGGGTGGCCGGCGGCCAAGGTAGAGAGAGGGAGAGAGGGGTTGGCTGAAATTTGCCAAAGAGGGGGGGGGAGGAAAATTCTCTCAAGAATCTCTAGGTTTTTTTCAATTTTTCATTCTTTCAATACTTAATCAAACAAAACATGGCTATATTAAGCCTTACATAACTCAATCTCCTCCATACATATTTAGAACAAAATAAAAACAATTCCAAAATTAAAATGCATGAAAATTGAAGCAAATATATGATGGTTATAAGTATCCATCATAATTACAAGAATAAAAATATAATAATAAGATTGCTTAAATTAAAACATTGCTTAAATAGAAATTGCTATAAATGATAAAAGATAAATAATAAAATATATTATTATAATTTTAATTTATAATTATATATTTTTTTGAAAATGGTGCCGGCAGACGTCGTGCAAAATATGAAGCGGCGTTGGCGAAGGAGCGTCACAGCGTTGACGAAGAAGCATCGCAGCTTTGGCGAAGAGCGTCGTCATCAATTCTCCCACACTTAAAATCACTCATCTCCGATGAGTGGCCCGTGAGGGGGGAACAGTCAGAAGAAAGCAGCAACATTGGGGCAAGTCTGGCCCTAAAATTTTGAGGGTGCCAATTAGAAAATTGACATGAACCTCCCTCTGATACCAAATTGATGCAGGCCCATGGTTTGGAAGAGAGATTTTCTTGAAAACGTCCAACAGTTATATGGGGAGGAGGTGTGGGGGGCTCGGAGTGTGATGAAGGGAGGAGGCCGGTTTTGGCTTGTTGGGTGGAAGGGGTCAGTTTACTTCATAGAGGAAGAGGATGGCTCGGGTAGCTAGAGGAAGAGGAAGATATGAAGGAGGGAGAAGAAAAACAAAGAAAGGGGAGAGGGAGGAGAAGGCCGAATATTGCCTAGGGGGAGGAAAGAGAGGAGGTGGCCGAGAGAGATTAAAGAGGGAGAGGAGGTGGCGGCTTTGGACTTGGCCGAGCCCTAAGGGTGTGGTGGTGGCCAACGGCTTGGAGGGAAAAGGGAGGCCGTAATTTTTTTGGGTAAGTAAAAGTGGGCTTGGGTTAGGGTGGTGGAGGTGAGGGAGAATATTGAGGAGGAGGAGGAGAAGGGAGAAAAGAGGTAGCTGAGATTGAGAAGAAATGGGAGAGGGTGGCCGGCGGCCAGGGTAGAGAGAGGGAGAGAGGGGTTGGCCGAAATTTGCCAAAGAGGGGGTGGGGGGAGGAAAATTCTCTCAAGAATCTCTAGGTTTTTTTTCAATTTTTCATTCTTTCAATACTTAATCAAACAAAACATGGCTATATATAGACTTACACCACTCAATCTCCTCCATACATATTTAGAACAAAATAAAAACAATTCCAAAATTAAAATGCATGAAAATGGAAGCAAATATATGATGGTTATAAGTATCCATCATAATTACAACAAAAAAATATAATAATAAGATTGCTTAAATTAAAACATTGCTTAAATAGAAATTGCTATAAATGATAAAAGAAAAATAATAAAATATATAATTATAATTATAATTTATAATTATATATTTTATTTAAAATGGTGTCGGCAGACGTCGTGCAAAATATGAAGCGGCGTTGGCGAAGGAGCGTCACGGCGTTGACGAAGAAGCATCGCGGGATTGGCGAAGAGCGTCGTCATCATTGACCGCTCACACAATCACTGTGCATGATCCCCCCATGCGATCACCGTGCACGATCCCCCCATGCGATCACAGCACACGATCCCCCCGTACGTCGATCCCATCACGCATAACAACAGAATCGCCACGCACGTTGCCTCACAAGTGTCATCCCCGGACGCCGGCCACACCCTCCTCTTACCGTAGCCTGCCAACTCCTCTATTGCTTGCACGTGGCCGAGGGAGCAGCTGGGCTGGCCGCAGAACCCACTCCTCTCACCCAGAGCCGAATGCCAAGGGAGTGCCTGTGGTGCCCAATCCTCGGCCACACCGCCTCGGCCAACGACGCTCGGTCGAGGGAGCGGCCGTAGTGGCCGCTCCTCCTCGCCTGCCAGCCGCGGCCGAGAACGTGCCCGTCGGTCGTGTCCAAGAAAGTGCCCCCCACTGCTCCTTCTCGACCGCCAGAGCACGGCCAAGGGAGCTGCGAAACCGACCGCCCCTCTTTGGTCGTCACTGGCAGTCACTCCCTCAGTGACAAGATTGGCAACAAATTCATCGGCCGCCCGTGGGAGCCCTTTCACATTGTTTCATCATTTAGAGTTGTTCCTCATCGTCTGATTCCCGTATAACCACTCACTAATCATCGAGTTAGTGGAGGAATTTTATTAATTAATGTAATTATAGTGCAAATAACAGGATTAATTGTCATAATGTGCACCCTAACAAAAATATTTATGAGGGTGGCTATGATGTGCGGATAGCCGCGTAACCACCAAAACCACCCTCTAGAGGCAATAAAAGGAGCCCCAAGCCTCCTCATTTCTCACCTTTTTTTGCTGAGTCTTCTTCTTCTTAGGGTGGTAGCTCTGTGAAATTCCTCCTACAAGTAGCATCCGAGCCACACCCGAGCAGCACTAGAGCCACGAACGAGCTGCGTACGAGACAATTTCAAGCCACCCGACGAAGCCCAATCTCTCGGTTCCTAAGGGACCTCCATAGTCGTAAATTCAAGTGCTCTGCTCCCACCTTCAGAGATCGCGGGACGCATAGTGAAGCCCATCGTCTCAAAGTGCAATTTGTAACAAATGTCAGGCACGACAGCCTATCGTCCGCCATGTGCTAAGTGTTCAATCACCTCAAATTGTAATGAGAGGCAGCCTGCTGACCCCAATTAAATGAACATGTTGTTACAGTCCGAAAAAATTGGACTTTAACCAGAACAGATCCGGTCACGTGGTTTTTTACTCGATTGAGTGGTTTTTCAACGTTAAAACTTCGTGTGTACGATCGATCTACTTCATTAAATGTGTGCGTGCTCGATCGTTCCTAGAGCTAAGGCGATACATTTTATTCTGGTCTGACCGGGACATCAAGTTAGACCGCAACAACATATATTTAATTAAAAGTTCCTTATTCCAAAAAAGTGTGTTAATGAAATTTTGCACAAAGGACATTGTACATGTAGATGAAATTTTTTTAATACCCCTAACATGAGGAAAGGAACCATCCTTAGAAATATTATGATTTTTGGGGTCAAAAATCCTAGGAAATTAATTTTATTTCTTTTTTTTAATAAAAGTGTATTAGTAAAATTAAGGTAACTTAATAACTTAGTAAAATCCATGATTTTGCAACATTGTTAAAATTTATTTGTTAGGCATCTGAGAATTTTGGTAGAATTTTTGGAAGGCATATGTATGTGAACTATCCCAGAATTTATTTTGTCACACTTTTGTATTAAGGAAATATATATAGTTAACACTATCTGGAAAATTAATAAATTTGGGCTAGGTTGTTTGTAGGTCCTTCCAAACCTATTGTAATTTTCTCATAATTTTTGGATTGGCGATTTTGGTACTTACTGTGCAATGTTACATATTTACCCTTTTTATCATAAATACAAATCAAGGGTATAAACTTTCTGGAAAAATATGCAATTCATTAAATCATGTTATTTCATTATTTATTATCACTGATAAATTTATCAGAGCATTTGGTTTTCTATTTGTGATGCGTTCTTTCATAATTAATGCAAGTCAAGAAGTTAATTAATTTTTTTGATGGTCAAATTAATCTATAATATTATGAAATTCCCATAATTCCTTGTTTAAGTCATGAAGCACCCATGGTATAAATTTTTCCTCAATTAGACATGATATAGTGAAGTTCGCATTTTAGAGGATAAAACTAGTTCAACTTCATCATTATCTGTAAATAGTGGAAAATTGATGTATTGATTAGACTGGTAAGACCCCTTAGAAATTATGAAAACTATTCAGAAGAATATTATAACCATGGTGCATTAGTAGTGTAAGTTAGAGGCATAAAATTTAGTATATGAGATTTTACCACACACAGTATATTAGAGTTCTTAAGAGATAATACGATTCAAGAGAATATATTATTTAAGGGTAAATCATGGAATGCGATTACAGAGGTTAATCTTAATTAATTTTGTATTAAATGAAATACTATAGAGTTCTGGTTTAGGTTTCAAGGCAAATCACCAAGGGGTGACGTGTGCTAGTGAACTTGGATACTTAGAGAAAGTGTTAGTTACGGAGTCCGATGAAAGATCGTCACACCCGTATCAGTACCATAAGACATTAAGTTGCTTAAGAGTAATAATGAGAGGTAGTTATTATTAATGGGTAGTCACTAATAAAATTATTTATCCTAGAAAGGGGGATTTCTTCTTCAGCCCTTCACCGATAGACCTCGGTAAGTCCAGGATTAACCCTAAGTCACTATGTTAAACTCAAAGTTAGACAAGAGTAGTCTTATATGATGAAAAATATAATAATCTCGCTCGTGCAGTGGTTGGATTGATACATGACATGTTGGTCCTACGTGCTGGAGGCTCGAGAGGTTTTATATCAAGACGGGTTGGTCCTGCAAGCTGGAGGCTCGAGATGTTTTATATAAGTATGGGTTAGTCCTGCGAGCTGGAGGCTCGAGAGTTTTTACATCAGTACGGGATGGTCCTGCGAGCTAGTGGATTAGGTTTAGATCACTTGCATGTGCATAAAAACAAACTAATGGAGGGTCTTCGGTAATAGGCCAGTCGTCAGACCAATGGTTGTACGTTGATTCTTGCAACGTGATAGGGTTTGAGGGGCCAGTAGGTTGTTTATACTATGGTCTCGAGGACAATCCCCAAAAATGCACACTCGACCATAAAGACTGGTGGGATGTCCATCAATTAGTACGCAGAGGCTCTAGAGTGCACTTAGGATGTGTACAGAGGCATACGAAGGGTCTACACCTGGTAGTGTGTATACCCATCTAAGAAGTGGAGGTGCCCGCTCCACTGCTATTGTAGCCACAACGGTGGTACCTAAGAGTTTAGCTCACTCCAAAAATGGGAAACTAAAGTTATGTTATCACATAGTCGCGCGGGTGAGTTGCACTTGTATGAATCATATCATGCATTATATATCATAACATTCATACTTAGTATAAACAATTCATACTGCAGATCCTTATCATATAAATTAGTATGGGGGTCTTTTATATGATATGTTATAATTTCGAAAATCTTAAATTATTAGTTTGTATGGACATTCATATAAGTTAATTTACTCATATGATGGTAATATAGTAGTAGTTGCTTACTTTACCTCCGCCAAACTTACTTACTTTACTGAATCTATTTTCTTACTGTTCCTACCATTTTACGGTTCATTAGCACTATCATTACACTTAATTATTAGCGTAAATTTCATGAACAGTATTAAATTTTACTCATACTAGTATAGTTCCCTTGTCACCTGCTTATTATTCATACTGCCCCTGTTGTGCTCCACTTTTATCCTCCCGCACGATGCCTAGGAGTAGTGGGGCTGAGGCGAGGACAAAATGGATTAGTCTTTATGACTAAAAGTTTGTTGTGACCATAGGAGCTCAAGGAGTTGGCGCACCATCACGACCAACAAGACGAGGTAGCAGGACCAAAGGAGATGATACCGAGCATTACAACTACTACTATTACTACTATTACTTATACTACTACTCAACCTCAGGTGATGATGATGAGTCTTTGATAGCTTTCGCTTAGAGATGTTGTGAGATAAGGGATTATATTTTCATTTTGGCATGTACCGGGAATAAGACCATACTCTCTTTTATCGTAGTCATTGTTGACTATTATTTCCTATTTTGATGATGGATGTGATTTTGGGGACTTGTATGTTGTACCATTGGTTCTTTTATTGCATTGGCCTAAAGGTTAAAATAATCATACTAGCAGGCAGGATTAGCGTCATGCAGAATTGACTAACCCAAGAGTTGGTATAACCGTAAGGCGGAAGTTCTGTGCATAAGACCCGAGTAACTCCCTAGTAAGGGGAAAGTTGTCTTACAAAGGTAACAAAGAATTTTAATTTTTGAATATATTATCTGTAGATGGACTTAAGCTTAATTTAATTTTAATTAGTCAACTCTATGATAAAGACTTGAATGTACAATTTGAATCCTCTACAAACACCTGCAATTTTATAACTGCTAAAACTAATACCATTTTACCTACTACACATAGGACTCATAATGTTTACACAGTTAGTTTTGAAGATATCTTTTTCTGATTTAAAATGCTTAGTTACAAAGAATGAGGAATTATATCTTTGGTATAGGACACTACGATATTCTGGATGTAAACTAATTGTCAAACTATCTAAACATAAACCTGTTCATGGACTTCCAAAATTAAGCGGTAGTTTGTACTCCATATGCGCTCCGTGTAAAAAATGGAAATTTGTCAAAATCACATTCAAATGCAAAAAAGACATTTCCACATCTAGACCACTCTAACCCATACAGATGGATCTATTTGGTCCTCTTAGTACATGTTGTCTAGGTGGAAAACGATACATGTTCATTGTTATAGATGACTACTCCCGCTTCTGCTGGATAATCTTTCTCATAAACAAATCTAACACATTTATTGAATTCACAAATCTATCCAATAGCCTTCAAAATGAGAAGAACGAAAAATAAAATGCATAAGGTCAGATCATGGGGGAGAATTTAAAAATGAAGACTTCACGAACTTCTATAACAATCTATGAATTTAGCACGAATTTGCTGCTCCACGAACTCCATAACTATACCGGGTAGTAGAAAGAAAGAACTGTATAATTAAAGAATGAACACACACAATGCTCGTCGAGTTCGGCTTTCCTCTGTATTTTTTGGCTGAAACGGTCAACACAGCAAGCTATGTGATAAACAGTGTCATACTTCTCCCTATTCTAATGCGAACTCCATATGAGCTATTTTTCGATAAGAGGCCCTCTGTATCGTATTTTAGAGACTTTGGTTTCCCGTGCATCATTCTAAAAACTAACGATCAATGACGAAAATTTGACGAAAAATAAGACCATGACATCATCTTAGGATATTCTAGTATGAGTCGTGTCTTTAGGGTCTATAATAAAAGAACCTTGGTTGTTGTAGAATCAGATCGCGTACACTTTAACGAAAATATACCAACTGGAGAATCCATGCTGAATGAAGCTTAAGTTGATGACGATGTGCAGTTAGGACATAAGGGTGAGGAGTGAGAAGTGGCGATTGATATTACAACTCACGTACAAGGATGTAGGCCTCCAATCACTCTAAAATTTTCAAAACAACATCCATGAAAAGTAGTGATAGGAGATCCCTCACATGGAGTTAGAACTCGGTCGACCTTGAATGAATCCTTCTTGAACCTATGTTTTATATCTAATATTGAACCCAAGAATATCTCAGAAGATTTAAAGGATGAATCATGGTTCTTTGATATGAATGAGGAACTAAATCAGTTCGAGAGAAGAAAATTCTGGGAATTAGTGGAGCGTCCAGATAGACATTCGGTTATCGATTTGAAATGGGTATACAAAATTAAACTTTACGGTGAATCTAAGATAACTAGGAATAAGGCCCGGTTGGTTGCTCAAGGATACTCACATATAGAGGGTGTGTACTTTGAGGAATCATTTGCCCCGGTTGCACGTCTTGAATCCATTCATATTTTTTTGTCGTTTGCGAGTTATAAAAAATAAAGTTTTATCAAATGAATATTAAGAGTGCATTTTTAATGTATATATCAAGGAAGAGGTTTATGTCGATCAACCACCCGGCTTCAAGAATGTAGTATACCCAAATAATGTATACAAATTAGTGAAAGCCTTATACAGACTGAAACAAGAACCCCATGCTTGGAATGATAGGCTCACAATGTTTCTCATAGATCATGGTTTTAGGATGGGTAGTGCAGACACTACACTATTTGTGAAACACGAGAATCTCGATCTAATTCTACTGCGAAATTATGCTGATGATATCATATTTGGATCCACAAAGGAAAATTTATGCAATGAAATTATCACTGAAAGTCTTTAGTTTCGAGAGTAGCTAAACACCTAGAGGGGGTGGGTGAATAGGAATTTCTGTCTTTTTGATACTTTCTTCTTATTTGATGAGTTGTGTTTTAGTTAAGGTTAGCTTTCAAGATAACACAATCAGAACACAAGCTGTTTATAGTGGTTCCCCAAAGTATGGGCACATCCACTGTCCCTCCCACCTTTCTAGTAGTTTGTTAGAAATGCCAACTTCTCCAAACTCGGATCCAAGAGCTTACAACATAAATCCCTCAGGATTTATAACACTCCACCAAGTCCTACACTCAGGCACAAGGCCCTACACTCAGAGATATATTCTCATACAATACAGGGACCAAGGTCCTACCTCTGACTTTAACTCAAAGTCCTACACTCAGGCTAGGAGGTTAGCCCTACACTCAGATCCACCACTTGATCCTACCTAAGAGAGAAACTGTCCTACAGCTCGGGAACACAGACAGTTCCTCATATCTACAAGAGGATCCTACAACTCAGGCACTAATTCCCTATAGCTCAGATCAACAGAATGATCCTACCTCAGCCTTTATATTTTAGGCTTAGACTCAGATCAATTAAGATCCTACAGAAAGTAAGGTTGGTAGTTGATATTGAATGACTCTTGAGAGGATATCTCTGAGTATGACTCTTTTTGAACTGAGATGACTCAGTCCTATCTTCTTCACAGCTCCAAGAATGGAACTTCAATATTTTGCTTGAGCTGTGATGTAACTAAAGCTAGGGCTTGCTCTGTCATATCATCTACCTCAGAGAGATTAATCTCTAAATTTACTGTTGAAGATGAAAATATTAACAGCCAACTTGCTTGAACTTCTAGATCACCAAAAGGAGCAAATCTTCAAGCTTTGCAACTAGGTCGAGAGTAAGAAGATGAAGCTCTGTAATTCCCAAAAGTTAATCGTCTAGAAATTTGATTTCTTCTTCCTCGATTTTTTCCTTTTTTATCATTCTGTCCAACAGCTCATTGAACAATTGGACTACCTGGAGTTGGTAGCTGAAACTTTTCTTAAGCATTAATTGTTTTACAACATGTAAGCAACGCCATTTGTCATCTATACTTCCGTCCCGTAACATTTGAATTTCTGCATACGTCATCATGAATCAGTACCTATGGAAATCCAAATTCAAGCAATTTTGTATAGTCGTTGAGTGAACACTTGCCACTCAATGCCAAAACACTTTGATAAAATTCTACACCACCAAGAATTGAGTGATCATTCATCACTCAACGAATATCGACAATTGTATACTATTTGACTATGCATTGAGTGATCCTTCATCACTCAACGCATCTAAACTTAGTCAATTTTCTCTATTCTAAGGTGTTGAGTTAGTTCTCTTCACTCAACGCTTTTTTCCTTTGCCTATTTTATTGAATAAGAATTGAGTGAATTGCCTTCACTCAATGCTTCTTTCCTTAGACAGATTTTCTGTTGAGTAGGTGATAGGTGAGTTGTCTTCACTCAACACATTTGTCCTTAGATAGATTTACAAGTCAAACAACGCTGCGACTCAGACTAAACTACGTTCTATCAACGCTTTCTCTTTAGGGCATTGAGTGAACTACCTTCACTCAATGCTTCTGGACTTTTCCAGAATTCTTGTCAGCTATTCTCTTGCTTAGTTATTTGAGCTTTACTTAACGCTTCTTGCTCTAGGCGTTGACTGAACTGCCTTCACTCAATGCTTTTGAACTTAACCAGAATACTGCTTTGGCAATGTTGTGGCTTTGACTGCCTTGGAATTACTTAATGCTTAAATCCATCTGGCATTGTGTGCAGAAATGAACAACTTCAGGGCCCTCTAATGTTTTAGCAATCCTTTTATACAGATTCTCAATTAAGGTGTCTAATTCCTCTTGAACAGACTAGATGGTCTCCCCCACAGTTTGAGCAGGAATCTGGTGTATCTCCTCAGGATTTGCAGCACCCATTGGATATGTTTCCCTTTGAACAATAACATAGGTATTTGTCACTTATATAATTTCTTATGTGACCATAGCTTCAACTTGATTCTCTTCAGATTGAGGTCTTGCCAACTGGAACCTTATAGTAGGTTTAGAATACAGTGAGACTTGAGCACTCATATCTTTCCTTGTTTCATTAGTACACTCGGAGAGATTGGGTTCATGAAGCTCTTCTCCACTATTCTCAGATGAACTGCTCTCTGTGTTGACATCTAGAATCTGCTTCTTCTTTTTCTTCTCAGCAGACTGAAGGTGTGGCTGTAGAACTTTCCCATCTGTCAAACATTCTCGAGTTTATCATCCTCATATGATGGATCTTAGTCCCTAGCCTCATATTTAGGATTCCTAGGACTGTGTTGTATAGATACAGAGACAGTATTCTTCCTAGAATGGGCTCTAGGATGCATTCTAAAATTCTATCAAACAACACTCTACCATAGTTAGTTTTCTTTGATAGAATGATTCTGGTCATAAGTTCAAACATTGTCTAAGAAATCTTATCATGTGAACCATTCTTGTAGAGCAGCACTTTTCCCACTAGATCCCCAAGGAACTTCCCATTGTGTTCGTCTCTTTTCTCAACACAGAACCAGTTGTATGCTAGGAGAGCCGACATCACATTAGTATTGTGTTTATATCATATTGAATTTAGTCTGTATCCTCATCTTACTCATTCACTTTGGGTAGATGCAAAGGTTTGAAAAATATCTTTGTAGTGATCTTGATCTTCTTTACACCGATTGAAGATTTGATTTTGGATGAGGATTATTCCACTTTGGCATTGGAATAGAGTTCCATGACTTTGCTTTTCCAAATCAGGATAGGCTCAAATAGGACAAATTTTAGTTCAGCAATATTTAATAAGTGCAGAACCTACATTACCTCTTCAAGAGCATTCTTGAAACCATTTCGAACTAGCTCAGATCCATCAAATAAGAAATCTATTCACTTTAGATCCATTGATTTGTTGAGTTTCTAATTAGTTGACGAGCTTTCATCGCAGGGAGTTAGTAGTTCGTAAAGGACCGGGAATAGTGTTTCTTATTCTAATTACACTTGAGTCTATTTATACTTTCCTCTAAGTTGAGAATGTGGAGAGGCGCATACATTTTGTTATGATCATGAAGTGATCAATGGCAGTGATTAATACCGCTATATTTTGCAAATAGACGATCCATGAAGTGTGCGTTGAGTGGACTCGACACACTCAACGCTCTCGATGCTTGTTGTTATCTTGACGCACTCGACACATGAGTACTTAGACTCAGCGCACTCGACGCCTGACTTGTCTCAACGCACTCGATGCCTGGACACTTAATCCATTTCTTCTTCGTTATCCTGTAGGGAGTAACACCACCTACAACAAGAATATATGAATTATTACTGAAGCTAGAATAAGTTCAATATACCCAGATAAAATTTGAAGGTGTAGAACTTGGCTTCATCTAGTGGCTTAGTGAAGATGTCATCTACTTGCTTGTTTATAGGGACAAATTCAAGACTGATGTCTTCACAATCCACATGCTCTCTAATGAAGTGATACGTAATCTCTATATGCTTAGTCCTGCTGTGAGACACAGGATTCCATGCAATAAAGATTGCACTAGTAGAATCACAGAATATATGAGTTCTACTTATCCTAAGGTAATAATTCGAGACCTGATGTTGGATCTACAGCAGTTGTGTACAACAACTTCAAGCATATATGTATTCTGACTCTACAGTTAAGATTGCAACACTAGTATTATTCTTGCTGCTCCAAGACACAAGTCTTCTTCCTAAAAATTGACAGGAGCCTAATGTACTTTTCCTATCTTCTCTACATCCAGCAAAATCTGTATCTAAATACTCTGTTAGTTAAAAATCAATATTCCTAGGTTGGTGCCATAGGCCAAAATCAGGTGTGCCCTTCAGATATCTCAAAATTCTCTTAGCTGCAGAATAGTGAGACTCCTTAGGGCAAGCTTGATATCTAGTAGAAACACATGTAGCATATATGATGTATATTCTACTAGCAGTTAGATAGAGGAGTGAGCCAATTATGCCTCTATACATTATTTCATCAATAGGTTTTCCTATCTCATCCTAGTTCTGTGACACATTTGACCCCATGGGAGTTTTCAAGATGGATGCACTCTCCATTCCTGAATGTCTTATTTTCAAGGTCATCTAAATACCTAGAGGGGGAGGTGAATAGGTTTTTGGCCTTCTTTTAAAATACTCTGACATATATCTGATCTCCTGTGCTTAGTGATTAATTGATTTTTGCTTTCAAGAACAATCACACATGACTAAGATATTTTTATAGAGGTTCCCAAATCTTTGGTATGTCCACTATCCCTCTCCGACTTTCTAATAGTGTGTTAGACAAGGCTCTCCACCAATTTCTCGGCTCCTTAAGAGCTTACAGAATAATCCCGCAGGACCCCTCAGTCTTATCTATGACCTACAACTCGGGCACTAAACCCTACCACTCAGATCCCAACTGGATCCTTTCTCGGCCTTTATTGCACAGGCCTACACTCAGGCACTAAGCCTACCACTCAAATTCTAACAAGAATCCTACTCTCAGATCTATAATAGATCCTGCCTTGGCCTTTATAGTATAGGCTTACACTCAGATTCCCTAAAGGATACTACACTCATATCCAAGAATGGATCTTACAGAGAAATATACAGAGTTGAAACACTCAAACACAAAAGAAAGTTCTCTATGTCTGTCTTCCTGGACTGAGCAGATATCAGCCCAATCTTCTTCTTCACAGTAACAAGTTGAAAAGAAATCTTCAATTGAATCCTGGCATAATCTGGAAGCAGCTTGCAGAAATCTCTGCTTCTTCTAATTCAGGAGGTAATCCTGATCTTGTTGTCACAGATGAGTATTGCAATAGCTAATTATTTTAGCATTCAGGTTCCCTGATCTGAACTTGTTCTTCGGGCTCGACAAGAAAATGACGAAGAAGACGTCGTCAAGCCGCAAGATTGTGAATACAGAAAACCCTAATTGCTTCTTTTCTAGATGTTTTTTTGATTACTCAATTTTTTGATTGATTTTTGCTATTTTTATCGTCTATCGATCAACATATCATTGAGGAGTGGGCCCCACTAGAATAAGTTGTTGTGATTTTTCTACTCAGCCACCTACTTTCCATTGGAGGTTGATTCAACGGCTCTTTGCTTTGTGTGGGCCACAACGAGAAATCTCTTTCCAAATGAAGAAAATCAAGACAGATGGCCCCCAACACCTCTAGCAGTATTCCCGTAACATTTGAAACTTCTTTTACTTTATCTAGACTAGAGTGATCACCCATGCTTCTCATATAAAACTTTCCTTGCATAAATTTAGCAAACTTCCTGCAAAGGTTGTACTTAGTAGATCCAAAGATAATGTTATCGACATATATCTGGACTAGGATGATCTTGCCCTCAGATTCCCTTAGGAATGGGGTATTTTCTATTTTCCACCTTAAGATTTTGTTCTCAATGAGGAAACTAAACAATATTTCATACCTTGCTCTAGGGGTTTGCTTCAACCCATATAGAGCTTTCCTAAGACTATAAACAAAATCAGGAAGGTAAGGGTCTTCAAAACCTAGTGGCTGATCCACATATACTTCCTCTTTTATGTCCCCATTCAGGAATGTTGACATCACATCCATCTGGTAGACTTTGAATCCTTGATAGGCATCAAATGCAAGGAATAGACTTATTGCTTCCAGCCTGGCTACTCAGGCAAAATTCCAATCAAAGTATATTCTCTCTTCTTGCATGTATCATTTTGCCACCAATCTAACCTTATTCTTGACAATAATGCCATTCTAATCTAACTTGATCCTATAGATTGTAACGACCCCATCCATTAAATGACGTATAGTAGAAGGTCCGGTCGGGGCCCCACACTATATGCCACAAACAGACGGTGAGGTCACAGGATAATACCAAACCATACGAATCCTAACTAAGAGCATTCTAGCGGAAGCTTTAAGGTACAAATTCGAACTCTCAACAGGAATGTCCAATATATAAACCACCTTTATATATAACCACGGATTGTACAACAAAGGATTTGGCCTTAAGGCCTTACAGTTCCTCTTTCCATACAACATGATTTACAAACCTCGGCGCGCAGGCCGGCCATACATGAGTAAAAGAGAACAAACAAAACATTCGCTTAGCCTTCAAGGGCTAGCCGCAGCAGCAGCAGCAACAGTAGTAGGGCTTCAGCCCTTCATTTACCACTCGGCTCTCCAGCACCTGCATAGGGACAAACCACCCAACCGGTGGCAAACAATGCAACGGTCAGCATTCAGCTGACCCAATTATAACAATCCTACCCCTTTCTCGGGGCATTAGCATTCTTTCCTTCCTTGCATAGCATGGCATCATCATATAGCAACTATGTGCGCGCAGGCACATTCAAGCCATCACAACTATCGGCCACACGGCCCGATAGTCCGTGCACTCAGGGCACATTCTTGGTGTACCGGAATACCAGGGTCAACACCACCGTCTACACGGTATTTGAGCATTCTAGTCTTTCCGGCGCGCGGTCCTAAGACTCTCATTAGGCGCTCCAACAAAACCTATCACCAGGCTTCCAAGTCGGACGGACCTAACGCAGGTACGGATCAGCCACCCCCCGTTGCTCAAGTCGCCGTGCCACCTCGAATACGGATGTATCCATGGCTATTTATAGGCGCGGGTCGGTTTCACCTTTCCTGTTCGGCAATCTGCCATTTCATCGAGTTGCAGCCCAACGGCTCAACCGCTCATAAAGTGGCAATGCACGGCCACAAGAGTTGCATCCAACCCTCTTCATTTCCTGGACATCATCCAGTACTTCCTGCTGCACCAAGCAACAGGTAGGCACAAGGCAACACAAGCCATAATCACGGAGCCTTCTCCAATATGCAAACAAGCATCACCAATCCAGACCATGTCCAGATGGGCTTCACACAGCATGCCTAGAGCCGTACTCCAATTCCGGCCTCTAACAAGGGGGACTTCACATATCTACCCCAAGGGACACCACAACCCACCGCACACTCGCGGGGAAGGGTTTTCCCTATGCAATGCAGAAAAGAAGGACTTCACATGTCCAAGAAGGGAGATCGTTACCCTTGTCGATCTCTTCGGAGCCATCAAAAACTAGCCGGTGAGAAAGAACCGCAGCAGCCTTGCCTTCACAACGCCTGCTTCGAATCACGAATCGGACCACGGGTACTCCGCCGGTGGCTTGATCTCCTCCTCCTTCTTCTTCCTCCTCTCTCTTTCTCTCTTCCTTAAGCGAAATGAAGAATGACTTCTTCATCCTTCCTTCACGAATTAAATCCAGCCAGGAAACCACCTGAGCCCTTGGATCAAAAGAGAGAAATCTGAACGGCCACGATTTGCCCAAAAACTCAATTTTTGGCTGACACGGCCTGTGACACGCCCGTGTCACAGGCCGTGTACCCTTAAGCGGCATACGTAAAATTCGAACCGACTGAGATTTACCAGAACACGGGCATCGACACGCCCGTGTCGAACCTGACACGCCCGTGTCATTCCTGAGACACGCCCGTGTCATTCCTGCCTCATCGAGCTGCAATCAGTACACGGGTAGGCACACGGCATCGGACACGCCCGTGTCCAACCTGACACGCCCGTGTTCACGGCTTGGTTCAAGGCCGTGTACTTCTCTGACTCGAACAGGCCATTTTCGAAATTTAATTCGGACACGCCCTGGGACACGCCCGTGTCCATGGCCGTGTCCCAGGCTCGACGATCGTCGACTATCGATCGTAGACTAACCTGAACACGCCCTGGGACACGCCCGTGTCCCAGGCCGTGTACCCCCGACACGCCCTGGGACACGCCCGTGTCCCAGGCCGTGTCAAACAGCCTGCACCTCAAATAAGTTTGAAAACTCATTTTGAGATTTCTGGGGTGTTACAATCCTCCCCCCTTAACAAAATTTCGTCCCGAAATTTGCACGGTAAGGAAACAAGAACCAACAATGCTATAACTTGATAACTCGGTTATAACATAAAGTACACGGTCTACAGCTTATACAAACAGTTCGGGAAATTCAGCTCGCATGGTCTGCTCTCGCTCCCATGTTAGCTCTTCACGACCACAATTGTCCCATCGGACCTTGACCATCCCGATCACTTTGTTCCGCAACTGTTTCTCGGCTCGATCCTCGATCCGAATGGGTCTAACTCTCGTCGTTAGCCCATACTCGACCGGTACCCGATCATTCTCCACCACTTGAGCTGGATCCTTCACCGCCTTACGAAGGACTGAGATGTGAAATACATCATGTAATCCACCCAAGTCTGCTGAAAGTGCTAGTCGATAAGCAGCTTCCCCAACTCGCTCTACCACCTCAAATGGACCAAGATACCTCAGACTTAGCTTTTTCAAACGCTGAATCCTGGACACACCTTTGAAGGGTTTGATCTTCAAATATACCCAATCACCCACCGCGAAGTCCACGTTCCGATGTTTGGCATTGTAGTACTTCTCTTGACGATCTTGGGCTATCAATAGCCTCTCCCGAATAGAGCATATGAGCGAGGTAGCTTCTTCGACTTCCTTTTTCCCAATCAGCTTAGATTCGCCTGCTTCTGCCCAAGCTAACCGTGTACGGCATTTACGACCATACAACGCCTCAAATGGTGCCAGACCAATACTCGCTTGGTAGCTATTATTATAGGCAAATTCGACAAGAAATATATAATCTTCCCATCTCTTACCAAAGTCTAGGGCGCACATGCGGAGCATGTCCTCCATCGTCTTGTTGGTTCGTTCAGTCTGACCATCCGTTTGGGGATGAAAGGCCGTACTAAACGCCAATTTTGTACCCAACATTTGATGAACGAGCCGCCAATCATTCGATGTGAACCGCCCATCACGGTCACTAACGATGCTCCGAGGAACACCGTGCACTGAATCGTCTCTTCTGTTTGGAAGGAAGTGCGCCACTTTTGTCAACTGGTCCACAATCACTCAGATTGAATCATGACCGCGTTGAGATCTCGGCAACCCGTGCACAAAATCCATCGAAATATCATCGAATTTCCACTCCGGAATAGGTAACGACTTCAGGAAACCTCCAGGCTTCTGGCATTCTGCTTTCACTAACGCACAGGTATTGTATTCAGCCACATAACGTGCGACATCTTTCTTTAGTCCGGGCCACCAGAACAGCTTTTTCAGATCTCTATACATCTTTGTGCTCCCTGGGTGAACTGAGTACTTTGCAAAGTGAGCTTCGTACATCAACTCTTCCCTCAATTTACCCACACTTGGGACGCACACTCGACCATTTCTTCGTAACAAACCGTTATCCCAAGAGAATTGGTCCTCCGGCCCATCTTTAGCATAGCACTGGAGACTTTCATCAAGCTCCGTTGCTCGCCGAACTCTGTCCGTAAGGTCATATTGCACCTTCGTCCAGTTCAAGAATGCATCGGTTGACGAACCCTTGTCAACACAAGATATCTCCAATGCTTCCAATTCCTGGATTAAACGCTGATCATGCCTCTGCAACCAGCTTGCCCGTACCGGAGTCTGCCGACTCAAAGCATCAGCGACCACATTTCCCTTCCCGGGAGTATAGTGAATCTCGAAGGTGTAGTCCCCGAGGAACTCCATCCATCTTCGTTGTCGCATATTCAGATCCTTCTGATCCAACAAATACTTTATGCTTTTGTGATCCATATAGATATCCACTTTAACGCCATATAGATAGTGCCGCCACAACTTGAACGCAAAGATTACCGCCGCCAACTCCAAATCATGGACGGGGTAATTCCGCTCATGCACTTTCAACTGACGCGAGCCATAAGCAATCACTTTACCAAACTGCAGAAGAACGCAGCCTAAGCCGCTCCCGGAAGCATCACTATAGATCTCATACCCATCGGTACCACATGGCGATGTCAACACGGGCACCGTGGACAAACGACTCTTCAAGTCTTCAAAAGCTCGCGCGCACTCCGGCGTCCAAATGAACTTTTGATCTTTCCTTGTCTGCGTGGTCAGAGGTAAAGTAATCCGTGAGAAGTTTTCCACAAACCGTCTATAGTAGCCCGCAAGTCCAAGGAAGCTCCTGACCTCGGTCACTGAAGACATCACTGGCCAATCTCGAATGGCACTTATCTTGAACGGATCCACCGCGATACCTTCTCCACTTACCACATGGCCTAAAAAGGCTACTGAAGAGAGCCAGAACTCGCACTTTGAGAACTTGGCAAAAAGCTTATTCCTCCGCAGGGTATGCAAGACCAACCGCAAATGGTTTGCATGATCCTCTTCCGACTGAGAGTATACTAAGATGTCATCGATAAACACAATGACGAACAAATCCAAGTACTCTCGGAACGTTCGATGCATTAGGTCCATAAATACCGAAGGCGCATTACATAGGCCAAACGACATTACCGTGAACTCATAATGACCGTAGCGGGTTCCAAACGCCGTCTTGGGAATGTCACCTTCCCGAATCCTTAGCTGATAATATCCTGATTTCAAATCCAACTTGGAATAGACAGTTGATCCCGCCAGCTGATCAAAGAGGTCATCAATCCGTGGGATCAGATATTTGTTTTTCTCCGTCAGCTTATTCAATTCGCGGTAGTCAATACACAACCGTAAGCTACCGTCTTTCTTTTTCACAAAGAGAACAGGCGCGCTCCAAGGTGACATACTTGGGCGTATATATCCCTGCTCCAACAACTCTTGCAATTGGACTTTCAACTCAGCCATCTCTTTTGGCACGACGCGATATGGAGAGCGGGCCACAGGTTTCGCACCTGGCACCAACTCAATAGAGAAGTCAATCTCCCGCTGGGGTGGTAACCCAGGAAGATCTTTAGGAAACACGTTGGCAAACTCTGACACAACTAGTACTTCACCGACACTGGCCTTTGGCTCGACAGCCTGAATTAGCGTGAAGAATAACTCCGCGCCCTTCCGAACAGCATTGACGACTTGGAGTGCAGACAACAGAGTCCCGCCAACTCCTCGCATACCAGCGAACTTCGTCACAAATCCGGTATTCTGGCCCAGTGTAATCTCCTTGGAGTTGCAATCAATAAAGGCACGCTGCTCCGAGAGCCATTCCATACCAAAGATCACATCAAACTCCGATAACGGTAGCACAGCTGCACTCAAACCGAAATCTCGACTTCCTATTTGCACATCCACATCGCAAGCCCTATCCGCAAGCATCACACCGCCATTCGGCAATAGCACCCTTGTACTATCCACCGTCACATGACTCGGTACCCCAATTCGAGATATGAAATCCTCAGACAGAAAAGAATGCGAAGCACCCGTATCAAACAGGGCTCTCGCCAAATTATTCCGAATCAGGACAAAGCCTGCAGCACACACACAGGCACAAGCTATACATAACCAAAATCAATAGCACATAAGCAAGTAAGCTAATTCAACTCGTACCTGTGACGACGTCACTTTGCTTAATCGCTTCCTGTTGGCCAAGCTGATAAATTCGGGGCTGTGCCTGAGACGCAGAGGAATCAACCACCGCTTTGCCCTTCTCAGCATAAGACGCACCCGTCTTCTTGTCCCCTTTGGGCTGAACAACCCGACAGTCACGAGCTATATGCCCCACCCGGCCACAGTTATAGCATGTACGAGAATCCGGCCTTGATGTCGCTCCCGACACAACGGTCGTAGTCACTTGCCCAGATGGCTTGGACCTCTTGCCCCCTTTCTTCTGGTAAAACGACTTACTCGGGCGAGGTGCTTGAAACTCTGGCTTTGACACAACCAAGGCCTTGTTCCCTTGCACTCGCCTCATGTCCTTCTCCAACGCGCACGCAGTATCAACCAACGCCTGAAACCCTTGGTTCACTGAACTCGAAAGCAGGAATCGCAACTCATCCCGCAATCCTTCATAGAACCGATTCGTTTTCCTTTGGTCATCCGCGAAGATTGTTCCCGCATACCGTCCCAACCTGGTAAACTCATGCAAGTAGATATCCATGCTATCTTCCCCTTGCTTTAATCGTTGGAACTCATTTTCCATAGCAATGCGTTGCGCCGCTGGGACATGTTTCGCCAAAAATATTCAAGAGAACTCCTCAATCGACACTTGCGTTAATTTCCTGCCCGCCAAATGGTGTACCTCAACCTCGTCCCACCACAACCGTGCCTCTCCTTCAAGCATGAAGGTGGCCAAGGTGACCTTTAGAGTTTCCTCCGCCCTGATCGCTGTCAATATCCGCCTGACACGCGACAACCAATCCTCTGCCTGCGTTGGGGATCCCATTCCCGTAAATGTAGGAGGACTGAAGCTCATGAATTGCTTCAACTGTCGGTCAGCTGCTCGTGAATCAACAGCCTCAACCGGCTCGGGTCTTACATCAACACGAACTGGCACTACTGCCGGCTGCGCTTGCCCGGTCGGCTGAATCATGGCAAATAGCGCCTCAGCAACTAAGCGAACAGTTTCCGCAGATGGAGGAGGTGTTGGCACCTCAGCTGGTGCCACACTCTCATCAGAGCGCTGGGGCTCAGACTGCCCAGCACCACTACGTGTCACCTATAGGTGGACAAGACACACCTTAGCGAACGTATGCAAGCAAAACAACACAAAAAGGAACGCGCAGATTCCTCAAACAAGATTTTGTACATTCCTTAATGGACATTCCAGAGTTCATTAGCGTTACAGCAGGTCGCACAAACACGTGCTCGCCACCCTACAAAAGAATTCGACCACGAATTCGAAAGAGGAAGACCGACAAAAGCTGATACCAAAATGTAACGACCCCATCCGTTAAATGATGTATAGTAGAAGTTCCGGCCGGGGCCCCACACTATATGCCACAAACAGACGGTGAGGTCACAGGATAATACCAAACCATACGAATCCTAACTCAGAGCATTCTAGCGGAAGCTTTAAGGTACAAATTTGAACTCTCAACAGGAATGTCCAATATATAAACCACCTTTATATATAACCACGGAATGTATAACAAAGGGTTTGGCCTTAAGGCCTTACAGTTCCTCTTTCCATACAACATGATTTTCAAACCTCGGCGCGCAGGCCGGCCATACATGAGTAAAAGAGAACAAACAAAACATTCGCTTAGCCTTCAAGGGCTAGCCGCAGCAGCAGCAACAACAGTAGTAGGGCTTCAGCCCTTCATTTACCACTCGGCTCTCCAGCACCTGCATAGGGACAAACCACCCAACCGGTGGCAAACAATGCAACAGTCAGCATTCAGCTGACCCAATTATAACAATCCTACCCCTTTCTCGGGGCATTAACATTCTTTCTTTCCCTGCATAGCATGGCATCATCATATAGCAACTATGTGCGCGTAGGCACATTCAAGCCATCTCAACTATCGGCCACACGTCCCGATAGTCCGTGCACTCAGGGCACATTCTTGGTGTACCGGAATACCAGGGTCAACACCACCGTCTACACGGTATTTGAGCATTCTAGTCTTTCCGGCGCGCGGGCCTAAGACTCTCATTAGGCGCTCCAACAAAACCTATCACCAGGCTTCCAAGTCGGACGGACCTAACATAGGTACGGATCAGCCACCCCCCGTTGCTCAAGTCACCGTGCCACCTCGAATACGGAAGTATCCATGGCTATTTATAGGCGCGGGTCGGTTTCACCTTTCCTGTTCGGCAATCTGCCTTTTCATCGAGTTGCAGCCCAATGGCTCAACCGCTCATAAAGTGGCAACGCACGGCCACAAGAGTTGCATCCAACCCTCTTCATTTCCTGGACATCATCCAGTACTTCCTGCTGTACCAAGCAACAGGTAGGCACAAGGCAACACAAGCCATAATCACGGAGCCTTCTCCGATATGCAAACAAGCATCACCAATCCAGACCATGTCCAGATGGGCTTCACACAGCATGCCTAGAGCCGTACTCTAATTCCGGCCTCTAACAAGGGGGACTTCACATATCTACCCCAACGGACACCACAACCCACCGCACACTCGCGGGGAAGGGTTTTCCCTATGCAATGCAGAAAAGAAGGACTTCACATGTCCAAGAAGGGAGATCGTTACCCTTGTCGATCTCTTCGGAGCCATAGAAAACTAGCCGGTGAGAAAGAACCGCAGCAGCCTTGCCTTCACCACGCCGGCTTCGGATCACGAATCGGACCACGGGAACTCCGCCGTTGGCTTGATCTCCACCTCCTTCTTCTTCCTCCTCTCTCTTTCTCTCTTCCTTAAGCAAAATGAAGAATGACTTCTTCATCCTTCCTTCACGAATTAAATCCAGCCAGGAAACCACCTGAGCCCTTGGATCAAAAGAGAGAAATCTGAACGGCCACGATTTGCCCAAAAACTCAATTTTTGGCTGACACGGCCTGTGACACGCCCGTGTCACAGCCCGTGTACCTTTAAGCGGCACACGCGGTATTCGAACCGACTGAGATTTACCAGAACACGGGCATCGACACGCCCGTGTCGAACCTGACACGCCCGTGTCATTCCTGAGACACGCCCGTGTCATTCCTGCCTCATCGAGCTGCAATCAGTACACGGGTAGGCACACGGCATCGGACACGCCCGTGTCCAACCTGACACGCCCGTGTTCACGGCTTGGTTCAAGGCCGTGTACTTCTCTGACTCGAACAGGCCATTTTCGAAATTTAATTCGGACACGCCCTGGGACACGCCCGTGTCCATGGCCGTGTCCCAGGCTCGATGATCGTCGACTATCGATCGTCGACTAACCTGAACACGCCCTGGGACACGCCCGTGTCCCAGTCCGTGTACCCCCGACACACCCTAGGACACGCCCGTGTCCCAGGCCGTGTCAAACAGCCTGCACCTCAAATAAGTTTGAAAACTCATTTTGAGATTTCTGGGGTGTTACATAGATCCACTTAGTTCCTATGACATTATGTCCCTTAGGTCTGGGTACCAGCTTCCAGACACTATACCTCTTGAATGCCTTCTTGCATTGCTCCAATCCAGAATGGGTCTTTGATAGCCTCTTAAAGCTTCCTGTGCTCTTCTTGTGATAGGAAGCTTGAATAGAGAGCTGTCTTAATGCTCTTGTTTCTTGTCAGGACTCCATGTCTTGCATCACCAATGTTTTGGTGTTCTGGATGGTCCCTCAGATGTCTCCCAGCTTGAGGCAATCTTGCTTCAGCTTAATGTTCTTCATTATCCTCACCTAGCTGTTCATCATTATCTTCTGTTGGCTGTTCTTCATTGTCTTCTGCTTGTAGTTCTTCATCCTCATCTTGTTTTTTTTTGCTCCCTTTAGACAGCACCCTTCTTCTATCTTATCTTGTACTACTGGATCACCTTCACTGATGGTAAGCTTTTTCATTACCTCCTTTAAAACTTGTAGAGCTTGAGTAGGAGCTAGGAAGCTCACAGTTAATCAGTTTTGACTCATCAAAGATAACATGGACTGATTCTTCTACAACTAGACTAGTCAAGTTGTATATACTATATACCCTGCTATTGTTGTTGTACCCAACAAATATCCCTTTTTGGGACTTAGCAGCGAACATTGTCACATGGGACTAACCATTGTTTAGTACATAGCACTTGCTATCAAAAATCTAGAAGTAGGAAAAGTTTGGTTTTCTGCCTTTCAGAATCTCATAGGGAGACTTCTTGTGGCTTTTGGTGATGGAAGCCCTATTGAGGACATGATATGTAGTGCTTACCGCCTCAGCCAAGAAATATTCTAGGAGAGATGTGTCACTTAACAAGGTCCTACCAACCTCTATGAGGGTTCTATTTTTCCTCTCAACAATTCCCTTTTGCTGAGGTGTTCTAGGAAAGGAGAACTCTTGATGAATCCCATGCACTTCACAGAACCTTGTCATGCACTCAGAATGAAACTCAGTCCCATGGTCCCTTCTTATTTTTACAACAGTACTGTTTAATTCATTTTGAATTTGCTTAACAAATGTCTGGAAGAAATAAGGGGTTTATGATTTCTTCCTTACGAAGAACACCAGGAAAAATTGGAAAACTTATCAACAACCACAAGGGAGTAGACTTTTCTACCTCGACTATGAAATGGAGTAGGACCAAATAGATTCATATGTAGCAAGTATAAACACCTCCCTGAGTCTTTGGTACCAAGGCTCTTGAACAAGGTCTCGGTCTGCTTGCCCTTTTGGCATGCAAAGCAGATACCCTCCTTGGTGCACTTTACCTTAGGTCCATTTCTCACTAACTCTTCATTAAAAAGTTTGCCTATGGTCTTGTAATTCATGTGAGCTAGCCTATTGTGTCATTTGACACAGTGTGAGGCTTTCTCATTTGCAACTAGGCATATGGGAGAGTACTTACTCTCACAAACAAAATTTAGACAATAGACATTTCCTCTCCTGGTGTCTGTCAAGTTGACTCCTTGATCACTTGAACTCCTAATTTGGCACTCATCCTTGAGGAAATAAATGTCATAGCTAAGATCACATAGTTGGATTATGCTTATCAGGTTGCGTTGCAAACCTTTCACATAAGCTACTTGTGTGATGGTGATTTTGCCATTTGAAATCTTACCATACCCTTTGGTTACTCCCTTTTGTAATAAAACCTAAGATGACTTTGGGTTCATTCTCTACTAGAGTGTACTCCTTCAGCATGATCATTGTTCCAGTCATGTGCTTGGAATAACCACTATTTAAGTACCATATAGGGGTATGGAAACTTGTACTCATCTACAAGTCATAAATCATTTTACCTTAGGACCCTAATTCTTATTGGGTCCTAGGTGCATGTTAGAATGAAAATGTATATGCCTGCCTGCAGCTCTTCTAACAGGTAAGCCGACATTAGCTCTGTGGACACTATTATTGTGCTAGAAATCAATGGCATAGTGGCCCACTTTTCCATAACACCAACACTCATAGATAATGTACCTTCTTTTAAGGGCAGGTTTTACAGCAGTGTTGTCAGCAGCTCTCAACCCAGCAGGTACAACAACAACCTTTTTCTTATGTCTTCCGGCCACAACATGATTTGGGATATGTCTGGCAGCAGAGGTACTTGGGGTATCTTGAACCCTACCAGCAGTTGCCTTCTTTTTATAGAGCATGATCCTGATGGCTTAAAATATGCCAAATTTTGGTTTGCTAACAAACATTCCTTTAGTCTAATTGGAAACTGACCGATTATGAGAAGGGTCTACATCCTTAATCTTAAGTGTTGGGGCTTTTACACAAAACACAAATGGTCCAGGATGGGCCATTTGGATCTCCTCATGGGCTGCCTTGTAGTCACTAGCAACCTTTCCATTCCTACCACCATAGTGGTGTATAGCTTTGCTCCAATTAGTGGATCCAATATTCTCCCAGTGATCATAGATGTTCTCTTGGTCATACCTGTTAGCTGGTAGCATCACTCTCCTGAAAGGAATAGGAGGCTTGGAGGCTAGTGGCTGCACTAGATCTTTACCCTTCCTTTTGGAATTGCCAGCTCTAGTGTTCCCCTTGGAGCCTAACCCCTTCTTATCCTTTTGGGAGGAGAAGGAATCTATCAAAGGCAACACAGAACATGGCTTTTAAATCTTAGCCACTAGCTCCTTCTCTTTTTGGAGTTTTCTTTCAAGATTCTTGATGTGTTCATTCTTAAAGGATATTTTGCCCATCTGAATAACAGTGATGTTTTTCAGCTTACTAATTTCATTCAGCTTCAGGTATAGCATGTTTGCTGACTTTGAATAAGCAAAATGTCGAGAGGAACCCTCCTGAGCCTACTTTTTGGCTAGGAGCCTGCTTATCTTCAGTGCCTGCAGGAGTTCACCATAGTCATCAATCAATTGATTGATGTCTCCTTCAAATTCAAAGCCATCTTCATCACTTGATACAAATTCCTTTTAATCTAGACCTATCTAATAATCTGACCCAGAGGATAGAGAATGTACTTTTCTTGTACCAGGCTGCTCTGGGCGGGGTTCTTTATCAGTAAATGCCATCAGCCCAAGGAAATGGTAGTCTTCTTCTCCTTCAATAGTCCTGGAGGCATCATCAGCTTCTCTAGCAATATCAACTAGTATCTCAAAGAAATCTGCCTCTACAGCTTCTTCTTCAGTAGTGAATAGCCCAATATAGTCTTTATCTTCATCTTCCTCCTCTGACTCTTATGATGAGGAGTGAGTCCAGCTCTTTTGCTTCTTAGCTCTTTTACACCAACACCCTTCCTTTTGACAGGGCAGTTGGCTATAACATGCCTTAGCTTGCTGCAACAATAACATACCATTTTAGAAGAAACATGTTTATATGGTTTAGAGCCATACCTGTCCTCTTTAGAGGTTTTCTTCCTGCCCTTGTAGTAGTCTTCTTTGGGATAAGAAGAGGAGGGACTGCTTCTCCAGTGCTTCTTCTTCATGAATTTCTTGAATTCCCTGGAGAAGGCAGCAAAGTCTTCATCAGACATGTGGCAGTCTGATGTGCTGGTTTTTAAAATTTTAGAATCATATTCAACATCCCTCCTTTTATGGAGAATGTGTCTTTCTCCTGCTCCTCCTTATTGATTCAGCTTTAAAGGCTACAAACTTGTCCTTGACTGCAGACTTGCTGATTTTCTAATCCTCCTTTCTTGTTGTCAGCTACATTTCATAGGATAACAACTTTCCAAACTTAGTTGGTGGTGGTGTGTCTGCAAGTCTTGCCACTTCTCTGATGACACAGATTTTTGTGTCCCAGTCTTTAGTTAGAGACCTGAGAAACTTGTCATTTAATTCATATGTGTTCAATAATCTTCCATATGTCAACAACTCATTTACAATCCTAAAGAACCTTTCATAGCACTCAACTATGTTATATGTCTTGTTTAGCCTGAAGTTTCATACTCTTTATTGAGCATGGAATTCCTATCATCCCTCACTTCTTCTGTCCCCTCCATGCAGATAACTAGTGTGTCCCACATCTCCTTAGATGTCTTACAGTGAACTAGGTTTGGGAACGTCGAGTCATCAATGGCACTGACTATTATATTTTGTGCCCTCTTATCCATTGCGGAAAGGATGACTTCGTCATTATTAATTTCAGAGTATGTCTTTGGAGTCTGGACATTAGCGTCTAGAGCTGAGAACTTCATAGGGATGAATGGACCCTTTTTGACAGAAATGAAAATTCTAGGGTCAGCTACCTCCATAAATAGCCTAACCCTCTCCTTCCATATGCCAAACCCTTCCTTCCTATAGATAGGAAGCTTCATAGCCCATAGCTCCTTGTAGTTCACTCATGAACCAATAAGGGCTGTCTTTTCTTATTGACCTTGGAGATCTACTCAGATTGTTGAGTCTTTAACGAGTAACCTCCCTTTGATACCACTTGAAAGTCTTGTTTTCAAGGTTAACTAAATACCTAGAGGGGGGGAGGGGGTGAATAGGTGTTTGGCCTTCTATTTAAATACTCTGAACTATATCTTATTACTTGTGCTCAGTGATTAATTGATTTGTGCTTTCAAGAATAATCACAGACGACTCAGATATTTTTATAGTAATTCCCCAATCTTGGGTGCGTCTACTGTCCCTCTCCGCCTTTCTAACAGTGTGTTAGACAAGGCTCTACACAAATTCCTTGGATCCTTAAGAGCTTACAACACGATCCCGTAGGACCCCTCAGTCTTATCCAAGACCTACAACTCGGGCACTAAACCCTACCATTCAGATCACAACTAGATCCTTCCTCGGCCTTTATAACACAAGCCTACAATCAGGCACTAAGCCTTACCACTCAGATTCTAACAAGAATCCTACTCTCAGATCTACAATAAATCCTGCCTCGGCATGTATAGAACGGTTCTACACTCAGATTCCCTAAAGAATCCTACACTCAGATCCAAGAATGGATCTTACTGAGAAATATACAGAGTTGAAACACACAGACACTAGTGTAAGTTCTTTGTGTCTGTCTTCCTAGACTTCACAGATATCATCCCAATCTTCTTCTTCACAGAAACAAGTTGAAAAGAAATCTTCAATTGAATCTCGGCTTGTTCTGGAAGCAGCTTGTAGGAATCTCTGCTTCTTCTAATTCCGGAAGCAATCCTGATCTTGCTGTTGCAGATGAGTATTGCAGCAGCTAACTCTATTACCATTCAGGTTCACTGATCTGAACTTGTTCATCTAGCTTTTCAAGAAAGCGAGGAAGAAAACTCCATCCAGTCGCAATATTGCGAATACAGAAAACCCGAATTGCTTCTCTTCTAGACGTTTTTTCGATTACTCAATTTTTTGATTGATTACTACTACTTTTATCGTTTATCGATCAACGTCTCATTGAGCAATGGGCCCCACACGAATTGGTGGCTATGATTGTGCCATTCAGTAACCTACCTTCCATTGATGGCTGATTGAATGACACTTTTCTTTGTGTGGGCCCCAACGAGAAATCTCTTTCCTAGTGTGGAAAATCATGACAGCTGGCTCCCAATGCCTCAAGCAGCATTCCCACAACATCTGAACCTGCATTGACTTTGTTGACTTTGCTAATGTCACCATCTCTCTGGACTTAGACAAAATTAAGAATCAGTAGCGTAGCCGTTGAGTGAATTACCATCACTCAGTGCCAAAAGACTTAGACAAAAATTGTCACTGAGCGTTGAATGAGTAAGCACAACTAAATGCCAAAAAAATAGAAAATTATCACAGCTAGTAGGCGTTGAGTGAGCATGCCACTTAGGAATGAGACAAGGGTCATATTTTACTTTTAGAAGGTGTATTCCTGATATCCTTTGTTCAATGAACTCAGAAATCAGTTTGACGAACTTAGAGCTTTACTTGACCAAAAGTGAAAGCTCAGTTCGACAAACTCAGACCTTAGTTCGACGAACTCCGAGCTCAGCTCGATGAAAAGTGAAATCTCTATTCGATGAACTCGGAGCTCAGTTCGACGAACTATGAGCTAAGCATGATGAAAGTAAAAGCAATCAAAGCATTTGGACTTAGACAAATTTCTGTGTCTAGAAGAACACTATGGATCTGACTGACAAGGATTCAGTAACCGCTATACACTCATGGCATTGAGTGAGTAAGCATCACTCAACGCCTAACTACTTAGATAGATTTTGTCTGAAGACGTTGAGTGAGTGAGCTACACTCAATGCCTAAACACTTTGATAGATTCTCTTTCTCATGGCGTTGAGTGAGTGAGCTACACTCAACGCCTAAACACTTACACAGATTTTCTATCGCATGGAGTTGGGTAAGTAAGCTTCACTCAACGCCTCTGAACTTAGTCAAAATTCTACATAGAATTTCGGTGGCTTTGACTTACTGTGCAGTACTTAACAATTTTGATGTTATAGCATTGAGTGAGTGGACTTCACTCAACTCCTGTGGACTTGGACAAAATTCTCAGCTAGCCAATTGTTTGGCAAACTGTACTTAACTATTTTACTTTCCTGACATTAAGTGAATAGACTTCACTCCACGCCAATGGACTTAGTCAAATCTTCTGCCCTTCCATCCACTTATTTGAGTGCACCTGCCTAATCTTTGTCACAAGGACTATCCTGCACACGTGAACTTACAAACACATCAAGTACAACTGTGTGTATCTCATTGACCTGTTTGACATTATCAAATACTTGCCATTGGGATCAATGGACCCAACAGTTCCAAATTTTTTAACTAACTTCCTAGTGAACTTAGACTGTGAAATTTATAATACCTTCTCAACCTATCATACTTGGAGGCGCATGTACTTGAGCTCACCCTTACTGCTCATCTCAAATTTCCCCTGCATAAGTTTAGCAAACTTCTTGTAGAGGTCATCATCAGTAGACATAGATATTATGTCATCTACAAAAATCTGGACTAGGATGATCTTACCCTTGACTTCCCTTTGGAATTGTGTCTTGTTTATCTTTTCCCTTGAGAATTTGTTCTCATTGAGAAAGCTAGATAGGGTCTAATACCATGACCTAGGGGCTTACTTCAACCCATATAGTGCTTTCCTAAGCTTATAAACATTATCAAGTGAGTTATAATTGACAAAACCTGATGGTTGCTCAACATAGACCTCTTCTCATAGGTCACTATTAAGGAAAGCTGACTTCACATCCATCTGGCAGACCATGAATCCCTTGTGTGCAGCATATGTAAGGAATAGTCTTATGGCTTCTAGTCTAACCACAAGAGAAAAGGTTTTATCAAAATCAATACCTTTTTCTTGTCTATATCCTTTGGCTACCAATCTAGCTTTGTTCTTTACTATAACATAATTTTCATCAAGCATATTCATGTATATCTACTTGGTTCTAATGATGTTATGACCATTTGCTATGGGAACCGGCTTCCAGATCTTGCATCTATTTAACTGGTTTAGTTCCTCTTAAATAGCCACAATAAAAAATGGATCAATGTTGGCATCATAAAATATCTTTTTTAAACCTTAGATAGGAAGCTGTAGTACATCATAATGTTCTGGCTTCTGCTCCATGTTATAACCCCATATCATGCATCTCCAATTATCAATTTTCTGGGATTATCCCTCAAGTTCCTGATTGCTGGAGGAATTCTTACTTTAGTATCAAGAACTTCATTGGCAGGATCTTGTTGATCTTCATCATATTATGTGCACTTTGATCTCCTTCTAGAATGCAAATTTCATCATATTGTTTCAGGGTAGTTTGAGAGCTATCCATGATGGTTTGTTTGTCCATCTTCTCTCTACACCTACAAATCTAGAGAATCTTGAGACCTCACTGTTAATCATTGATAACTCATCAAAGACTACATTAACAAATTCTTCTACAACTTGATTTTTCAAGTTGTAGACCCAATATGGCTTGTTATGGTTGTTGTACCCAACAAATATTCCTTCATAGGATTTGATAGCAATCTTTGTAAAAAGGAACTTCTCATTAATGAGCAAAAAGCAGTTACTACCGAAGATCCTGAGATAGGCAAGATTTGGTTTTCCGTCCTTCATAATCTCATAGGGAGTCTTCTTGTGGTACTTGTTGATAGAGGCCCTGTTCAGGACATTACATGGAGTGTTCACTACCTCAGTCCAAAAATATTATGGGAGTGAAGTCTCACAGAGAATGGTCCTGCCAGCCTCTATGAGAGTTCTATTTTTCCTCTCAGCTATCCAATTTTGTTGGGGAGTTTTTGGAGAAGAAAATTCCTGATGAATCCCTTGATCTTCACAGAACATTGTCACGCCTTCATAATGAAATTCAGTACGATAGTCACTTCTAATTTTGACCATATAGATGTCTTTTTCATTCTGTACTTGCCTAACAAAAGTCATAAAAGTGTCAAGGGTTTCTGACTTTTTCTTCAAGAAGAACACCCAAGCAAACCTAGAGAACTCATCAACTATCACAAGTGTGTAGACTTTCCTACCTAGATCGTGAACTAGCATTTTGACCAAACAGGTCCATATGTTGGAGGTATAAGCACCTCACAGAATCATTGGCACCAATTCCCTTAAAGGATGCTTAGGTCTACTTGCCCTTTTAAAATGCAAAGCAAATGCCCTCCTTTGTGCATCTTATGGTGGGGCCTTTCCTGACTTGCCTTCACTGAAGATCTTACTTATGGTCTTGTAGTTAAAGTGAGCTAGTCACTTATGCCATTTCACACAATATAAGACTTTCTCATTAACAACTAGACACACATGGGTGTCGGAACATAAATATAAAAAGTTTTAACAATAAATATTCCCACTCCTAGTGCCTATCAAAATGACCTCTTGGTCACTTGACCTTTTGATTTGACCCTCATCCTTGTGGAATACAATGACATAGCCAAGATCACATAGTTGTCTTATGCTAATTTGGTTGTGTTGCAACCCTTCCACATAAGCCACTTTTGTGATTGTGACTATTCCATTGGTGATCATTCCATAACCCTTTACGACTCCCTTTTCTGAGCCACCAAAGATCACTTTTGGCCCATTCTTTACTGGACAGTATTCCTTTAGAAGACTTCTTGTTACAGTCAAGTGCCTGGAACACCCACTATCCAAGTACTATATTTGATGGGTACTTGGACTAACCTGCAACCACAATTCAGTTTGCCTTAGGACCCCAAAAGAGTTTGGGTCCTAAGTTCGTGTTAGTCTGAAATTTTTTATATTTTGCTTGTAGCATTTTTGACAGGTAGACTTTCCCTTGCACAAGATACATTGGAATTGTGCTAACAATTTATTGCAAATTCTCCCACTTTTCCACAACACCAACATACATGAATATTGTTTCTCCTTTTCGGAACAGCTCTTGTAGACAAGCTGACTGTTCAGACGGGAGAGCAACAACCCTTTTCATATTTCTTTCACAAGGATCTGACTAAAAGTGAGTCTTTTAGTTGATAAACTTGGTTTACTATGAATGCCACTAATAATAGTCATCTTTGTAGAAGATAAGTTGTTGATTGCATCAGAGATAACCAAGTAAGGCTTGCTGGATGAATTATTTTTGGTCTGAGTCTTTGCTGGAGGAGCTTGACTATTGGTCACTTCCTTATTCTTGAGAGTGGGAGCTGGTCCACTAAAGACAAATGTTCCATGATGGGCCATCTGAATATCCTCATGGGGAGCCGTAAAGTCACTCAAACCCATGCCCTTCCTTCCACTATAACTATGAACATTTTTGTTCATACTACTGGATCTTTAATTCAGCTAGTGACCATACATACTTTTTTGGTCGTACCAGTTGGATAGCAGCACAACTTTCTCAAAGGAGTTAGCAGGCTGAATAGGGGCCTTGCCCTTTCTCTTATTCCTTCTTTTAGTGTTTCTCTCAATCTACCCTAGTCCCTTCTTATTTGTTTGGGAAGGTGAAGGTATCAATGAGTGGCAACACTTATTTAGGCTTGGAGTACTGAGTCACTAGCCTCCCCTCTTTGAGGAGATTTTCTTCAAGATCTATAATGATCTTGTTATAATGCTTGATGGTTCCAATCTGGATGATTGAGATTGTTTTCAGTTGGCTAATTTCCCTCCTCATCTGATCCAGCAATGATGCTGACTCAGACTATAATGAAGCAGCTAGCTGTAGGGAGATAGTCTCCTCATCTTGTTTCTTGGCCAACCTCTTGCTCCTTTTCAAAGAATCTAGAATGGCACCATACTTGTCAATTAGTTGATTGACATATGCAATAGATTTAGACCTATCTTCATCACAGGAAGAAGATGCATCAAAATTGGGACTAGTCCCATAGTCAAATTTAGAGGAGGTGTTGGAAAGATATTGTACGATTTTTGGACAAAGCTAATCCTGGCTTGATTATTCATCTGGCATGGCCATTAGCCCATACCTGCTATTTTCATCTTCATCCACCTTAGAATCACTATCTGCGTGTGATAGAGGGGCCCTGATACTTATCCTTGTAGCAGGATTTCATCATCTTCATCAGCAACAGTAGCAAACAACCCTATGCAGGCTTCTTCTTCTTCAAAATATGAAGAAGCTGAGTCACTTTGACACCAGCTCTTCTAATTATTAGCAATGAAGGTCTTTTCCTTCTTTTCCTTTTGGTGGTGTTATTTCTTCTTACCAGCCTCTTTTCTCTTGACTGGGCAGTCAACTCTTACATGCCCAAGCTTGCTACAATAATTACAAACAATTTTAGAAGAACAATGTTTGCTAGGTTTATTTTCATACCTATCTCGTTTGGAGAACTTCATCTTGGATCTGTTGTGATCCTTCTTGTAATGATAGGATGAGGAAGAATAGCTCTTCCACTACCTCCTCATCATCATCTTATGGAACTTCCTAGAGAAGGCAACAAATTCCCAATCTATCATGTTACTGTCAGACGAGTTTGACACAGAGATGTCTGAATCAACATGTCTTCTTAGGGGAGAAGCAATCCTATCCTTGCTATTCTTAGTGCTCTCAACCTTGAAGGCCACTATCTTCTCCTTGGCATGAGAATTTCTTGTTGTCTCCTCCACCTTCCTGGAAGACAGCTGCATCTCATAGGTGATCATCTTTCTAAACAATGTGTGTGGAGTTTCTGCCAGCTTGGCCACCTCTCTGATCGCACATATCTTGGTCTTCTAGTCTCTAGTTAGTTATCTGAGGAACTTGACATTCATCTCATAATTGTTGAAAACCCTTTCATAGGTCCTCAGCTCATTTACCACTCTAAAGAACTTTTCATAGTACTCAACTATACTGTCCTTATTATATTTCGTGAAGGCCTCATATTCCTGATTTAGTAGGGATTTCCTGTAATCCAAAACTTCTTCAGTGCCCTCCATGTAGACAATCAATGTGTCCCACATTTCCTTGGTACTTCTATAGCGGAAAAGGTTTTGGAAAGTTTAATCATTAATGACACTCACAATAATTTTTTGTGCCCTCTTGTCCATTTTAGCCAGGATCACCTCATCCATGGTAATTTCAGAATATTTCTTAGGTGTCTGTATATTGGCAACCAAAGCTGAGACCTTCATAGAGATGAAACGTCCTTCTGGCACAATTATAAAAATCCTGGGGTCAGATGCTTCCATGAACAACATAACTCTCTCCTTCCAAATCTCAAATCTCTCCTTCCTACAGATTGGAAGCTTCATTGAGACCAATTCTTTATGATCCTCTCCTGAACCCATAAAGAATATAATTAATCGACTCCTAGAGATGAGCTTAGACTGTTAAGTCCTTATTAAGAAACTTCCCTCTGATACAACTTGAAAGTCATTAGTTTAAAGTGTAGCTTAACACCTAGAGGGGGGTGAATAAGTTTTTCTAACTTTTTGATAGTTTCTTCTGATTTGGTGAGTTGTGTTTTAGTTTAGGTTACCTTTCAAGATAACACAATAAGCACATAAGTTGTTTATAGTGGTTCCCTAGAGTATGAGTAAATCCACGGTCCCTCCCACCTTTCTAACAGTTTGTTAGACAAGGCCAACTTATCCAAACTCGGCTGCAAGAGCTTACAACACAAATCCCTCAAGATTTATTAGACTCCTCCAAGTCTTACACTCAGGACCAAGGCCCTACACTCAGAGAAATATTCTCCTATAACTCAGGGACATAGGCCCTACCTCTTACTTTAACTCAAAGTCGTACACTCATGCTAGGAGGTTATCCCTACACTCAGATCCACCACTGGATCATACCTTAGAGAGAAAAACTCATACAGCTCTGGCACACTGGCCCTACCTCAGATCCATAGGAGGATCCTAAAACTCAGACACTAATGCCATATAATAAAGATCTATAGAATGTTCCTACCTCAGCATTTTTATTTGAGGCTTACACTCAGATAAATTAAGATACTACAAAAAGTAAGGTTGGTAAATTTCAAGGAATTTCAAGAAAGTAAGGTTGTTATTTAATTTTGAACTGAGATGACTCGGTCTTATCTTCTTCATAGCCCCAAGAATGGATCTTTAATGTTTTGCTTGAGCTGTGAAGTAATTGCAACTACGGCTTGCTCTGTCCCTTCTTCTACCTCAGAGAGATTACTCTTTGACCTTGTTGTTGAAGATGAAAATGTCAACAACCAACTTGCTTGAACTTCTAGATCACCAGAACAAGCAAATATTCAAGTTCTGCAATGAGGTTTAGAGGAAGAAGATGAAGCATTGTATTTCCCAAAAGTTAATGGTCAAGATAGTTGATTTCTTCTTCTTCGATTTTTCTTTTTCTATCTTGCCATCCAATAGCTCTTTGAATAGTGGGACCACATGGAGTTGGTAGCTGCAACTTTTATTTAGAATTAATTGTTGTACAATAGGCAAGCGATGTCATTTATTGTCTACTGTTCCATTCCCGTAACATTTGAATTCCTACTAACGTTATTATGACTCAGCACCAGTGGACTTAGCCAAATTCAGAAAATTTTGCATAGGCATTGAGTGAACCCTTGTCACTCAACCCCAAAGCACTTATACAAAATACTGTACCACTAGGGGTTGAGTGATCATTCATCACTCAATGAATATCTACAATTATAAACTAACTGACTAGGCGTTGAGTGAGCCTTCAACACTCCATGCATCTGGACTTAGTCAATTTTCTCTAAATTAAGGCATTGATTGAGTTGTCTTCACTCAACGCTTTCTACCATACAAGTTTTATTGAATAGGCGTTGAGTGAACTGCCTTCACTCAACGCTTATGTCCTTAGATAGCTTTTTCATTGAATAGGTATTGAGTGAGTTATCTTTACTCAACGCATCTCTATTTAAAGAAATTTCCAAGTCAAACAACATTGCGGCTCTGACTAAAATGTGTTATGTCATTGCTTTCTCATCGGGGCGTTGAGTTAACTACCTTCACTCAACACTTATGGACTTAGCAAGAATTCTTGTCAATTATTCTCTTGATTTTATTGTTTGAGCTTTACTCAACGCTTCTGGCTCTAGGTGTTGCGTGAACTACCATCACTCAACTCTTCTTAACTTAACAAGATTTTTGCTTTTGCAATGTTTTATCTTTGACTGCCTAGGCATTACTCAACTCTTAAATCCATCTAGCGTTGAGTGAATTGCATTCACTCAACGCATCTGGATTTAGACATATTTTTTCCCTATAAGCATCCTGTCTTGTGTCCACCTGTCATTTGTGCTTAGATAATTTGTTTGAATAGTGAGCAAAGAGTAATATGCATGCATAGAACTTAAAGCATGCATCAAATACAATACTGTGTATACCATTATCTTATAGGACTTCAACAAATCTGTAAGATTGTGATCAATTGACCCAACAATCACCTTAATGCAATCTAAATTTCAAATGAGCTTAATTGGAGAGTTGACATATTTCCAAGGATTTCAGATTTCTTAACAAAATGATGGAATTTTTATAAGTCAATCCAAATTGATAAAAGATATGCTTGTGCTATTTAGATTTAAAAATCTTAAATAGGTAAAAATACCAATGAGCGTGTCTCTAAAATTAGGAAAGGATGACAGTGGTATTTCATTGGACCAAACTTTATTTAGAGGAATGATTGGATCACTTCTTTATTTAAGTGCTTCTAGACACGATATTACATTCGTGGTATGTTTTTGTGTTAGATATCAAGTCAATCCTAAAGAATCTTATTTCAAAGCTGTTAAACACATCTTTAGGTATCTTATAGGCAACCAAAATCTTGGCCTTTGGAACCCTCACACCATAAACTTCACGCTCCACGGGTATTCTGACTCTGATTATGCTGGAAGTTCCCTCGATTACAAGATCACAAGTGGCACCAATCACTTCCTAGGTCCGACACTAGTTTCATGGTCAAGTAGGAAACAAAACTCAGTTGCCCTCTCCACTGCAGAAGCTGAGCATATTGCCTTAGGAAGTTGTTGCGCACAAGCACTTCGGATCTCAAAAATGTTATAGGACTTTGGCATAAAATTGAAGAACATTAATGTTAGGTGCGATAACAAGAGTGTCATAGACTTGATGAATAATCCAGTACATCACTCTCGTTCCAAACATATTGACATTCACCATCATTTAATCCTGGACCACAATAAGAAAGAGAATGTGAGAGTAAGATTCATTGGAACCAGCGATCAACTTGCTTATATCTTCACAAAACCTCGCCCTAATGCTCGTTTTTCTTTACTTTAATTTGAATTGGGCATTTTGGATCTCACTATTTGGTTGTGTTGTATCATCTACTGAATTTGCTTTGTTTTGTTTTGTGTGTTTCTGCATTTGGTTATTTTTTTCTTCGTTTAGTTTTAAAAAATCAAAAAATTAAAAAATCTCAAGAATATTAAAAAAACATTTCTTTTTTTCATTTTGCTTTGTTTGCTTTGGTTAATAGTTTTCAGACATAATAAAAATATATATATATATATATAACCCCAAAATAAAAATAAACTATGGATCGTTCAATCCTATTACACACATAAATAGAACCTAAACCATAACGATTGTGTACAATGTTTGATTTATGATTGTTAATCTCTGTGAACATTATCTACTTTTGTCATGATGGGTCGAATCTATAGGTGCTTAGCTATGGAGTGTGACTAAACATGATAGTGAATGTTGAATATGCCTCTAGGTTTGTGTGAGGATTTAGGTAACATAATGACTAAACACTGTTCACACATCCCTTGATGAAGCACTGATGTAAAAATTCTATGCATACATGTTATAACTCGTGATATTGTGTCTAACACATTAAAAATAACTTGAATAATCAATGTCATGATATACATGTGTTTATATAAAGGATAAAACTTTGGGCCAAATCTCTAGTTATCATGTATTTTGTATATATGTTAAAGTGCATCTATCTATGTGGGTACATTTCGATTGATTTTGGGTCCTTGAAATAAATGCAATTTGAATGATAGTATGAAATTTTTTTTAAAAAAAAACTATGCATGCTATCAAATAATGTGTCAAGGATACCACCCAAGCACTACTAACTCCTCATGATAAGTCTTTACGAGCATTGTGAGGATGAGCGCCTTAGTCAAAAGAATCATTTCGATCTTGTGCAAAGACTAAACCTAAAGTTTATTGCCCTTGTTCTAGTCTTGGTTTGACGTAGATAGAAACATGACATTATTTTTCACTCTATTTCACTTGTCATAGTATATTGAATTATTGAGATAAAACATGTATTAAATATTAGTTGTACGTGATGTTTTTTCTTTTGAACGCTATACGTACACATGTCATTGCTCTATCTAATGCTTCCATGCAAAAAGATTGTCCTGCAACTGTATTATACGTCTACAATGCATAGGTACTAGTACACAATTTCTATTCTCGATTTTTACAATATTACAATGTGTTAACTCAATAAATCTCTTAGCATTGTACTCAAAATCATTATGTATTTAGTTTCACCTATGCTGTCGAATTCTCTTTACTCTGAAAACTTATCTCACTTGCCTTTGTGTACTCCGCTCATATGTTTGACCCGTACACATTATTATCTCTGATTTATGTTTGGTCACCCCTATTGTTTTTGCTTCTAGATTCACTGTATAACGTGCATTGTTTGACATTTATCACGCTATTTAGACTCTATTTTTTCCGTACATGCGTATAAACTTTTTTGATATAGCCCAGCCCTTTCAATAATATCTGTTGGGTACACTGGAAACTATGTACCAGATTTGGAGAAGCTTCACTTAACTAAATGATATACATCAATGTGTATTTGATGGGATGTTCAGTTTCAATGTGCAGGTTAAAGAAATGCAGGATAATTTTCTAAGTACAAGGGTGGACACTTGTGAGGGAAATGTGTCGACACCAGAAGCAAGATTGTGTCGACACACAAGACTTGTTTCGACATACAGAAATTCTGTCAGCAGCAGTTGTGTCGTCAGCTAGGACTTGTGTCGACACACACTCAACACCAGCTATGTTGAAGACCAGAAGTAGTTGTGTCGACACACTGGACTTGTTTTGACGCATACTCAAAGAAATCTGTTAACAACAGCTATAATGAGACTGGAAGGCTTGTGTCGACACACAGGACTTGTGTCAATACACAATCAGAGAAATATATCATACCAGCTATGTCGAGACAAGAAGCAGTTGTGTCGACACACAGTACTTGTGTAGACACATCCAACAAAAGCTGTGTCGAGAAGATAAAGAACGACTGTGTCGACACATTGGGAGCTGTGTCGACATCATCAAGACTTGTGACAACACATGGTCTATTTATGTCGACACATCTGAAGTGTTATGCCTACAGTTCCCTACTATGATAGAAGTTCAAGGAGGAGTTAATTGTCAAGACTTATGACCTGACAGCGGTAATAAGTAATAAAGCTGACACATCTGTCAGAGCTATCAGAAGGCCGTTATAAACCAAATTAGCCAATAATCTTTGATGGATGATATAAATAGACCTATTCTATCACAATAAGAAGTGATGAACAAGAGAGGGGGAATAAGAGACAAACCCAGAAGAAGGCAGATCCTGAAGTGTCTGCAAGAAAAATTCAGATCTGATTCTGAATTCTAGAAGGAAGCTGGATTGAATATCAACTCCAACTCCAATTGAAGATCAACCTTACTTGGTACAAATTCAAGAAGCTTTCGAGAAGCTAAGACAAGTTGGATCTAAAGTAATCAGTTCAATCAAGAACTGATCAAGAAGCTTTCACCCTATTCTCTTTCTATTAGGGTGAAGATTTTATTATTTTAAACAATTAATTTTCTTGTAATATCTTATATTGATCTTTTGTTGTAAGACAAAATTTATAAAGGCTGAGGTAGGGCTGAGAGCCTGAGGTAGGACTTGAAGAAGTCTGAGTTATAGGCCTGGTGATAAAGGCTGAGTTAGGGCTGTTGCCTGAGGTAGGATTCTTGGGAAGAATCTGAGGTGTAGGACTTGAAGAAGTCTGAGTTGTAAGCCTGGTGATAAAGGCTGAGGTAGGGATGTTTCCTGAGGTAGGAGTCTTGGGAAGATTTTGAGTTATTGGACTTGAAGAAGTCTGAGCTGTAGGAACTTGTTGGGTTTTGAGTTATAAGATCGGAGGATCTGAGATAGTCGAAGGAAGTTTGGCCGAATCCAGTTCTCTAATGGATAGGTGAAGTGGGAGAGTGGACGTACCCAAAAATTGGGGAACCACTATAAATCATTGTGTACTGTGCTATGTATTTTCCTTGATTTTCATTCTTTGTGATGTGATAGTTGTGCTGTGTTAGCATTGTTAATTGCCTAAGTTGTTAAAAAAAGATTTGAACATATTCACCCCACCCCCTCTAGGTGTTTAGGCTCTTTAAACCAAATCTTTCAAGTGGTATCAGAAGGAGGTTCCTCAAATATAGACCTAACAGTCTGAGTAGATCTCCAAGGAAATTAACGGTTAGCTAGAATGAGTTCAAGTGAAAATCAGAAGGAACTTGGATCCATAAAACATCCTATCCTTAGGAAAGAAAATTTTGGCATATGGAAAGAGAGGGTCAGATTGTTCATAGAGACATCTGATCCAAGAATTTACATCACAGTTCAAGAAGGTTTATTCATTCCAATGAACAAATCAGTTCTTGATGCAAATCTCAAAACTCCAAAGAGCTATTCTGAAGTGACTAAGGAAGAAATCATTCTAGCAACCTTAGACAAGAGAGCACAAAATATAATTGTGAGTGCTATAGATGATTCTACATTCCAGAATCTGCTATATTGCAAAACCTCCAAGAAGATGTAGGACACTTTGGCTGTCTACATGGAGGGAACTAAAGAAGTAAGAGAGGATAGAAAGTCCATGTTAAATCCAGAATATGAGAGCTTTAGACAAGCTAAGACTGACAGCATAGCTGAATGTTACAAGAAATTCTTTAGAATTGTAAATGAGCTAATGACCTATGGAAGAGTCTTTAACACATATGAATTGAATGATAAGTTTCTCAGCTCACTGCCAGAAAGGAGGAGCAGAAAAGAAATAGGTCTAAATATAAAGGAAAGTCAGTAGCCTTCAAGGCTGAAGCTACAACAAAGGGTAGGAGAAATTCTCCTTCTCCACCCAGGAGAATTGTTGAGGATGAATCAGAATATCCTGACATCAACACTTCAGATAGCCACAACTCTTATGAAGATTTTGTTGTCTTTACAAGGCAGTTTTAGAGGTTCATGAAGAAGAAGAAATGGAGAACAAAGCCATCTACATCCTTCTCCAAAGATGACTTTTATAAGAAGAAGAAACCTTCTAAGGATGACAGGTATGGCTCTAATCCATGTAAACAAACTACTTCTATAATTGTTTGTTATTGCTGCAACAGGCCTAGATATGCCAGAGCTAATTGTCCTGATAAGAGAAAGGAGTCTAAGGACAAGAAGAAGCATCAAAATAAGGGATAGAAGGAGAGGTCCCTTATTGCCCAGAAGACAAAGAGTTGGACTGACTCTTAATCATCAGAATCAAGAGAAGATAATGAAGTAGAAGCCTATATAGGATTGTTCACTACAGAAAAGGATTTTGTGGAAACAGATTTCGTGCAAATGATGTATTCCATAAATGGAAGTGAAGATCATTATTGCAGAGGGCTGCTGGCTCTATCTGAGGTAGATCATTGCCAGGATCAGCCTGGTCCCAGTAAGGTATACAATCCATCCTTAGTTTCTGATTATTATACTACATCTGAATCATAAGCATCTGCATTAAGAGATGTGGATGGTCCTAAATATTAAGGGGATGTTCATAAATTAATTGATGAGTATTGTGGTTTGTTGCAAGCTCTTAGGATAAGCAAATTCCTTGTCAAGAAGCAGGCTAAGGAAATTGAATATCTCAAACTGGCTACATCAGATTCAGCAAAGATGTTTGATTTGAAATTGAAATAGGTTGCTAAACTGAAAAACATAACTGTTATTCAGATGGGTACAATCATTTTCAAAAATAATCACATCAAGAATCTGGAAGTAAGACTTCAGAAAGAAAAGGATCTTGTGGCTAAATTCTCTAAGACAAAGTCAGTCTTACCCATAATTGATAATTTCATCTCCCAAAATGGTAAGATAGGATTAGGCTTCAAGGGAAGAACAAGGGCAGCCAATTCTCAAAGAAAAGGCAAAGCCTCAGTTTAGCCACTAACTGTGAAACCCCCTATTTCTTATAGAAAAGTGATGCAGCCTACTAACAGGTATGATCATGACATCACTCATGGTCACTGTAAGTATGGTGATCTGAATAGAAAGTGTGCAAATGCTAATAGGTCACCCCATGAGCAAACCCATCAGGTTCTTAAAGAATCCTTAGTGTTTGCTGCTCCAGCACCTGAGCTGAAAAGGACTGTTGACAGCAATATTATTAAGCCTGTACTTAAGAAAAGGTACAATAAATTTGAGTGTTTGGTTTTGTGGCAAGGTGGACCACTTTGCCATTGATTGTTGGTTCAATGCTAGTATTCAACATAAGGCCAGCTTACCTATCATAAATTCTATAGGTAAGCATGTCAAATATAAAGCTTACCTAGACCTAGGACCCAATAACAATTGGGGTTCTAAGGTTAGGTATTTTTATTTGATGCAGGTGAGTCCAAGTGGCAATACCCCTATATAGTACTTGGATAGTGGATGTTCCATGCACATGAATGGAACAAGAAGGATGATGAAGGATTACTCTCCCATAGAAAATGGACCCAAAGTGATCTTTGGTGGATCTGAAAAGGGATTCATCAAAGAGTTTGGTAACATTTCAAATAACTCTATTACTATCACCCAAGTGGCTTATGTGAAAGGTCTAAAACATAACCTAATAAGTATAAGCCAACTAAGTGATCTTGGTTATGACACTTCTTTCCTCAAGAGTGTGTGCCAAATAAGAAGGTCAAGTGATCAAGAGATCATTCTGACAGGCACTAGGAAAGGAAAGGTCTACTATCTTAACTTTGATTGTGAGAATAAGATTTCTCCTATTTATCTAGTTGCATATGAGAAAGCATCTCATTGTGTCCAATGGCACAAGAGGCTAGCTCACCTGAACTATAAGTCAATAGGAAAACTCTTTAGTATGGAGTTAGTGAGGAATGGTCCTCAGGTCAAGTGCATTAAAGAGGGTGTATGTTCAGCTTGCCAAAAGGGAAAATAGACTAGGACCTCTTTCCATGGACTTGTTACCAAAGACTCTGTGAGATGTCTTTACCTCCAGCATATGGATTTATTTCGTCCTATGCAAGTTCATAGTTTAGGTAGGAAAGCTTACACATTTGTAATTGTGGATGACTATTCTAGATTTACATGAGTTTTCTTCTTGAGGCAGAAATCTGAAACCCCAAATGTCTTCCAGAATTTTGTTAGGCAAATTAAGAATGAACTTAACAATTCAGTGGTCAAAATCAGAAGTGACCATGAGACTGAATTTCAGTCTGAATGTATGACAAAGTTCTGTGAAGAACATGGGATTCATCAAGAGTTCTTCTCACCTAGAACTCCCCAGCAAAATAGGGTTGCTGAAAGAAATAATAGGACTCATATTGAGGCAAGTAGAACACTACTAAGTGACACTTCTCTCCCAGAATATTTCTGGGCTGAGGGAGTAAATACTTCATGTCATGTTCTCAATTGAGCATCCATCAATAAAAGACACAAGAAGACACCCTATGAGATTATCAAAGGCAGAAAACCAAACATATCCTACTTTAGAATCTTTGGTAGCAAGTGTTATGTTCTAAATAATGGCAAGCACTATCAAATAAAGTTTGCTACCAAATCCCTAGAAGAGATATTTGTTGTGTACAACAATAACAGTAGAGCTTACAGGATCTACAACTTGACTACACAAGTTGTAGAAGAATCTATCCATGTAGTCTTTGATAAGTTAAAGCTAATTAACTGTGAGCTATATAGCACTTTTGTTAGTCCTATAGGTTTGAAGGAAAAGATGGATAAGCTAACTATTAGTGAAGACCAACCTGCAAGACAGGATAAAGAAAATGATGGATGTTATCCAGGGGTAGTACAAGTCTCACTTGATGGAGATGAAGACAATGAAGTACATCTAAAAGAAGATAATGAAGTACATTGAGATGAGGACAATGAAGAAGAAAAAGTGGTGGACAGATTTCCTCCAGCAAGAAGACATTTGAAGGATCATCCTGCACTCCAAATCATTGGTTATGCAAGACATGGAGTTTTGACCAGAAGCAAGAGCATGAACACAGTCCTATGTTCAAGCTTCCTGTCGCAGATGGAACCTAAGAAGTTTGAAGAGGCTATACAAGACACAAATTTGATTGATGCCATGGCAGGAAGAGTTGAATTAATTCAGAAGATGTAAAGTCTGAGAGTTGGTTCCTAAACCAAAGAACCACAATGTCATAGGAACAAAGTGGATCTATAGGAATAAGTTAGATGAAAATGGCACTATAATCAAGAACAAAGCCAGACTAATAGCAAAGAGCTACAGGAAATAAGAAGGGATAGACTTTGATCAAACATTTTCCCCAGTGGCAAGGTTGGAAGCAAAAACACTGTTCTTGGCATATGTAGCTTTTCAAGGGTTCAAAGTATTTCAATTGGATGTAAAGTCAGCATTTTTGAATGGTGACTTAAAATGGGATGTTTATGTTGAACAACCTTCAGGTTTTGTAGATTCTCTTTATCCTAACTATGTATTTAGGCTTAAGAAATCTCTATATGGATTGAAAGAAGCCCCTAGGGCTTGGTATGAAACACTATCTTCTTTGCATATTGAGAATAAATTCTCAAGACGGAAAATTGATAAGACTCTATTCTTTAGGGATTCAAAAGGTAAGATTATCCTAGTCCAGATATATGTTGATGACATTATCTTTGGTTCTACTGAAAACAACCTTTGTAGTAAGTTTGCCAAACTTATGTAATGGAAGTTTAAGATGAGCAGCATGGGTGAGCTAAAATTCTTCTTGGGACTCCATATTAGACATAATATTGATGGATTGTCCATTTCTCAGTCTAAGTTCACCAAGGAGTTAATTAAGAAATATTGCATGGAGTCAGCCTCCACCATAAAAACTCCAATGGGGACAAGTATGCCTATATGCAAAGGTGAGGCAGGAAAACTTGTTAAAGAGTCTTTGCATAAAGGGATAATTAGCTCCCTACTTTACTTAACTGCAAGTAGACCCGACATCATGTATGCCATATATGTCTGTGCTAGGTACCAAGCTTACCCAAAGGAGTCTCATTATTCCGCTGTTAACAGAATCTTAAGTTATCTTAACGGCGCACCTAATATAGGTCTTTGGTACCCTAAGAATAGAGATTTCTTACTATCAGGTTTCTAAGATGCAAACTTTGCAGGCTGCAAAGAAGATTGGAAAAGCACCACAGGAACATGTCAGTTCCTAGGTGGAAGGTTGGTGTCATGTAGCAGCAAAAAGCAAACAAGTGCAGCTATTTCCACTACTGAATCAGAGTATATAGCTGCAGGCAGTTTATGTGCTCAGTTATTGTGGATACAACATCAACTTGAAGACAATGACATCAAGATAAGTAGAATTCCATTATATTGTTATTCAACTAGTGTTATATCTATTTCTAGAAATCCTATTTCACATAGTAGAACTAAGTATATAGAAATCAAGTTTCACTTCATCAGAGAACATGTTGAAAAAGAAAACATATGTCTAGAATTTGTCAACACTAACAATCAAATTTCTGATATATTTAAAAAACCTCTGGATGAAAGTAAATTCAAGTATTTTAAAATTGAATTAAGTATGTTGAACCTAGAATGAGATGGTAGGTCAGCCCAAAATTTCTCAAGAAATTTGGCTAAGTTAGAAAGTTTATGTCGACACACGCCAATTGTGTTGACACTATGAGCAAATTATGTCGACACCTCTCTGTCGAGACCACGTACTAGTAGATTTTTGTGTCGACACACAACAATCATTGTCGACACATAGACATGTAAACACCCTCAATACTCTGTCAAGACTTAAGTAGTCTATGTCGACACAGGCAAAAGTATGTCGACACCTATAAAGAACAGCCGAGACCTAGGTTGTCTATGTTGACATATGTAAAATTTTGTCGACCAAGTAAAATCCCTAGTTAGGCAATTGTTTTGACCTTCCTTTTACAAGTATACTATAAATAGGAGAAGACAAAATCTGGCCGACTATGCTTTCAGAACTCTCGACTCAAGACTTTGTGTCGACAAGAAAATCTCCCATCGAGTGTCTTCTCACTCTTTCACCAATGGCACCACACCTAGAAGATAAGATCAATGAAGGATATGGACTGGTATGCAAGGCGTTCAAGACTTCCTAGCAAGAAATCGAGGGTGTGATTACCCTAATCACAGAAAATGGATTGGAATACTTGGTCTCTGCACCTTCAAGGATATGGAAGAAAGAAGTTCTTAAATTTTACTCTTCCGCAACAATGGATTCTCAAGGAAAGAAGATAAAGTCCTATGTTAATGGTACTCGAGTAAAACTCTCACCAAAGAGTATACGAAAGTCTCTTCAGCTACCCAAGTTTACTGAAGAAGATGATATCGCATCCTCCATGACAAGGGATGCACTGCAATGGTGTGGGCTGGATCCCAATACCATGATTGGATCTTCACTAACCAGGAAGGGAATGAATTCCCATGGTAAGTTTCTATCTGAGATAGTGGGCAAAGTTATCTCTGTAAAATAGGAGGACATGATAGGATCTCTCTAAATGTTCAAACTCATGACCAAAGTTATCTTCAAAGTGAAAACAGACTGGTCCGCTGTAATTTTTGACAAGATCAAAGAAAGTCCCAAGAAGCCTAATTTGGGTAGGATATTGAGCTTGTATCTGGCTTCCACGATCCCATAAGTTATGAATCAAACTTCTTGAACCAAGATAAATCACATGAGAAGAATGGATTTGAGAATACTATCCAGATGGGATATAGTTTTGACCAAAGATGTTTCCACTCCAGAAAAACAAGTGAAGAAAGATAAGAAAAAGGAAACTATCACCCATGAAGCAGAATCTTCCAGTGATTCTAAAGAGCAGGTTGTCTTTAGCTCAGATGAAGAACAACCAAGAAAATAACCTACACCACAACCAGATAAAGAGGCTCAAGCCCAAGGGGAGAGCATTCAACTACCAGAAAACTAGATAGTCTCCACTCCAGGGGGAGACAACACTGAGATTACAATTGTTCAAGAACTTGAACAATCTCAGCAACCAGCCTAAGTGGCGGTATTGCTGAAGTTGCACTGGATAGTTAGAATGCAACTGATACGGTTATGGATGTAGTCTTAGAAATCAACAATGCAGCAACAGTCATCACTGAGAAAGAAGTATAGGATGTGCATATGTCAGACTCAGATCAAGCTGAGCAACTCCACTCCTCCAATTTGGAGAAAACCTTAGAAATGGATCTTAATATTCAGGGATAACCAGTTGTTGAAAAAGAAAACATTATCCCTCCTATTTAGATGCAGTAGGAGGTAACTCTTGAGGAGTTATTTCCTGATCCACAAGGAACTCAACCCGAGGGGGAGATGGCAAGGACTGAGGGGGACTTGCCACTGCATGCCTCAAGTCTTAAGGAAACTGTGGCTATAGAAAGTTTATCAAATTCTTCTGAAGATGAAGAAGCCACAAGGGCCAAGAAAAGGAAGCTGGTGGCACTCAGAAAGAGGAGCACAGGCTATAAGAAATCCTTGCAGACTGTCTGTCAAACATCTGCTCGAGGAATAGACTTCAGTCAACTTTTGGTGAAACTGCAAGTGAAAATGGATGAGCAAATACTTGCTCTGCAGAAATATGTGGATGAGTCATACAAAGAAATGCAGTTCCATCTAGCTCAAGATATTAAATCTATCAGATTTGAAGTCGATTGGAATAGGAAATAGATGACAGATTGCTTCCATAAGGGAGGTAATGATGTAGTATATCTGGCCCCCAACAACAAGAAATGAATACTACAATAGCTGACATAGCAGTAAAATAAGGATATATTCTAGAAAATCAATTCAGAACGAATGAAAATCTCAAGGACTCACATGATGAAATTCTCACAAAACTGGGAGGTATTGCTACTGAGTTGAAAACTGAAGTATCCAGGCAAATACAAGAAGATTTAGCTGCTGTTCAAATAGTAATTAAGGTATACCAAAAGACTATTTCTGATCAATTGGAGAAATTCAGACTATACTACAAAGAGGGCATAGACTATCTTGCTAATTAAGTAAGGTTTCACAAAGATGATCTAAGAGATCTTGAGGCCAGAAAAGTCATAAAGGGGGTGATAGTATTAGTCAAGCAAGCTCAGATCATGCTAAATGGGTATCCAATACCATCAGAGCTACTGATGGATATTCACCCCTTTATGATGATGATAATACTGCTGAATCTAGTATTCAACCTGCTTACATTGAAGGGGTTCAACAGGAAGTTGCACAAGTCATCTATCCTCTATCAGATTTTGAAGCAGTACAACATGAAGTACATAAATTGTATAGCCCTCCACAGGAGGCACATAATTTTACTATTGAAAAAGTTGAAATGTCTGAAGCTGTTAAGGATGCTCAGAAAGAGGCTAAACTTTCTAAGAAAAGATTAAGAGAATAGGCAGAATTAAAGCCTGATTTTGAGTCCAACCTCCAGAAATATCATTCTTACTTCCTGGAATGATGTGAAAGATAATTTGCATGATAGAGGTAAATGGTATTTTAAACAAGAGTGGGGTAAATATAAGAAAAGGCAAGATGCCATAAATTAGTTCAGAAGGGATATCAAAGATGGGAAGTTGCCTGCTAACTCTATGGAGCCTAGAAAGTACTTCCCAAAGCCTTATCATTACTTTTAAAGGAAGAAGATTATGGAAAAAGATCTCAAAAAGAAAGATCTGAAAGGGAAGAAGCAACCTTATGACACAGAATCCAAGGTGCAAGCTAAGATTCAATCTGGCAAAGGAATAGTTATCAAGGAGCCTGATCAATCTTAGGGATAGATAGGCTAGAATTAGAACTATGAAAATTTTGTTCTAAACAATCTTGTAAATCAAACACTTATTCCAGATTAATGAATTATATCATATTCTGTGATGATATTAAATGTTATTTGTGTTTATAAGTTACACTGGCTGTAAAATGATTTTAAACATGTTAATCTTCGTTTTATTTTAAGTGGTGTATATCATTGACTAAGGGTTATGACTTTTCCAAATAGGGGGAGATTGTTGGGTACACTGGAAACTGTGTACCAGATTTGAAGAAGCCTAACTTAACTCAATGATATAAATCAATGTGTATTTGATGGGATGTTGAGTTTCAATGTGCAGGTTAAAGAATTGCAGGATAATTTTCTAAGTACAAGTGTCGACACTTGTGAGAGAAATGTGTAGACACCAGAAGAAAGATTGTGTTGACACACAGGACTTGTGTCGACACAAAGAAATTCCGTCAGCAGTAGTTGTGTCGACACCTAGGACTTGTGTCGACACACACTCAACACCAGCTATGTTAAAGACCAGAAGTATTTGTGTCGACACACAGGACTTGTGTCGACACACACTCAAAAAAATCTGTCAACAACAGCTATACTGAGACTGGAAGGCTTATGTCGACAAACAGGACTTGTGTAAACACACACTCAAAGAAATCTATCAACACCAGCTATGTCGAGACCAGAAGCAGTTGTGTCGACACATAGGACTTGTGTCGATACATCCAACAGAAGCTGTGTCGAGAAGATAAAGGATGACTGTATCGACCCATTGGGAGTTGTGTCGACATCATCAAGACATGTGTCAACACATGGTTTATTTGTGTCGACACATCTTAAGTGTTATGCTGACAGTTCTCTGGTATGATAGAAGTTTAAGGAGGAGTCAGTTGTCAAGACTGAATACCTGACAGCGGTAATAAGTAACAAAGCTGACAAATCTGTCAGAGATATCAAGACGCCGTTTTAAACCAGATCAGCCGGTAACCTTTGATGGATGCTATATATAGACCTATTCAATCACAATCAGAAGTAATGAACAAGAGAGGGGGAATAAGAGACAAACCCAAAAGAAGGCAGATCCTGAATAGTCTGCAAGAAAAATTCAGATCTGATTCTGAATTCTAGAAGGAAGCTGGATTGAAGATCAACTCCAACTCCAATTGAAGATCAACCTTACTTGGTACAAATTCAAGAAGCTTTGGAGAAGCTCTGACAGGTTGGATCTAAAGTAATCAGTTCAATCAAGAACTGATCAAGAAGCTTTCACCCTATTCTCTTTCTATAAGGGTGAAGATTTTATTGTTTTAAACAATTAATATCCTTGTAAGATCTTATATAGATCTGAGTTGTAAGCCCAAATTTATTAAGGTTGAGGTAGGGCTGAGAGCCTGAGGTATGACTTGAAGAAGTCTGAGTTGTATTCCTGGTGATAAAGGCTGAGGTAGGGCTGTTGCCTGAGATAGGATTCTTGGGAAGAATCTGTGTTGTAGGACTTGAAGAATTCTGAGTTGTAGGCCTGGTAATAATGTATGAGGTAGGGCTGTTTCCTGAGGTAGGAGTCTTAGGAAGATTCTGAGTCGTAGGACTTGAAGAAGTCTGAGTTGTATGAACCAGTTGGGTTCTGAGTTGTAAGATCTGAGGATCTGAGATAGTGGAAGGAAGTTTGGCCAATCCAGTTCTCTACTAGATAGGTGAAGGGGGAGAGTGGACGTACCCAAAAATTGGGGAACCCTTATAAATCATTGTGTATTGTGCTGTGTATTTTCTGTGATTGTTATTCTTTGTGTTGTTATAGTTGTGCTGTGTTAACAAAGTTAATTGCCTAAGTTGTTAAAAAAAAGATTTGAACCAATTCACCCCCCCCCCCTCTAGGTGTTTAGGCTCTTTAAACAAAATCTTTCAATATCAAAAGGGGAAGAATAGATTGTTCATGTGTCATGAGTTAGGGAAGATCACGTGTAGGGGGAGCTCGTTGAACTATATGCACATTGAAAGAGAGAGTGAGTAGAACACGTGTATATGGGGAGCACATTTGTAGGAGGAGTTATAAGTAACCTGAAACCTGAGTATTTAAAGATTATCTCTTACTTGCATTGTACAATTCATATCAACTATTATATCTCAGTAACAGATTTGATATTATTAAAAGGGGGAGTTTGTTGGAGCCGACGGTTCACATATCCTCAGTTTGACAATATCAATTCCCATGTTGTATTTGATCACTTTTGTGTTTGGTATAGTGTGCAGGTTAACAGATTCAAGAATAGCGAAGAACTATACTTTTTGTCCTACTGTCGTACACTAGCGCTACCGCCGAGCACTATATTGTTTTAATCTGAATAGGCACTCTGGATTCTACCGCATAATTCTAGCCTTACCACCCGCGGTAGCTTCAGGATACATTCTGGACTGGCACTATAGAACTTACACGCAGTGCTAGCTTTCTACCGTGCAACGCTACTTCTATAAATGATCGCCAAGTTGGATTCATCGTGATGCTTAAGCTACTGCAAGGCTATAGCTGGGTACCGTGCCGCGCTAGCACGAAAATGGGGAAAATGTTATTTTTGGAATATTTTTCCAAATATGTGGGATAGCTGTCACGTTGACGCATAATGACCTACTGCCGGGCGCTAGACATAGGGCGAGCAGTAGCCTATTTTTCAAAGACATATAAAAGGATTTTGTTCTCTCATTACTTTCATGAATTGAGACAGATAGAAAAATTTTTTCGGGTTTGGGAGCCGCCTCTAAGCACCGTTCTACCGTCAACGTGAAAGGAAGAGAAAGCCGACTCCCTCCCTTTTGCACACGAAGATATTCAACTAGCCAAGGACTATAATAACTATGAGGAGTTGATCGGTCGCAACAAAATGAAGATCGTTATCACTGGTCACACATTGCTCAATAGAGGAATCGTCTTGAGGGAGATTCAATCTTAAATCTTCTTTATTCTTGTTTTTACATTTCTCTTTTCTATGTGATTGTGGTAAGGAAAATCAAACGGTGAAGGTTGTTAGAATTCGGGGAGGATTCCATGAGAAATCATACTAGGGAAGGGACGTCTAGATCGGGGGATCGAGCGGGCTCTATGACACTTCCTTGTGTGGAGGTGAAGAGCCGGCTCAAAGAGCTTTCTTGGAGGGAAAGGGAGAGAGCCAATCGATCCGGATAGTGGGTTGGTATAGAAAACCAAAAATATTCGACTTTAATCGCCTCCAATTTCTGGCGTTATGGAGATCATGAACTTATAACCATACAACAATTTTGATTTTGTTTGAATAAAATTATTAATTGTTATTAATTCTATATGTAACGTCGTGGGTGTTAGCCGGTGAATCTTTGAAGGGTGTGTACTACTCCAAGTAGAAATTTGTCGAGGAAAGAGAGGTCTGTGATCTACCACTGCTAGCAAGGTAGCGCACTGCGGTAGCATCCAGAACTAGTTTTTCCTTACAAAAAAATTCGAATTTTTAATTAACCCATAAAACCTTATCCACCCTCCACCCTATAAGGTTGGCCACACGATCCAATAGAATGGGTCAAACTACCTTGCGCCTTTATGTCTTGTGTGTGCAGGGAGCGCCTGCATCTTTGCATGTGTTGTGGCTTCGTGCTTTGCGTGCATGTGGGAATTTGTGTGTCATGCATGCATATGCTCTTACCTATAAGTTTGTGCACAGCATGGTGATGTGCTTATGGTTTTAGTTCAACAAATTCATATGCATATTTTCCCTTCTAGGTACCGTGGTGTTGCTCACAAAGAATTTCTATGCATCTTCATTCTTCGCTCACATTTGAGCAAATTGATTTTTGGAAGAAGCGATATGGGATACTTGCCAGGCTAAAGGTTAAATTTTTTCACATGGAGGAGCGCGCAAAAAATCCTCCAACATACTTCATGACACTCTATTTGTCATCCCTGAGGTCTGGGTTTTGCATTCCACCATATGAGGAGGCGATTAAGATTTTAAGACATTGTTGTGTTCTAGTTTCTTAATACACACAGACTAGGATACTGCACATCATGAGCATCATACTTTCTTCCAAAAACATGGATCAATGTTTTCTTTGGATATCTTCAAGCAATGGTGTGAGATATGTACCGATGGAGTTGGTCACGTCGAGGTTCACCATAATTACCATGTGCTTGAGTTTGAGGATTGGTTGGACTGTTGCCATGGGAACACCTTATATAGGTATGCAAAGAACATCTGGGGATTGACAAAGTTATGGAAGTTGCTTCTTAGATACTACTATCGTGTTATGGCCAGTGAGAAGGATTTCATGTAAGTGCTAGGGTACATTATCCCTCACACATTGGTTTATTGAGGAGAAGCATATGTTATTGTGTGGGCTTTTTACAAACCCTGAGCATTCTATTATTGTGTCATTGGATCGTGAGAGGAAAGGGAACATGGTGTTTAATATTAGTGGTTCGGAATCTTCCCCTCATTCTTCTTATCATCCAAATGGGCATAATTTTGAGGTGGTACCTTGGAGCTCTACGACGTATTTTCTTTCTAATAATCTTGATGTTGAGGTCTTGGGCTCTATTGCCCCTGGATCCTCTCGAGGGTGCTTCTACATTGCCTCCACCTAAGGTGAGGTGGGTCTCTTATTCCCATGAGGCTATGAATGCTGCAGTGAGTGTATCAGTTTACTTTGCTACACTTATTGTCTTCATAGGAATCTGATTTCATATCTTTTTGCATATTAAATTCCAGGTCAGCATCACTCTCATATGGAAATATCATGGGAATTAATCATGCTTTAGGAGTAGCATCATAGAGTAAATATCTCCAATTATTACTCAAGATGGAGACATGATCGTGATTTGTCTCATTTCCAATAGATCAAGGCTGAGCTGTGGGCCGAGATAGAGTAGTCGCGAGCAAATACTCGAATGGAGAAAGCCCATGTGAAGACGATGGTACGTCTACTAGAGGATTAATAAGCAATTATGGCTCCTCTGTATGCTGAGATGGGGTCTCTAAAGATTGAGGTGGAGTGGCTCTCTTCACAAGATCAGATAGTTGAGGATCTGAACGCACATGTGTCACTGAGTATTATGTCTCTATAGATTATATGCAGAACTATTCTCTCTTCTCAATAGAGATACGTTAGGAAGAATGGAGCAAGGAGGTGGAGACTCAGATTGAGGATAAGTGAGTGATGACCTTTAAGTGAGAGATGTGGAAGACCCTATTGATGATGGTTTGTAAGTACGAGTATGACGTGTCTAGCCTTAGTATCAGAGACCGCTGAGGATGAGTGCTTTAACATACATGTCGAGGGTGAGGAGTAACTCGATTATATTGTATCTTTTTACATTTAAGTGTTGTCTATACCCGTGTGTTTATTTGTATTGTAAGCTGGTGTAGCAACTTGGACACATTTTGTTGATTGTATAACTATTTGAGGATTGTTCTAGCTTGTTATATTACAATAATTATGACTTATATTTATGGAGTCGACACTATTATTTTAGGTACAACTTTTTTTGTTGTAAATTTGCTTTTTAGATGCTAGCAGTGTGGGGACGGGACTCTTACGATGTCATAAACTTCAACAAGGGAGAAGGGTAGATGCTTTAAGCTATGGTAGTGAGAGGTCAAGGCCAATGTACCCTGGTTTATCCATGGCTATGGAACCACCTACTTCGTTGTTAAAGGGCATACCATCGAGTTGTAGCTGTGAGGCATGGGGAGATACCCTGATGATATTATAAACTACAATGAGGGAGAAGAACCGATGCTTCGAGCCGGGATAGTTAGAGGTCAAGTACATCGTTATGTGGGTTATCCTTGGCTGTGATAGTTAAGGGTGAGCTTTTGAACTTGGGAGACAATGTGGAGTGAAGAACTGGTGGTGTCGTGACCTAGTATAGTGGAGAAGGGCATATTGGACCATGTGTACCATATCCCTTAGTTGGATAATAAAAAATCCCACTCTGTATTGGATCATGCTTGTTTATAATATACAAAACAACATGTATATTACCCCCTATGAGTTTAATGTTAAGTAAAGGCGATAAGATCTATAATTAGATATATCATGGTTAATAATAATTATAACTTGCGATAAAAAGGATTAGGACAAACAGATAGCAGACAGGAAGGAGACTGACGATAGACAGTTTCTTAAATGATTATGTGTCGGCACTAATGCCTGACAATATTGATATCATATGGTGATATGGACATGATCTACCATGTCACTCATGAACAAGGACATGTTGTGCATAATTTGATTATATTACTGGGTAATATCAATACTGCAAACAATTGTATCGTGATCGGTCATGATCATCGCTTTAACTTCCATGATCTCCTCCTCTTGATCCACGCATCAACATGACATACTTTTGTCAGGATATATCGATATCGTCGACATTATAATCTAAAGTCTATTTAAAGCAGGATTCACATTTTCAAAGGTTACACCTTCTGGAGATCCAATTACTATTATTCATGAGAGCCTTCTTTCCCAAGTTTAGAGCACTAACAACACAGTCTTTGAAGACCAAGAGTGATAAGTAGATCTTAAAACACATCAACTCTGATGATGTTAATGGTGATCCTTTATCTCCTTCCGAGGTCTTCTTTATAGGGAGTTTTTAATCTCTATTTTTATTTTTCTTTTGTATTTTCTTTTGTAATGGTAGATAATTTGCCGCCTTGTATGTGGCGATTAGGCCTTGTGTGGTTTATGGGGTAATTTGTCTCCTTATATACAATGATTACATCAAGGTATAAATCTAGGGGGAGGTTAGAGGCTATATATGGGAAAAGATTGGGTATAGCCAACCGATCCATGGGAGAAGGATCTATAAGGGAACAAAAATAATATTTTCCTTATAGCCTCGATTTCAAGCTTGATTGAAATCAATGTTTATGTATTCATCTTCATGAAATATAAGCATTTTCAGTATCTTCACTTTGTTTGAGTTTTTTACTTCAAAAAAGTGTTTGAAAGAAATTTTATTTTGTCAAAAAAATCATGTTTTGAAATTTCTATATTTTTTAATTAGAATTTGAAAGAGCCCTTATTCACCCCCTATAAGGGAACCATAAGATCCAACACATGGTATTATATCTAGGGTATATTCGAAGATTGACTCATTATAAGTAATAATAGCGCTTAATGATCACGTATTTTATGAGGGACAAGGTATTAGAAGACCACCCTTAATCCCTTGGCACAGATTATAACTACTACAGAACTAGAAATTTTTGTTTCTTAATTTATTTAGTAATAATTATATGAAATATTGTGTAATAATGCTACACTTTGCCTATAATTGAAGTTGGAGATGCTACTATGGAAAAACATAAGGATAAGTGGGATGATAATGGCAAAATAAAATGCAAGAATAAAGTTATGGCTACGAATGCATTATTTTGTGTGTTTGAAATAGTTGAATTCAAAAGGACTTATGCTTATGAGACTGCTTATGACATATAGAATTTACTAGAAATTACTAAAGAAGTTACATCGCGGTAAAAGATTCAAAGTTCTTTTAATTTTTGTCCAAGTTTGAAAAGTTTTGAATTGAAATAGCTAAAGATATAGATTCAATGTGGAAAAGATTCCCCAAAATCATCAACGATTCAAAAGTGCTAGGAAAGACCTTATCTAATAGTAATTTGGTGAAAAATATTCTTAGATCACCCCGATAAATTTAATCTAAAGGTGACGACAATCTCGAAGTCACATGAATTAAAGAAGCTCCAAATTGAGAGCCTAATTAGGAATCTAAAAACCCATGAGGGCGAACTTAAAATTCCATAATATTAGTGCAACTTCGATCCGAAGAAGAAGGGAATATAATTAAAGTCAAAGATGAAGGATGACAATGATACAAATGATAATGATGAATAAGATGAGGACAAATTCTTCATAAAGAAATTTAAATGATTCATGAAGAATCCGGAAAGAAGAAACACTTTTTGTAAAAAATTTAACAAGGAGTCATCATTAAGAAATAGAAAAGTAAAAGATCGTGATGACAATGATGAAGAGGGTCCACCACTAGAGTGTTATCATTGTAAAAAGGTTGGACACATCTAGAGTAAGTGTCAAAAATTGCTAAAAGAGCAAAAATAAATTTGGCACAAGAGAAAAGAGAAGAAGAAGGTTCTTAAGGCATATACTTGGGATTACTCCTCCTCTGGGGAACCTATTGGATCAAGCTCAAGAAATGAATAAGAGGCAAACATTTGTATGATGTAAATGATCAACTTGCCATCGAATTATGAAGGTAGTGTTCAAAGCGACAATGACATACCTCCTCCCTCATATGATGATATATATACTGAATTCTTTAAAATTTGCCAAATTATTCATGAAGGTTTAAAATAAATTGATCTTCTAAAATCTGAAAAAAAGAATTCGAATAAAATAAAATTAAATATTAACTAATGAGGCTAAGTTATTAGGGAACGAAAAGATGACTTGCCAAGAGTGCAATCACTCTTGGCAAGGATGAAAGAATTAGAAGAAGCTCTTGCTAAGTTCTATTCCACTGTCGAATCTCTTACTAAGGATAATTGGGAATTAGAAAGAACCCTTAAATCTTCTAATTCACAAATAGAAGAAGGGAAGAAAACCATCACAAATCAGTGTGTTGTGTTTGTAACAGAAAGCACCGCCTTAAAAGCCTAAATATATGATTTAAACATGACAATTAAAAAAATTGGAAATTGACAAAAATCTCGACTTAATAATCTCAAACCAATGTCATAGAACAACAAGATTTGGGCTTGGGTACACTTCTGGAAACTATCACCATGCAATATCTACTATCCCCGACAATAATAGTAGTACCATAAAATATAATATTAATAATAAAAATCTTCAATACCCTACTTCTACCTCAACTTCCTACAAGAATTCGTCGAAAACATAGAAAAGGGACTCAGCCCCCTTTATATCGTTTGCCAAATGCCATATATTAGGACACACCACAGACTCATGCAAGAAGAAAGCTCGAAGTATTCAAAGTTTCTACCTATTCTATGAGAGGAACCTTATGGATAGCCGAATCTTTACCCTTATCTCACTTTTAGATATGTTTGAAGCCTAAGGACAAAATGATGTGTGGCATTTAGACTCGCGTTATTCTAAACACATGACAGACAATAAATAAAAGTTCTTTAGCCTCTTGATGAAGAAAGATGGAGTGCGACTTTTGGAGATAACAACAATGGGAGGATCATGGGCATCAGTGAAGTGGGTAACTAATCATTTTCTATTTCCATTGTTTTGTTTTTTGAAGGTTTAAAACATAATTTAATTTCATAAAGTCAATTATATTGTAAAGTTTTAAATGCATTATCTGAATCTTTTACAAATCTTTATAGAATTTTAATTCTAAATCAAATGATGTCGTTCTCACTATACCTAGATTGCATCATGTTTATATAATTACCTTTATTGTTCTTTCACATTCTTCTTTAAAAAAATTTCGTTCAAAAAATTAAGAATTAGAATTGTGGCAAATGCATCATGACCACTCTAACACCAAGTTGATTTTTAAATTATTAAAAGATAAATTAATTAAGGGATTGCATTTGCTTAATGGATATTTATCTTTACTTTGAATGCCTTGCCAAAAAATAAAATTTTTAAAAAAAGTATTTTAAAAGAAAAAATTGTATTTTTACTAGAAGACCACTTTTGTTGATAAACATAGATTTATTTTGACAGGTTAGCACACGAAGGTTAGGAGGTAAAAAAAATACATTTGTATTAGTTGATGATTTTCTTAGATTTTGTTTGACTATATATCTATCCTCCAAATCTGATGCATTCTTTGAATTATCTAAATTGTGCATTTGTATTAAAAATGAACTAGATCTAAAAATTAATTACATACGATCGAATCATTGAGATTGATTTGAAAATGATAAAGTTTTTTCTTCTTGCAATGATCAAGAAATTAAACATGAATTGTTCGCTCTAGTGTAACACCCCAAATTCCAATTTGGAGTTCAGGCTGTGTGACAGAACTTGGGACACGGGCGTGTCCCAGGGCGTGTCCTGCTCTGTGTACTAGAGTGTGTCTTGAATTCTCCGTGAAAGTGTAGTCGACGATCGTCGAGAGGCGACACGGCCAGGGACACGGGCATGTCCCTAGCCGTATCCTGCTCGGGTTAGTAACCGGACTGTGTCGAGTATGGCACACGGCCTGTGACACGGGCGTGTCACAGGGGCATGTTTGGCACACGGCTAAGGACACGGGCATGTGCCTTAGCTGTATCATTTTCGGGATTGTTTGTCTTGTGTTGATTGAGGGACACCCCCCTCAACAAGGGCGTGTACCTCGTGATACGGGCGTGTTAGGAGTTGACACGGGAATGTCTAAGCCTGTGTCTTAGTCTAGAAAGAGTAGGTTCCTTAACCTCTTAGGTCGCACGGCCTACAACACGTGCGTGTCACAGGCCGTGTAAGCCCAAAAATAGATATTGAGGGCAGATCAAGGCCGTTCATTTCCTTCTATTTGGATCCTGTGGTCCTAGTTCCTTCCTGCTATTTTAAGGCCGAGAATTGAGAAGTGTTTCTCATTTAAGCTTTGGCCATTCTCTTTCTAAAGAGAAGAGAGAGAGGAGAGCTAGGAGGAGGAGAAGGAGAAGAGGTCCAGCTACCGATGGAGAGACAGCGGCCCGACTCGAGATCCGAGTCCAGCGTTGTGGAGGCAAGGTCGTCGTAGTTATTTCCATCCGGCTAGTTTCTCCATAGCTCCGAAGCGATCGTCAAGGATAACGATCTCCTTATCTTACAAGTGAAGTCCTCTTTTATTCTTGTGCATGGAATCCTCCACCAAGAGGTGGAAAGCGTAATAGATTCTAGCGGGTTGTAAGTTGATATCCCTGGTCGAGTCTGCATCTAGATCTGGAAATGAGTAGTATAGAATAGGCATGCTGTGTAAAGCCTATCTAGACGGTTAGAATTGATTGGTGATCTTTATATTGCAAACCGGAGAAGACTCCTTGGATGTAACGAGTAGGTTACAGAGATTGTGAGGATGCTTGTGAGCTCCTTATGTTTGTATGCTATACATGAGCTGAATGTGTTGTGGCCGTAAGAGCCCGATTATGCGATTGGTTGAGAGGTATGCTCCCAAGAGCTTGTGTGGCAATGGAGTTATGAACTTCTATGAGAGAGCTGTGAGCTCTGATGGTTGTGTGGACAGGAAAGGGAAAGCCGACCCGCGTCAAGATCTGCGCTATTGACGAGTTGGGCAACGAGAAAAGGATGACCTGAACCTGCGTTATGTCTGTCCGAGAGATACTGGAATAGCAGCATCAAAGCGCATAATGAGAGATTGATTAGAAGACCGGAATGGCTCGTCGATATGGAATTCTCAAGTGTTGTCGTGAGGTTACCACCTTTAAATGGGATGGGTGAGAGGGTCTCCAGTCTGCGCATTGTAGTAGACTAATGCTCCATCGCCAACAACTTAAGAACCTCTGATCGGTGGTGGGACCCAGGGAAATTTGGTACACCTTAAGCGTGCCATGAGTGCACGGAGCGTATGGCACGAAGGCCGGCGTGGGTGATGTTGTTGTGCCTGAGTGCACTTTTTATGATATATATTGTGATTGCAATGCATGCAGGGAATGAACCACTGCCCCGGATAAAGGGTAGGGTCATTATAATTGGTCAGTTGAATGCTGATCGTTGCTTTGTTTATCAACCGTGGGGTGGACTTCCAAATGCAGGTGTTCTGGGATGAACTAGATTGAGCGAGCTGAAGCCCTTGCTGCTACTGCTTGTTGGCCCTTGAAGGTTGTGCGAAGAATTTGATTTCATGGGTGGCCGACCTGCTTGCTGATGTATGAAACCTCCTTTTGTAAAGTGAATCTTGTAAGGCCTTCAGACCGTGAGCGGTGTGTGCTTGTTTACATTCCTGGTGTTTTATATAAATGTGATATTTATATAGTAGTGGACATTTATTGGTTGAGTTCTTGCAATTAATAATCTTTCACTAGAATGCTCTGGGTTAGGGTGCGTTGGTATTTTGGTATTAACCTGTTACCTTACCGCCTGTTTTTGTCATATAGTGTTGGTCCCCGGCCGGACCTTCTATTATATGTTATTTAACGGGTGGAGTCATTACACTTTGGTATCAGCTTGTTTTGCTCTTTCGCTTTCAAATTCGTGGTTGAATTCTTTTGTCGGGTGGCGAGCATGTGTACGTGTGAACCGTTTTAACACTAATGAACTCAAGAATGTCCACTAGGAATGAGAGCGTGTATATTCGGTATGTTTTCCATTTTGGATTGGAGGTTACTGATATCTTGCTCACGTATAGGTGACAAGGAGTGGTGTTGGGCAACTTGAGCCCACGCATTCGGATGAGAGTGTGGCACGAGCTGAGGTGCCCACACCTCCCCCTTCTATTGAAACAATATACTTAGTTGTGGAGGCGGTATTTGCCATGTTTCAAGAACAACCTATTCGGCAGGCAAGGCCTGTAGTGGAGCCAGTACAGGTGGTACGAGGCAAGAGCGTGGTGAAGCTCGGATTGATGCGAAAGCAGCTGATAAACAACTAAAGCGGTTTATGAATTTTCATCCACCTATATTTGTCGGGGCAAATTCCCCAACGAAGGCGGAGGATTGGCTCCCAAGAGTTAAGAGGATCCTGGCAGCGATCAAGATTGATGAGGGGAAGAATGTTATTTTAGCAACTTTCCTACTGGAAGGTGAGGCGAGACTTTGGTGGGATGAAGTCGAGCTGCACCAGATGGCAAGCAGAGGCTTGGGAGAATTTTCGATGGAGGAATTCTCCAAATTGTTTTGGGCAAAGTATTTTCCAGTATGGCGGCAAATTGCATTGGAAAATGAGTTTCAACATCTTGTAAAGGGTAAGAGAACTGTGGATGATTACCTGCATGAATTTACAAGGCTAGAGCGCTATGTGGGGTCTACTTTTGGGTAAGAAGCGAGACAGATAAATTGGTTCTTTGAGGGATTTTGTGATGAGCTGAGGTTAGCGCTCCCGAGTTCGCTGAACCAAGGATTCCAAGCATTGGTAGATACAGCCTGTGCGCTGCAGAAGGACTTGAAACGGGTGAAGGACAAGAAGAACATGGCGGCTGAAAAGCTGGAGTTCAAAGTTCCGCAGTCGGAACAATCGGGGTTTAGGAAACGGGATAAGAAGAGGTTCAGGTCTACTGAAAAAACTTCTTCAGATGGTTCTTCGGGAGCAACGTATGGACAAGGATGTGTTGAGCCACGTACATGTTTTACTTGTGGGAAGTAGGAGCATATAGCTCGTGATTGTTGGAGTGGCATGTCAAAGGGTAAGAAAAAGATCGGTGCGTCCTATGAGGAAAATGGAAAGGTAGTGGCGGAGTATTCTTCATCCCGGGCGCAGCCTCGAATGTACACTCTCGAGTTGCAGGAACCACAAAGCTCGAATCATAAAGAACAGCATAATCACGTCCATAATCTGGAGTTACAGGAGACTGTAAAATGGATTATGAGAGACACGGATGAGCAGAAATAAAGTAAAGGGTACACTTTACTATCTATGTGATGAGCTATATACATGTTGTATGTATGTTTAGTGATTTGTTTGTTAAAAACACTGTGTTTGTGCGATTACGTGGGGCGAGACAAGATGCGGCCTCTGAGCTCTAAACCTGGATCGTTTTGTTTATAATGCAACGAAGTAGTTGTGTTGATATAATTGTTGCGGTAAATTTCGGGATGAAATTTCTGTAAGGAGGGGAGGGTTGTAACACCCCAAATTCCAATTTGTAGTTCAGGATGGGTGATATGTCCTGGGATACGAGCGTCTCCCAGGGCATGTCCACCTCTAGGTATTCGAGTGTGTCGCGAGTTCTCAATGAAAGTGAAGTCAACGATCGTCAAGAGGCGACACAGCTAGGTACACGGGCGTGTCCCAGGTCGCATCCTGCTCGGGTTGGTAATCGGGCTGTGTCGAGTGTGGCACATGACCTGTGACACAGGTGTATCATATGGGCGTGTTAGGCACATGGCCAAGGAACACGGCCTGTGATACGGGCACATCACAGGCCGTGTCAGCCCAAAAATAGATATTGAGGGCAGATCAAGGCCGTTCATTTCCTTCTATTAGGATCTCGTGGTCCAAGCTCCTTCCTGCTATTCTTAGGCCGAGAATTGAGAAGTATTTCTCATTTAAACTTTGGCCATTCTCTTTCTAAAGAAGAGAGAGAGGAGAGTTAGGAGGAGGAGAAGGAGAAAAGATCCGGCTGCCGGAGGAGAGTCAGCGGTCTGACTGGAGATCCGAGGCCAGTGTTGTGGATGCAAGGCCGTCGCGGCAATTTCCATCCGGCTTGTTTCTCCATGGATCTGAAGTGATCGTAAAGGGTAATTATCTCCTTCTTAAACAAGTGAAGTCCTTTTTATACATGTGCATGGAATCCTCCACCAAGAGGTGGAAAGCGTAAGCGATTCCAGCGGGTTGATAGTTGATATCCCCGGCTGAGTCTGCATCTAGATCCGAAAATGAGTAGTATAGAATAGGCATGCTGTATGAAGCCCATCAGGATAGTTAGACTGGATTGGTGATGTTTATATTACAAACCAGAGAAGACTCCGTGTATGTAACGAGTAGGTTGCGGAGGTTGAGAGGATGCTTGTGAGCTCCTTGTGTTGTACGCTCTACATGAGTTGAATGTATTATGGCAGTGAGAGCCATATTATGTGAGTGGTTGAGTGGTGTGCTCCCAGGAGCTTGTGTGGCAATCGAGTTGTGAACTCCTGTGAGAGAGATGTGATCTCTAATGGTTGTGTGGATAGGAAAGGGAAAGCTGACCCGCATCAATATCTGCGTTATTGACGAGTTGGGCAATGGGAAAAGGCTGTCCTGTACCTGCGTTATGTCCGTCCGAGAGAAGGCTGGAATAGCCGCATCGGAGCGCATAAGGAGAGATCTATTAGAATACGGGAATGGCTCGTTAATCTGTAATGCTCAAGTGTTGTCGTGAGGTTAGCATCTCTGAATGGGTTGGGTTTGAGCGTCTCCAGTCTGCGCACTGTAGTAGACTAATGCTCCATTGACAACAAGATAAGAACCTCTGATCGTTGGTGGGACCCAGGGAAATCCGGTACACCGTAATCATGCCATGAGTGAACAGAGCGTCTGGCACGAAGGCCGGCATGGGTGATGTTGTTGTGCCTGAGTGCACTTATTGTGATATATATATTATGATTGCAATGCATGCAGGGAAGGAACCACTTCCCCGGGTAAGGGGTAGGGTCGTTATAATTGATCAGCTGAATGCTGACTGTTGCTTTGTTTATCACTCATGGGGTGGACTTCCATATACAGGTGTTTCTGGCTTAACTGGATTGAGCGGGCTGAAGCCCTTGTTGTTGCTGCTTGTATGCCCTTGAAGGTCGTGCAAAGAATTACATTTCATGTGTGGTCGGCCTGCGTGTCGATGTATGAAACGACCTTTTGTAAAGAGAAACTTGTAAGGCCTTAAGACCGTGAGCGATGTGTGCTTGTATACATTCCTGGTGTTTTATATAAATGTGATATTTATGTAGTAGGGGACATTATTTGTTGAGTTCTTGAAATTAATAAGCTTCCGCTAGAATGCTCTGGGTTAGAGTGCGATGGTATTTTTATATTAACCTGTGACCTCGCCGTCTATTTATGGCATATAGTGTGGGGCCCCGGCCGGACCTTCTATTATATGTTATTTAGCGGGTGGAATCGATACTTCCAGGCACCCCATAACAAAATTGTGTAGCGGAGAGGAAAAATAGAACCCCTTTAAGAGAAAGCACGCACTATGTTCTCCTAATATGGGTTACCTAGATCATTTTGGACGAAGCAGTAATTACTTCATATAAGTTTATTAATCATGTTATGCTTTGGCCATTCAAAAAATTAACACTTTATGAGTTATACTTCCAAAAGAAATCTAATGTATCTTATTTTTATATCTTTGGTTGTATATGTTCTATTTAAAACACTAAAGATATTTTAGAAAAATGTGATCAAAGAAGGTGAAAAGGGAATTTTCACTAGTTACTCTTCAACTAGTAAGTCTTATATAATCTATAATAAATTGACTATAGTACTTAAATAGTCTACTCATGTTAGATTTGATGAGTTTATTCCTTGTGTAGATACAAATCCTATAAGAATAAAAGAGAAACTCCATACCCCTTTGGAGAATGAAGATGATGAACCACTTGGTGAAAAAAAGAACAAAAAGAGAAGAAAGAGGAAGAAATGTAACAATACATACCTCCAAGTGAACTAAGATATTTAAAAGATCATCCAAGGGAACTCAATATTGGAGAAACATTAAAATAGGTTAGTACTTGTTCTTCTTTAAAAGAGACTTTTTAAATCCTTTATTTTGTATTCAAAATTTAGCCTAAAAATATTTCAACCGCTTTAAATGTTGAGTTTTGGTTTTTAGCTGTCAATAAAAAAACTTAATCAATTTGAACGTAATTAGGTTTGGAAATATATAAAGAGCTTGTCTAATCATCCAGTTGTTGTCATTAAATGGTTTTTTAAAAATAAATTAAATGGTGACTCTTGGATTATAAAGAATAAAGTTAGACTAGTTGCACAAGGAAATGATCAAATTGATGTGGTAGATTTTGATGAAACTTTTGCATCCATTGCTTGCCTAGAGTCTATTAAAAATTATCTTTTTTAAATATTTAAATTATTTCAAATGGATGTTAAAAAAGTATTTTTAAACAAATTTATAAAAGAAGAAGTATATTTTGAACAACCCCCTAGTTTTATTATTGAAAATTTTCCTAATTATGCGTATAGGCTAGTAAAAGCAATTTACGAATTGAGACAAGTGACACAAACCTGATATGAAAGATTAACTTCTTTTTATTAAAATATGGTTATAAAAGGGGAAGTGTAGATTGTACACTCTTTATTAAGAATGTTGATAATGATTTAATTAATTTTCAAATTTAGGTAGATGATATTATTTTTGGAGCCGCTAATGAAGAGTTATGTAATGAAGTTATTTTAGTAGTGAAAAATGAATTGGAAATTATCTTAGTAGGAGAACTTACATACTTCTTAGGATTTAAAATCATACAATGACATGATAGTATTTTTATTTATAAATATAAAGATATTCATGATATACTTACACAATTTGGATTTGAAGATCTAAAGCAAACTAATACCACAATGAGTGCATCTCTAAAGTAGGAAAAGATAAAGATGAGGTTTTATTGATAAACATTACATAGGAGAATGATATGTTTTTTTAGCCTCATCTAAACCTGATATTATGTTTTCCATTTGGTTAATGTGCTAGATTTCAATCTAACCCCAAAGATTCACATTTAAAAGTGATTAAACAAATTTTTTTTATATTTTATCGATGCTTATAGATTATTCTTATGGTATCTTATTAAAGACTCCTTTATTTTACATGGTTTTTTGATTCGACCTGATGTTCATTTGATTCAAAGAGTACTAGTGGCACATATCGTTTCTTAGTCGCATCACTTGTATCATGGTAGAGTGGGAAACAAAATTATATTGCCCTCTGAACTACTAAGGCTGAATATATTGCACTAGGCACTGGTTTTTAACAAGTTATATGGATGTCTTAAATATTAGAATACTTTAAAGTACAATAACATAATATAGAATTATAGTGTGACAATAATTATGCTACCAACCTTACAAACAATCCCGTATATCATTCAAGATCTAAACATATAGATGTCTATCATCATATTATTAGAGAACATATTAAAAAGGAACATGCAAGAATCAGCTTCATGTGGACTGATTCTCAACTTACAGACATTTTTACAAATCCACTTGATAGCTCTTATTTTATCTTATTTTTAATATAGTTTTTATTTAATAATTTACTGAATTTTATTTATATTTTTTCAATTTGAGTCCCAAATGGCTTCTTTCTAAAATTCAGGTTATTTTTAGGTTGCTAATATAAATTTAGAGATCACTAGTGTAAACAAGATAAAGTTTTGAAGCTTTTCTAAAAATAGTGTGTTACACTTCTGGTCAAAGGCGTGACTAAGGGGTATGACCTCAGTCACAGACGGTGTCTCACCTCCCACTACCAGAAAGATGTTTTCATGTCAGTTTAAAGTTACATTTCCTTGTCATGGGCATGACAGGGAGTATGTGACATCCAAATCCCGGGCGTGCTTTAGAGTTATGAAAGCCAGTTTCATCCCTCGTCCATTTTCATTAGTCACACCCTTTTCACAGTCATGACCCCTAGGCATGGCCTTTTTAGTAATTACTTCCATCACTCCAGCTCTAACCATTTTCTCCCAATTTCATATCTACTCGCTAAATTCCCTTATCACGGACAAGACTAGGGGCGTGGCCCTAAATGTAATGACCTTTGGCGGTTTGGTTTCCCAGCATTTTCTGGGGTTTCAAGTCACCAGTTTCCTATATTTCACGCCTTAATCACGGGCATGACCGGGGCCATGACTCCCATAAAAAATTTGCTATAAATTCCAGTCATCTCCTTCAACTCAGGAGGGTGATTTTGGTGGAGAAATTTTTTATTTTAGGTTTATCTTCCTTATTTTTTATTTCAAGTTCATAGTTTACCTTTGTTAATTTCCTTTCCTAGTTTTAATTTAACTTTATATTTTTGTAATTTCATATTTCTTGTATTTAGTAATCATGACTTCTTCTACAACTTTATGTAATTACCCCATCACAATGAGTCGCTATATTTTTATTAGCACTTGATCATGATGAAATCTAGAATGAAATGAACTTTGGTTTTCTTTTAATAATCTAGCAAGCTTTTTATTATAATTTGCATCGAGTTATCTTTAATTCTTATTTGTTTGAATTCTAGTGTTGTGAGTCCGATCTAAGATCTGTATCCTAGATTTTACCAAGGGGTTATGGATATGAGGAGATCATTTAAATGTATGGCTAACATAGTTTTTGATCATAGATCTGTTTACTAGATTTTACCAAGAGGTCATGGATACGAGGAGATCACTCAAAGATAAAAGTAGTTATCATGCAATCCTCAAAAGAGGATATCACAAATATTTTAGATTAGGTCCAAACCTAATAGTGGGGTCCACCGCCTAGAGTAAGCTTAGAGGGTTTGACAAGCCAAGTGGTCTTAATAATTCCACTTTAGTTTAGATGTTAGAGTATTCTCGGGAGAGGTTTTGACATAAATTTGGGAGCCTCCACGGTCTAAGATAAAATATTTAGATTCTTACACTTTTAAATTTTATCAAAGTTTATTTTATCACAAAGGATTCTAGATCAAATTTCTTGCTAGACTTTACCTCATTGAATTTGTATCAATAGTTTAATCACACTTTTTTCTTTTTTGCAAATCAACCAATATTTATTTAAGATTAAATAATAACTCTTTCTTGTGAGTACAAGTACTCGATGGACACGAAAAATTTTGACACTTGATTCTATACTTTAAAATGATATGTGTACTAGCCTTTCCAAAGCATAATTAATCACTATTGAAACCAAAAACTTGGTCTCTTTGGAGTTCACACTTGGGTAAGGGGTGATCAGACACTTACTTCTCTCTCGCGAGGCAAACAACTAAGGAAAAAAGAACAGGGAATTGACCCAAGGGCTCGACATGGGGTACCCACCACACCCCTAGAATATCTCAGAGCGCTTCCCCTCCTAAGCCAAATGCTGAGCTAAAAGTACATAAGAAAGCGCTAGAAAACCGAGGCACAAGTAAGCATGACTTCTTAGGTACCCACTTGGGTTTATTTATAGTTTTCTGAAAATGGCCTGCAAAAATCCAACCTTCGCTTTTTTAAATAGCTATGTACTATCCAATTTGGCCTGCCATTAGCATAACTCCACTGTTCTGGAAGGATATGGGTAGTCCAGCGAGGGAAAATGGTAAAAAACATCACAAAACTAGGTGAGTTACCCTATGAAGCCTCCAATCGCCTGGGGCAGTGAGTGCTCGATGGAGCTAACACTCGCCGCCTCCCTTTGTTCTTGGATGAGTTCGGGCTTCGCATGCCCCACTCGCCCCTTGCATTGCCGAGTACCTTGGGGCGAGTGCGAGCCCTCCAGCTCCATTCGACCCCCGATGGTTCCACTCCGCCTAGGCGAGTAAGGGGCTGCCGAGCTCCTGCCCCCATGGGGTCTCGCTCGTGACTTGGATTGCTCGATCTAGCTGACCTGGCTCCTTCTGACCCCAGTCACCGGATATGTAGTTGTATAAAATCCCCACTCTTTGCGAGGTTGGAAAAAACTTGAAAAGAATCATCTAACCCCACAGGATTCGGCGAGTGCGGCAGGAGCTAGAGGGAATCTTCGGGTGGTGTTCACCCTAACTATATATATATACCTACGTACATGGGTGAACTTTTTCATTCCCTTTGCTCTAACCTTGCCTAGATGCCTATCCCAAGAGAGATCCAAGAGAGGATTGCCCGAGCTTGCGAGGCTTCCTCTTCCGACATTGCCTGCTTGACTGACGTTTCCCTTGGCATCCCGCCGAGCGGCCTGGAAGAATTCAACCCCACCAAGAATGCAAAACCACTCTCCAAGGCTGTTGAACCAATCTTCAATGACCTGAAATCTTCCAAGGAAAATGGGGCAGGCGCCTCCACTCTACCAGCCACTGAGAAGATGGGTAAAGACATCGTCGACCATTCCGCTGACCCGGACATCCCAAGGGATGACAGCGAGGCCTCCTCGCCGCGAATTAATAACCCCCTCAAAAAATCATGGACTAAAACTCTGGAGACTAACCGGCGAGACCCGTCGCCCCATTTTGGGACCCTGGGCTGGACTCGCAGAAGACAAAGTCACTATCTTGTTCCCCCTCTCAGCAGCAACTTCCTGCTCCTGGAACGGCTGGGGGAGGTGATGAAGTCATCCCCGTTCCAAGCTTCAGCCTCCTCCCACCAAAGACTCATCACCCGGGCCGTGGCAAGAACCTGAGCCTGCCCCCACTCCGCACTTTCCTGGGGTTGCCAAGCTGGCAATGCAAGTTTTGACTTATATAGATTTGTCTCGGGTGATTCTCGTGGTGTACTCACTTTTCATGCTGATACTTGACTGAATGCCTTTGCAACTATTCCCAATCAGTCTTAGGCTGACGAATCTTCGGAGCCAACCCGCTACTCGCCCCTCCCTTCCCTAAGCTCACTAGACACCTTTTTAGGTTCCGAGGTGGAGAACGACGAGCGAACGAGGCAGGGGATCGAGATCTGAAAGAAGCTGGTGCGCAGGCTGCGTATGGTTCAGGAGGACAATGAGGCATTTTTGCATGATTATGTGTGTCTTGCAAATGAGGTGAGGGTAAGCCCGGCAAGAAAGGCGATGTCTCACTCTCCATTTTTGTACGAGATAGACGAGAACCTCCATATCATCCATAGGAACTTGGGTCGGATCCCCGAGCTCCACAACTCGCAACGAACTGTGAGGAAGGAGACGTGAGGCGAGGGTAGGTAGAAACGACTCCATTACTGAGCCTATCATTGCTCGCCTCTGGCCTCCTAAGCTCGCATGCATTGAATATTTCCTCTCTTTTTTTTGAATTCGCTTCCCGCATTTCCTATTTTTGAACTGCATGCCCCTACTAGTAATAACTTACAATATTCTTTAGATTTCAATGTTTTTACTTTGAATAATACTACTATTTAGACTCGGCTCATCATTGGGTAGAGCAAGTCACGGGGGCCGGTGAACTGGGGTTGGCAAGCTGGGGCAGGCGTGCCGGACAGATCGGTCGGCTCGATGTAACAACCCATTTCCGGCTAGACCCCCCGAGGGGGTTGTTTTGCAATGACTAGGTCACGACAAAACCTTAAGAAACCCAAAGGATAAAGGGAGCTTAGGAATAAAGGTGAAAATCACCTTGGTTTGCAAATAGTGGGTCAAACTTGCTTAAAATAAGTTTAGGACTCGGGCGTTGAGTGCGTCGAGTGCACTCAATGCCATAAGCAGAATGGCGTTGAGTGCACTAACTGCACTCAACACCATATTTCAGGCTGGATGGCATTGAGTGCGTTGAGTGCACTTAATGCCATCAACAGAATGGCGTTGAGTGCACTGGCTGCACTCAATGCCATCTTTCAGGAAGAATCGCGTTGAGTGCACTAACTGCACTCAACGCCATCCTTCAGACGGGATGGCGTTAAGTGCGTTTAGTGCACTAAACACCATAAGTTGAATGGCGTTGAGTGCACTGACTGCACTCAATGCCATCTGGTATCGTCTGGTTGGCATTGAGTGAGCTGAGCTCACTCAACGCCATAGACTGGATGGCGTTGAGTGAGCTTAGCTCACTCAATGCCGTAATCTATCAGGCGGGATGGCGTTGAGTGCGTTGAGTGCACTCAACGCCATAAGTTGAACGTCGTTGAGTGCACTAACTGCACTCAATGCCATTTTGTGTTGTCTGGATGGCGTTGAGTGAGCAGAGCTCACTCTATGCCATTATCTGGACGACATTAAGTGAGCTAAGCTCACTCAACGCCATCGTTTAAAAGGGAATATTATGGATGGCGTTGAGTGAGCAGAGCTCACTCAACGCCATAATCCGGATGGCGTTGAATGAGCTGAGCTCACTCAACGCCATAATCCGGATGGCGTTGAATGAGCTGAGCTCACTCAACGCCATAGTCTGGGAGGCCATTTTGGATGGCGTTGAGTGAGCAGAGCTCACTAAATGCCGTATCTGGGATGGCTTTGAGTGAGCAGATCTCACTCAATGCCATATCAAGGATGGCGTTGAGTGAGCAGAGCTCACTCAACGCCATTTTACATAGTCTTTTCTGACATATTTGTTTTGGTTGGGTGCTGGTTCAGTTGAACCGGGCCGGTCTAGGTAGTGGGACATTTTCTCCTATTAAGACCTAATAAGTCTTACTTAAATTAAGTTGACCAGTCAAGCTTGACACGTGGACCGATGTTTTTGAATAGAGGACGGTTACGGCCATGGCCGAGAGCCTGCCTTCATGGCCATCAATGGCATTTGATGTCGTGGCTTTTCCCTCTCCCCCTTTTACGGCTGGATTCAACTCCTCTAGGGAAGAGGAGGAGTTTCCAGCCGTTTTCTTGGTTGGATTGAGCCGTTTCAGCCCCCCTCCACCATGGCCGACCCAAGCTTTAATGGACCAATTATGGCCATTGAAGTTTTGGCCGTTCCCCCTCCTTGACCAAGCTTTTAAACACCCTCAGAGACCCAAGAGCAGGTTTCCAAGCCTTTACCTGAAGTTTTCGAGCCTCCAACTGTGCTATTGAGAATTCCAGCGATGCCACCACCGCACAAATGGCATCCCAACGGTCTGCACGCCTCCAGCCCGCGAACAAGGTCCTCCCCTCCCTCTTCATCTGCAGATAGATCTTAGGATTTTATAGGGTTGAGAATCGGGCTCAATTGAGCCCTATTGGAGTTTTGAATTTCTTGGATTTTCCTTGAAATCTGCATTCTCGGGCTCGCCGGAAAAAGCCCCTCCGGCGGCCGTGCCGCCGCCTGGCGATAGCCACCACCTCAACGAAGGTGGTGGTGGCGGTGGCCGGCCAGGGAGGAGGCTGGACGGCTGGCGGCTGCGCTTGGAAGTAGCTCCAGGTCGGGAAAATCGTGTCCTATTGCTGGAGGAAGAAGACAATGCCAGGGCCCTTAGATCTTGCTTCAAGATCTGTGCTATTTAATTAATCCTTTTTTATGTGAATTTTCTGCATTAAAATAACAACCACCTTAGATAAATTATGAAAAATACCTAGAGGCTTTATATGAAGAAATGGTCATTAAGTAATTTGTAGCAGTATGGGTCTACTATATTTTAAAATTGATTTGGGTCAATTTGGTTAACTGGTTTGACCAAGCGCATCTCTTGGTGGTATCTAGACCTAGAGCAAGGCAGAGACCAAATGGTGTACCCACCCTTCATCCTTTGACCAAATGATCTGAAATTTTGGCAGGGAGCCTACCCTAGCTATACCTAGGGCTTGTCCAAAAATTGGAATTTTTGGAGAATGGTTTCCTAAATTTTTTAGAAAAATTTAATAATCCTAGGGTAAATTAATTAGATGGCTTAATGAATTCCAAACCCTCCCCAATTTTGGTGAGTTGTCCCTAGGCCCATCATAAGGTTTTGTATAATTTTTCATCTAATTTGGAGATGTTTTAGATTGGAAATGAACAAACCTAAGTTTTGTCCTAATTAGGGGTCTTAGGTCAAAAGTGCACTATGAGACTTGAATGGTCAGATCACCTCAACAAAGGATGAGATTTTGACCACTGACTTAGAATGCTCTCTAGCACCCCCTCATGGAGTTTGAGGTGGATTGGGGTAAATTTTCCCTAGGAACAAAGGCCAAACCCTAAGGATGGACCTTGGTGGCTTGTGAAGGGCATGGGATCAAATGCCTTTGTAAGTGCTTGAAATTTGGTAGAGTGGATGCTAGGATAGCCCAAGTCCTCTGGTATTTATTTTGTAATTTATGGGATAGCACTTCAAGTCCTTATCACATAATTCATCAATTTGCCTTAATAGGCTTTTATTTATGATGATCCTTGTGGTTACTTGATCTCCATGAAATTTTGGCAGAGAGTGTTTTAGCCTAATATAATCACACTGGAATTTTATTATAATTTTTGGAGGTTTATTTTTAGTACTTATTTATAGGCTTTTAGTAATGCAATTATATTCAATAATTGATTCAGAGAGTATATATTGTTGAAAAAAAATTATGTAACTTGATCAGTAGAGTTATGAGGTCAACACATTAATGTGTAAATTAATTCATTATTTTTAGATGATTATTTGTAGTGGTTTCTTTGTTGAGTTAAGAAAGAGGGTTATATTTCTAAATTAGATTTTGAGGTTAATACTCACTGAAAAATTTGGAAACCTTGTCGGTATTACTTTTAAGGAATGACAACTAAACTTGAATTTCCTTGGAATTTTTAGAAGCTTATTTATAGTATTTACTTCTCTAAGTGGTTAATTGGTGAAATGTTCACAATTAAGGATTAAGGGTTTAAATTTGGTAAAACTTCTAAGAGATTTGAATTTACTGTCAAATTACTGCCTAGTATTTATCATAATTTTATGGGGCTTTAATCATACCTGAAAAGGGTACTTCATGTTCAAATCACCAATGGCTTAGTTTTGGAGGAAATTAAATAAATATCAGATTAATAGGAAAATTATAATTTTCTTGATTTAGACAAATTATATCATGATAGACCTCCAGTAAATATTATAGGAGATTCGGAAGACAATTTGGAGTACCACCCCTTGCATTCCTAATATAGCTTAGGATGATCTGCGTTTAGTAAAACTGTAGAAGCTGAACTAGAGTGGGTGATGAACTTGGGGAGATGGAATTTTGGTAGTTTGCTGGTTTGGATAGGGTAAGTTAAATCAGGTTCATTATTGGATGTCAGGATGTGTAGGGTGTGAGATTGACTAGAGTTAAGTGGCATCCGGGATCGACGAAAGATCGTCCTCCCCGGTAGGAGAGGAAGAGTCTTAATACTCTAGGGCTAGATCTAAAGTAATTTAAAAGGGATCGGGTAATGGGTATCAACCAATAATAATAAGTGCCTTACGAAAGGAAACGGTGGGCTTCAACTACCATCATAGTTCCTAGTGCCCTTTGAGAGCCCTTCACGGGGAATACCGGGGGCAGTCCTGGGCTAACGTAAACCGTAGGAATGCTAAGCTAAAAGAGCAACTAGTATAACTAGGGTTGCACTTTCATAAACCCCGGTAGATAGGGAGGTAGAATAAGTTGGTTTGGTTTCCATTCAGACGGTAGCTTTGAAGGAGGATGCATGGACGGGACTGTCTAGGGAGCCGGGGGCTCGAGGGTTTTGAGTACAAAATAAGGTGGTGGGTCTTCAGTATTTGATTGTCGTTCACACCGACATCGGTACGTCGACTCGGCGGTATGGGACACTTAGCCAAAGAGAGCCTGGTGGATATAGCCAGCACTAGTACGCGGATACTCTAGGTTGTGTTCTTCTAGGGGCGTACGGAAGGGCTAGGCCTAGTTGTGTGGATACTCGCCTAGGAGTGGGGGGCCCGACCCACTATCTCTGTTTGCCACTACGGTGGTTCCTGGGAGTGAAGCTAGCTGCCCGAATAGGGGGAACTAAAGATCTGTGCGCATAGAGTCGTGTGCGTGAGTTGCACTTGCATAAATCATGTAATAGCATATCACTACACTCATATTTGCATACAACTGACACCCCAAAGTATAAATCAGTATGAGACGTTTTATACGATGGGAGCCTTACAGAAGACCCCTTAACTTATAAGTTTGTATGGGCATTCATATAAGTTAAAGTCACTTATTTGTTTTCTATTTGTCTTCTTACATATATACAGCTTTCTATATGTTTACTTTACTGCTCACTATCATAGAACTGCTACTTGTGATTTATTTCAATTAGTTGTTTATACACCATGAATAATAGTTAGACTAGTTTCACTGTCATCCGTTTGATTATTCTCCACGTGTGTAGCTTGTAATGCCCCGAAACTCAATAGGGTGACGGGTGGTGTTTTGAGCAAAATATGTGTTTTGGCAGGGGTGACACGGCCTGGGACACGGGCGTGTCCCAGGGAGTGTCGTGCTCGGGATCAGTGTCGGCTGCGCGGTCATCGATTTTGGGGTCGACGATCGTCGAAAGGCTGAACACGGCCTGGGACACGGGCGTGTACCAGGGCGTGTCAGTCACTCGTCGAGTGTGGTGCACACGGTCCATGACACAGGCACAAACACGGGCATGTCACATACGATATGGGTATGTCTGGTGCCGTGTCACAGGCCGTGTCCTTGTCGGGTTCAGAATGTTGGTCGTTGTACACGGGGCATGACACGGGTTGTGACACGGCCGTGTCGCATGCGACACGGGCGTGTCGGAGGCCGTGTCGAATGCCGTGTGCTGGTTATCGAGTTGGTCGAGATGGAAAATGGGTGACACGGCCATGCACACGGCCGTGTTGAAACCCGTGTTCGGCCAAGATTTTGTAATTTTAGGTCTAATCGTGGCCGTTCGTTTCCTTAGCTTTGGATCCAACGGTTGGGGGCTGTTCCTGGGATCTTTTAGCCGGGAATTAGGGTGGAATGCCCCATTTCCTCTTAGGCATTCTCTCTCTAAGGGTTTAGAGAGAAGGGAGAGCTAGGGGGAGGAGGAGGCCAAGATCCGGTCACCTGTGGAGCATCGGAGCTCCGAATCGCGATCCGAGTCCAGATCCGCGAAGGCAACGCCATTGCAGTTCTTTCTAACCGCGTAGATTTTTCATGGCGCCGCGTAAGAACGCAAGGGTAACGATTTCTCATCCTAGGTCATGTGAAGTGAAAGAGAAGGGATAGATACTACTCTAGAGGGGGGGGGGGTGAATAGAGTAATAAAAAATTGCACTAGTAAAGTTGACTTTCTACTCAACTCCCTTGGAGTTAAATGCGGAATGAAAGTTATAGATATTTGAGATTAAACCTTAAAGCCTAACACAAGTGTTGTGCACAAAAAGGCAGCCAACTGTAATTACAGTTAAGGCTGGAAAACCAAAGCAGCAACTAGCAAACCTAGTTAATATCTAATCACAGCCACAATGCAAGTAATTAAACAAGGCAATCCAGACGACACAAGGAATTTATAGTGGTTCCCCAAACAACTTGGGTACGTCCACTCTTCTACCAACAAGGTAGGAATCCACTCAGGTTTTTGATCAGGTGCCCTGCCACCAACAAGATCTGCTTTAGGTAGATCAAGAAACCCTTTAGACTTTTGATCAGGTGTCTAAAAACAAATACAGGTTTTTGATCAGGTGCCCTGCCACCAAGGGATACTTTTGAAGGGAGTAATAACCCGGTACAGGAGGGGGAAAGGAGGTTAAGGTGTCTTCTCTATTTTACAAAAGATTAGAGAAGCACAATAACTTGCACTGAGCTAGAAAGCTCCAAAAGAATCAAGGCTCCCCCTGGCTCAAAGAACGTCCAGGTGAAGTCTTGCTTCAGTGCAGAAACACTTCAGAAAATAATGAAGGAAGAACTACAAGAAGATATAAAATAAGAAATGAAAATCTTCTAGCAGCTATCTTCTTCTTCTTCTTCTTCAAAAGATCTCTGAGTCAGAATGTCCTGGAAACAGGAGAACTCAGGTTGAAGAAGAGCAGAAGAGCTAACACTTCTCAGTTGAGTGAAGATTGCTGAGAGCGGTAAACTTGATCTTGCTGTAAGCTTGCTGAATGAATTTTTTATCTGAGAACTTGATTTTTTGCAAAGTGGACTAGTTGATTTCTTCTTCAAAGAAGTCTTTATATAGCAGCAGCAGCAACGGCTCTTAACTAAGTTTGAATCTTGTCTTTTTCTAAACTCTGCAAGCTGGGCTGCAAAAAGCATAAAGCAAAACAAAAATACTGCAGGCAGATATCCTATAAAATGATAAAGCTTTCTAAGAAGCTGCAAATACTTCTGATGAAATAATATAAGAGAATGTCACATCAGAAAAGACTCTTTACAGCCAAGGAAGACTTTTTGAGTCTAACGGCTATAAAGGACAGCCTGGCAGAAATCAGATCTCATCTATAAGACAAACAACTTTGTCAGGAAAGATTAGCTCATGCATAAAGAATAGAATAGATATTGCATGGAAGTGTTATCACAATTTATTCAGATAATCTTTTATAAAATATGCCAAAATAATTATGAAATTAGTCACATCTCAGAAGACGACAAAACTATTTAAAACATACAGCAAAACGTCGAACGACCCTCGGAGATCGTCGACCGACACACGGAGATCGTCAACCTATCGGACAGATAGTCGAACGATCCAGATAGTCGAACTATCAAAGAAGATAGTCGAACTACCTCGGCAGATAGTCGACCTATCAGAACAGATAGTCGAGCTATCAGATAGTCGATCTATCCGGACAGATAGTCGAACTACCAAACGAAATAGATAGTCGACCTATCAAGCAGATAGTTGACCTATCACAGAAAACAGATAGTCGACCTATCAACAGTTAGTCGACCTATCAAAACAAAACAGATAGTCGACCTATCAACAGATAGTCGAACTATCAGATAGTTGAACTATCCAAGAAGATAGTCGAACTATCAAAGCAACACAGATAGTCGACCTATCAAAAGATAGTCGACCTATCAAAGCGGACAGATAGTCAACCTATCAACAGATAGTCGAGCTATCAGATAGTTGAACTATCCGGACAAATAGTCGAACTATCAAAGCAAACAGATAGTCGACCTATCAATAGATAGTCGAGCTATCAGATAGTTGAACAATCAGGACAGATAGTCGAACTATCAAAGACAAATAGATAGTCGACCTATCAACAGATAGTCGAGCTATCAACGCAGACAGAACGTCGACGAACTGATAGACGATCGTCGATCAGCCGATAGACGATAGTCGAGCGACGTTCGACTATAGTCGAACGAAAAAAACTACTTAACCAAATATTCATCTGGAAAAGCAATTCTACTTAATTAGAGAATCTAAACTATCAACTAACCTTTGACCATAGATAAATCTTGGGTCAAGAGACAGAAAGAGAGGACTGAACTCAAATCAAAACCTAGGGTTCCAACAATCTCCCCCTATTTGAGTTAAGTCTCTCAACAATTAAAGCATATAAAACTAATTACTGAAAGTAAATAAAATGCATAAAGGGAAACAACTAAGCAGATATCATCAATCAATCAGATAAGAAAATAACTGTCAATCAATGAAAAATTAAGGTGCTTCAGAGTTAGATTCAGGATTAGAAGAGCTAGAAACAAAAGTAATTTTTCTGGTAGGATCTAGAGCTTCCTTTTTTGATAGCTTCAAGTCTTGTTCTCCAATAATTTTCAGTTCTGTTGTCCTTGAGACCACTGCCTCAGGATGCTTTTCCATATATTTTGAAGGATCAAACATCTCAGGTCTGACCTGGAATTTTTCGAGCTCCTTCTTTCTGAATTTAGACATTGTGGTTAATCCTGCAGTGTCCTTTCCTTCAGCTTTTGCTTTCCTTATTTGCGCTGCTCCAACCAGGTCAAGAAAACGAGCCATCCTAAAGTTAGGATCAAGCTCTGGGCTTTCATAAACAATCTTAGAAGAAGTGTCAACTAGTTCTTTATCCTGATTAACTAGATAACAAGAGAGAGCAGACTTAGCAAAGTTCTTGCTAGAATTTTCAGTTAAAAAATAAATCACTTACCTTTTGGAACATCTTTCTCAGTATGAACTGGATTTGGAGATGAAACTTTTTTCTTTGGAGAAGGAGGAGGGGAAAAGGTTGGTCTTTAATATACTACCTCCTTAACTTATTCTTTAACAGTATCAGGTCTTTGATAGCCAGTTTGGCTTTTACCTTGGAATCCTTGCGAACTTCTCCTTTGAGCAGATTGAGATGGATTTGATCTTTCCGATTGAGAAGCAGATTTAGAAGATAAATTTCCTGAGGCTCCTGAACCGGGTGGTGGAGGAGGAGGACCTCGAGGATTCCATCTAGGAACAGGAGATTCATACCTCTTAGACTTTTTCCTTTGCTTTTGCTGGTTCTTAGAAAACAACATCCAATGCTGGAAGTCTTTTGACTTTGGATCAATTCCTTCCAGTATATAATATGGTGTATCATTGTCTGGATTAGCAGGAGGAGGAGCAACAGCTTTTCTTTTCTTCTTAGCAATTCTTTTCCTTTTAGTCTCAGCAGACTCATCAGAGTCGATCTCATCTTCAGAATTAGAAGAGATAGGCATATCATATGGGTCAATAGCCTCTTTTAAAGCTCTTTCTTTTTCCTTTAAAGCAGCTCTTTCTCGTTCTTCTTCTATGGCATCCTGTGCCAATAGAGCATCTAAGTCCAAGCCTGGGGAATCATCCCATACAGTAGATTTTTCAATCTGGGCATCTGCAGCTGATTCTTGAATCTCAGAAACTGTCAAAGTGACCAGTTCTGCTTGAACTTCAGGCTGAGCAACTTCAGAAATTTGAGCCTCTGGTTTTGGTTGAACTTCTAGAGCGGTTTGGATAACAGACTCTTGAACTTCTAGAATTTCTTCCAATTTATCTGTAGTTTTATGAATAAAATTGTTCTAAATGACATCTAATCATGCCTTCCAGATATTCCCAAACTAGCATATCAGTTAACAAGTCTAAAATGTAAGAAAAGGGAATACCTTCAGAATCGACCACAGCATGTCCTAACTCCCACAATTCATCTAGAAAGGAGGTGATGATTCCTTCTAGGTAAAGGGCAACCAAGGGAGTAGAACACTCTTCTAAACAAGCTTTAACAATGAACTCAGATTACAAAACTGCATCAGAAATTTCCTGTTCAGATAGAGGAGGAGGAGCTGAATCTTCTGTTGCTTTCTTTGCTACTACAAGATGAACTGCTGGAGGAGAGGCCAAGGGCTGCTCAGAGACGTCTTCATCAAGCATCTCCCCCTGCCTGATTTCAGTAGAGACTGAAACCAGACCCATAGAAGAAGAGGGCTCAGTAGACTTGGAGAGTTTCAGAATAGCAGCAGTTAGAGATGATATAGAAGAAGAAAGGGGAGCAATTGCCTCATCAATCATAATTTTGATTGATGGGGTAATTAGCACCACAATGCTTGATATAAATGCAGGATTAATTTCAAAAGAAGATGATGAATATGATGGAGGAATTTCAGAGGGTGGAAGAGCAGCAGTGATGGTATATACAAGGTGAGCTGGAGAATGAGCTGAAGATGCTACTGGAGATAGAGCTGGAGAATGATGTGGAGATACATGGGTGGATGCAGGGTGATCAAGATGATTAGAAGAGGGAATTGGAGAGTGAACTGGGGTAGAAATTTCAGACACCAACAAATTAAAACTGGGTTGAGATATCCCAGCAAGATGAGTCGGGAAAGGAGAAGCTGGAGGAGAAGCACAATGTCATACTTCAATTGAAGTTGAAGGAACTTCAACTGAAGTAGACGGCAAAGCTGATGAAGAAGATGGAAGAGATAAATTTGCTGAGCCAGCTGCTAGAAGGGGGAGTGACTGCGACAGTCCTAGTGCTCTCAGAAGTAACTAGAGCAACCCCTGCGGGAGCGGGCTTCAGGAAGGTCCTTTTCCATTTGGCGAAGAGCGATGGATCCATCTTCTTGCTTGCGTTGATGGAGGTGGCGGCTGACACAAGCAGGTGAGGGTATTTCTCCTTCAGAAAAATTCCACTACCCGTCCTAGGGTAACTTCTTTCTTTCCATTCTTTTTCCTTATTAAATCAAACATAATGCCAGCCCAATTGATCTGCTTCTTATTAACAATTGCACACATTAGTGTAAATTGTTGCCTGGTAATATTATCGTGGGCTGAGTGCTTTCCCAGTAGCACTTTTCCAACAATTTCCGCAAGAAACTTGATCTTGAACGGGAAATTCACCTTGAGCAGCTTGGAGGGAATGCCTTCGGCATGTCCCAGCTCAGTTAACATCCTTGCAAACTCAGGAGCATCTTGCTCATAATCTTCTTCACCATTAATTAATCCAAAAATTTCAGTCAGAATAGCGGGAGTCAATATTACCTCTTCTCCGCTAATTGTTCCAGTCATCGAATCATCAGTAGAAGATGAAGTGAAGGCCCACTCTTTGATCTCTTGAGAGTTTATCTTTATTCTGTAAGACATGAGTTTCTCTAATCCTTGATCTCTGCACAGATTCAGAATCTCCACTATCCCTGGTTCGCAGCAGCTGAAGGCGTCGAAAACCACGCTGAAACCGGCATCAAACTTCACCACTGCAAGAAGCGCTCGAGCAATCGCCATCGAAAAAGCTGTAGAATACGAGGGAGAGACGGCGAGGACGGAGCGCAAGAAAACGCGAGACAAAGAGCAAGCGGGAAGACGGAATGTGAAAAGACGCTTTCCGTCGACGATAAGAGCAACTATCTCTTAACCTAGGTCGACCATCGGCTTTATATTAAAATAGCGATCGTCGATCTATTTAAAAGATACTAGAGACGATGGTCGAACGGTCGTTCGACGATCGGTCCTGAAGTAGAGTAGTCGATCAATCGTTCGACTATTTCTGTCTTCACAAACAACAAGCTGTCGTCAACCATAGATCAACGATAAGCTCGACCTGTTCGACTATCTTCGAACGCCGGTCGACGATCTTCAAGCAGATAAGCTATCTTCAACCATAGGTCGACGATAGGCTTGATCCGCTCGACTATCATCGAACGTCGTTCGACTATCTTCGAACAGATTTCAACAAGGCAGACGTCACACTTAGTCTCTTCCATTAATCATGCCTAGTTGAACTAAAAAGAATAGATGCTTCTGTTCATCTAAGGGCTTGGTGAATATATCACCTCTCTGAAGGTCTGTGGATATGAACTCAAGGCTGATCTTGTTCTTTTCCACACAATCTCTCAGGAAATGGTGTCTAATCTCAATGTGCTTCGTTCTAGAGTGGTGCACTGGATTTTGTGCAATGGAGATAGCACTTGTACTATCACACATGATTTTAGTGTTCTTGTGTGAGTACCCATAATCCAAAAGTTGATTTTGTATCCACAGGATCTGTGAACAACAGCTAGCAGTTGATATATATTCAGCTTCTGCAGTTGAAGTTGAGACAGAGGCCTGCTTCTTACAGAACCAAGAGACCAATCTCTCGCCCAGGAACTGACAAGTTCCTGAGGTACTTTTCCTGTCAACTCGACAACCAGCATAATCAGAATCAGAGTATCCAATTAATTCAAATTCTGACTCAGCTGGGTACCAAAGTCCTAGATTTGGACATCCCTTCAGGTATCTCAAGATTCTCTAGAGAAGAATCAGATGAGATTCCTTGGGGTTGACCTGGAATCTAGCACAAAGGCATGTAGCAAACATTATGTCTGGCCTACTTGTAGTTAAATACAATAGGGAACCAACAATGGCCCTATAATTCTTTTGATCAACAGGCTTTACCTGATCATCAGAATCAATAACTACATTAGTAGCCATAGGTGTATGCATTGCTGAAGCATCTGCCATCCCAAACTACTTTACCAATTCCTTGGCATATTTGGATTGGGAGATGAAGATGCCATCAGCATCTTGCTTTACTTGGAGACCAAGAAAGTAAGACAGCTCACCCATACTACTCATGTCAAACTTAGAATGCCTCAAGTTGGAAAACTTTTTGCATAGTTTGGGATCAGTTGAACCAAAAATAATGTAATCCACATACACTTGAACTAACAGGATTGTGTCCTTGTGGTGCTTGACGAAGAGGGTTCTATCAACTACTCCCCTAACAAATTTGTGCTCTAACAGGAAACTAGCTAGAGTCTCATACCAGGCTCTTAGTGCTTGTTTTAGTCCATAAAGAGCTTTCTGCAACTTGAATACATGTGAGGGCTGAGTTGAAGAAACAAAACCGGGTGGCTGTTCAACAAACACCTCTTCCTTTAGCTCACCATTAAGAAAAGCACTTTTGACATCCATCTGAAAAACCTTAAACTTCATATAGGCTGCATAGGCTAAGAAGATCCTTATTGCCTCTAGCCTTGCAATAGGAGCAAAGGTTTGGTCATAATCTATACCTTCCTCCTATCTGTAGCCCTGAGCTACAAGCCTAGCTTTATTCCTTACAATGATTCCATTTGCATCCAACTTGTTTCTATACACCCACTTGGTGCCTATGATAAGTTGGCCTTTAGATCTTGGAACCAAAGTCCAAACTTTACATCTCTCAAACTGATTGAGTTCCTCTTGCATAACAATGATCCAGTGGGGATCTAGCTCAGCATCTTTAATGGTGAGGGGCTCAATCTGTGAGAGGAAACAAGCATGCATCACATCCTGTCTTAACTGATGTCTTGTTTGAACACCAGCTGATATGTCTCCTATCACTTGAGATGTAGGATGATCTCTAAGTGTGACAACATCCGCAGGTGGCATGTGATCTTCAGCAATAGTTGGGATTAATTCCTCAGGAGGAATTTGATCTACCATTGGTGGAACAACAACAACTTCTGCAATGTCTTCATCACTGTCTGATTCAGTGATATGGATAGTTGAGAGATGAAGGATTTCTTGAGAGACATCTTTGGTAGATTCTTGTACCTGTAATGAACTTGAGGAAGGGGAAGTTTCCTTCTCCTTGTAAAACATTTGGGATTCATCAAAGGATACATGAATAGACTCTTCAATTTTAGAAGATGATTTATTAAAAACCCTATAAGCTTTGCTTACTTGGGAATATCCAAGAAAAATTCCCATTGAAGTCTTTGCTTCAAACTTTCTAAGATATTCTTTATTGTTATTATGAATATAAACAACACAGCCAAAAACTCTAAAATAATTTATTTTAGGTTTCTTTCCTTTAAGTTACTCATAAGGAGTTTTACACTTAAGTTTGTATATCAGACTTCTATTCAAGACATAGTTGGCTGTGCTAACAGCTTCTGCCCAATAGGAAAGAGGCATATTAGCATCTGCCAACAATGTGCCAGCAGCTTCAATTAGTGTTCTGTTCTTCCTTTCAACTATCACATTTTGTTGGGGAGTTCTAGGAGCTGAGAAGCTATGTTTGATACCTTCTCTCTCACAGAATTCTTGCATGAGAAGAGAGTCAAACTCAGTACCATGATCACTTCTGATCAAGGCCACATGAGTAGAGTACTCAGTCTGCACACATAATAGAAAATCTGTAAGGGCTTTGAAGTTATCAGCCTTAGTTCTCAAAAAGAACACCCAAGTGAACTTGGAGAAGTCATCTACAATGACTAGGGTGTAATACTTCCCTCCTAAACTCTGTATATTTATTGGGCCAAATAGGTCCAAATGTAATAAATACAGGATTCTAGGAGAATCACTTTTATTTACTGATTTAAATGAGTTCTTGGTTTGCTTGCTTAGTTGACAAGCCTTACATCGGCTCTCCTTCTTGTAGGGGCAAGAAGGTAAACCTCTAACAAGGTTGTGTTTAGATAACCTAGATATATTCTTGAGGTTAACATGGCTAAGCCTTTTATGCCACAAGGTATTATTATTAGTTACTTCATTAAACAGGAAGATTTCAGAATCAGTTGAATTAAAATCTACTAAATAAATGTTGCCTTGTCTAATGCCTACTAATACAACACTATTATTTAAAGTAATATTACAAAGGGAGTTAGAGAATGATACCTGGTATCCAGCATCACATAACTGACTTACTGAAATTAAATTATGCTTCAGTCCAGTCACATAAGCAACTCTCTTGAATGTAACAACTCCAATTATCATCCTGCCATAGCCTTCAGTTTGACCACAGCTTGAATCTCCAAAGATTACCTTTGGGCCAAGCTTTGCCTTGAACTTTGACAGATGTTCTTTATTTCCTGTCATGTGCTTGGAGAAACGACTATCCAAATACCACTTATTTTGAGTGATAGGATAGGTCTTCACCTGCAGATAAATCAATTTAAACATTGTGGACCCAGGTAACCTTGGGTCCCTTGTTTTTCACATAAGAAAACTGGAAATAAATGAATAAGCAGGCTGAGGGTGATAACCTAATGGGTAAGATCTCCTAGGTGGGATTCTCCATGCAGATGATGGGTTAATAAACCTAGGGTTTCTATTCATATTCGGGTTTCTAAAGTTCTGGTTGGAATTTTGAAATTCTTGTTGAAAGCGTCGATCGGCGTTCGACGATGGCTGCTCAGATCGTCGATCTCCGTTCGACCACTGAGCTTGCGATCGTCGATCGACGTTCGACGATAGATGCTCAGATCGTCGAGCTTCGTTCGACCACTGAGCCTGCGATCGTCGAGCAGCGTTCGACGTTTTTTGTAATTCCTTAAATTTCTGTTTTCTTTTCTCTCTTTTAGCTTTATTTAAAGCTCTATTTACTTGATTGACTTGCTCAGTGTTTTTTATTCCACTAGATGAAATAAAATTCACTGGAGTTGAAAGTTGATTTTTAAGAATGATTGTGGGCTCACTAGAAGTTGCTCCTAAGCCTAATTTGTTATTGCCTGACCTAGTGTTAGACATGCTGGTTATTTCAAGCAACTTAAGGCTTCTACCATTCAGAGACTCTTCTAATCTTTTGGACTTAGCTAGCTCATTCGTAAGAAATTTAATTTCTTCACTAGAATTAGTGAGATCTTCCTTTAACTTAATGTTTTCAATAGATATGATTTCTGATTCAGCTAGCCTATGTCTAAGTTCTTTAATCTCTTTTTCAGAACTAATTAAATCTAAGCATAAGGATTTAAATTCTAATCTAAATTCTACAGAAGTGAAATCATAAGAAGATAGTACCTCATCTTCTGTTGGTATTTCTTCATCTGTATCTGAAATCTCTGCAGCTGAGTGATTGCTGCAGGCATCAATTGCCATCAGGCAAACTTCCTTTACCTTCTTTTCTTCTTCATCCTCACTGGAGCTTGAGGAAGAGGATTCCTCATTAGAATCGCTCCAGGTTTCAGCAACAAAGCCTCTCTCCTTCTTTTTGTTCTTGTAGGAGGATGGCTTGGAATGCTTCCTATGCTGCTCCTTGTCTTTCCTTTTATCTTTGTTCTTTTCCTCTGGACAATCTGGAAGAATATGTCCAGGCTTCCTGCAACCATAACAGATTATTTCTTTAGAGGGGGTACGATCATACATTGGTTTATCTTCATACTTTGAAGATTTCTTTCTGAATTCCTTCCTTCCCATCTTGAGAAACCTTTGGGCAAATAATGCCATCAGTTCCTCATTGGACTGGCTGCCTTCAGAAGTGTCAGCAGCTTTAAGAGCAAGAGTTTGCTCTTTTCTTGTAGGAGTTGGGGTCTTTGCTTCAGCTTCAGCTTCCCTGGACTTCAGCACTTGCACAAAAGACTTGAGCTTGCCGAGAAGGGCTTCTGTTGAGATTTCTGTTGTGCTTCTGGCTTCCTTGTTGGGCCAGATCCTCAGATCCCATGTGCTAGGGAAGCACATAAGAATCTTATCATTGACCTCTGTCAATGAGATATCCTTGTCAAGGGTCCTCAGCTCATTGATGATTGAGCTGAGCCTTGTGTACATAGCTTCAACTGATTCAGCATCAGTTTTCTTGAAATTCTCATACTGTGAGATAAGGTTGGACCTCCTGTCCTTCCTTTCATCAGCTGAACCAGCTACAATCTGGTTCAGTGTATCTCACATAGCTTTTGCTGAAGAGCAGTCAGCAACCTTCTGGAATACTTCATCAGACATTGTCTGAGCCAGAATGTTCATTGCCTTGGCATCTGCTATCTTTGCCTTTTTGTACTCATCATTGTAGTCTGGAGGAGGCACTGCACTCATATCAGATGATGAGGCAGTAGCAGCAGCAGGTGCTCTTGGTGGTCCTGTCAAAATAGAAGCAAAAATACTTTCATCAATAGAATTCATATATAGTTTGAACCTTGCCTTCCAGATGCCAAACTTAGCTAAGTTGCATGCTGGAGGTCTGGTGCTAGAATAATCCTTGGACTGGGCCATGATAGTGAAAGTGAATATCTATAAACTTTGGTATCTATCAGGATCTTGTGACTTAGGTGTTAGCCTATTCAGTCAGTCAACCTCCCTCTGATACCAATTGAAAGAGAAGGGATAGATACTACTCTAGAGGGGGGGTGAATAGAGTAATCAAAAATTGCACTAGCAAAGTTGACTTTCTACTCAACTCCCTTGGAGTTAAATGCGGAATGAAAGTTATAGATATTTGAGATTAAACCTTAAAGCCTAACACAAGTGTTGTGCACAAAAAGGCAGCCAACTGTAATTACAGTTAAGGCTTGAAAACCTAAGCAGCAACTAGCAAACCTAGTTAATATCTAATCACAGCCACAATGCAAGTAATTAAACAAGGCAATCCAGACGACACAAGGAATTTATAGTGGTTCCCCAAACAACTTGGGTACGTCCACTCTTCTACCAACAAGGTAGGAATCCACTCAGGTTTTTGATCAGGTGCCCTGCCACCAACAAGATCTGCTTCAGGTAGATCAAGAAACCCTTTAGACTTTTGATCAGGTGTCTAAAAACCAACACAGGTTTTTGATCAGGTGCCCTGCCACCAAGGGATACTTTTGAAGGGAGTAATAACCCTGTACAGGAGGGGGAAAGGAGGTTAAGGTGTCTTCTCTATTTTACAAAAGATTAGAGAAGCACAATAACTTGCACTGAGCTAGAAAGCTCCAAAATAATCAAGGCTCCCCCTGGCTCAAAGAACGTCCAGGTGAAGTCTTGCTTCAGTGCAGAAACACTTCAGAAAATACTGAAGGAAGAACTACAAGAAGATATAAAATAAGAAATGAAAATCTTCTAGCAGCTATCTTCTTCTTCTTCTTCAAAAGATCTCTGAGTCAGAACTTCCTAGAAACAGGAGAACTCAGGTTGAAGAAGAGCAGAAGAGCTAACACTTCTCAGTTGAGTGAAGATTGCTGAGAGCAGTAAACTTGATCTTGCTGTAAGCTTGCTGAATGAAATTTTTATCTGAGAACTTGATTTTTTGCTATGTGGACTAGTTGATTTCTTCTTCAAAGAAGTCTTTATATAGCAGCAGCAGCAACGACTCTTAACTAAGTTTGAATCTTGTCTTTTTCTGAACTCTGCAAGCTGGGCTGCAAAAAGCATAAAGCAAAACAAAAATACTGCAGGCAGATATCCTATAAAATGATAAAGCTTTCTAAGAAGCTGCAAATACTTCTGATGAAATAATATAAGAGAATGTCACATCAGAAAAGACTCTTTACAGCCAAGGAAGACTTTTTGAGTCTAACGACTATAAAGGACAGCCTGACAGAAATCACATCTCAGCTATAAGAGAAACAACTTTATCAGGAAAGATTAGCTCATGCATAAAGAATAGAATAGATATTGCATGGAAGTGTTATCACAATTTATTCAGATAATCTTTTATAAAATATGCCAAAATAATTATGAAATTAGTCACATCTCAGAAGACGACAAAACTATTTAAAACATACAGCAAAATGTCGAACGACCCTCGGACATCGTCGACCGACACACGGAGATCGTCGACCTATCGGACAGATAGTCGAACGATCCAGATAGTCGAACTATCAAAGAAGATAGTCGAACTACCTCGGCAGATAGTCGACCTATCAGAGCAGATAGTCGAGCTATCAGATAGTCGATCTATCCAGACAGATAGTCGAACTACCAAACGAAACAGATAGTCGACCTATCAAGCAGATAGTCGACCTATCACAGAAAACAGATAGTCGACCTATCAACAGATAGTCGACCTATCAAAACAAAACAGATAGTCGACCTATCAACAGATAGTCGAACTATCAGATAGTTGAACTATCCAAGCAGATAGTCGAACTATCAAAGCAACATAGATAGTCGACCTATCAACAGATAGTCGACCTATCAAAGCGGACAGATAGTCGACCTATCAACAGATAGTCGAGCTATCAGATAGTTGAACTATCAGGACAGATAGTCGAACTATCAAAGCAAACAGATAGTCGACCTATCAACAGATAGTCGAGCTATCAGATAGTTGAATTATCAGGACAGATAGTCGAACTATCAAAGACAAACAGATAGTCGACCAATGAACAGATAGTCGAGCTATCAACGCAAACAGAACGTCGACCAACTGATAGACGATCGTCGATCAGCCGATAGACGATAGTCGAGCGACGTTCGACTATAGTCGAACGAAAAAACTACTTAACCAAATATTCATCTGGAAAAGCAATTCTAGACAACTAGAGAATCTAAACTATCAACTAACCTTTGACCATAGATAAATCTTGGGTCAAGAGACAGAAAGAGAGGACTGAACTCAAATCAAAACCTAGGGTTCCAACATGAAGCCCTCTTTTCCTTTGCATAGGAAGCCCGCTCTTGCGAGTGAGCGAAGAGTTGGAGCGTTCCTTGGGGTAGATATGTGAAGTCCCACTTTTATAGAGTCCGTATGCAAAAACGGGCATAGGTATTGTGTGTGAAGACTATCCGGACATGTAGAGCCGGATCGGTGATGTTGCATTGCATATGAACCGGGGAAGACTCTGGATGTTTGGGTGTTTTCGGGTTTTCTACGTGGTAGATTGCAGCAGGGAGCCTTGGGGATTAACTCGCAGGTGCACCTAGAAAACTGGGCAAAAGCGGGTTTTGCCAACACGATGGCTGGGGAGCCAATGTGAATATAACCGGGTTATGTGATTGTTGTGGCGGAAATGGGGCTCAGTGAGTCTTGACCTGCGCATATGGCTTAAATTTTCATTGCGGAATGAGCACGAGTCAGGCGGAACCGTACCCGATCTATGTCGTTCGGTGGGACCATTGGCATGGATGAGAGTCTTCGACAGTCTATGGCTTAAATTGTCGTGACCAAGGCCATGAAGACAAAATGCTCATATGATTGGCCGTCCAAGGGGCGGTGGTGGAATGGGAACATCTATGGCTTGAATTGACGTGACGTTGGCCGGTTCGCCGTGAATGTGCCCTGTGTGCACGAGGCATGTGGCCGTGCGAGCCTATGCCTGTGATGGAGTATGTTTACACTATTTTGATGGCCTATACTAATAAAGTGCAAGGAAAGAGCATCGCCGCCCCGATTTTGGGGACGAGATCGTTATAATTGATCAGCATAGCTGACCGTTGCTTTTGTTTACCACCGGGCGGTGGATTGTTGCTTGCAGGTGTTGCGGAGCCGATCGGGAAATAGCGGGATAAAGCCCAAGTTGCTGAGCCGGCCCTCGAAGGCCTAATTTTGAGTGTTTCATTGTAATCATGTGTGGCCGGCCTGCGAGCCGAAGTATGAAATCACTTTTATGTCAAGAAACTGTGTAAGGCCTTAAGGCCATTTCTATTTCTGTGTATTGAAACATTCCTACGGGTGTTATTGTAGTGGACATTCATGCTTTTGGCTGGGTTCTTTCATCTTGCAACTTAATTTTAATGCTTCCGCAAGGTGTTTGTGTAGGACGTGCAATTGGTTGAATTGTTTCAACGCGTAACCAACCGGTCTGTCCGTAGTATATGGCGTCGGGCCCCGGCCGGACCTACTGCTATATGCTATGCGACGGATAGGGGTGTTACAAATTGGTATCAGAGGGAGGTTTCGATCCTGGGACCTGTGGGTTATGGGCCCACCACGCTTCCGCTGCGCATATGTAGGCGAATTGGTATCAGACTACTGGTTTCGGTCAAACTTAAATGAATTCGTGGGCGAATTCACTTTAAGGGGTGGTGAGCACATGTGTGTGCGTCATCGTTATAACATGAAAAGAACCCATGAATGTCCACTTAGGAATGAAAATACACATGTTTGAGGAACCTGCGTGTTCCTATAATTGCTGTTTGCAATAGTATTTGGTCGCTTATCGGTGTTTTGCACGATTATATATGACCATAAGTGGTGTTGGGCCGTTAGAACAGCCAGGTTCTGAGTCAAGCAGTGCGCCAAGTGAAGCGCCTGCAAAACCTCTGTCTGCCGAGACCATTAGATTGGTAGCAGAAGCTGTCTTTGCTATGATTAATGCGTAACCTGCAAGACAGGTGCAGTAGCCTGCTCCTGTGGGGGAGCACGTGCCGCTCCAAGCGTCGGAGCCTAGAAGGGTTGAGCAGGTGGCAGTGGAGCCGGAGTTGCCTCGGAGAGCAACTGAGAGACAGCTTAAGCATGTGATGGGCTTCCATCCACCGGTGTTCTCAGGAACGAGAACCCCGACCCAGGCTGAAGATTGGCTCTCAAGAGTCAATAGGGTGATGACAGCAACTGAAAAGGAAGAGTGGCAGAAGACCACAATAGCGACGTTCCTATTGGATGGGGACGCAAGGTTATGGTGGGAAGCTCTAGAGCTACACCAGTTGAGGGGAAGGCCGTTGGCCGAAGTATCTATGGAGGAATTTTCGAGACTGTTCATAGCTCGATACCTCCCCTCAGCGCAGAGGATCGCACTAGAGAACGAGTTCCAAAAGTTGGTGCAAGGAGATAGCACTGTAGACGAGTACCTCCACGAGTTGACTTGATTGGGGAGATATGCTAGCGCTACCTTTGCCAATGAGGAGCAAAAGACTAACCGCTTCTATGAAGGGTTAAGAGATGAGCTGAGGTTGCTACTATCAGGGCCCATTGCGCAGGGTTTCCTAACCTTGGTCAACTCGGCCCGGTCCTTGGATAAGGACATGAGAAATGTGCAAGCTAAAAAGGAATCTGGTGGGAAGAAATCAGAGTTCAAGGCACCGACTATGTCGAAGTTGGGCTATAGAAGATTCTACAAGAAGGCTAGGACGTCAGGTCCAGCTTCTTCTACAGGTGCCTCGGGGGCAACTACCAATCGAACCCTGAGCGCTTGTTTTATGTGTGGAAAGACGGGGCACTTTGCCCGCGATTGCTAGAGCGGACGCCGAAAGTCCGAGAGAAAACAAGGAGCTACTTACGAAGAGAAGGGCAAGGCGGTGGAGTCAACCGCGTCCCATTATGTTCCGACTCAACCAAGAGTGTACAACTTGGGCCTGCAGGAGGCCATTAAAAAAGCTGACGTGGTGATAGGTACGAGTTAATTTATTGCAAGTTAACTTTATATACTGTTGTCTATTGCTTGTTAGCCTAATATTGTTTGCGTAGGCTTTGTTTTGATTAGCGATAGTCTGGCACGGGCACTGATCGATACGGGAGCTTCACACTCCTTCTTGTCCGAAAATTTTATATCGCGCATCAGACTCCCTTCTTCGATGGCGAAGAACAAGTTGGATGTGCTGCTACCGAATGGGTGCTCAATGCGTGTGGACAGAGTGTGCACCGTGAGGGTTCACATAGGGATCCAAGAGTTTCACCTGCTAGCATCATTGCTGCCGATAGTAGAGTTCGACGTTATCTTTTGGATGGATTGGCTTTCGGAGTAGAAGGCTTGGATTGATTGCGACCGGAAGGAGGTCAAGCTGGGTGTTGGACGGGAGACAACATTCGAGGGACTCAAGGGGTCGAGCAAGACGCTGATGTCTTCTCTTCAGGTGGTAAAGGCAGTTCGTGCTGGAGCAGAGCTATTCTTCGCAATAGTGGGGGCTATAGAGCCACATTCCACGTTGGATAGCATCCCCATGGTTTGTGAATACCCCGATGTGTTCCCGGATAGTCTTCCCGGGGCCCCACCGCAGCGAGAGATTGATTTCACTATCGAGCTTGTGCAAGGTGCCAAACCTGTGTCACGTGCTCCTTATAGGCTGGCGCCAAAGGAAATGGCAGATTTGAAAGTTCAGCAAGAGGAGCTAATGGAGCAAGGTTATGTGCGTCCAGGCTCGTCGCCTTGGAGCGCACCGGTCCTCTTGTTTAAGAAGAAGGACGGGAGTATGCGGCTGTGTATCGACTACATAGAGTTGAACAAGCTGACGGAGAAGAACAAATACCCGATCCCGAGGATTGATGATCTTTTCGATCAGTTAGTCGGATCGTCGGTATATTCTAAGTTGGACTTGAAGTCGGGGTACTATCAGATGAGGATCAAGGATTGTGATATCCCGAAGACGGCGTTAAGCACAGGGTATGGGCATTTCGAGTTCACGGTCATGCCGTTTGGACTGACGAATGCGCCTTCAGTGTTTATGGACATGATGAACAGGATGTTCCGGGATTTCCTTGACCGCTTTGTGATCGTCTTTATTGATGATATATTGGTGTACTCGTAGTGTGAAGAAGATCACTTCAAGCACTTGCATGTGGTATTGGAGACTTTGAGGAGGAATGAGCTGTATGCGAAATTCTCCAAGTGCGGGTTCTGGCTACCCTCAGTAGCGTTCCTTTGTCACATTGTTAGTGGGGAAGGTATAGAGGTGGATCCGGAGAAGATCGTTGTGATACGGGAGTGGCCTGCGTTGTCTTCTGTTGCGGAAGTCTGTAGTTTTCTCTGGCTTGCCGGATATTACAGGCGCTTCGTAGAGAACTTCTCGCGGATAGCGCTACCTCTCACGAAGTTAACAAGGAAAGATCAGAGATTCTCGTGGACGCAGGAGTGCGTGCAAGCTTTTGAGGAGCTGAAGATACGGTTGACCACAGCGCCAGTGCTTAGCTCACCGAGTGGGACCGAGGGCTTCGAGGTTTATAGTGACACCTCAGGTAGTTGTTTGGGCTGTGTGCTGTTGCAGCATAAGAGCGTGATAGCTTATGGATCGCGTCAGCTAAAAGTGCATGAAAGGAACTATCCGGTCCATGACTTGGAGTTGGCGGCCGTGATATTTGCACTTAAGCTGTGGAGGCACTACCTATACGGCGTAAGGGTCGATATATATACCGATCACAAGAGCCTGATGTACTTGTTGGATCAGAAGGATCTTAACATGAGGCAGAGGAGGTGGATGGAGTTCTTGGGGGACTACACCTTCAAGATTCATTATGTACCCGGGAAGGGCAATGCGGTTGCTTATGCGTTGAGTCGCAGGGCTCCCGCCCAAGCCAACTGGTTGTCGGTGCATGATGAGCGGCTGATACGGGAGTTGGAGGAGCTTGAGATCTGTTGCGTTGATAAGCAGACGAGCGCCAAAGCAATGTTGAACTGGACAGAGGTTCAGTATGACCTGGCTGACCGGGTTCAGTAGGCATTGGAGTTAGATGACTCCATGAAGGAGCTTATGGAGGCAGCGTTGGATGGGTAAAATTCCCAATTTTTAGTGGAAGATGGGTTGTTAAGGAAGGATCATTGGTTTTGCGTCCCAAGCGGGAGTAACCTACGGGCGGAGTTGATGTACGAGGCTCATCATACCAAGTACTCGATCCACCCAGGGAGCATAAAGATGTACCGTGACCTCAAGAAGCTGTTTTGGTGGCCGGGGCTTAAGAAAGACGTAGCGTTGTTTGTGGCTAAGTGCCAAACGTACTGATAATACGTTTTGTAGCCTAAACTATTATCGTATTTTCTATTTTATAGTGTACAAATCATGTCTATTATTAGTTTATTTTTATCCTTTTTATGTAAATATTATTGCCACTAACATTTTCTTGTCCTTTTGCAGGTTTTCAGGAAATTCGTCAAAAATGACCTGACACGCCCCCCTGTCACGCCCTCCATGGGCGTGACCTAGGGTGTGTCACCCGATCCCGAGGACTTTTATTGGAAGGGACAGGAAAACGAACAAAGCCGCTGTCACGCCCCCCTGACACGCCCTCCCTAGGCGTGTCACTAGGCGTGACCATGGGCGTGTCGCCCTCTGCCGCAAAGCCTGCCACCGCATTAAATGTCGTTTCTCCACAGCACGAAAACAGTACTGTCACGCCCCCCCCCCCCCCAACACGGGCGTGACCTTCGGCGTGACATCAACTTTTCGGTGACTGACGGATTTCCGACCAATGATTTGGACATGACGTGCCTGTCACGCCCCCCTACACGGGCAAGACCTAGGGCGTGACCACCGACGTACCGAAGCAATGATCCTTCCCGCCAGAGTCCAGAGCCCGAGGTCAACATAGTACTATCACGCCCCCTGACACGCCCCACCTAGGGCGTGTCGGAGGGCGTGACCAACCCGTGAAAAAAATTCTATAAATTGAGACCCCCCCTCTTCATTTCAGGAAGCTTTGGTTGAGAGGGGGAGGTGCTGCCCCTTTGGTTCTTGAGTTTTTTTAATGCTTTCTCTCTCTCTCTCTCTCTCTCTCTCTCTTCCTTTGTAATTTTTGCTTAATGATGGTTTAATATTTTTTTGCCTTAGCTTTCCTTGTAATCTTTAGTGTTGCTTAGTGCTAATTGTAGGGCTAGAATAGGATTTAATTTTCATGCACTTGTAATTTCAATTTCAATAGTGTAACTTGCCCTTTTTCATTAATAAAAGCGTTCTTGTTTAGCTTGTCTTCTTTTTATGCTTCACTACTCATCCCCCCTCCTCCACTTCACTATGATTAACTAATCCTCCTTGTACTCGATCTTGATGATCCGAGGTTAGAGCGATTAAGTTATGATGTTTTAATTAATCTTTTCTTTTTAGGTTAGGGCCTTGAATTACTCTTGATTAATCACGGGTTGGAGGTATATTATCGATATATACTCTCCACCTTTGCTTTCATTCTGGGCTAGCCGAGTGGCCGAAAGAATGAAGTGAGCATTCAAGAGTAAAGGGAGCTGTACGCACCCCTCAAGAGAGGCAGACGTCCAATTCTCCCGGATTGGAGTAAAATCCAATAGTGGGGTTCACCGAGTAAAGTGAGTTTTAGGCCTCCGATTTAGACGAGAGTCGGTCGGACCTTCCTAAACTCAGTTGGGCACGACTTCGAGAGAAGCGTGTTCAAGCTTTAGGAACCTCCACGATCAAGGACCTTTATCCTATTAAGTTTAGATTTTTATCGCATTTTCTTAATCGTCTTTAGCCGAGGTGAATCTTGATCGAGTGCATTTCCATTTCATATTTTCTACCTTTCGTAGTAATCACCTATCTTGTGCTCTTTAATTAACTGCAGTAGTTTCCTTTCTAGCATAGCTCTTTGCTTAATAGCTTTACATAATTGCGGTGGTTCTCTTTCTAGTATCGCTTTACTTCCTCCCTTGCACTTAGATTTTCTAAAACCCTAGTTTTTCCGTCGATAATATAATAGCGTTCGTATGAGTAAGCATAGCCAACAGTTCCCGGATTTCAATACGACACTTATGTCCCCTAGCTACAATTCGATAGGTATACATGCCTCATCGGGTTGCTAGTTCGGTTGCGTTTATTTTCTTCGAACCCTAGTGCGCAACAAGTTTTTGGCACCGTTGCCGGGGAACCAACTTCCGTTGATATATTGAAAACACGAACCTATTAATTTTATCTCTTCTCTTTCTCATCCTCTTTATTTAAAGTTTTAAAAAAAAATTCAAAAAAAATTTCACCGCTCTTAATAGTAACCAACTTCACAATTTTTCTACACCACCTAATTCTCTTGAAAAGGGCAAAGAGCTTTAAGCGCCACTATCTTGTCTAGTACCTTGCGAACCCTTCACGGGTAGTCCTTGGGAAGTTCGGGAGTTAATCTATATAAAAAGAAAATCTATTTCAAAGAGAAAAAAATTCTCATCTTTTTTTCTAGTTTATCCTTTTTCTCTTTCTCTTCTTCTTTTCTGTTCTTTTAGTGCATGACCCGCGGGAGTCCGTCGGTTATTTTGGACTTGGACCACGAAATTGAGCGTACTCTTCGGATAAGATCGCGATTTCAAGGTCCTACTATCCAAGTGCCGGTTGAGGACTCCGAGTCATTTACTACTTTAAGAATGGAAGAACCCAACGTAGATGAGGCCGCGCAAAGGACTATGTCCTATTATGCACGACCGAACCTCGAGGGAACAGAATCTAGTATAGTCCGCACTGCTATAGCAAATAATAACTTCGAACTAAAGCCTAGCATAATTCAAATGGTGCAGCAATATGTGCAGTTTGACGGACTTCAAGATGAAGATCCGAACGCACATATAGCTTGCTCTCTTGAAATTTGTGACACCTTCAAGATTAATGGTGTCACAAATGATGCGATCAGGCTAAGACTCTTCCCCTTCTCTGTAAGAACTAAAGCTAAGAAGTGGCTGAACACACTTCCTAAAAATAGCATAACCACTTGGAATGAATTAACTGAAAAAAATTTTGGCGAAGTATTTTCCGCCAGCTAAAACTGCAAAACTTAGGAACGACATCACTGCCTTTTGACAAATAGACTCTGAATCTCTATATGAAACCTGGGAGAGATTTAAAGAATTATTAAGATGATGCCCACATCACGCGCTGCCTGTATGGTTACAAGTGCAGACGTTTTATAACAGGCTAAATCAAAGCACGAAGCAAATGATAGACGCAGCTTCTGGCGGTACTTTAAATCATAAGACCCCGGAAGCCGCTCTTGATCTTTTCGAGGACATGGCCATGAACACTTATCAGTGGAATGTGCCTAGGTCCCGCCCGAACAAGCCTGCAAGTATCTATGAAGTGGACAACGTCTCCCAGCTCGCTTTGCAAGTAGAAATCCTAAGCAAAAAAATCACGGAGATGACTGCTGCCTCCGCCCCTCAGGTATGGGAATCTGCAACCCCTACTCCTGAACATTTAGATTATGTTAATAATATGCCTAGAACTGCTTTTAATAATTTTTCTGTTGCGAATTTTCATCCGTCTGGTTTTAATTTTCCGAATAGTTATAACCCTTCTTTAAGAAATCATCCGAACTTTTCATGGAGTAATCCATCGAATGCGATGCGCCCACCCCCGCAAAATGATTTTTCTGCACCACCACCACCACCACCTCTTCAAAATTACCCAAAACCTCCAAGCTTGGAGGAATTACTTTCTAAATATATCACCACAAATGACGCTATTATACGAACTTTAACCGGAAGCGTAAAAAGTCTAGAAAATCAGGTAGGACAGCTCGCGAAAATTATTTCTGAGTGACCCGCAGGGTCTCTGTTGCGCGCTAGGGTTCGAAGAAAATAAATGCAACCGAACTAGCAACCCGATGAGGCAAGTATACCAATCGAATTGTAGCTAGGGGACACAAGTGTCGTATTGAAATTCGGGAACTGTTGGCTATGCTTACTCACACGAACAATATTATCTTATCGACGGAAAAACTAGGGTTTTAGAAAATCTAAGCACAAGGGAGGAAGTAAAGCTATACTAGAAAGAGAACCACCGTAATTAAGTAAAGCTATTAAGTAAAGAGCTATGCTAGAAAGGAAACTACTGCAGTTAGTTAAAGAGCACAAGATAGGCGATTACTACGAAAGGTAGAAAATATGAAATGGAAATGCACTCGATCAAGATTCACCTCGGCTAAAGACGATTAAGAAAATGCGATAAAAATCTAAACTTAATAGGATAAAGGTCCTTGACTGTGGAGGTTCCTAAAGCTTGAACACGCTTCTCTCGAAGTCATGCCCAACTGAGTTTAGGAAGGTCCGACCGACTCTCGTCTAAATCGGAGGCCTAAAACTCGCTTTACGCGGTGAACCCCACTATTGGATTTTACTCCAATCCGGGAGATTTGGACGTCTGCCTCTCTCGAGGGGTGCGTACAACTCCCTTTACTCTTGAATGCTCACTTCATTCTTTCGGCCTCTCAGCTAGCCCAGAATGAAAGCAATGGCGGAGAGTATATATCGATAATATACCTCCAACCCGTGATTAATCAAGAGTAATTCAAGGCCCTAACCTAAAAAGAAAAGACTAATTAAAACATCATAACTTAATCGCTCTAACCTCGGATCATCAAGATCGAGTACAAGGAGGATTAGTTAATCATTATGGAATGGAGGAGGGGGAATGAGTAGTAGAGCATAAAAAAAGACTAGTTAAGCAAGAACACTTTTATTAATGAAAAGGGGCAAGTTACATTAATTGAAATTAAAATTACAAGTGCGTGAAATTGAAATCCTATTCTAGCCCTACAAGTAGCACTAAGCAAGAGAAAAATTACAATAAAAGCTAGAACAAACTAAGATTAAGCTAGGGTTAAACAAAAATTACAAAGAGAGGGAGAGAGAGAGAGAGAAAGCATGAAAAAACTCAAGAACCAAAGGGGCAGCACCTCCCCCTCTCAACCAAAGCTTCCTGAAATGGAGAGGGGGGGTCTCAATTTATAGAATTTTTTCTCGGGTTGGTCACGCCCTCCGACACGCCCCCCGGGGCGTGACAGTACTATGTTGACCTCGGGCTCTGGATTCTGGCAGGAGGGATGATTGCTTCGGTACGTCGGTGGTCACGCCCTAGGTCACGCCCATGTAGGGGGGCCGTGACAGGCACGTCATGTCCAAATCATTGGTCGGAAATCCGTTAGTCGTCGAAAAGTTGATGTCACGCCCCAGGTCACGCCCGTGATGTGGGGGGGGGGGGCGTGACAATACTGTTTTTGTGCTGTGGAGAAACGACATTTAATGCCGCGGCAGGCTTTGCGACAGAGGGTGACACGCCCAAAGTCACGCCTGGTGACACGCCCAGGGAGAGCGTGTCAGGGGGGCATGATAGCGGTTTTGTTCGTTTTCCTGTCCCTTCCAGCAAAAGTCCTCGGGATGGGGTGACACGCCCTAGGTCACGCCCAGGGAGGGCATGACAGGGGGGCGTGTCAGGACATTTTTGCAATTTTCTGGAAACCTGCAAAAAGACAATAAAAAGTCAGCGACAATAATATTTACATAAAAATGATACAAATAAACTAATAATAGACATTTTTTGTACAATATAAAATAGAAAATACGATAATAGTTTAGACTACAAAACGTATTATCAAATTCCCCCAAACTTAAGCTTTGCTTGTCCCCAAGCAAAAATATAAAAACTAGATATTTATAAAAAGGACTAATCAAAAAGTTTTAATTATGCCTACACAAGTACTATGCGAAATTCTAAGTAGGGAAAAGGTGAAATGTAAGTCTAAAACAATTATTTAGGTATGGTAAAACTTTTATAAACTTTACTTATTAAAAACAAATCATCCAAAATTTTAACGAGATTTTTTAAATAGACTTAAGCAAAGCAACGAAAATGAAAAACACGCATTGAGTTGTTACTAGATCCAAACAACGCATTATAATTATATCAATTTAATTAACAAAAATCTAGGTTTAAATCCAAAACTAAAACTGATTTACTTTTTTTCTTTTCTTAGTCGTTAAATAAAAATCAAAAAGCGTGAATCAAAAGGACTTAAATAGGACAGAAACGTTTGGTTTAGGAATATGATTAGGAGTGGAATTCAAAGATAAACGCGAAGGTTTTAAAATCACACTAAAGCAAAGCAAAGAGTTTAAAAAAAAAACTTTCATAAAAATATATACACATTTTTTTTTCATTTTTTTTTCATTTTTCAAAACAAAGGCCTTAAATATTTTTATTTTCCTTTTTGAATTGGCCAAACAAAAATAAACATCACTTTTGAACATACTTTTTTTTTCGAAAAACTTTCTCCCACAAAAATCACAAAATACCCTATCAAAATCGTCAAAATATTTTATGAAACTCAAAAAGGCTAGTGTGATTCAATAGGTTGGAAATTTTGGCTTTGGTGAAACTGAAATGAAGGGAGGAGCTATCAAATGAAATCGGAAAAAGGCTCAAAAATGGCTAACTAGTGGTAAAAGTTTTTAGGTTGGCAGGAAAGCTCAAACGAAAACAAAAACGGCCTAAATCATTTTCACGCTTTTGAATTTATTTAAAACAAAGGTTTGAAAATTTTCAAAAGGCGAGTCCTAGATAATAAAAGAAGATTGATGAAATTAACTTGAAAATAGAAATAATAGGTGACTTGGATCGTTCACATCTACTACGTTATTCAAAAGTTGACTTTACAAAAATTATTCAAAAACGAAAAAGAAAATAGTGGATGATGAATTTTTGAGAAAGTAAAGGAAATTAAAAAAACAAAAAAAACCATAATAGAAATGCGAGTTTTAGAAAAATATTTCACCTTAACATGCTACCGTGAATTAGAAACACAGCATGACCAACATTTTACTTGTGAAACATAATTAAAAAGGACGATTAGAAATATTATAATAAACTAAGTTGTTTATAGGAGATTTTGAGTAAAAAAAAACAGAAACTAGGGGTACTATTGAAATACCAAAATGTCTAAACTATTCAAAAACACATATATATATATATTTTTAATTTTGTGAAATATTCTCTCTTTTTTTTGGATTTTGGAAAATATTTTCTCTTTTTTTTTGGAATTTTAAGATATTCATTTTTTTTTATTTTGGAAATATTTAAAATATATACAAAAAGAAAAATATTTACACTAAGCGAAAATGAAGGAGGAAGTCCTCCCCCAAGCTTAAAATAGACATTGTCCTCAATGGCTAAAGAAGGGGATTGGAGAAGGAGAGAAAAGTAAAGTACAAAATTGAAAGACAGATTTGAAATACAAGTACTTCCCCGAAATTATTTGCTGCGAAAGCTGAGTGATGCCACTCCTCCGAATGTCTTCTTTGGACTTCGTGATGGATTCAGCAATGTTGGAGCCGGCGATCGCAGAAGCTTCAGCTTGTCGGAGCCGTCCGAGGCAAAAATTGTAAAATAAAGAAAACAAAAAAAGATAACTTGGGTTGCCTCCCAAGAGCGCCCTTTTGTTAAAGCGTCGTTGAGCTCGACGCATCAAAAAAAATAATTTTGTCCAAAAATATTGTTGTCCCGAAATAAAATTGTTTTTAGCAAAAAAATTAAAAGTTCAAGATTAGAGTTCGTGAAGCAGAAACTTAATAATGTTTGGACTGACATCATCATCACCAGAAAAGTAGAGTTTAAGACCCGGACCATTCACTTTGAAATTACCCTTAACAGGGTGAGAAATTAAAATAATTCCATAAGGAAATACTTCTAAAACAGAAAACGGGCCAGACCAGCGAGATTTTAATTTTCCCGGAAATAAATGTAAACAAGAATTATATAAAAGGACTTGGTCGCCCGACTTAAATTGTTTAGGGTGCCTTAAGTGTTTATCGTGTAAACGCTTCGTTCGCTCTTTATAAAGTTTATTATTTTCATAAGCATAAGAGCGCCACTCATCGAGTTCATTTAGTTGAAATTTTCGAAGGTCACCTACTGAGTGGGGATCGAAGTTTAAAAATTTTAAGGCCCAAAAGGCGCGGTGTTCTAACTCTACGGGCAGATGGCATGATTTTCCATAGACAAGTCGATACGACGTACATCCGAGGGCGGTTTTGTACGCTGTTCGGTAGGCCCATAGAGCATCGTCAAGTTTTGCTGACCAGTCTTTCCTAGAAGTTGAAACAGTCTTTTCTAATATTCTTTTTATTTCTCTATTAACTACTTCGACTTGTCCGTTAGTTTGGGGGTGGTAGGCAGTGGAAAGCTTATGCGTAACGCCGTATTTGGTAAGAATTTTTGAAAATTATGCGTTACAGAAATGGGAACCCCTATTGCTAACAATCGCGTGTGGCATTCCGAATATAGAAAATTATCTTTTTAGAAATGTGACTACAACTCGGGAGTCGTTCGTAGGAAGAGCTTGGGCCTCAGCCCATCGTGAAACATAATCAACAGCAACTAAAATAAATTTGTTTCCGAAGCTAGAAGGAAGGGGGCCAACAAAATCAATTCCCCAGAGGTCGAAAATTTCGTACTCTAAGAAATAATTTTGTGGCATTCCATTTTTATTAGAGATGTTGCCCGACCATTGGCAACTATCACACCTGATCACAAAGGCTTGCGCGTCTTTAAACAGGCTAGGCCAGTAAAAACCCGCGCAAAGCACCTTATGAGCGGTGCGAGCAGCTTGATAGTGCCCACCTGTCGGACCTTCATGCAAATGTTTTAGAATATCAATTCCTTCATCAAAAGAAACACATCTCCTTATCACTTGATCCGCACAAATTTTGAAAAGATGCGGGTCTTCCCAAAAATAGTTCTTCAGCTCAGAAAAGAATTTCTTCTTTTGCTGAGAGGAGAATTCTTTTGGGAGTACCCGGGACACTAGATAGTTGGCGATATGCGCGAACCAAGGAGAAGTAGATGTATTAACTAAAAGCAGCTTATCATCAGGAAAATAGTCATTAAAAGTATTTTCATTTAATTTTTCTATAAAGGGGTTATCTAATTTGGATAAATGGTCGGCGGCCAAGTTCTCGACTCCTCGCTTATCACGGATCTCTAAGTCAAACTCCTGGAGGAGTAAGACCCAGCAAATCAAGCGAGGCTTGGCATCCATTTTGGCAAGAAGGTACTTGAGGGCCGAGTGGTCCGTAAAAATAATGATTTTTGAAAGTGTAATGTAAGGGCGGAATTTATCAAAGGCGAATACTACAGCTAAGAGCTCCTTCTCGGTTGTGGTGTAATTTTCTTGTGCAGATGTGAGGGTTTTACTAGCGTAATAGATGGGGTGGAAGTTTTTAGATATGCGTTGACCTAATACGGCTCCTACCGCAAAACTACTCGCATCGCACATAATCTCGAAATGAAGGTCCCACACCGGAGCTATCATAATCGGTGCGTTAATTAACTTTTCTTTAATTGATTCAAAGGCAGAAATACAATAGTCATCAAAAATGAATGGAGCGTCTTTTTCTAAGAGATGGGTGAGGGGCTTTGTGATCTTGGAGAAGTCCTTTATAAAATGACGATAAAAGCCAGCATGGCCTAGGAAACTTCTTATAGCTTTTATGTTTGTAGGCGGCGGCAACTTCTCAATAACTTGTATCTTGGCAACGTCTACCTCAATACCTTTAGCAGAAATTTTATGACCCAAAACTAACCCTTCCCTCACCATAAAATGTCATTTTTTCCAATTTAGGGCAAGGTTAGTTTCTTCGCATAGTTCTAAGACTTTTTCGAGGTTTTCTAAACATCTATCGAAGGAATCGCCGAACACGGAGAAATCGTCCATGAATACCTCCATAATGCTTTCTACATACTTGTCAAATATTGCGAGCATACATCGCTGGAATGTAGCTGGCGCATTGCATAATCCAAACAGCATTCTTCGGTAAGCGAAGGTGCCGAAGGGACAAGTAAACGTAGTTTTCTCTTGGTCCTCGGGAGAGATGGGTATTTGAAAGTACCCCGAGAGGCCATTGAGAAAACAATAAAAGCTAAGGCCGGAGAGACGTTCTAAAATCTGGTCGATAAACGGCAAAGGAAAGTGGTCCTTGCGGGTGGTGTCATTTAACTTACGGTAATCTATGCAGATACGCCAACCCGTCACCGTCCGTGTCGGGATTAATTCATTATTCTCATTACTAACTACGGTTATCCCTCCCTTCTTGGGAACTACCTGAACGGGGCTAACCCACTTACTGTCCGATATAGGGTAGATAATTCCTGCGTCTAATAGTTTCATAACCTCGCCCTTAACAACTTCATTCATATTCGGGTTTATACGACGCTGAGTTGGATAGAGTTACGCGAATTATCTTCCATTAAAATTTTATGGGTACAGAAAGATGGGCTTATGCCCTTGATATCAGAAATTTGCCAAGCAATAGCCCGGCGATGCTTACATAGAACTAGAAGAAGTTTATCGTTTTGCGTATCCGTGAGGTAGGCCGAAACGATAAATGGTAACTTGGAATCTTTTTCTAAGAAAGCATACTTAAGGTGTTCGGGGAGTTCTTTAAGTTCTAGGGTAGGGGGTTCTTCATAAGAGGATTTTGAGATTCTTTCTTTTTCAAAAATAATATCTTCTTAAACTTTTTTATAAGGAACGTAATAAGGGGTGGGGCTAGCAGCTAAGACGGCTTCTTGTAGCGATTCAGTGGGAAGAGAAGAGGAAGAACAAAAATCAGAATATTCTTTTTCAAACTCAGAAAGATAATGAGAAGATTCATCACTTCCTTGCAGTGATTCAGTTGTAAGAGAAGAGGAGCAAAGAGTAGAAAATTCTTTTTAAAGTCGGAGAGGCAGTAGGAAGAATCATCACTCACGGCGTCTACGAAAAAGCATGAGTCATCATTTCCTAGGGTGTTCTTCATCGAAGGGGTGATAGAAAATGTGACTTCGTCGTCGCCTACTCGAAGAAAGAGCTTACCATTGCTTACGTCAATGATGGCTCGGGAGGTGGCAATGACGGGTCGGCCAAGGATCAGGGGAACCTCGACGTCTTCTTCGATGTCCAAAATGACAAAGTCCACCGGGAAGATGAACTTATCGACTTTCACTAGAACTTCCTCCACTATTCCTAGCGGGTACTTGACGGATCTATCGGCTAGCTAGATACTCATACGCGTGGGGTTAAGGCTGTAAAACCCCCCTCCCGGAACACAAAACACGGCACGAGAGGGGTCTTATGCCCAGAACAGCCGCCTTGCGGTAGTACTAGCACTCAGGCTAGCCTGTACCACAAGACGCCTATTCTGCCGGCTAACAACAATATTAACAGATAAATGCCAACCCAACCATAATAATATGAAAGTCAAATCCACACCAAGCATATGTCCATAATATCATAAATAAAGAAGCTACAACAAGAGTCTAATATCAGAGTACGAGAACAGTATTGCCCCGAAGGGCTACAACAAAATCTCTCTCTCACTCACATCTGTAACCAACGGTAGCGACGGTACCGTTCCTTCAGGCCCTGTCACCTTGGCCTGGCTGTCCGTCTGCATAGCCTGCTGCTCCACCTGCGGGGTTTCCTCCTAAAAAGGAAGACGTAGCAACCGTTAGTCAAAAAGACTAAGTGGTTTCACATTCGCTCCCCCGGCGACTCATCGGCACCGGGCGGAGAAAGGAACAGGTACAATATATAAATAACAGTAGTACAACAGGTGTAGTGAGTATACATATTAAAAGCAACAATATCAGTAGTGTATAATAAACAAGCTCTTATTTTCAAATCTACAAACTACAACAGCAAGAGAGTATATAACTAGAACAGTAAGTAACTCAACTTATATGGATGCCCATACAAGCATATAAGTTGAGGGTCGTTCAGCAGAAAGTAACTAATCGTATAGGAGTGCCCATACAAACTTATACGATGAGGGTCTTGTGTATGTAATAAAGTGCAATGCTATGTATGCAATGCAATGACACACCCATGCTCAAGCACATGCAATCGCTATGTCGACACAGACTTATAGTTCCCACTATTCGAGCAGGTGCTAACCTCTCAGGCATCAACCGTCGTGGCCAAATGGTGACAGTAGAGCGGGCATCTCCACTACTAGGCTGGTATCCACACTACCTGGCCTAGGCCTCCGTACGCCTCAACGCTAGGAACACAACAACGGAGCTCACATGCGTACTACGGATCAGCGGTTTCTCTCGGGTAAATATGCACCAAGATCCTAGCCCCTGACTGGCCTATGGTATGACACGGAAGGAGCCTCGGAAATGAGCACGAGGACCAAGCCCAACCGTTCACTTGGCACGGAAGGAGCCTCGGGACGTGAACACCGAGGACCAAGCCCAACCGCCCAAGGTCTAACTATCAACTCCCATCGGTGTGACGTTTGATGAGCCCGTAGACCTGCCACACTATCCTTAACCCGGGATTACGACACCGCGTGTCGACTCACACCGCATGCAATTCCACAATTCATGACATGGAAGGAGCCTCGGAGAAAGCATGAGGACCAAGCCCAACCATCCAACAAATACGGATGGAGCCTCGGGACGTGAACACCGAGGACCAAGCCCAACCGTCCAATTTTATGCAACTCAACCTCATTCCCATTAGTGACGGTCTACACCGCACTTGTTAACTTCAACAATGCTACCCGTAGGGAGACGACACTCTAAGCATTGGACTATCCATTCCCTTCCGTCAATTCTTTATACATCAGGGCCATAGTTTAGTCATTTACGAATCCTTCTATATGAATTCAACATATTATAGATAATGCACATAATGGTGATCTACCAAATATAACAAAGCCTTTCTTTCACTTAGGCTTGATTCACATCTCGGCACAGGAATTCAAATCCTCAAACATCAACCCTCATATTACCTCAGTGATTAACACAAAATAATTCACCCAACCTCGAGATGGATTGCAACATCTATTCCATCGAATCCAAGTTCATATTGTAATCACCTAGAATTATTTGTAAACTGGTCAGCAAATTTGACTGGGGATTCCCGTGGCTACAGGTATCGCCTGAAAACGTACAACCACTCGTTGGAAAGGTAATTTCAAGGGCTATGACTTTCGGGTTTTGTCGAAAGCCCAGATCTGGTCACATCATACCAGAAATCCTACTCGAAGTCTGCTGCGTACTACAGATTTCCTGGGCATTAACTTCCAACCGCAGCGGATTCAAACGGACTTTCCCGTGGCTACAGGTATTGCCTGGAAACGTGCAACCACTCGTTGGAAAGGTAATTTGAAGGGCTACAACTTTTGTGTTCAGTCAAAAGCCCAGATCCGCCCCCTTCCTGCTTAAAAATAGCCAAGAAGGTCGCTTTGTGCAGAATACAGATTCTGCACGCATCTTGAAGCGAAGTGAACGGCATCCGTTCATCTTCCTCCTCAAGCGATTTTCCCCAAATCGCAGCCAGAAGTTCCTCCGCCCTTAATCTCCCTCTGAGGCCATTTCCTCTTCACGAGACCACCCCTATCATCACTTTGAAGCGAGGAGAGGTTGAAGATGACAATGCTTTATAACACAAGTTCTAGCATGGCCTTCCTAGAAAGCTTCATCTCACACATCAAAACTCTTTTGAGTCGATGTCTCGCCTAAGAATAGCTACAAATCTAGAACCAAGGGAGAGGGGAGGAAACTCACTTCATTTCCGGCGTTTCCTCCGTTGCCGGCCATGGATCGCGTTACTCTTCGTTGCGGCATCCTTGGTGCGGTTGTTCTTCACGGCAAAGGAAGGAGAGAGAGAAGTCCGCCTCCAAAGCTCGCACCAGCAAGATCTCCTCCGGCGATCTGCGATATTCTCCTCTACCTTTCGCTCCCGACAGTTTGCACGGTGATGGCTCGGCAAGAAGGATCGAATGTGATGGTTAGGGTTTGGTTTACTCCCTTTTTATATTACATATTAGGCTAAGTCCCTTCCGCCACGTGTCACTCTCTAATTGGACCTCCCAAATTAGGTTTCATTTGGAGTGACCGGTCCAAAGATCATTCAGCACGAATACCGAGGTCCGGTTCGGTCCGCCTGTACAAGCCGGTGAATCGGCTTGGGCGCAGAAAACACACAAGTCAAATTCGGCGGGAATCAGCCAGTGATTCCCGTCGATCGGCGAGTATTGGCGGGTCATTCTCGACGAATTCATCGAGTATCAACAATGATACTCGATGATTTTTCCTTAGCCGTTTTATCGGACATCCTGTCGCTGTGTGCGTTGAGTATCAGTCAGTGATACTCTCAGTCAGTGATACTCGACGATCGGTGGGTATCAACGGGTATTCTCGGCGATCGGTGAGAATCGTCAGGCATTCTCGACGAGTTTCCCTTAGCCTACTGTAGTTCTGAGTCCGGCGGGTATCGACCACCGATACCCGTCGAATCGACGAGAATCAACCTCCATACTCGATGATCGACGAGCATCATCCTCTGTAACACCCCAAAAAGGCCCCAAAAGACTCAACTTGCAATTTGAGTAGCAGGTCAGGTTACACGGCCTGGGACACGGGCGTGTCCCAGGGCGTGTCGGGTGACACGGCCTTGGACACGGGCGTGTCCCAGGGCGTGTTCTATTTATTTTGCAAAATTGGCCTATTCCGGGCAGAGCCGGACACGGCCTTGAACACGGCCGGGAACACGGGCGTGTCAGGCTGGACACGGGCGTGTCAGCTGCCGTGTTCCGACCCGTGTTCTGGTTGCAGTTCGATGGAGCAGGAGACACGGCCGTGTCTTAGGTTTGACACGGGCGTGTCAGGTCCGACACGGGCGTGTCGTTGACCCGTGTTGTGCAGTCGGTTCAAGCTGTGTGCACCGCTTCAGGGGTACACGGCCTGTGACACGGGCGTGTCACAGGCCGTGTCGGCCAAAAAGTGAAATTCTGGGGAAATCTTGGCCGTTCAGTTTCCTCTCTTTTGATCCAAAGGCTCAGGTGTTTCTTGGGCTGGATAAGTCGTGAGAGAAGGAGGTAAAGCCATTCTTCTTTTATTCTTAAGGAAGAGAAAAAGAGAGAGGAAGAAGGAGGAGGAGACCAAGCCACCGGCGGAGCTCCCGTGGTTCGATTCGCGATCCGAAGCCGGCGTTGTGACGGCAAGGCTGCTGCGGTTCTTTCTCACCGGCTAGTTTGCGATGGCACCAAAGAGATCGACAAGGGTAACGATCTCCCTCCTTGGACATGTGAAGTCCTTCTTTTCTGGATTGCATAGGGAAAGCCCTTCCCCGCGAGTGTGCGGTGGGTTGTGGTGTCCCTTGGGGTAGATATGTGAAGTCCCCCTTGTTAGAGGCCGGAATTGGAGTACGGCTCTAGGCATGCTGTGTGAAGCCCATCTGGATGGAATCTGGATTGGTGATGCTTGTTTGCATAGCGGAGAAGGCTCCGTGATAATGGCTTGTGATGCCTATGGCTTGTGATGCCTTGTTCCTACCTGTTGCTTGGTGCGGCAGGAAGTACTGGACGATGTCCAGGAAATGAAGAGGGTTGGCGGCAACTCTTGTGGCCGTGCGTTGCCACTTTGTGAGTAGTTGAGCCGTTGGGCTGCAACTCGTTGAAAAGGCTGAGTGCCGAACAGGAAAGGTGAAACCGACCCGCGCCTATAAAATGCCATGGATACTTCCGTATTCGAGGTGGCTCGGCGACTTGAGCAACGGGGGGTGGCTGATCCGTACCTGCGTTAGGTCCGTCCGACTTGGAAGCCTGGTATAGGTTTTGTTGGAGCGCCTAATAAGAGTCTTAGGCCCGCGCGCCGGAAAGACTAGAAATGCTCAAATACCGTGTAGACGGTGGTGTTGACCCTGGTATTCCGGTACACCGAAAATGTGCCCTGAGTGCACGGACTGTCGGGCCGGGTGGCCGATGGTTGTGATGGCTTGAATGTGCCTGCGCGCACATAGTTGCTATTGATGATGCCATGCTTGCAGGGAAAGAATGCTCATGCCCCGAGAAAGGGGTAGGATTGTTATAATTGGGTCAGCTGAATGCTGACCGTTGCATTGTTTGCCACCGGTTGGGTGGGTTGTTCCCGTGCAGGTGCTGGAGAGCCAAGTGGTAAGTGATGGGCGGGAGAGCCCTACTGCTGTTGCTGCTGCTGCTGCGGCTAGCCTGGAAGGCTAAGCCATTGTTTTGTTTTCTCTTTGTACTCATGTATGGCCGGCCTGCGCGCCGAGGTTTGTAAAACATGATGTATGTTCAGAGGAACTGTAAGGCCTTAAGGCCAAACTCTTGTGGTTGTGTACATTCCGGTTAAGAGTTCAAAGTTGTAACTTAAAGCTTCCGCTAGAATGCTCTGAGTTAGGATTCGTATTTGGTTTGGTATTATCCTGTGACCTCACCGTCTGTTTGTGGCATATAGTGTGGGGCCCCGGCCGGACCTTCTACTATACGTCATCTAACGGATGGGGTCGTTACATTTTGGTATCAGCTTTTCGTCGGTCTTCCTCTTTCGAATTCGTGGTCGAATTCTTTTGTGGGGTGGCGAGCACGTGTTTGTGCGACCTGCTGTAACGCTAATGAACTCTGGAATGTCCATTAAGGAATGTACAAACTCTTGTTTGAGGAATCTGCGCGTTCCTTTTTGTGTTGTTTTGCTTGCATACGTTCGCTAATGTGTGTCTTGTCCACCTATAGGTGACACGTAGTGGTGCTGGGCAGTCTGAGCCCCAGCGTTCTGATGAGAGTGCGGCACCAGCTGAGGTGCCAACACCTCCTCCATCTGCGGAAACTGTTCGTTTAGTTGCTGAGGCGCTCTTTGCCATGATTCAGCCGACCGGGCAAGCGCAGCCGGCAGTAGTGCCAGTTCGTGTTGATGTAAGACCCGAGCCGGTTGAGGCTGTAGATCCACGAGCAGCTGACCGACAGTTGAAGCAATTCATGAGCTTCAGTCCTCCGACGTTTGCGGGAATGGGATCCCCAACGCAGGCGGAAGATTGGTTGTCGCGTGTCAAGAGGATAATGACAGCGATCAGGGCGGAGGAAACTCTCAAGGTCACTTTAGCCACCTTCATGCTTGAAGGGGAGGCGCGGTTGTGGTGGGACGAGGTTGAGTTACACCACTTGGCGGGCAGGCAATTAACACAAGTGTCGATTGAGGAGTTCTCTCGAATCTTTCTGGCGACACATGTCCCAGCGGCGCAACGTATTGCGATGGAAAATGAGTTCCAACGGTTAAAGCAAGGGGACGATAGTGTGGATACCTACTTGCACGAGTTTACCAGGTTGGGACGATATGCGGGAACAATCTTCGCGGATGACCAAAGGAAAACGAATCGGTTCTATGAAGGATTGCGGGATGAGTTACGATTCCTGCTTTCGAGTTCTGTGAGCCAAGGGTTTCAGGCGTTGGTTGATACTGCGTGCGCGTTGGAGAAGGACATGAGGCGAGTGCAAGGGAATAAGGGCTTGGTGGTGTCTAAGCCAGAGTTTCAAGCACCTCGCCCAGGCAAGTCGTTTTACCAGAAGAAAGGGGGCAAGAGGTCCAAGCCATCTGGGCAAGTAACTACGACCGTTGTGTCGGGAGCGACATCAAGGCCGGATGCTCGTACGTGCTATAACTGTGGCCGGGTGGGGCATATTGCTCGGGACTGTCGAGTTGTGCAGCCCAAAGGGGAAAAGAAGACGGGTGCGTCGTATGCTGAGAAGGACAAAGCGGTGGTGGATTCCTCTGCTTCCCAGGCGCAGCCCCGAATCTATCAACTTGGCCAACAGGAAGCGATTAAGCAAAGTGACGTCGTCACAGGTACGAGTTGAGTTAGTTTACTTGCTGTGCTTTTGGTTTTGGTTTTGTTTAGCTTGTGCATGATGTGTGTGTGCTGCAGGCTTTGTCCTGATTCGGAATAACTTAGCGAGAGCCCTGTTTGATACGGGTGCTTCGCATTCTTTTCTGTCTGAGGATTTCGTATCTCGCATTGGGGTACCGAGTCATGTGACGGTGGATAGTACAAGGGTGCTATTGCCGAATGGCTGTGTGATGCTTGCGGATAGGGCTTGCGATGTGGATGTGCAAATAGGGAGTCGGGATTTCGGTTTGAGTGCAGCTGTGCTACCGTTATCGGAGTTTGATGTGATCTTTGGTATGGACTGGCTCTCGGAGCAGCGTGCCTTTATTGATTGCAACTCCAAAGAGATTACACTGGGCCAGAATACCGGGCTTGTGATGAAGTTCGCTGGTATGCGAGGAGTTGGCGGAACGTTGTTGTCTGCACTCCAAGTCGTCAATGCTGTGCGGAAGGGCGCGGAGTTATTCTTCACGCTAATTCAGGCTGTTGAGCCAAAGGCCAGTGTCGGTGAAGTGCCAGTTGTGTCAGAGTTTGCCGATGTGTTTCCTAAAGATCTTCCGGGGTTACCACCCCAGCGGGAGATTGACTTCTCTATTGAGTTGGTGCCAGGTGCGAAACCTGTGGCCCGCTCTCCATATCGCGTCGCGCCAAAAGAGATGGCTGAGTTGAAAGTCCAACTGCAAGAGTTGTTGGAGCAGGGATATATACGCCCAAGTATGTCACCTTGGAGCGCGCCTGTTCTCTTTGTGAAAAAGAAAGATGGTAGCTTACGGTTGTGTATTGACTACCGCGAGTTGAATAAGCTGACGGAGAAAAATAAGTATCCGATCCCACGGATTGATGACCTTTTTGATCAGCTGGCGGGATCAACGGTCTATTCCAAGTTGGATCTGAAATCGGGATATTATCAGCTAAGGATTCGGGAAGGTGACATTCCCAAGACGGCGTTTGGAACACGCTACGGTCATTATGAGTTCACGGTAATGCCGTTTGGCCTATGTAATGCGCCTTCGATATTTATGGACCTAATGCATCGAACGTTCCGAGAGTACTTGGATTTATTTGTTATTGTGTTTATCGATGACATCTTAGTATACTCTCAGTCGGAAGAGGATCACGCAAACCATTTGCGGTTGGTCTTGCATACCCTGCGGAGGAATAAACTTTTTGCCAAGTTCTCAAAGTGTGAGTTCTGGCTCTCTTCAGTAGCCTTTTTAGGCCATGTGGTAAGTGGAGAGGGTATCGCGGTGGATCCGTTGAAGATAAGTGCCATCCGAGATTGGCCAGTGATGTCTTCAGTGGCCGAGGTCAGGAGCTTCCTTGGACTTGCGGGCTACTATAGACGGTTTGTGGAGAACTTCTCACGGATTGCTTTACCTCTCACCACGCTGACGAGAAAAGATCAAAAGTTCATATGGACGCCGGAGTGCGCTCGAGCTTTTGAAGACTTGAAGAGTCGTTTGACCACGGCGCCTGTGTTGGCATCGCCATGTGGTACCGATGGGTATGAGATCTATAGTGATGCATCTGGGAGCGGCTTAGGCTGCGTTCTTCTGCAGTTTGGGAAAGTGATTGCTTATGGCTCGCGTCAGTTGAAAGTGCATGAGCGGAATTATCTCGTCCATGATTTGGAGTTGGCGGCGGTAATCTTTGCGCTCAAGTTGTGGCGGCACTATCTATATGGCGTGAAAGTGGATATCTATACGGATCACAAGAGCCTAAAGTATTTGTTGGATCAGAAGGATTTGAATATGCGACAACGAAGATGGATGGAGTTCCTCGGGGACTACACCTTCGAGATTCACTATACTCCCGGGAAGGGAAATGTGGTCGCTGATGCTTTGAGTCGGAAGACTCCGGTACGGGCAAGCTGGTTGCAGAGGCATGATCAGCGTTTGATCCAAGAATTGGAAGCAATGGAGATATCGTGTGTTGACAAGGGTGCGTCAACCGATGCGTGCTTGAACTGGACGGAGGTGCAGTATGACCTTACGGACAGAATTCGGCGAGCAACGGAGCTTGATGAAAGTCTCCAGCGCTATGCTAAAGATGGGCCGGATGATCAATTCTCTTGGGATAACGGCTTGTTACGGAGAAATGGTCGAGTATGCGTCCCAAGTGTGAGTAAACTGAGGGAAGAGTTGATGTACGAAGCTCACTTTGCCAAGTACTCAGTTCACCCAGGGAGCACAAAGATGTACAGGGACATGAAAAAGCTGTTCTGGTGGCCCGGACTAAAGAAAGATGTGGCTCGTTATGTGGCGAAATGCAACACCTGTGCGTTGGTGAAAGCAGAATGCCAGAAGCCTGGCGGGTTCCTGAAGTCGTTACCTATTCCGGAGTGGAAGTTCGATGATATTTCGATGGATTTCGTGCACGGGTTGCCGAGATCTCAACGCGGTCATGATTCCATCTGGGTGATTGTGGACCGGTTGACGAAAGTGGCGCACTTCCTTCCAAACAGAAGAGACGATTCAGTGGAAACCTTGGCCAAGCTGTATGTGGAGCAGGTTGTTCGACTGCACGGTGTTCCCCGGAGCATCGTTAGTGACCGTGATGGGCAGTTCACATCGAATGATTGGCGACTCGTTCATCAAATGTTGGGTACAAAATTGGCGTTTAGTACGGCCTTTCATCCCCAAACGGATGGCCAGACTGAACGAACCAACAGGACGATGGAGGATATGCTCCGCATGTGCGTCCTAGACTTTGGTAAGAAATGGGAAGATTATATATTTCTCGTTGAATTTGCCTATAATAACAGCTACCAAGCGAGTATTGGTATGGCACCATTTGAGGCGTTGTATGGTCGAAAATGCCGTACACCGTTAGCTTGGGCAGAAGCAGGCGAATCGAAGCTGAGTGGGAAAAAGGAAGTCGAAGAAGCTACTTCGCTCATACGCTCTATTCGGGAGAGGCTATTGATAGCCCAAGATCGTCAAGCAAAGTACTACAATGCCAAGCACCGGAACGTGGAGTTCGCGGTGGGTGATTGGGTATATTTGAAGATCAAACCCTTCAAAGGTGTGTCCAGGATTCGGCGTTTGAAAAAGCTCAGTCCGAGGTATCTTGGTCCGTTTGAGGTGGTGGAGCGTGTTGGGGAGGCTGCTTATCGACTAGCACTTTCAGCGGACTTGGGTGGATTACATGATGTGTTTCACATCTCAGTCCTTCGTAAGGCGGTAAAGGATCCAGCTCAAGTCGTGGAGGCTGATCGGGTACCGGTCGAGTATGGGCTAACGACGAGGGTTAGGCCCATTCGGATCGAGGATCGAGCCGAGAAACAATTGCGGAACAAAGTGATCGGGATGGTCAAGGTCCGATGGGACAATTGTGGCCGTGAAGAGCTAACATGGGAGCGAGAGCAGACCATGCGAGCTGAGTTTCCCGAGTTATTTATATAGACTGTAGACCGTGTACTTTTTGTTATAACAGGGTTATAGCTGCTGAGTTTTCTTTCCTTACCATGCAAATTTCGGGACGAAATTTTGATAAGGGGGGGAGGGTTGTAACACCCCAAAAAGGCCCCAAAAGACTCAACTTGCAATTTGAGTAGCAGGTCAGGTTACACGGCCTGGGACACGGGCGTGTCCCAGGGCATGTCGGGTGACACGGCCTTGGACACGGGCGTGTCCCAGGGCGTGTTCTATTTATTTTGCAAAATTGGCCTATTCCAGGCAGAGCCGGACACGGCCTTGAACACGGCCGGGAACACGGGCGTGTCAGGCTGGACACGGGCGTGTCAGCTGCCGTGTTCCGACCCGTGTTCTGGTTGCAGTTCGATGGAGCAGGAGACACGGGCGTGTCTTAGGTTTGACACGGGCGTGTCAGGTCCGACACGGGCGTGTCGTTGACCCGTGTTGTGCAGTCGGTTCAAGCTGTGTGCACCGCTTCAGGGGTACACGGCCTGTGACACGGGCGTGTCACAGGCCGTGTCGGCCAAAAAGTGAAATTCTGGGGAAATCTTGGCCGTTCAGTTTCCTCTCTTTTGATCCAAAGGCTCAGGTGTTTCTTGGGCTGGATAAGTCGTGAGAGAAGGAGGTAAAGCCATTCTTCTTTTATTCTTAAGGAAGAGAAAAAGAGAGAGGAAGAAGGAGGAGGAGACCAAGCCACCGGCGGAGCTCCCGTGGTTCGATTCGCGATCCGAAGCCGGCGTTGTGACGGCAAGGCTGCTGCGGTTCTTTCTCACCGGCTAGTTTGCGATGGCACCAAAGAGATCGACAAGGGTAACGATCTCCCTCCTTGGACATGTGAAGTCCTTCTTTTCTGGATTGCATAGGGAAAGCCCTTCCCCGCGAGTGTGCGGTGGGTTGTGGTGTCCCTTGGGGTAGATATGTGAAGTCCCCCTTGTTAGAGGCCGGAATTGGAGTACGGCTCTAGGCATGCTGTGTGAAGCCCATCTGGATGGAATCTGGATTGGTGATGCTTGTTTGCATAGCGGAGAAGGCTCCGTGATAATGGCTTGTGATGCCTATGGCTTGTGATGCCTTGTTCCTACCTGTTGCTTGGTGCGGCAGGAAGTACTGGACGATGTCCAGGAAATGAAGAGGGTTGGCGGCAACTCTTGTGGCCGTGCGTTGCCACTTTGTGAGTAGTTGAGCCGTTGGGCTGCAACTCGTTGAAAAGGCTGAGTGCCGAACAGGAAAGGTGAAACCGACCCGCGCCTATAAAATGCCATGGATACTTCCGTATTCGAGGTGGCTCGGCGACTTGAGCAACGGGGGTGGCTGATCCGTACCTGCGTTAGGTCCGTCCGACTTGGAAGCCTGGTATAGGTTTTGTTGGAGCGCCTAATAAGAGTCTTAGGCCCGCGCGCCGGAAAGACTAGAAATGCTCAAATACCGTGTAGACGGTGGTGTTGACCCTGGTATTCCGGTACACCGAAAATGTGCCCTGAGTGCACGGACTGTCGGGCCGGGTGGCCGATGGTTGTGATGGCTTGAATGTGCCTGCGCGCACATAGTTGCTATTGATGATGCCATGCTTGCAGGGAAAGAATGCTCATGCCCCGAGAAAGGGGTAGGATTGTTATAATTGGGTCAGCTGAATGCTGACCGTTGCATTGTTTGCCACCGGTTGGGTGGGTTGTTCCCGTGCAGGTGCTGGAGAGCCAAGTGGTAAGTGATGGGCGGGAGAGCCCTACTGCTGTTGCTGCTGCTGCTGCGGCTAGCCTGGAAGGCTAAGCCATTGTTTTGTTTTCTCTTTGTACTCATGTATGGCCGGCCTGCGCGCCGAGGTTTGTAAAACATGATGTATGTTCAGAGGAACTGTAAGGCCTTAAGGCCAAACTCTTGTGGTTGTGTACATTCCGGTTAAGAGTTCAAAGTTGTAACTTAAAGCTTCCGCTAGAATGCTCTAAGTTAGGATTCGTATTTGGTTTGGTATTATCCTGTGACCTCACCGTCTGTTTGTGGCATATAGTGTGGGGCCCCGGCCGGACCTTCTACTATACGTCATCTAACGGATGGGGTCGTTACATCCTCCATTCTCGACGATTTTTACTTAGTCGAGTTCCCTCATCTCGGTTACTGGTTGGGGTATCCTTGAACCCAACCCTACACTTATTCAATGCACCTGACACCTCGCGTCAGTGCACCCCGAGCCCGAGTTGAGTCTCTTGACTCAGAACACGTGCGAGGGGCCTAACGCGAATTGGGACGTTACAAATCCTATAAACAAAATAAAAAGATTTCGTCCCCGAAATCAGGCTGAGGTCGTGGGGAGGAAAGCATACAGAAAACAAAATATGCTTTTAAATAAAATTACCTGAAGCAAACAACTCCGGGTAGCGTCTTTGCATCAAATCCATTGCCTCCCATGTGAATTCCTCCTTCCCATGATTAGACCATAACACTTTTACCAAGGGGACACTTTTGCGGCGCAAGGTTCTTATCTCATTATCGACGATCCGCACCGGCTCCAGTCGCACAGATCTGTCAGATGCCACAGTACCATCAGTTGTGGGGATATATTGTTCGGGCCGCAACAGCGCCTTCCGAAGCGACGATACATGGAACACATCGTGGAGATTCTCTATCTCGGGCGGTAGCTCCAGCCGGTAGGCCAAAGGGCCAACCCTTTCCAATATGACATAGGACCCAACATACCGTGGACTGAGCTTCTTCACTCCTCGCACTCGTGACACTCCATGCATCGGCTGGATTTTTAGAAACACCTTATCACCCACTTGAAATTCCACCATACAGTGCCTTGCGTTGTTATACTTCGCCTGCCGACTATGAGCCTCCAACCTGCGATCCCTTATTAGCCTAACCACCGCATCAGTGTCATCTATGTACTCAATTCCCAAAGTCTTCGGGTCTTCATCTTGCACCCAAGACAAGGGGGTCCTACACCTCCTTCCATATAGGGCTTCATGGGGCGCCATGCCAATACTAGCTTGATGGCTATTGTTATAGGAGAATTCCACCAAGGGCAAGAGTATTTCCCACGGCTCTCCCCTATCTATCACACACAACCTCAACAGATCTTCCAATGTTCGGATGGTCCGCTCAGACTGTCCGTCCGTCTGAGGATGAAATGCGGTACTGAAGGTAAGACGTGATCCCAAATACGTCTGTACCGCCTTCCACTCCTTGGAGGTGAAACGACCATCACGATTCGAAACTATCGTCTTAGGTACGCTGTGATACCGTACAAATTGTTCCACAAGCAGGCGTACCAAGACATCCACATGAGTCTCCTTCTTCATAGGAATGAACCGGGCAACCTTCGTCAGGCGATCAACGATCACCCACACTGAATCATTCCCTGAGCGGGAGTGAGGAAGCCCATGTACGAAGTCCATGGATATATCCTCGAACTTCCATTCGGGGATTGGCAACGACTGCAACAGGCCACCGGGGCTCCTACATTCCGCCTTCACTCTTTTGCAGGCTTCACAATGCGTGACAATGTACCGGACATCTTTCTTCATCCCTGGCCAACACATCGTCTTCCGTAAGCCGGCGTACATCTTTGAAATTCCTGGGTGCACGGAATATTGAGAGCAATGTGCTTCTCTCATAATATCCTCCCGGATTCTACCACCTTTGGGAATATAGAGTAGGCCGCGAAAGTAAACGAGGTCGTCCTTTAGTGTGTACTCGTCGGTAGTCCCGTCTTCGATTAACTTTATTGCCGGGGCCAAAGCCGCATCCAATCCTTGCTCCACTCGGATCCGGTCCCGGATATCACAAGCTATGCTCATGCTGGACAGGTACTCCGTATATTCCGAAGAAGCCTTAAATATTAAGGTGATGTCCATCTCCTCGATCATCCGTGCCAACTCCATGCTCATCAATCGAGATTCTGGGTTCGAGCCGGGTACTTTCCTACTCAACGCATCGGCTACCGAGTTTGCTTTTACGGGGTGGTAATTCAAGGTGAACTCGTAGTCGCATAGAAACTCTAACCACCGCCGTTGTCTTAAGTTCAATTTCTTCTGTGTATGGACGTACTTCAAATATCTATGATCCGAGAAGATTTCGCAGTGGACGCCGTATAGATAATGCCTCCATACCTTCAAGGCAAGCACCACCGCTCCTAGCTCCAAATCATGCACCGGGTAATTGATTTCATGCTTCTTCAATTGTCTTGAAGCATAAGCAATTACGTGCCCGTGCTGCATCAACACCGCTCCCAACCCCTGATAAGACGCATCCGTGTAAACTTGGAATCCTTCCTTCCCAGACGGAAGGACAAGGATGGGGGCGGAGGAAAGTCTATCCTTCAATTCCTGGAATGCCGCTTCACACTGGGGTGTCCACTCAAATGGCACTCCTTTCTTTGTCAAAGAAGTAAGCTGGAGGGCAATCTTGGAGAAACCTTTTACTAACTTGCGGTAGTATCCAGCAAGTCCAAGAAAACTCCTCACACCGGCCGCTGACTTCAAAGGTGACCACTCCTTCACGGCACGCACCTTGGCCGGATCCACATCTAGTCCAACCCCACTGATTACGTGACCCAAGAAAGCAACTTCCCTAAGCCAGAATTCACACTTGCTAAACTTGGCGAACAGGGCGTGCTCCTTTAACTTCTCCAGTACCAAGGCCAAATGTCCGGCATGTTCTTCCTCCGTCTTCGAGTAGACCAGGATGTCGTCAATGAACACAATGACGAAGACATTTAAGTAGGGCTCAAAAACTTTATTCATCAAGCTCATGAAAGCTGATGGGGCATTGGTGAGTCCAAACGGCATCACTGTGAACTTATATAAGCCGTACCTTGAGCTGAAAGCCATTTTCTGTATATCATCCTCCTGTATTCTCAATTGGTAGTACCCTGAGCGCAAGTCTAGCTTGGAGAACCAATGCGCTCCCACCAGTTGGTCGAACAACTCATCGATCCGAGGTAACAGTAGGTGTTCCGTACTGTCAGTCGGTTGAGTTCCCGATAGTCTATACATAAACGCAGGGTTCCATCTTTCTTCTTGACGAATAGAACAGGGGCTCCCCAAGGCGACGAGCTGGGGCGAACAAACCCTGATTCTACCAACTCCTGTAATTGCACTCTAAACTCCGCATGTTTTTTTGGGGCCATCCGATAAGGGGTCCTGGAGACAGGCTTAGCTCCTGGTACAAGCTTAATCTGAAAATCCACTTCTCTATGCGGGGGTAACCCTGGCAGTTTCTCGGGAAATACCTCAGGGAAATCCCGTGCTACCCACACATCCTTCACATCTACCTTCATCTCTTTTAGTTCGAATCGTATCATGTAGACTTCATCCCCTCTCATATGAGCTTTCAAGGTCTGGATTGAGGATAACAAGATTCGTGGTGCGAAATTTATACCTTGGAAGACTACATCAGTATCCCCATGTCTCAAATAGATACGCTTCTCTGCACAGTCGATTCTCGCATGGTGCCAATCCAGCCACGCCATACCCAGGATGAGGTCGAACTCTGGTATTCTCAAAATTGTGGCAGGGGTATCAAAGGTCTTTCTCCCAATGGTTATCTCTAACTCACACTTCGCGGTTGCCGTCATCTCAGATCCGTCTGGGAGGCGTACTCTTCGAGCAATACCAGTAAAATATTGCACTCCGTGTGTATCTTTGATGAAGTCTTCAGACACGAATGAATGTGAGGCACCGGTGTCAAATAACGTATAAGCCGGTTTCCCGCCGACCATCACGGTGCCTAAGTGTCATTAATAATACTCAAGCTAGACGTCTAGTATATCTCAAGCAACTAGAGGATATTAATGGAAGCAAAATGACTAATTCAAATCGTAACTGCAATCATCTCTTGAGGGTTCCGCTCTTGAGTCATGTCCAGGGCATACATCTAATCTCGAGCGGGTCCGGGCTTTCTTCCTCGTGGTCCTCGTCCTCGACAACGCACATACCCTCTCCCCCGCGGGGCTGCTACAGGGAGAGCGAAAGGCGCATCTCCAAACAGTTGCGGGCAGTAGCGTCGAATGTGGCCCGGTTGATTGCATTCAAAGCACACCCGTTCTTGCCTTCCACCGTGTTGCTGAAACTGTGGAGGTGGAGGTAATGCTTGCGGTTGTGGAACCGGGCGCTCCTCTCTAAAGTTCTGGGGGAAACGCCCGCCACCCCTCCGATTTCCTCTTCCTCTTTTATTGTCAAATCTCCTTCTGTTGCTGGGGCCTGCTTCCATCACGCCTTCTGCTGGCCTCTTAGCACTTCCCAAGTGGTCTGCTTCCAATCTCTTTGCCATATCAATAATCTCCGCCAGACTAGAGTCTGCTATAAACAAAAGGGCCTGCCTTAGGGGATCTCGCAAGCCTTTGTAGAATCGTTTGGCGTACCCTCTATCATCCAGCTCATAGGAGCCGGCGAATCTAGCCAGGTGCTGAAACTCCTGTTGGTATTCCGTCACCTACATGGACCCTTGCTTTAGTTGCAAAAATCTCTCTTCAAGACCATCCCGAGCGGCCGAGGGGATGAAATGCTCTAAGAAGGCTTCGGAGAATTCGCTCCAACTAATGTCCGTGTACACTCTTCCACGAAAAGTGGAGCCCATGAGGGACTTCAACACCTTTTGGCATGCAGCTCTAAGAGTGTCACCACAAGGGTCACCGCCATGTTGTTTGGACATCTTATTCCAGCTAACAACTCTTGTATAGTGTCGAGCCACTCTTCCGTACGCACTACCGACTCTGTCCCGATATAAGCGGGAGGGGAGAGAGCTCGGAAAACGCTTAACCAACTAGATCCCGGACCCTGTTGTTGTACAGGTGTCTGCTGAGATTGGGACCTAAAGGCGTCCAGAATAGCTGTGAGCGTCTGCCCCAGCTCTGATTGTTGGAATTGTGTAGGTACGGGCGGGGCGGGGGTGCCCCTTACTGGCTCAACATGTGCTGGGATCTACACATTAGGTACAAACCTAGGGTTAGGTTGGTTAATCTAAGGTTAAAGATGGACAACTTAGTGTGAATTACATATGGGCACACCACTGCTTCCGCTAAGTCAGCTTGTCCCCAAACTGAACAATCAAATGGGGGTGGCACCATTGTTAAGTGACTTTCGTCGTGGAGGATCGTAGCAAGCTGATACCATTTGTAAAACCCCCTCCCGGAACACAAAACACGGCACGAGAGGGGTCTTATGCCCAGAACAGCCGCCTTGCGGTAGTACTAGCACTCAGGCTAGCCTGTACCACAAGACGCCTATTCTGCCGGCTAACAACAATATCAACAGATAAATGCCAACCCAACCATAATAATATGAATGTCAAATCCACACCAAGCATATGTCCATAATATCATAAATAAAGAAGCTACAACAAGCATCTAATATCAGAGTACGAGAACAGTATTGCCCCGAAGGGCTACAACAAAATCTCTCTCTCACTCACATCTGTAACCGACGGTAGCAACGGTACCGTCCCTTCAGGCCCTGTCACCCTGGCCTGGCTGTCCGTCTGCATAGCCTGCTGCTCCACCTGCGGGGTTTCCTCCTAAAAAGGAAGACGTAGCAAACGTTAGTCAAAAAGACTAAGTGGTTTCACATCCGCTCCCCCTGCGACTCGTCGGCACCGGGCGGAGAAAGGAACAGGTACAATATATAAATAACAGTAGTACAACAGGTGAAGTGAGTAAACATATTATAAGCAGCAATATCTGTAGTGTATAATAAACAAGCTCTTATTTTCAAATCAACAAACTACAGCAGCAAGAGAGTATATAACTAGAACAGTAAGTAACTCAACTTATATGGATGCCCATACAAGCATATAAGTTGAGGCTCGTTCAGCAGAAAGTAACTCATCGTATAGGAGTTCCCATACAAACTTATACGATGAGGGTCTTGTGTATGTAATGAAGTGCAATGCTATGTATGCAATGCAATGACACACCCATGCTCAAGCACATGCAATCGCTATGTCGACACAGACTTATAGTTCCCACTATTCGAGCAGGTAGCTAACCTCTCAGGCATCAACCGTCGTGGCCAAACGGTGACAGTAGAGCGGGCATCTCCACTACTAGGCTGGTCTCCACACTACCTGGCCTAGGCCTCCGTACGCCTCAATGCTAGGAACACAACAGTGGAGCTCACATGCGTACTACGGCTCAGCGGGTTCTCTCGGGTAAATATGCACCAAGATCCTAGCCCCTGACTGGCCTATGGTATGACACCAAAGGAGCCTCGAAAATGAGCACGAGGACCAAGCCCAACCGTTCACTTGGCACGAAAGGAGCCTCGGGACGTGAACACTGAGGACCAAGCCCAACCGCCCAAGGTCTAACGGTCAACTCCCATCGGTGTGACGTTTGGCGAGCCCGTAGACCTGCCACACTATCCTTAACTCGAGATTACGACACCGCGTGTCGACTCACAACGCATGCAATTCCACAATTCATGGCATGGAAGGAGCCTCGGAGAAAGCACAAGGACCAAGCCCAACCATCCAACAAATACGGATGGAGCCTCGGGACGTGAACACCGAGGAACAAGCCCAACCGTCCAATTTTACCCAACTCAACCTCATTCCCATTAGTGACGGTCTACACCGCACTTGTTAACTTCCATAATGCTACCCGTAGGGAGACGACACTCTAAGCATTGGACTATCCATTCCCTTCCGTCAATTCATTATACATCAGGGCCATAGTTTAGTCATTTACGAATCCTTCCATATGAATTCAACATATTATAGATAATGCGCATACTGGTGATCTACCAAATATAACAAAGCCTTTCTTTCAGTTATGCTTGATTCACATCTCGGCACAGGAATTCAAATCCTCAAACATCAACCCTCACATTACCTCGGTGATTAACACAAAAGAATTCACCCAACCTCGAGATGGATTGCAACATCAATTCTATCGAATCCAAGTTCATATTGTTATCACCTAGAATTATATGTAAACTGGTCAGCAACTTTGACTAAGGATTCCCGTGGCTACAAGTATCGCCTGAAAACGTACAACTACTCGTTTGAAAGGTAATTTCAAGGGCTACGACTTTCGTGTTTAGTCGAAAGCCCAGATCTGGTCACATCATACCAGAAATCCAACTCGAAGTCTGCTGCGTACTACAGATTTCCTGGGCATTAACTTCCAACCGCAGCGGATTCAAACAAACTTTCCCGTGGCTACAAATATCACCTGGAAACGTGCAACCACTCGTTGGAAAGTTAATTTCAAGGGCTACAACTTTCATGTTCAGTCAAAAGCCCAGATCCGCACTCTTATTGCTTAAAAAAAGCCAAGAAGGTCGCTGCGTGCAGAATACAGATTCTGCACGCATCTTGAAGCGAAGTGAACGGCATCCGTTCATCTTCCTCCTCAAGCGATTTTCCCCAAATCGCAGCCAGAAGTTCCTCCGCCCTTAATCTCCCTCTGAGGCCATTTCCTCTTCACGAGACCACCCCTATCATCACTTTGAAGCGAGGAGAGGTTGAAGATGACTAAGCTTTAGAACACAAGTTCTAGCATGGCCTTCCTAGAAAGCTTCATCTCACACATCAAGACTCTTTTGAGTCGATGTCTTGCCTAAGAATAGCTACAGATCTAGCACCAAGGGAGAGGGGAGGAAACTCACTTCATTTCCGGCGTTTCCTCCGTTGCTGGCCATGGATCGCGTTACTCTTCGTTGCAGCATCCTTGGTGCGGTTGTTCTTCACGGCAAAGGAAGGAGAGAGAGAAGTCTGCCTCCAAAGCTCGCACCAGCAAGCTCTCCTTCGGCGATCTGCGATATTCTCCTCTACCTTTCGCTCCCGACGGTTTGCACGGTGATGGCTCGGCAAGAAGGATCGGATGCGATGGTTAGGGTTTGGTTTACTCCCTTTTTATATTACATATTAGGCTAAGTCCCTTCCGCCACGTGTCACTGTCTAATTGGACCGCCCAAATTAGGTTTCATTTGGAGTGACCGGTCCAAAGATCATTCAGCACGAATCCCGAGGTCCGGTTCGGTCCGCCTGTACAAGCCGGTGAATCGGCCTGGGCGCAGAAAACGCACAAGTCAAATTCGGCGGGAATCAGCCAGTGATTCCCGTCGATCGGCGAGTATTGGCGGGTCATTCTCGACGAATTCGCCGAGTACCAACAATGATACTCGACGATTTTCCCTTAGCCGTTTTATCGGACATCCTGTCGCTGTGTGCGTTGAGTATCAGTCAGTGATACTCGACGATCGGTGGGTATCACCGGGTATTCTTGGCGATTGGTGAGAATCGTCAGGCATTCTTGACGATTTTCCCTTAGCCTACTGCAGTTTTGAGTCTGGCGGGTATCGACCACCGATACCCGTCGAATCGGCGAGAATAAACCTCCATTCTCGACGATTGACGAGCATCATCCTCCATTCTCGACGATTTTTACTTAGCCGAGTTCCCTCATCTCAGTTACTGGTTGGGGTATCCTTGAACCCAACCCTACACTTATTCAATGCACCTAACACCTCGCGTCAGTGCACCCCGAGCCCGAGTTGTGTCTCTTGACTCAGAACACGTGCGAGTGGCCTAGCGCGAATTGGGACGTTACAAAGGCTACCAATCCCAAACTTTTTAAACAACGAAAAGGGCATCAGGTTTATACTCGCGCCTAAGTCGGCTAATGCGTGTTTAACAAAAAGATCACCGAAGACACACGGGATAGAGAAACTACCCGGGTCACTGATTTTCTTCGGCAAACCGTTTGTTAAAATGGCAGAGCACTCGGCGTTTAGCGTGACGTGCGAAAGATTCTCTAACTTCTTCTTGTTTGTGAGGAGGTCTTTAAGATACTTGGCGTATTTCGGCATATGTGAAATAGCCTCGTGGAAGGAAAAATTAATGTGGATTTGTTTGAAGATCTCTAAGAAGCGGGAGTACTGATCATCTTGACGTTGTCTATTAAAATCAGAGGGGTATGGAGGAGTTGAATTATTTTTGAAGATGGGTGGTGGAGTGGGATTGTTTTCTAAAATAGGGGTGATTACTTCTTCAACAGAGATTGGAATTTTTAAAACGGGAGCGGAGCTTTGATTTTTAAAAGCAGGAGCGGAGCTTTGATTTTTAGAGGCGGGAGCGGAGCTTTGATTTTTAGAGTCGGGAGCGGAGCTTGCCTCGGGCTCTTCACTTACCATACCGGAGACTTGCTTCCCACTCCGAAGAGTTATAGCTTTCGCTTGCTCTCTCGGGTTGGGTTCGGTATTGGAAGGAAGAGACCCTGCGGGTCGCTCAGAAATTATTTTCGCGAGCTGTCCTACCGGATTTTCTAGACTTTTTACGCTTCCGATTAAAGTTCTTATAGTTGCGTCATTTGTGGTCATATATTTAGAAAGTAATTCCTCCAAGCTTGGAGGTTTTGGGTAATTTTGAAGAGGTGGTGGTGGTGGTGGTGCAGAAAAATCATTTTGCGGGGGTGGGCGCATCGCATTCGATGGATTACTCCATGAAAAGTTCGGGTGATTTCTTAAAGCAGGGTTATAACTATTCGGAAAATTAAAACCAGGCGGATGAAAATTCGCAGCAGAAAATTATTAAAAGCAGTTCTAGGCATATTATTAACATAATCTAAATGTTCTGGAGTAGGGGTTGCAGATTCCGATACCTGAGGGGCGGAGGCAGCAGTCATCTCCGTTATCTTTTTGCTTAGGATTTCTACTTGCATAGCGAGCTGGGAGACGTTGTCCACTTCATAGATACTTGCAGGCTTGTTCGGGCGGGACCTAGGCACATTCCACAGATTCTGCACGCATCTTGAAGCGAAGTGAACGGCATCCGTTCATCTTCCTCCTCAAGCGATTTTCCCCAAATCGCAGCCAGAAGTTCCTCCGCCCTTAATCTCCCTCTGAGGCCATTTCCTCTTCACGAGACCACCCCTATCATCACTTTGAAGCGAGGAGAGGTTGAAGATGACTAAGCTTTATAACACAAGTTCTAGCATGGCCTTCCTAGAAAGCTTCATCTCACACATCAAAACTCTTTTGAGTCGATGTCTCGCCTAAGAATAGCTACAAATCTAGAACCAAGGGAGAGGGGAGGAAACTCACTTCATTTCCGGCGTTTCCTCCGTTGTCGGCCATGGATCGCGTTACTCTTCGTTGCGGCATCCTTGGTGCGGTTGTTCTTCATGGCAAAGGAAGGAGAGAGAGAAGTCCGTCTCCAAAGCTCGCACCAGCAAGATCTCCTCCGGCGATCTGCGATATTCTCCTCTACCTTTCGCTCCCGACAGTTTGCACGGTGATGGCTCGGCAAGAAGGATCGGATGTGATGGTTAGGGTTTGGTTTACTCCCTTTTTATATTACATATTAGGCTAAGTCCCTTCCGCCACGTGTCACTCTCTAATTGGACCTCCCAAATTAGGTTTCATTTGGAGTGACCGGTCCAAAGATCATTCAGCACGAATACCGAGGTCCGGTTCGGTCCGCCTGTACAAGCCGGTGAATCGGCTTGGGCGCAGAAAACGCACAAGTCAAATTCGGCGGGAATCAGCCAGTGATTCCCGTCGATCAGCGAGTATTGGCGGGTCATTCTCGACGAATTCGTCGAGTATCAACAATGATACTCGACGATTTTTCCTTAGCCGTTTTATCGGACATCCTGTCGCTGTGTGCGTTGAGTATCAGTCAGTGATACTCTCAGTCAGTGATACTCGACGATCGGTGGGTATCAACGGGTATTCTCGGCGATCGGTGAGAATCGTCAGGCATTCTCGACGATTTTCCCTTAGCCTACTGTAGTTCTGAGTCCGGCGGGTATCGACCACCGATACCCGTCGAATCGACGAGAATCAACCTCCATACTCGACGATCGACGAGCATCATCCTCCATTCTCGACGATTTTTACTTAGTCGAGTTCCCTCATCTCGGTTACTGGTTGGGGTATCCTTGAACCCAACCCTACACTTATTCAATGCACCTGACACCTCGCGTCAGTGCAACCCGAGCCCGAGTTGAGTCTCTTGACTCAGAACACGTGCGAGGGGCCTAACGCGAATTGGGACGTTACAAATCCTATAAACAAAATAAAAAGATTTCGTCCCCGAAATCAGGCTGAGGTCGTGGGGAGGAAAGCATACAGAAAACAAAATATGCTTTTAAATAAAATTACCTGAAGCAAACAACTCCGGTTAGCGTCTTTGCATCAAATCCATTGCCTCCCATGTGAATTCCTCCTTCCCATGATTAGACCATAACACTTTTACCAAGGGGACACTTTTGCGGCGCAAGGTTCTTATCTCATTATCGATGATCCGCACCGGCTCCAGTCGCACAGATCTGTCAGATGCCACAGTACCATCAGTTGTGGGGATATATTGTTCGGGCCGCAACAGCGTCTTCCGAAGCGACGATACATGGAACACATCGTGGAGATTCTCTATCTCGGGCGGTAGCTCCAGTCGGTAGGCCAAAGGGCCAACCCTTTCCAATATGACATAGGACCCAACATACCGTGGACTGAGCTTCTTCACTCCTCGCACTCGTGACACTCCATGCATCGGCTTGATTTTTAGAAACACCTTATCACCCACTTGAAATTCCACCATACAGTGCCTTGCGTTGTTATACTTCGCCTGCCGACTATGAGCCTCCAACCTGCGATCCCTTATTAGCCTAACCACCGCATCAGTGTCATCTATGTACTCAATTCCCAAAGTCTTCGGGTCTTCATCTTGCACCCAAGACAAGGGGGTCCTACACCTCCTTCCATATAGGGCTTCATGGGGCGCCATGCCAATACTAGCTTGATGGCTATTGTTATAGGAGAATTCCACCAAGGGCAAGAGTATTTCCCACGGCTCTCCCCTATCTATCACACACAACCTCAACAGATCTTCCAATGTTCGGATGGTCCGCTCAGACTATCCGTCCGTCTGAGGATGAAATGCGGTACTGAAGGTAAGACGTGATCCCAAATACGTCTGTACCGCCTTCCACTCCTTGGAGGTGAAACGACCATCACGATTCGAAACTATCGTCTTAGGTACGCTGTGATACCGTACAAATTGTTCCACAAGTAGGCGTACCAAGACATCCACATGAGTCTCCTTCTTCATAGGAATGAACCGGGCAACCTTCGTCAGGCGATCAACGATCACCCACACTGAATCATTCCCTGAGCGGGAGTGAGGGAGCCCATGTATGAAGTCCATGGATATATCCTCGAACTTCCATTCGGGGATTGGCAACGACTGCAACAGGCCACCGGGGCTCCTACATTCCGCCTTCACTCTTTTGCAGGCTTCACAATGCGTGACAATGTACCAGACATCTTTCTTCATCCCTGGCCAACACATCGTCTTCCGTAAGCCGGCGTACATCTTTGAAATTCCTGGGTGCACGGAATATTGAGAGCAATGTGCTTCTCTCATAATATCCTCCCGGATTCTACCACCTTTAGGAATGTAGAGTAGGCCGCGAAAGTAAACGAGGTCGTCCTTTAGTGTGTACTCGTCGGTAGTCCCGTCTTCGATTAACTTTATTGCCGGGGCCAAAGCCGCATCCAATCCTTGCTCCACTCGGATCCGGTCCCGGATATCACAAGCTATGCTCATGCTGGACAGGTACTCCGTATATTCCGAAGAAGCCTTAAATATTAAGGTGATGTCCATCTCCTCGATCATCCGCGCCAACTCCATGCTCATCAATCGAGATTCTGGGTTCGAGCCGGGTACTTTCCTACTCAACGCATCGGCTACCGAGTTTGCTTTTCCGGGGTGGTAATTCAAGGTGAACTCGTAGTCGCATAGAAACTCTAACCACCGCCGTTGTCTTAAGTTCAATTTCTTCTGGGTATGGACGTACTTCAAATTTCTATGATCCGAGAAGATTTCACAGTGGACGTCGTAAAGATAATGCCTCCATACCTTCAAGGCAAGCACCACCGCTCCTAGCTCCAAATCATGCACCGGGTAATTGATTTCATGCTTCTTCAATTGTCTTGAAGCATAAGCAATTACGTGCCCGTGTTGCATCAACACCGCTCCCAACCCCTGATAAGACGCATCCGTGTAAACTTGGAATCCTTCCTTCCCAGACGGAAGGACAAGGATGGGGGCGGAGGAAAGTCTATCCTTCAATTCCTGGAATGCCGCTTCACACTGGGGTGTCCACTCAAATGGCACTCCTTTCTTTGTCAAAGAAGTAAGCTGGAGGGCAATCTTGGAGAAACCTTTTACTAACTTGCGGTAGTATCCAGCAAGTCCAAGAAAACTCCTCACACCGGCCGCTGACTTCAAAGGTGACCACTCCTTCACGGCACGCACCTTGGCCGGATCCACATCTAGTCCAGCCCCACTAATTACGTGACCCAAGAAAGCAACTTCCCTAAGCCAGAATTCACACTTGCTAAACTTGGCGAACAGGGCGTGCTCCTTTAACTTCTCCAGTACCAAGGCCAAATGTCCGGCATGTTCTTCCTCCGTCTTCGAGTAGACCAGGATGTCGTCAATGAACACAATGACGAAGACATTTAAGTAGGGCTCAAACACTTTATTCATCAAGCTCATGAAAGCTGATGGGGCATTGGTGAGTCCAAACGGCATCACTTTGAACTTATATAAGCCGTACCTTGAGCTGAAAGCCGTTTTCTGTATATCATCCTCCTGTATTCTCAATTGGTAGTACCCTGAGCGCAAGTCTAGCTTGGAGAACCAATGCGCTCCCACCAGTTGGTCGAACAACTCATCGATCCGAGGTAACGGGTAGGTGTTCCGTACTGTCAGTCGGTTGAGTTCCCGATAGTCTATACATAAACGTAGGGTTCCATCTTTCTTCTTGACGAATAGAACAGGGGCTCCCCAAGGCGACGAGCTGGGGCGAACAAACCCTGATTCTACCAACTCCTGTAATTGCACTCTAAACTCCGCAAGTTTTTTTGGGGCCATCCGATAAGGGGTCCTAGAGACAGGCTTAGCTCCTGGTACAAGCTTAATCTGAAAATCCACTTCTCTATGCGGGGGTAACCCTGGCAGTTTCTCGGGAAATACCTCAGGGAAATCCCGTGCTACCCACACATCCTTCACATCTACCTTCATCTCTTTTAGTTCGAATCGTATCATGTAGACTTCATCCCCTCTCATATGAGCTTTCAAGGTCTGGATTGAGGATAACAAGATTCGTGGTGCGAAATTTATACCTTGGAAGACTACATCAGTATCCCCATGTCTCAAATAGATACGCTTCTCTGCACAGTCGATTCTCGCATGGTGCCAATCTAGCCACGCCATACCCAGGATGAGGTCGAACTCTGGTATTCTCAAAATTATGGCAGGGGTATCAAAGGTCTTTCTCCCAATGGTTATCTCTAACTCACACTTCGCGGTTGCCGTCATCTCAGATCCGTCTGGGAGGCATACTCTTCGAGCAATACCAGTAAAATATTGCACTCCGTGTGTATCTTTGATGAAGTCTTCAGACACGAATGAATGTGAGGCACCGGTGTCAAATAACGTATAAGTCGGTTTCCCGCCGACCATCACGGTGCCTAAGTGTCATTAATAATACTCAAGCTAGACGTCTAGTATATCTCATGCAACTAGAGGATATTAATGGAAGCAAAATGACTAATTCAAATCGTAACTGCAATCATCTCTTGAGGGTTCCGCTCTTGAGTCATGTCCAGGGCATACATCTAATCTCGAGCGGGTCCGGGCTTTCTTCCTCGTGGTCCTCGTCCTTGACAACGCACATACCCTCTCCCCCGCGGGGCTGCTAGAGGGAGAGCGAAAGGCGCATCTCCAAACAGTTGCGGGCAGTAGCGTCGAATGTGGCCCGGTTGATTGCATTCAAAGCACACCCGTTCTTGCCTTCCACCGTGTTGCTGAAACTGTGGAGGTGGAGGTAATGCTTGCGGTTGTGGAACCGGGCGCTCCTCTCTAAAGTTCTGGGGGAAACGCCCGCCACCCCTCCGATATCCTCTTCCTCTTTTATTGTCAAATCTCCTTCTGTTGCTGGGGCCTGCTTCCATCACGCCTTCCGCTGGCCTCTTACCACTTCCCAAGTGGTCTGCTTCCAATCTCTTTGCCATATCAATAATCTCCGCCAGACTAGAGTCTGCTATAAACAAAAGGGCCTGCCTTAGGGGATCTCGCAAGCCTTTGTAGAATCGTTTGGCGTACCCTCTATCATCCAGCTCATAGGAGTCGGCGAATCTAGCCAGGTGCTGAAACTCCTGTTGGTATTCCGTCACCGACATGGACCCTTGCTTTAGTTGCAAAAATCTCTCTTCAAGACCATCCCGAGCGGCCGAGGGGATGAAATGCTCTAAGAAGGCTTCGGAGAATTCGCTCCAACTAATGTCCGTGTACACTCTTCCACGAAAAGTGGAGCCCATGAGGGACTTCAACACCTTTTGGCATGCAGCTCTAAGAGTGTCACCACAAGGGTCACCGCCATGTTGTTTGGACATCTTATTCCAGCTAACAACTCTTGTATAGTGTCGAGCCACTCTTCCGTACGCACTACCGACTCTGTCCCGATATAAGCGGGAGGGGAGAGAGCTCGGAAAACGCTTAACCAACTAGATCCCGGACCCTGTTGTTGTACAGGTGTCTGCTGAGATTGGGACCTAAAGGCATCCAGAATAGCTGTGAGCGTCTGCCCCAGCTCTGATTGTTGGAATTGGGTAGGTACGGGCGGGGCGGGGGTGCCCCTTATTGGCTCAACACGTGCTGGGATCTACACATTAGGTACAAACCTAGGTTAGGTTGGCTAATCTAAGGTTAAAGATGGACAACTTAGTGTGAATTACATATGGGCACACCACTGCTTCCGCTAAGTCAGCTTGTCCCCAAACTGAACAATCAAATGGGGGTGGCACCATTGTTAAGTGACTTTCGCCGTGGAGGATCGTAGCAAGCGGATACCATTTGTAAAACCCCCCTCCCGGAACACAAAACACGGCACGAGAGGGGTCTTATGCCCAGAACAGCCGCCTTGCGGTAGTACTAGCACTCAGGCTAGCCTGTACCACAAGACGCCTATTCTGCCGGCTAACAACAATATCAACAGATAAATGCCAACCCAACCATAATAATATGAATGTCAAATCCACACCAAGCATATGTCCATAATATCATAAATAAAGAAGCTACAACAAGCATCTAATATCAGAGTACGAGAACAGTATTGCCCCGAAGGGCTACAACAAAATCTCTCTCTCACTCACATCTGTAACCGACGGTAGCAACGGTACCGTCCCTTCAGGCCCTGTCACCCTAGCCTGGCTGTCCGTCTGCATAGCCTGCTGCTCCACCTACGGGGTTTCCTCCTAAAAAGGAAGACGTAGCAAACGTTAGTCAAAAAGACTAAGTGGTTTCACATCCGCTCCCCCTGCGACTCGTCGGCACCGGGCGGAGAAAGGAACAGGTACAATATATAAATAACAGTAGTACAACAGGTGAAGTGAGTATACATATTATAAGCAGCAATATCAGTAGTGTATAATAAACAAGCTCTTATTTTCAAATCAACAAACTACAGCAGCAAGAGAGTATATAACTAGAACAGTAAGTAACTCAACTTATATGGATGCCCATACAAGCATATAAGTTGAGGCTCGTTCAGCAGAAAGTAACTCATCGTATAGGAGTTCCCATACAAACTTATACGATGAGGGTCTTGTGTATGTAATGAAGTGCAATGCTATGTATGCAATGCAATGACACACCCATGCTCAAGCACATGCAATCGCTATGTCGACACAGACTTATAGTTCCCACTATTCGAGCAGGTAGCTAACCTCTCAGGCATCAACCGTCGTGGCAAAACGGTGACAGTAGAGCGGGCATCTCCAATACTAGGCTGGTCTCCACACTACCTGGCCTAGGCCTCCGCACGCCTCAATGCTAGGAACACAACAGTGGAGCTCACATGCGTACTACGGCTCAGCGGGTTCTCTCGGGTAAATATGCACCAAGATCCTAGCCCCTGACTGGCCTATGGTATGACACGGAAGGAGCCTCGAAAATGAGCATGAGGACCAAGCCCAACCGTTCACTTGGCACGAAAGGAGCCTCGGGACGTGAACACCGAGGACCAAGCCCAACCGCCCAAGGTCTAACGGTCAACTCCCATCGGTGTGACGTTTGGCGAGCCCGTAGACCTGCCACACTATCCTTAACTCGGGATTACGACACCGCGTGTCGACTCACAACGCATGCAATTCCACAATTCATGGCATGGAAGGAGCCTCGGAGAAAGCACAAGGACCAAGCCCAACCATCCAACAAATACGGATGGTGCCTCGGGACGTGAACACCGAGGACCAAGCCCAACCGTCCAATTTTACCCAACTCAACCTCATTCCCATTAGTGACGGTCTACACCGCACTTGTTAACTTCCATAATGCTACCCGTAGGGAGACGACACTCTAAGAATTGGACTATCCATTCCCTTCCGTCAATTCATTATACATCAGGGCCATAGTTTAGTCATTTACGAATCCTTCCATATGAATTCAACATATTATAGATAATGCGCATAATGGTGATCTACCAAATATAACAAAGCCTTTCTTTCACTTATGCTTGATTCACATCTCGGCACAGGAATTCAAATCCTCAAACATCAACCCTCACATTACCTCGGTGATTAACACAAAAGAATTCACCCAACCTCGAGATGGATTGCAACATCAATTCTATCGAATCCAAGTTCATATTGTTATCACCTAGAATTATATGTAAACTGGACAGCAACTTTGACTGGGGATTCCCGTGGCTACAAGTATTGCCTGAAAACATACAACCACTCGTTTGAAAGGTAATTTCAAGGGCTACGACTTTCGTGTTTAGTCGAAAGCCCAGATCTGGTCACATCATACCAGAAATCCAACTCGAAGTCTGCTGCGTACTACAGATTTCCTGGGCATTAACTGGCAACCGCAGCGGATTCAAACAAACTTTCCCGTGGCTACAAATATCACCTGGAAACGTGCAACCACTCGTTGGAAAGGTAATTTCAAGGGCTACAACTTTCATGTTCAGTCGAAAGCCCTGATCCGCCCTCTTATTGCTTAAAAAAAGCCAAGAAGGTCGCTGCGTGCAGAATACAGATTCTGCACACATCTTGAAGCGAAGTGAACGGCATCCGTTCATCTTCCTCCTCAAGCGATTTTCCCCAAATCGCAGCCAGAAGTTCCTCCGCCCTTAATCTCCCTCTGAGGCCATTTCCTCTTCACGAGACCACCCCTATCATCACTTTGAAGCGAGGAGAGGTTGAAGATGACTAAGCTTTAGAACACAAGTTCTAGCATGGCCTTCCTACAAAGCTTCATCTCACACATCAAGACTCTTTTGAGTCGATGTCTTGCCTAAGAATAGCTACAGATCTAGCACCAAGGGAGAGGGGAGGAAACTCACTTCATTTCCGGCGTTTCCTCCGTTGCTGGCCATGGATCGCGTTACTCTTCGTTGCGGCATCCTTGGTGCGGTTGTTCTTCACGGCAAAGGAAGGAGAGAGAGAAGTCTGCCTCCAAAGCTCGCACCAGCAAGGTCTCCTTCGGCGATCTACGATATTCTCCTCTACCTTTCGCTCCCAACAGTTTGCACGGTGATGGCTCGGCAAGAAGGATCGGATGCGATGGTTAGGGTTTGGTTTACTCCCTTTTTATATTACATATTAGGCTAAGTCCCTTCCGCCACGTGTCACTGTCTAATTGGACCGCCCAAATTAGGTTTCATTTGGAGTGACCGGTCCAAAGATCATTCAGCACGAATCCCGAGGTCCGGTTCGGTCCGCCTGTACAAGCCGGTGAATCGGCCTGGGCGCAGAAAACGCACAAGTCAAATTCGGCGGGAATCAGCCAGTGATTCCCGTCGATCGGCGAGTATTGGCGGGTCATTCTCGACGAATTCGCCGAGTACCAACAATGATACTCGACGATTTTCCCTTAGCCGTTTTATCGGACATCCTGTCGCTGTGTGCGTTGAGTATCAGTCAGTGATACTCGACGATCGGTGGGTATCACCGGGTATTCTCGGCGATTGGTGAGAATCGTCAGGCAATCTCGACGATTTTCCCTTAGCCTACTGCAGTTCTGAGTCCGGCGGGTATCGACCACCGATACCCGTCGAATCGGCGAGAATCAACCACCATTCTCGACGATTGACGAGCATCATCCTCCATTCTCGACGATTTTTACTTAGCCGAGTTCCCTCATCTCAGTTACTGGTTGGGGTATCCTTGAACCCAACCCTACACTTATTCAATGCACCTAACACCTCGCGTCAGTGCACCCCGAGCCCGAGTTGTGTCTCTTGACTCAGAACACGTGCGAGTGGCCTAGCGCGAATTGGGACGTTACAAAGGCTACCAATCCCTAACTTTTTAAACAACGAAAAGGGCATCAGGTTTATACTCGCGCCTAAGTCGGCTAATGCGTGTTTAACAAAAAGATCACCGAAGACACACGGGATAGAGAAACTACCTGGGTCACTGATTTTCTTCGGCAAACCGTTTGTTAAAATGGCGGAGCACTCGGCGTTTAGCGTGACGTGCGAAAGATTCTCTAACTTCTTCTTGTTTGTGAGGAGGTCTTTAAGATACTTGGCGTATTTCGGCATCTGTGAAATAGCCTCGTGGAAGGGAAGATTAATGTGGATTTGTTTGAAGATCTCTAAGAAGCAGGAGTACTGATCATCTTGACGTTGTCTATTAAAATCAGAGGGGTATGGAGGAGTTGAATTATTTTTGAAGATGGGTGGTGGAGTGGGATTGTTTTCTAAAATAGGGGTGATTACTTCTTCAGCAGAGATTGGAATTTTTAAAACGGGAGCGGAGCTTTGATTTTTAAAAGCAGGAGCGGAGCTTTGATTTTTAGAGGCGGGAGCGGAGCTTTGATTTTTAGAGTCGGGAGCGGAGCTTGCCTCGGGCTCTTCACTTACCATACCGGAGACTTGCTTCCCACTCCGAAGAGTTATAGCTTTCGCTTGCTCTCTCGGTTGGGTTCGGTATTGGAAGGAAGAGACCCTGCAGGTCGCTCAGAAATTATTTTCGCGAGCTGTCCTACCGGATTTTCTAGACTTTTTACGCTTCCGATTAAAGTTCTTATAGTTGCGTCATTTGTGGTCATATATTTAGAAAGTAATTCCTCCAAGCTTGGAGGTTTTGGGTAATTTTGAAGAGGTGGTGGTGGTGGTGGTGCAGAAAAATCATTTTGCGGGGGTGGGCGCATCGCATTCGATGGATTACTCCATGAAAAGTTCGGGTGATTTCTTAAAGCAGGGTTATAACTATTCGGAAAATTAAAACTAGGCGGATGAAAATTCGCAGCAGAAAATTATTAAAAGCAGTTCTAGGCATATTATTAACATAATCTAAATGTTCTGGAGTAGGGGTTGCAGATTCCGATACCTGAGGGGCGGAGGCAGCAGTCATCTCCGTTATCTTTTTGCTTAGGATTTCTACTTGCATAGCGAGCTGGGAGACGTTGTCCACTTCATAGATACCTGCAGGCTTGTTCGGGCGGGACCTAGGCACATTCCACTGATAAGTGTTCATGGCCATGTCCTCAAAAAGCTCAAGAGCGGCTTCCGGGGTCTTATGATTTAAAGTACTGCCAGAAGCTGCGTCTATCATTTGCTTCGTGTTTGATTTACCCCGTTATAAAATGTCTGCACTTGTAACCATACAGCCAGCGCGTGATGTGGGCATCATCTTAATAATTCTTTAAATCTCTCTCATGTTTCATATAGGGTTTCAGAGTCTATTTGTCCGAAGGCAGAGATGTCGTTCCTAAGTTTTGCAATTTTAGCTGGCGGAAAATACTTCGCCATAAATTTTTCAGTTAGTTCATTCCAAGTGGTTATGCTATTTTTAGGAAGTGTGTTCAGCCACTGCTTAGCTTTAGTTCTTAAAGAGAAGGGGAAGAGTCTTAGCCTGATTGCATCATTTGTGACACCATTTATCTTGAAGGTGTCGCAAATTTCAAGAAAGCTAGCTATATGTGCGTTCGGATCTTCATCTTGAAGTCCGTCAAATTGCACATATTGCTGCACCATTTGAATTATACTAGGCTTTAGTTCGAAGTTATTATTTTCTATAGCAGGGCGGACTATACATGATTCTGTTCCCTCGAGGTTCGGTCGTGCATAATAGGACATAGTCCTTTGCACGGCCTCATCTACGTTGGGTTCTTCCATTCTTAAAGTAGCAAATGACTCAGAGTCCTCAACCGGCACTTGGATAGTAGGACCTTGAAATCGCGATCTTCTCCGAAGAGTACGCTCAATTTCGTGGTCCAAGTCCAAAATAACCGACGGACTCCCGCGGGTCATGCACTAAAAGAACAGAAAAGAAGATGAGGAAGAGAAAAAGGATAAACTAGAAAAAAGAAAATTTATTTATTTATTTTTGAAATAGGTTTTTTTATAGATTAACTCCCGAACTTCCCAAGGACTACCCCGTGAAGGGTTCGCAAGGTACTAGACAAGATAGTGGCGCATAAAGCCCTTTGCCCTTTTCGAGAGAATTAGGTGGCGTAGAAAAATTGTGAGGTTGGTTACTATTAAGAGCGGTTATAAAATTTTTTGATTTTTAAAATTTAAAGAAGGAGGATGAGAAAGAGAAAAGATAAAATTAATAGGTTCGTGTTTTCAATATATCAACAGAAATTGGATCCCCGACAACAGTGCCAAAAACTTGTTGCGCGCTAGGGTTCGAAGAAAATAAACGCAACCGAACTAGCAACCCGATGAGGCAAGTATACCTATCGAATTGTAGCTAGGGGACACAAGTGTCGTATTGAAATCCGGGAACTGTTGGCTATGCTTACTCACACGAACGCTATTATCTTATCGACGGAAAAAACTAGGGTTTTAGAAAATCTAAGCACAAGGGAGGAAGTAAAGCTATACTAGAAAGAGAACCACCGCAATTAAGTAAAGCTATTAAGTAAAGAGCTATGCTAGAAAGGAAACTACTGCAGTTAGTTAAAGAGCACAAGATAGGCGATTACTACGAAAGGTAGAAAATATGAAATGGAAATGCACTCGATCAAGATTCACCTCGGCTAAAGACGATTAAGAAAATGCGATAAAAATCTAAACTTAATAGGATAAAGGTCCTTGACCGTGGAGGTTCCTAAAGCTTGAACATGCTTCTCTCGAAGTCGTGCCAAACTGAGTTTAGGAAGGTCCGACCGACTCTCGTCTAAATCGGAGGCCTAAAACTCGCTTTACGCGGTGAACCCCACTATTGGATTTTACTCCAATCCGGGAGATTTGGATGTCTGCCTCTCTCGAGGGGTGCGTACAACTCACTTTACTCTTGAATGCTCACTTCATTCTTTCGGCCTCTCGGCTAGCCCAGAATGAAAGCAAAGGCGGAGAGTATATATCGATAATATAGCTCCAACCTGTGATTAATCAAGAGTAATTCAAGGCCCTAACCTAAAAAGAAAAGACTAATTAAAACATCATAACTTAATCGCTCTAACCTTGGATCATCAAGATCGAGTACAAGGAGGATTAGTTAATCATTATGAATGGAGGAGGGGGAATGAGTAGTAGAGCATAAAAAAAAGACATGTTAAGCAAGAACACTTTTATTAATGAAAAGGGGCAAGTTACATTAATTGAAATTAAAATTACAAGTGCATGAAATTGAAATCCTATTCTAGCCCTACAAGTAGCACTAAGCAAGAGCAAAATTACAATAAAAGCTAGAACAAACTAAGATTAAGCTAGGGTTAAACAAAAATTACAAAGAGAGGGAGAGAGAGAGAGAGAAAGCATGAAAAAACTCAAGAACCAAAGGGGCAGCACCTCCCCCTCTCAACCAAAGCTTCCTGAAATTGAGAGGGGGGGGTCTCAATTTAAAGATTTTTTTCTCGGGTTGGTCACGCCCTCCGACACGCCCTAGGGGGGCGTGTCCGGGGGCGTGACAGTACTATGTTGACCTCGGGCTATGGATTCTGGCGGGAGGGATGATTGCTTTGGTACGTCGGTGGTCACGCCCTATGTCACGCCCGTGTAGGGGGGGCGTGACAGGCACGTCATGTCCAAATCATTGGTCGGAAATCCGTCAGTCGTCGAAAAGTTGATGTCACGCCCCAGGTCACGCCCGTGACGGGGGGCGTGACAATACTGTTTTCGTGCTGTGGAGAAATGGCATTTAATGCGGCGGCAGGCTTTGCGGCAGAGGGTGACACGCCCATAGTCACGCCTGGTGACACGCCCAGGGAGGGCGTGTCAGGAGGGCGTGATAGCGGTTTTGTTCATTTTCCTGTCCCTTCCAGCAGAAGTCCTCGGGATCCGGTAACACGCCCTAGGTCGTGCCCAGGGAGGGCGTGATAGGGGGCGTGTCAGGTCATTTTGGCCAATTTTCTGGAAACCTGCAAAAAGACAAGATAAAGTCAGCGGCAATAATATTGACATAAAAATGATACAAATAAACTAATAATAGACATTTTTTGTACAATATAAAATAGAAAATACGATAATAGTTTATGCTACAAAACATATTATCAGTCATCTTGGGGTCTCCCCTCTAAGACACAACTACAACAACCGAGCGAGCCTACAGCCCTACCAGCTTGATGGTAGCCTGGTCAGCGGTTCTTCTCGGGGTCTTCTCTCCAACACCCAACTCCAACCACAGAGTGAGCCTACAGCCCTGCCAGCTTGATGGTAGCCTGGTCAGCGGGTCTTCTCGGGGTCTCTTCTCCAACACACAACTCCAACCACCGAGTAATCATACAACCCTGCCAGATTGATGGTAGCCTTGTCAGCTGGTCTTCTCGGGGTCTCCTCTCCAAGACCCAACTCCAACCAACGAGTGAGCCTACAGCCCTGCTAGCTTGATTGTTGCCTCGTCAGCGGGTCTTCTTGGGGTCTCCTCTCCAACACCCACCTCCAACAACTGAGTGAGCCTATAGCCCTGTAGGCTTGATGGTAGCCTTATTAGTGGGTCTTCTTAGGGTCTCCTCTCCAACACCCTACTCCAACCACCGAGTGAGCCTACAGCCCTGCGAGCTTGATGGTAGCCTGGTCAGCGGGTCTTCTCGGGGTCTCCTCTCCAACACCCACCTCCAACCACCGAGTGAGCCTATAGCCCTGCCAGCATGATGGTAGCCTAGTCAGTGGGACTTCTCGGGGTCTCCTCTCCAACACCCAACTACAACCACCGAGTGAGCCTACAACCCTGTCAGCTTGATGGTAGCCTAGTCAGCGGGTATTCTTGGGGTCTCCTCTCCAACACCCAACTCCAACCACCGAGTGAGCCTACAACCCTGCCAGCTTGATGGTAGCCTGGTCAGCAGGTCTTCTCGGGGTCTCCTCTCCAACACCAATCTCCAACCACCGAGTGAGCCTACAACCCTGCCAGCTTGATGGTAGCCTGGTCAGCGGGTCTTCTCGGGGTCTCCTCTCCAAAACCAAAGCAATCTTGTTACGCAAAAATTGATATCTGAACTTGTATTGCATTTAAAAACCGTGCCAAGTTTACAAGTATAAAAAAGTTAAAATATTCCATCTCAGAAGAAATAAACAATAGACATGAAAGAGACAGCATCAAGGGTAAAATCGCTTTAGATCATCGCCGCTTCAGGCGCGATCGAGGGGGGTCCCGTCAACATCCTGGAGGTGGTACCCTACTGACTTTAAGACCTCCTTTATTATAAAATGGCCTTACCAGTTAGGGTTAAGCTTCTCCACGGAGGCCCCTCTACCTACCGCATACACCTTCTTGAGGACCAAGTCTCCCTTCTCGAACTGCTTGACCCTGACGTGCTTGTAAAAATATCTTGACATCCGGCGCTTGACCTCTTCCTGCCGGATGGATGCTAGCTCTCTAAGTTCGTCCACCAAGTCAAGAGAGAGCCTCTGCTCCTCCCCGTTGTCTGCCTCCAATCCATCATTTCCCTTTCTTGTCGCTGTCACCCTAGGTGACTCAACCTCGAACTCAACTGGTATGACGACCTCAGAGCCATGGGAAATTTTGAATGGTGTCTCTCCCGTGGCGGTACTTGGCGTAGTCCTCAATGCCCCGAGGACGGAGGGGAGCTGCTCCACCCAACATACCCTTAGGTTTTTTACCTTCTTCTTCAAGAGATTCACGATGACCTTGTTCGCGGCTTCCACCTGCCCATTGCTTCGAGGGTGATGCACTGAGGCGAACCGAAGGTCTATACCTAGCCGGACACAGAAGTCCATGAATTCTCTACTAGCGAACTGCGGTCCATTATCCGTGACAATGGTGAAAGGGAGCCCATGCCTACAGATGATTTCCCCCCATATGAAGCTTTTGACTACCTGAGCCGTCACCTTTGCTAATGCCTTCACCTTCAGCGACTTTTAAAAATAGTCCACCATGACCAGCAAGAACCTCCTCTGGCCACTGGCTTGGGGAAACGGTCCCATAAGATCTAGCCCCCATATGGCGAAGGGCCATTGAGCCGTAATCATGCGCAATCTTTGGGTTGGGAGGAGTTGAAGAGGAGCAAATTCCTGGCACTTCCTGAGTCTCCTTGCGAATTCCTCAGCGTCCTTCCTAAGAGTGGTCCAGAAATAGCCTTGCCTCAATACCCTACCTTCCAAGGTCCGATTCCCGGAATGGCTACCAGACTCCCCCAAGTGAATCTACTCCAGCACTCTTGCGACCTCTTTCTCAGACACACACCTAGCCAGCAGGCCTGACAGCGTCTTACGGTATAAGTACCCCTCTTTCACCAGGTAATATGCAGATTTGTATCTGACCTGCTTCTTATCATGGTCTCCCTCGGGTAGACGTCCAGTTGTCAAGAAGGCGATAAATGGGTCCATCTAGGACCCCTGCTGGTCCACTTCCATCAATTCCCCCTCTTCTATGGAAGGCCTGAAGAGTTCTGTCATGGTTTCTCCGGCATGAGGACCGTGCTTAGCGAGCAAATCTACCCGAGCATTTTCTTGCCTCGGGACATGTTGAACTGAGAAGCTGCGGAATTGTCTGATGATATTTTTTACCTTCATCAAGTACGATTGGAGGGTGGGTTCTCTTACCTCAAATCCCCCCTTGATATGTCATGTAACTAACATAGAATCAGTGGAGACCTTGATGTCTTGTATGCCGAGCTCGCGAGCCAACCTAAGCCCTGCTATAATAGCTTTATATTCAGCCTGATTGTTGGTGAGGGTGAAATGAATCTTCAAGGACTTTTCGATCTGGGTTCCCTCGGGACTTATCAAAATCATTCCACCTCCAAAAGATATCCTTCCCGAGGCCCCGTCTACGAGCATCTCCAAAGACACTACGAGAGATACCTCGGCCTCCTTGACCTCCACCACGTAATCTACCAAGAAATCTGCCACCGCTTACGCCTTGATAGCAACCCGAGGAACGAAAGCAAGATCGAACTCACTGAGTTCTATTGACCATTTGTCTAACCTCCTAGAGTGCTCCACCCCCTCCAGAATAGGCAGAGAGGGTTATCCATCACAACCTGGATGGAATGGGCCTGGAAGTACGGCCTGAGCTTCCGGGCTGAGATGACGAGGGCCAAGGCTAGTTTCTCTAGGATATGGTATTTTAGTTCTGCCTCTTTGAGGACCCTGCTCACGTAATAGATTGGGAACTGCTTCTTACCTTCTTCCCGTACGAGGACCTAACTCAACGCTCATGCCCCCACTCCCAAGTACAAGAATAAAATCTCTCCCTCTCGTGGTCCTTGGAGTAGTGGCGCTTTGGTGAGTTGTTGCTTCAGGGCTAAAAAGGCCTTCTCACACTCTGAGGTCCACTCGAATTTCTTCCCCCCTCTCAATGTTCGAAAGAAAGGTGAGCACCTTTCTCCTACTCTGGAAAGAAACCTGCTTAACCATCCAAACTTGTCGGTGAGACGCTGGACCTCATTGACATTCTTCGGAGACTCCAGTTCTAGGATTGCCTTTACTTTGTCCGGGTTAGGCTCTACTCCTAATGCGGTGAGGAGATGTCCTAAGAACTTTCACCTACTGGCCCTGAATACGCACTTTAGAGGATTTAGTCTCATCTTGTATTTCCTTATGTTCGCAAAGGTTTCTTCTAGATCCACAACATGGGACTTGAGGTCTTGGCTCTTGATCATCAAGTCATCTACATAAACTTCATGGTTCCGTCCCTTTTGTTTTTGGAAGATCCGATCCATCATTCGTTGGTAGGTTGCCCCCGCATTATTCAACCCAAAGGGCATCATGTTGTAGCTGAAGCATCCATCCTCGGTGATAAAGGTGACATCCTTGATGTCTGGAGGATGCATGCGTATTTGATGATATCATGAAAAGGCATCTAGAAAACTCATTAGTGAAAAACCGACGGCTGAATCGACCAATGCGTCGATTCGAGGCAGGGGATAACAATCCTTAGGGCATGCTTTATTTAAAAGAGAGAAGTCGATACACATCCTCCACTTCCCCTCCCCCTTTTTCACCATTACAACATTACTCACCCACCTCAGATACTTATTTGCAGATATAAATCCCGCCTGGAGTAGCTTTTCCACCTCCTCTCTGATAGGCCTAGCCATCCGGCAAGCGATGGCCCTCTTCTCTTGCTGGATGGGACTAACCTTGGGGTCAAGGTTGAGATGATGGCACGCCACGTCCGTGTCAATCCCCCGCATGTCTGATGCGCTCCAAGCAAAGATGTCGATGTTTTCCTGCACGCATTTCCGGATTTCTTCCTGGTCTTCGAAGCTGAGCTCTCCACTAACCTTGATCTTTTCCTTTCTACCCTCCTTCGTGCAGATGTCCATCTCTCGTACTTCAACTGCTGTCCACAGCCTCGAGGGCTCCTCTACTTCCTCCTGATCCCTCAGACTCTCCTCTTCCATTCCCTTCCTCTCCCTTTGTTTACTGGGCTCTCGCTCCTTGCTCTCTCGCTCCTCCACGGCCGCTGCCGCTTCCCCTACGAACTTCTCCCCCTCTTCCCCAAGACCTCTTCCCAGTAATGTGTTGGAGTTACCATGGTGATCTAGAAGTGGTCAAACATGTAATCTCACTGCAAACGCGATATGAGCCTGCAGGGTTGCACATAAGAGCAGTTGAAAAGTTGGAAGATTGACTGTGTTGGTAAAGGTTACCAATCACAATAAAGTATGGGGGTCCGACAATCGTCGCCAAGAAAGTTCATTGAGAATGGTTAGTCGAGAGTCGTCGAGTTTGACTCGACGACTAAGACTGTTTCGACGAGAGTCGTCGAGTTTGACTCGACGACTAAGGTTGTTTCGGCGAGAGTCGTCGAGTATGACTCGACGACTGTGGCTGGGTCGACGAATATCGTCGACCACCGTTCGACGATTGTCGTCGAACGCGGCTCGACGATTATCATCGACCGCCGTTCGACGATTGTCGTCGAACGCGGCTCGATGATTATCGTCGACCTCCGTTCGACGAATATCGTAGATCACCGTTCGACGATTGTCGTCGACCGCAGATCGACGAGAATCGTCGAGAGCCGTCGAGTATGACTCGACGACTAAGGCTGATTCATCGAGAGTTGTCCTTGATTCTCATCGATTCTGGTTCTGATTCTCTCCGAACCTGGAACTCATTCTCAACGAATGATTCTATGACACTATACTGTGTGGTCTGGGGATAGCGATACTTTTAGGTCTATTTATACTTTTAGTATAAATAGGGACTTAGGGTTTTGGGAAAAGTATGCATTTTTGCGGCCAAATAGAACCCGACGGAAAGAGATCCGTTGTTCTACCGATTCACAGAATCCCAAATCCCGCTGACCGGAAGCGTTCTGCCGCCGCATTCGCTCCGCCGATCTGCTCCTCTCCGACGATAGTCGCCGGTGCTGCGATTCATGGAGCGGACCTAGCAGTCCGTGGAAGTGTAAGGTGCGGTCGATCTCTTTCCGATCATCCGTGTGACAGAAGTTTGGAGTTCTCCCGCTCGTGTGGATTTCAGCAGAGATGTGGACGTTATTCTACGTGGAACTCACCACCGACAAGGAATCACATTTGGAGCATCTTCGTTGAGTTGTGACTCAACACCGAAGAGGTAATTTTTCCCTAATTTTGTTAACATCTTGATTCAACATGCATGGCCCGATCCAATCTCTTTTGGGTTATTCTAGATTTTATTACTTCCGCTGCGTGCACAAGTGTTTTGCCAACCTCATAGAGAAACCCAACAGTTGTATCATAGGGAGGTTGTCGGCCATGTTTGTTGTATTGGAAGTTAGGTTATTCCAGTACGTGTAAGCCTAGGGATTTAAAATTGTTCTAAATGTCTAGATTTAATCTTGGCACCCCGTCGGGAACGTCTGGAATCTTGTAGTAATTTATAATCGTTAGGAATTACTGTCTCCTTAGAAGTAACCATCCCTCGATTTTGTTTTGGATTTTGAATCCAACAAGGAGAGATGAGCTTGTCTACTGCTTTAAGTTGAGTTGTCTTTGTCCCTTGTCCAATGCATGTAAACCTGAAAATTTGGAAGTGTCCAGATGTTTAGATTTATCCCTTTTCTTCTATCAAATGTTTATAGTGTTCCGTTGTGCACATAAGGGATGCATGGGGATTTTAGTGAAGTGTTTTTCTTTGGATGTGCACATTGATCAAATGTTGATCTTGGTTAATTGTTAACATATTATCAAAAATCCCTTCATCAAATATTAAGTGTTCGGATGCATTCCGATGGATGACACTCTTCCTGCCTTGATCGATGAAGTGTGGGCTTGCCAAAGCAAGGTGCATTAATCTATCTTGGTAAGGGTGCGAGCGGATAATTGTGATATCCCACTGTCGACATCGGGTCAAGCTAAACTAGGTGACCTCAAAGGTTGAGTGCCTAGAGGCATGGAGTTTGCATGCACCATATGATGGATGCGAATAAGGAGTTATTCACCAACCATACAAGAATTGCATGAGGATGCAATTGGCAAGCGTTGCCTACCTAAATAACCACATCATGAGAGGAAAGCCAAAGCTGACTCATTGTGTTGGTGAAATACGGATCTTGTCCACTAAGAGAGTAGCTCGCATGAACTCTCCGAATTGATAGTGAGGGCTATTATTTCGAATAAGATAGTGGGAGTTTTAGTTGAAGTCCAAACTAAGAAAAATAATTATATTTTGAAATTTTGGTACTTATTTTATTCTGCATAAATTCTTGTAGAATTCCATGGCAAGTGGTTCGCACTCCACTCTGTCTCTGAGAGCCATCCTTGAGAAGGATAAGCTCAGTGGGACTAATTATATAGACTGGTATAGGAACCTGAGAATTGTTCTCAGGCAAGAGCAAAAACTCTACGTCTTGGAAGAAGAAGCTCCCGAGGTGCCGACCGAGAATTCTTCCCGTGCTGATAAGGATGCTTACAAGAAGTATACTGATGATGCCTAGGATGTCGAATGCCTTATTCTTGCCACCAAGAACTCTGAGCTTCAGAAGCAACATGAGAACATGGGATGCAAGGAGATTGACGAGCATCTCAAGAAAATATTTCAAGGGCAAGCTCGTCAAGAGAGGTTTGACGTCACCAAAGCGTTATTTCAGTGCAAGATGGGAGTTCGAGACTCAGTAGGGACTCACGTACTCAAGATGATTGGGTATATAGAGAACCTTGAAAGACTGGGTTTTCCTCTGGGTCAAGAGTTGGCCACAAGTCTGATCCTGCAGTTATTGCCGGACAGTTACGAGCAGTTTGTCTTGAACAACAACATGAATGAGATAGACAAGACACTGCCCGAGCTCCTAGGCATGTTGAGAACTGCCAAGATCAATATGAAGAAAGCCAAGCCTGCCAACCCCATACTGATGGTGCATAAGGGCAAGGCCAAGGCCAAGGGATTCAAGAAGACGAAGGTGGGACCTAAGTCACATCTTGAGCCCAAGTCTTCTGCACTGATGAAGAAGAAGGGCACGGTGAAGGAGGGGAAATGCCACCACTGTGACAAGGCTGGTCATTGGAGGAGGAACTGTCCTTCGTACATTGAGGGTCTACAGAAAATGAAGGGAGGTATGACTTCCACTTCAAGTATTTACGTTATAGAGATAAACCTTTCTGCTCCTTCATCTTGGGTATTGGATACCTGATGTGGTTCTCACATTTGTACAAATGTGCAGGAACTGGGAAGGAGAAGATTGCGTAGTAATAGGGAGGTGGACCTTCGTGTCGGCAATGGAGCAAGAGTTGCTGATGTGGCCGTAGGGGTTTACCATCTTTCTTTGCCCAATGAGCTTGTAATAGAACTTGATAACTATTATTTTTTTCCGGCAATAACTAGAAACATTATATCCATTTCATGCTTGGACATGATTGGATTTTCTTTTATGTTTAAGAATAACTGTTGTTCTATATTTAAGAATGATGTTTGTTATGCTGTAGTCTAATTGTTTAATGGTCTTTATGTTTTGAACTTGGACCATCAGATCTATAATGTAGAAAATAATAAAAGACTAAGAACAAATGACTCAAACCCTACATATCTCTGGCATTGTCGTTTGGGCCATATAAATGAGAAGCGCATATCCAAGCTCCATAAAGATGGACTTTTGGACTCATTTTATTATGAATCATTTGAGCGATGTGAATCTTATTTGTTAGGCAAGATTACTAAGGCCCCTTTCACTGGTTATACTGAGAGGGCTGAGGATCTCTTGGGTGTTGTACATAGTGATGTATGCAGACCCATGATTTCCATGGCTAGAGGTGGGTATTTCTACTTCGTTACATTTACTGATTATTTCAGTAGATACGGATATGTGTATCTTATGAAGTGCAAATCCGAGACCTTTGAAAAGTTCAAAGAGTTCAAGAATGAAGTAGAAAACTAGTTGGGTAAAAGGGTTAAAGCACTCCGATCTAATCGAGGTGGCGAATACCTTAGTCATGAGTTCCGTGATCATCTGAAAGAGTGTGGTATGGTATCACAGCTCACTCCACCTAAAACACCACAGCATAATGGTGTATCTGAGAGGAGAAATCGTACTTTGTTAGACATGGTACATTCGATGATGAGTCATGCAGACTTGTCTGTTTCCTTTTGGGGTTTTGCTTTAGAGACTGCAGCAATGACACTTAATCGCGCTCCAATGAAAATTGTTCTGAAGACACCATATGAGATATCGACTGGGAAACATCCTAGTATGTCGTTCATTAAAATTTGGGCTGTGAGGCATACGTGCGACGTCAAATGCCTGACAAGCTGGAACCAAAATCGGTAAATGTTATCTGGTGGGACATACTAAAGAAACGAAAGGATATTACTTTTACCTACCGTCCGAGGGCAAAGTGTTTGTCGCAAGGACTGGCGTCTTCATGGAGAAAGAGTTCTTATCAAGAAAGACTGAAAAGGTAGAACTTGAAGAAGTTCAAGAACCACAAGTAGTGAATGAATCGGAATTTGATTCTGAGACAGGACTACAAGATGTTGTAGCTAGAGAACCTGCTCAAGAAACACAAGTCCTACATAGATCTTGTAGACCGAGGTTTGAGCCTGAGAGATATGGATTTCTCATGTCTCAAATTGTTAATGTGTTGCTTATGGATCATGATGATGAACCAGCAACCTACAAAGAGGCAATGAATGGACCGGACTACGACAAATGGCTTGAGGCTATGAAATCCGAGATGGACTCCATGTATGCAAACCAAGTTTGGAACTTGGTGGAACCACCTGAAGGGGTACAACCCATAGGGTGTAAATGGGTCTTCAAGAAGAAGACCGACATGGATGGGAATGTATAGACATTCAAAGGGCGACTGGTGGCTAAGGGTTTCAAGCAAATTCATGGTATTGACTATGATAGGACCTTTTCTCCTGTTGCCATGGTAAAGTCCATAAGAATATTGCTTGCTATTGCTGCGTATTATGACTACGAGATCTGGCAGATGGATGTCAAAACAGCTTTCCTTAATGGAAACCTCCTTGAGGAACTGTACATGACTCAACCCGAGGGTTTTATATCCCTAAATGAAGCCACTAAAATATGCAAGCTGAATAAGTCCATCTATAGACTAAAACAAGCCTCTCGAAGTTGGAATATTCGTTTTGATGAGAAAATCAAAGAGTTTGGTTTCATCAAGAATGAAGATGAGCCTTGTGTTTACAAGCGAATCAGTGGGAGCATTGTTGTCTTCCTGATATTGTATGTAGATGACATACTTTTGATTGCGAATGACATTTCTACCCTGAAAGTTATTAAGAACAACCTAGGGAACTGCTTTTCTATGAAGGACTTGGGTGAAGCAACTTACATACTCGGTATTAAGATCTATAGAGATAGATCGAAGAAGTTGCTGGGTTTCACCCAGAGTACATATATTGAAAAGGTGTTGAAGCGGTTCAACATGCTTGAGTCCAAGAAAGGTTTTTTACCCATGTCTCATGGTGTGAATCTCTCTAAGGACCAGTGTCCAAAATCTTATGAAGATAAGGACCGCATGAAGTTGATTCCATATGCTTCGGCAATTGGATCAATCATGTATGTAATGTTATGTACTCGACCCGATGTCTCCTTTGATTTGAGTATGACTAGCAGGTATCAGTCAGACCCCGGTGAATGTCACTGGATTGCAGTCAAGAATATCCTGAAGTACTTGAGAAGGACTAAGGATGTGTTCTTAGTGTATGGTGGAGAGGAAGAGCTCGTTGTAAGTAGTTACACGGATGCTAGCTTCCAAACTGATAGAGATGATTCAAAGTCTCAGTCAGGGTTTGTGTTTTGCCTTAATGGAGGAGATGTGAGCTGGAAGAGTTCTAAGCAAGAGACAGTTGCTGATTCTACAACAGAGGCCGAGTATATTGCTGCGGATAACGCAGCGAAGGAGGCTCTATGGATTAGGAAATTCATCGGCGAGCTTGATGTAGTTCCTAGCATTGTTGGTCCCGTAGTTCTCTACTATTATAATAATGGTGCAATTGTACAATCTAAGGAACCTAGATCCCATCAGCGCTCCAAGCACATACTTCGACGGTTCTATCTAATTCGTGAGATTGTCGAACGAGGAGATATGAACATTTGCAGAGTGCCGACATAGGAAAATATTGCGGATCCACTAACAAAGCCTCTCGCACAGAGAAAGCATGATGGTCATACTAGATCAATGGGTATGCGGTACCTAAGTGATCAACTCTAGTGGGAGTCTTGTGGGTTGCATGTAAACGTATATTCTGTTGGCTGTTTATTGTTCATTCTTATGATGAATTGTGTACCAAATGTTTCTTTTTATAATTAATGGCAAGTTCTTTTATTGTGATTTTTCTATGTGATAGTTAAATTGTAACATAATAAATACCCTTAGAGTGTTCGCTTCTATAGGACATCAAGTACGTGACTTGAATGTGAGTGCCTATGATTTATTTGAAGCTTCATTCTTAAAAGGTCCTTGGTCGTTGTATCGTCATAGAAACTAAGGGTGATGATGATACCTTAAGACTGGCACGTGCGTTGACTGATGACCAGTTCTCAAAGGTCATGATATTGTGATATCAAGTCATCACGTGGGTACTTGTTAATGAACAAGTTGTACTGCACAGACCCATCCTGAGACTACTTTGTGGATTGTTATCTAATCGTGTCACAAGTAGGTCTTTATTGGCAATGTTGTTGTGGTCCTTTGACCTGACATCACAACATTCATCAAGTGAGGAAGAGCGTGCTTTGATGCCATCTAAAGTCTTCCTTGAGAAAGGTTGATGATAAGGGTGGTTGTTGGGAACGTTACGAATCATTTGGGTGTTTGTGTGTAAGCAGATATGGGATTTGTCCTCTTATATGACAGGAGTGGAATCCATGGGCCCCTTGATATAACTAGACTGAGAAATGCATGGCCATGCTTGGTTGAGTCAGTATGTGATATTGGACTCACCATTCTCTGAAAGTCCGTTCTAGATCAAGAAACTTGGATTGAGCTATTATGAGGGTGACACGGTCCATGCCTCTAGTTCTTTCCGGATGTAAGGGACAAAGGGACAAAGACAATGCTGCAACATTGGTCATGAAGGCTTATGAGTTATGAACTCTTATTGCTTGGGGAGCAATGATGCATTGCTAGATGCCGCTCATTGTTTGTGAGGTTTTTGGTCTGATACTTTCAAGATCAAGTGAGAGACTGTTTGAGTTACCATGGTGATCTAGAAGTGGTCAAACATGTAATCTCACTGCCAACGCGATTTGAGCCTGCAGGGTCGCACATAAGAGCAGTGGAGAAGTTGGAAGATTGACTGTGTTGGTAAAGGTTACCAATCACCATAAAGTATGGGTGTCCGGCAACCGTTGCCAAGAAAGTTCATTGAGCATGGTTAGTCGAGAGTCGTCGAGTTTGACTCGACGACTAAGACTGTTTCGACAAGAGTCGTCGAGTTTGACTCGACGACTAAGGTTGTTTCGGTGAGAGTCATCGAGTATGACTCGACAACTGTGGCTGGGTTGACGAATATCGTCGACCGCCGTTCAACGATTGTCGTCGAACGCGGCTCGACGATTATCGTCGACCGCCGTTTGACGATTGTCGTCGAACGCAGCTCGACGATTATCGTCGACAGCCGTTTGAAGAATATTGTCCATCGCCGTTCGATGATTGTCGTCGACCCCGGATCGACGAGAATCGTCGAGAACCGTCGAGTATGACTCGACGACTAAGGCTGATTCGTCGAGAGTTGTCCTTGATTCTCGACGATTCATGATCTGATTCTCTCCAAACCTGGAACTCATTCTTAACGAATGATTCTGTGACCCTATACTGTGTGGTCTGCGGATAGCGATACTTTTAGGTCTGTTTATACTTTTAGTATAAATAGGGACTTAGGGTTTTGGGAAAAGTATGCGTTTTTGCGGCCGAATAGAACCCGACGGAAAGAGATCTGCTGTTCTATCGATTCGCAGAATCCCGAATCCCGCCGGACAGAAGCGTTCCGCCGCCGCATTCACTCCGCCGATCTCCTCCTCTCCGATGATAGTCATCGGTGCTGCGCTTCCTGGAGCGGACCTAGCAGTCCGTGGAAGTGTAAGGTACGGTCGATCTCTTTCTGATCATCCGTGTGACAGAAGTTTGGAGTTCTCCCGCTCGTGTGGATTTCTGCAGAGATGTGGACGTTATTCTATGTGGAACTCGCCACCGATAAGGAATCACATTTTGAGCATCTTCGTTGAGTTGTGACTCAACACTGAAGAGTTAATTTTTGCCTAATTTTGTTAACTTCTTGATACAACATGCATGGCCCGATCCAATCTATTTTGGGTTGTTCTAGATTTTATTACTTTCGCTGCGTGCACAAGTGTTGCGCCAACCTCATAGAGAAACCCAACATAAAGATCCTCTCCTCCCTTCCGGCTGAGCCTCCATCTCGAAGGGCTCCTCCACGTCCCTTATCTTACTTTTCTTACCTCCAACTTCTTCCACCTCTCCTCTGGCTTCCTATTCTCCTGCCCTTACTGGCTCCCCCGCAATTTCTCTCTCTACTCAAGCCACCTCTCTCTCCTCCTACTCCTCTCCGTCCACCTTCTCTCCAGCCATCTCGGGCTCCACAGCAATGCCTCTCTCTACTCCAGCCACCACTCTCTCCTCCTGCTCCTCTCCATCTGCCTGCTCTCCCGCAATCTCTGGCTCCACCGCAATGCCTCTCTCTACTCCAGCCACCTCTCTCTCCTCCAGCTCCTCTTGCTCCATCCTCCTCTCTAGTTCTTCCGCCTCACCCTTCCATGAGATGGTGTTCACTGCCATTACATAGTATTATCGGGCTACCTTCGGATCTCCCCGCACCCAGATCTGGGTCCCCCGTGAATTGAGCTTCAAACACTGATGGAATGAGGACGGCACGCATCTAAAGGTGCTGATCAAAGGGCGCCAAACAATCGCGTTGTAACTGCTGGGGGCATCTACAATCACAAAGCGGCAGTTTTTGACAGCCCCCCCAGAGTTACCTGGAGCCCTACTCCTCCCTCAACCTCCTTCCGCTCTCCTGAGAATCCGAACAACGGTCCGTCCGCCGCCAACACTCTCCTGGCTTCCACTCTCATCTCATTGAACGCCTTTTCGAAGATAAAGTTTATGGAGCTCCCATTATCCACCGAGATTTTGGACACCGTGAAGTTTTCGATGGCGGTCCTGATCACCAATGCATCGCAGAAAGGATCTTCATGATCCGACAAGTCCTTCCTAGAAAAAGTGATCTTCTCGTCCAGGGGCGGGGCTTGCGACGTCGAAGAAACGCCCCGACGATACATTGTATGAAGGCTGGCATTGCGGGTAACCTCAATCCCCACCCCCCATTGATCACCCTGATCCCTCCTCGATCCCCCACGTCTGATCGGTCCACGCAACGATCCTCCTCCCCTATTCTAGTCATCTCTACTATCCGCACTGGTAGCTGCTGCTCACTCGGTCCTCTTCTCCCCTTTAATTCTAGAAATTCTGGACAAGTAGCCGTCGAGTGGCCTTCCTCCTCGTGGATGTCACAGAACGACACAACTACCTCTCCCTCATGCCTCCCTTCTTGGGGGTTCCTCCTTCTCCCTGCTCCTGCTCCTGCTCTTCCTCGCTCTCTTCCTCTTCCTCTCCGCCGTCCTATGACCATAGCTTACTTAGGCGGGGGTGGGAGTGGTCTAGGACCATGTCCCTACCCCAGTTGATGCAACCTTCCTGGTCCTCCCTGGTAGTTGTTCCTGCCTCCCAGAGGAAAAACTCTTCCCCTCCCTTGAACAGGGCCCCCCATTGCCTCAAACCCAACTCCTGATGCGCAGGCCCCCTTGGCTCCTCCCTCCTCCTTCCTTCCTGCTGCCTTGCTCCTCCTAATTCTCTCGACTCCACTTCTGCCAACCTTGCCAATTTTTTAGCAAATTCCGGGTTTACCGCCTCGATTGATATCTCCTTTGTTGCCTTTTCCATCAACCCTTTGAATGATAACGGCGCCTTCCTGGTCAGGCTCATCTTGAAGAAGCCTTCCTTCAGTCCTACCGTAAAGGCCATCTGGATAGCGAATCCCAGCACCTCCTGAATGTCTAGGATTTCTTCTTGGAAGCGATCCATGTACTGGGCTAAGGATTCGTCGGCCTTCTGTTTGATCAGGAAAATGGACTCGGGGTTTTTCTTCCTCTTCTTCGAGGTCGAAAAGCACATTTGAAAACTCCTACTCAAGTCCTTGAAACCGTATATCGACCCTGCTGGGAGTTGATGAAACCAGTCCCGGGCTTTGTCCTTCAAAGTGATCCCAAAAAGGCGGCACTTGAACGCATCAGTCATTGGGCTGATGGAGACCGCGTCCTCACACAACTGCAAGTGCTGGAGAGGGTCGTCTTTTCCCACGTAAAAGGTCATCTCAGGCTCACGGAATCTTTCCAGGACGGGAGCCGAAAGAATTAATTCACAAAAAGGCGATATTCTCACCAGGGGTCTCGCCACCCCTACTCGCGCGACGACGTCCCCTAGCGAGACGACACTCGCCGGGCTGGGGAAAAAATCCCTTCCTGTCATTTCTCGCCCGCCTCCTTCCACAACTTTCTATTTCCCAGGCCGCCCCCTAGCGCGTCCTCGCCCACTCTTACCGAGATGATTCCCTCCTGAGGCGAGATGCCCAGCGCCTGTGGGAGGGGGGTCACGCAATCACCTCGCTGCGAGATCTGCTGCAGCATGTCCATGATACCCCCAATGGACGCCATGAACTCCTCTCTTCCAACATATCCCCCCGGGTTCTGGGACCCACCCTCGTCTTCTCCTCCCAAATCTCCTGCCATTAGATGATCCAAAGTTCATCTGCATAGGCTGCATAGGCTGCATTCCACGCTCACCGCACCAAAAATCTTGGAACCAACAAAGCCGGTTCCTCCTAAAGCTCGGATCTAAAGTTGCAGCCTACACCTACTCTCTTTGGACCACGCTCCGGATAGGATTCTCGGAAGAACAGACCGTGGGCTTCAGCTCGGAGGTCCCACCTCTTACCAAAAAGAACTAGAAATTCTCCCCCTCCCTAGCCAATGCTGATCTAGGTGCCTGAGTGAGAGAGAAAAAGAAGGGTTCAACGCCTCTCTCTCAGACACCTTACCGGTCTATTTATATGCCTCAAGATTCAAACTATAAATAACAAAATCGAATCACTCGTAAAATTACCAGGATACCCTGGGTCGGGTCTGCCAACAGCCAAACTCCGCTATTCTGGAGGGCTATAGGCAGACCTCCAAGGGTAAAGGAGTAAAAACCTCTGAAGCTAGGAAAAGCGAACAATTTTCCAACTAAACCGGTCTTTGCCCATTTACTGAACCTGCCCTCAAGCTTCCTGTCGAACCGGTACTCGACGAGAGTGCCGCCTCGCGGGCGAACGCACCACTTGGGCTCGTCTCGCCCAGCGCGAATGGATCCTCATTTGGGTCCGTCTCGCCCAGCGCGAATGGATCCTCACTTGGGATCTTCTCACCCAGCACGAATGGATCCTCACTTGGGATCGTCTCGCCCAACGCGAATGGATCCTCCCTTTGGTCTGCCTCGCCCAGCGCCTTATCTTCACCTGGGGTCCTTGTAGTCTCCTCTTTTCTGAGTCTTCTCCTCGCACGAGACCGAGGTTGTACACCCAGCATCCTCAAAACCTCACCTCTATCCCCACAAACTTCTTTTTCACCTCGCCTGTGAGACCAAACACTCGTTAGCTGCTGGTGCCCGTGAACCCTCCACTTCATTTTCGCGCATCAACAGTTAACATGCAGTCTTTAGATCTCGATCAGACTGTGAAATCAGTGGTTATTCATGTCAGACCATCAACCTGCCGAGAATCTTGCTCCTTCATGTCCTAGTGAAGATCCTCTCTGCGAAGCCTTGGAGCAATCACGCAGAGAAACTGCCCAATAGTTTCGAACAATTTACCATACTCTAGCTTCTATCCCTCAAGATTAGAAATGCAAACTACAGCAGCACCAGTTCCTCCAGTCAATACAACACCAACATTGGACACTCTGCAAGTTTATCCAACAGCTTATCCTCCGGTCTATCCTCCAGTTTACCCATCAACCTTTCCGCAAGGGCATGCAACCCCTTTGCGATCTCAGAACGATGAGTTCATATCTCGTCAAATCTTCTTCCGTGAAGCTTCCCTAGGAAGTCCAGCTAGATTCCTAAACTTTCAGGGAAGTAATCCCTAATCTTCAGCTCCTGCCTTTGCTCCTCTTCCAGCCGCTTTTCCCTTCTATCCTCCTGCTCCTTTTACAACTGCAACATATGCTCCCTTTTTTCCTTATGTTGTAGGGGAGCAAGAAGAGTTGTTACCTTTTTTAGAGAATGTTCGACATGAACCAACTCTAGTTAACTTTAGAGAGCCGCGTTTGCCAATTTACAATGGAGAGACTGATCCAATGAGGCACCTTCAAGCATTTGAATAAGTTATAGCTCTCAAGACCCTCTCAGATACTACCAAATGCAAACTCTTTGTAATAACCGTTGATGGTAAAGTGAGAGATTAGTTCTATGGACTACGTCCTCAGTCCATTTCTTACTTTGCTGATTTACGAAGAGAGTTCCTTCTCAGGTTTTCAACCTCTACAAAGAAAAAGGGTGGTCTAGAAGCCCTCTTTGAGATCAGGCAGTAAGAGAATGAGACATGGTCTCATTTTGTGGATCGTTTTCAGAAATAAATCTTGGACATTGAGATTGTCGATCAAGAAATGTATCGAATGGTTCCTATTCATGGTCTTAGTGAAGGACCACTCAAGATTGAGGCTAATATTCGAGCGCCAAGGACATATTAAGAGTTGATTGGTTTAGCCAACTCATACATTCGTGGTGAGAAAAGCAATCCCAGCTTCGTCTCCAGGCTTATAGTAGAGAAAGATTATTCTTCTTCTTACAGGAAACCTCTGAGGTCTCCTCGGAAAGATTTTCCATCCTACTCAAGAAAGGGAAGAAGATTTCAGCGTCATCGACATCCATTCCCAGTCCAGGATCGTGCCCAAAATCAATTGTGACTATTGCCAGCACCGACTCCACAAACAGCTTCGGTTCATAACTAGCAAGATCATGACTTGCCAGAGTCCGAAATAGATGAATCTATGGAAGAAGTGAGCCAAATCACGAAGGGTAGGGATAATTTAACCAGGCCTTACAAGTAGACAGATCAAAGATCAAAAAATTTAGATCCATTCTGTGAGTTTCACAAAGAAAGCGGGCATTTGACTGAAAACTGCCGAGCGCTTCGTCAACTTGTACAAAAAATGTTGAGGATTGGTAAGATGCGTGATCTAGTCCCGAAGGATGATCACTATGATCCGTCAACTTCAAAAGGCAAAGAAGTAGCAAACGTTCCTTGCTGCTCAAAGGGAGTGAATCAAATCAATAATTGTCCTCACATCATCATCGACAACACCATTAATTCCGATGACGAGGGATCTCTTGGAGGGCTATTATGAAATAAAAAGGACATCGCCAGTTCCAAAAGCTCCTTGCGATCGTGACTGTTTGTTTCTACTTTTCACTTCAAACATTCTCTTTTAAAATACTTCTAAGTGTTCTTTCATTTCATTTCAATATATTGTACGTCAGATAACCCATACTGACACTTTTCCCTCTATGGAGTGCTTCCTCCTCTACTTTTTCTCTTGGCCAAAGAGATAACTGAACCATCGAGACATCACCGAGTCTTGCTTAGGGCCCCCTCGAGGTTAGACTCCATCGTAAGACCACGATGACCACATATAGTGGGGAGTGTTTGCGTATGTATAGTGGGGGCTGTTCAACTCTCGTGCGAAGGATTACAGGACTTCACATCCTAGCTGGTATCTAACACAGTGTGTATCGAGAGAGGTCCCATGTGTTAGCTCTGCTGCGCTCTGTTAGGGATACATTACAATTACGATGATCTTTGCTGGGCAAGCAATGGCAATCAAGTGTATCCTTTCCCCCTCAATCATCTCACTATTGTAATGGACGAATACTCTATGGTACTCTCAATCCGTACCTTCGTGGGGCCCACAACTCCGTTGATCACTTCGCAAACAAGCAATAGGCCACTTGGAACATCTAGTCAGATTTATCAATGATGTAACCTGAGGCATGAGAGAAGTGCATCTATCGATCCTTCTAAGGATTTTCTGTGCTTGTTTCTCTTTTGTGCCCTTCTAAAAAATGGGCGGCCAGCCCGCTCTAGGTAGGACTAAATCCTAGATGATTTTTCTTAGGCAAGCAATGCATAAGGCCCACGGGTGCACTCCTGTGGCAACATCTAGTCTTTTTGGATCATCTTCAGGGCGAATCCCTCCTTATTTCAATTTGCCTTCTTACAGGTTAGCAGGTTAAATCCAACCTATCAAAAGGATTTGCAGCATCTATCTTGCTTATGCTCATTTTATATATTCGGATTTCATGAAACTCCATCCACAGATGATTGATTATGCTTATTCTTGGCATCTATTATTAAATCAAGGATTCTATTTATTGGCAAGCCATACTATTGAATTTTAATCAAGATGGTTTCATCTCGCTGATTTGGTTTCATAGTAAAGACATCATACTCTAATCACGCAAGACAATCATTATCACGGTTTGATCTTTATTCAATTAATAGTAGAGTTTGTCGGGTATCTCTTCTGCTATCCGATTATATCTTATCATATCGACAGTCAACATTTGAAAGTTTCCTTCAAGTACTTGTATCTTACTTTTCTATCATATCTACTTCTAACTCCACTTTTGCAGAAATCAGCAGATATTTTTCAAGTTCCCTTCAGGTACTTGAAGCCTATTTTTCTATCATATCTGCTTCTAACTCCTCTTTTGTAGAGATCAGCAGATTTTTTGCAAGTTCCTTTTGAGTACTTGCAGCTTTCTTTTCTATCATATATGCTTCAAACTTCCCTTTTGCAGAGATCAGCAGATATTTTGCAAGTTCCCTTCAGGTACATACAGCTTACTTTTCTATCATATCTTCTTCTAACTCCTCTTTTGCAGAGATCTGCAGATATTTTGCAGGTTCCCTTCAGATAATTGCAGCTTATTTTTCTATCTTATCTGCTTCTAACTCCTATTTCGCAGAGATCAGCAGATATTTTGCAAGTTCCCTTCAGGTACTTCCAGCTTACTTTTCTATCATATCTTCTTCTAACTCCTCTTTTGCAGAGATCAGTAGATATTTTCCAAGTTCCGTTCAGGTACTTGCAGCTTATTTTTCTTTCATATCTGCTTTTAACTCCTCTTTTGCAGAGATCAACAGATATTTTGTAAGTTCCCTTCAAGTACTTGCAGCTAACTTTTCTATCATATCTTCTTCTATGTCCTCTTTTGCAGAGATTAGTAGATACTTGCAGGTTCCATCGAGGTACTTGCAATTTCGTATCATTTCATACCTGCTACTTACTCTTCCTTCTACAGATTATTAACAGAGCTCAATGAAAGATATTCACGTCTTCTTCATTTGGAAAAAGCAACCTAGGTACGTACAAGATGTTCCTCTTTCAGCCTGCATTAACTCTTCCTTTGCAGGAAAAAGATAGTCATTGGCAAACTTTTTTTGAGGAGAGATATCAGGTTCTATCTCTCCCTGCCACTTATTTTTCTGAGGGATGGATCTCAATTTTCGTGGGTCTCCTACTTTTTCGAAGTTCCTTCTGGGACATAAAATAGTGCGGGGATTAGGTTACCAAGAAATAAGTGATCCCTCCCAAGGTAGCCAGCTCGCAAGTCATGGCCTGCTCCTTGTTCCCTCTAGAGGTTGCGGCCTATCAACCCTCTTTTCTAAGGATCGACAGATAGACTTCTCTGTCCGCTTAGGTCGTGCGGCTAGGGCGGTCTCCCCAGCCAGACCGCCAGGGTCGCCCATCAGCCGCTCATTCTTCTGGTTCTGCGGACTGCTTCTTCAGTCCGCCCCTGCAGGCTGCGCGGTTAGACCAGCTAACCGCACGTCAGTTCTCTTCAAAAAGATCCAATAGAATTGCAGAATCACATTGCCATCCGTGCAGACCGCCATATTTCCAGACAACCTGCCTCCAGGTCGCCAGCCAGTATGCGACAAGCCTGACCATCCAATAGGAGACGAGCTTGCTCCACAAAAAAGGCGACCTTCTCCTTATATTCAGCAGGAGGTGGATGACTCAGTCTTCAGTCCTACTAAGGGAGGCAGACTTGCTCCTCCCTCCTGCTCTCCCTCTCGCACAATATCCAGATAGCGACCAACCCTCCTGTCTGCCAGCAATGGGTGGACTCGGTCTAGTACCGCCTATATAGACGATAACATGGACAACCATTCTAGGCTAGACTGTGTTATACCATGCGGACTCAACTCCAACCCGCAAGGAGGAGGTGGACTCTCTCCATCAAACAGCCGTGTGGACCTGCCTCCTCAGCCTGCCAGGTCGCCAAGCAAGTGGGACGCCTATGTTGGGTATTGTATCCACAATTACCGTTTATTTGAAGAAGCCTCCAGTCAAGCAAAGATAAATTCACAATGTAATTGATGATATTTCTTCAAGATGTGCTTGCAGCTATTCCATGCTAAGTACACACCAATGTTAGGGTGCAGTGGGTCAATATACACGGATCTGCGCAACGTAATCTCTCATTGAGAATATGTGTGTGTTGACTCATGTGTGCTCTCTCTATTGGAGTGTATTTATTTTCAAGTACAGGGTCGAGATAGATCAAGAGCAGAAGCGGAGCAAAGATGGGTCAAAGACCAAGTTCAGGAAAAGAAAAAAGAAAAATCGTCTAAGTCAAAATCGACGAGAATCACTAAGTTATTCTCGCCGATTCGACGGGAATCATTAGTGATTCTCGCCGAATCGTCGAGAATCACACATGATTCCTGCCGATTTCATCTGGCTGACTGTCCTCCTTCAAGAAATCTGCTAAGGCAGAATTGATGGGAATCACTAACTGATTCCCGCCGATTCGTCGAGAATGATCTTTATTCTCGCCGATTTCCACCGGACGACAAGTACTTCAACTGGAATTCTACCAAGGCAAATTCGACGGGAATCATCAGTGATTCTCGCTGACTTTGTCGAGAATCACCAATGATTCTCGCCGAATTTGCCTTAGGCATTATCGCCTGTTTGCTGGACCGAACCAAAATGGGTTACGCTGCTTTGACCAGGCCTGGGGTTTCCTCCTGTGGGCCCCACAACAGTCATTTAGGGTTTGTCTACAGTATAAATACTCACGTATTTCGAATTCCAATGAGCAGCGATTCACGAAAAATCAAAAGTAGGCGTTGGTGACCTAGCCGATCACAGAACTCCACCGCTCGTCGTCGCCGCTCGCAAAGTTGTCACCGCCGCAGATCTCAGATCACCTTTGATCTTCCGGCGACAGAACCGAGGAAGGTCTAGCATCTCACGCTTCTCTCTCAAGATCTCTTGTCTCTCGATTTGTTGAATGAGGTTAGTTCTTCATTCCGAATCGATTGAGACGACCGATCCAATTGAGATCGTTGGTAGACCTTTCTTGCTTCGTCAAGAAGTTTGGATGTACAAAGCATCGCCGCCGCATTCACTTGCCGCCACCGATCTTGGGAAGATCCTCTCCAAGAGAGTGCTCCGGTCGTGAACTCTTCGCCTTCATCAAGAACGTGTCAAAGAACGAAGAGGGAAATCGGGTTCTCCACAAGTGTTGTTTGTATTTCTTGTACATTCTAATTTTGTTTTGTTGTAAAGGAATATTGATTCCTTGTTGTAAGGGTTGGGTGCAACCCGTGGTGGAGGAGTAGTGACTCCTTTGGTTGGAAGGGTGCCTTCCGTAGTGTGTGGATTGGATTTCAATCTGTTTGGTGAAGTCACTGAGTCGTCCCTTGTTGGGAGATAGGTCGAAGGTGGAGAGTGGACGTACCCAAATCGGGGAACCACTAAATTGCTTGTGTGCTTTTCTTTGCTGTATTTGTTTAATTGTGCAGGAAATTTTAATTTCCGTAAAAGACTGCACGAGACCTATTCCCCCCCCCCATAGATGGACTTAGTCGACACTAGATACTTTCAAGTGGTATAAGAGGGAGGTTACTCAACAATAAGGTTTACACCTTGAATACGATCCCGCATCTAGTGTAAAGAAGAAAACAAGACTCAAGCATGGAGTTATACTCTGAGGTCTCTCCTCTGAAACTCCCTGCCTGCACAACGGATTATTATCCCATCTGGAAGATTAGATTTCTGTTTCATCTAGAGGCCATTGACCCTCGCGCATCATTCATTGTGGAAGAGGGTCCCTTCATTCCCATGAAGGCTTCCAGATCTGGAAAAGATCTCCAAATCCCCAAGAGTCCCGAAGAGATGTCTGAGACTGAGCTCTGACTTTTCAACCTTGACAAGATGATTTGTCAGATCATCACTGACGTTTGGTCTAAATCATCTCGTTCAAGATTGAACAAGTGTAAGTCTGCAAAGTCTATGTGGCAAACTATCTCTGACCTCATGGAGGGAACGGAGACATCTGGGAGTAGATGCCAGCAAGAGGATGAATCCTATGTGGGGGTCCTCATCTCTGAATATGAAAGTCAAGACAAATCTCTCAATATCGGGGCTCCCGTGTCTCTATCTGAGACTGAAGAAGAGATTGAGGAATGCAGTTCTAATAAAGCTGACACATCGGTCTCTGCAGATCTTAACGCTAACACTGATCATGTAAGATCCAATTTCCGGCTAGACCCCTAGGAGTTGGTTGGTTGTGACAGAACCCTAGGAAGCCCAAAAATTGAAATAAATCGACCAAGATTTCGGGTCACGGGTTGGTCACGCCCGTGACCGACCCGTCACGCCCGTGACCTAGGGCGTGACTCCTTTGACGATCGTAGATCTCAGGGAGACCATCGTCGGGCGCAGAATTTTCAACCTGGCCCTATCACGCCCGTGACCCAGGTGTCACGCCCGTGACCAAGGGTGTGACCCCCTTCGGTGATCGTCGATCTCAGCGCGACGATCGCCGAGCGCGCAATTTGCCTCATGACCCTGTCACGCCCGTGACCCATGTGTCACGCCCGTGACCCATGTGTCACGCCCGTGACCTAGGGCGTTACCACCCTTCGACGATCGTCGACCTCAGTTCGACGGTCGTCGAACCCAGAATTGGCCACCCGGGCCTGTCACGCCTGTGACCCATGTGTCACGCCCGTGACCTTGGGCGTGACAACCCTTCGACGATCGTCGACCTCAGTTTGACGGTCGTCGAACCCATATTTGGCCACCCGGGCCTGTAACGCCCGTGACCCATGTGTCACGCCCGTGACCTAGGGCGTGACCACCCTTCGACGATCGTCGACCTCAGTTCGACGGTCGTCGAACCCAGAATTGGCCACCCGGGCCTGTCACGCCCGTGACCCATGTGTCACGCCCGTGACCTAGGGTGTGACCACCCTTCGACGATCGTCGACCTCAGTTCGACGGTCATCGAACCCAGAATTGGCCACCCGGGCCTGTCACGCCCGTGACCTATGTGTCACGCCCGTGACCAAGGCCGAAACGTCAGCCAGATTTTAAATTTCGATAACCGATGTCTTAATCAATCCTGATTATGGAATGTATAGCAGGAATATTTATTAGCCATTTCTGTCTTTAATTATTTAATAGAAAGAGAGAGTGAGGTCCAATAGGAAATCGCCACCTGGATCAGCCAATTCATCTTCCGCTCCACCTTTTCCTTTCCTCTTCCCTGCATCATAACCGAAACGTTATTATAAGAAGAAACATTCATGGCAATGAATGTTTCATCCTTTCCCCTCCCCATTGGGAAATCTATAAAAGCCCCCTTGGAGAAAGAGAAGAAGGTTACACGTTTGATCAAACGGATTCAGATTCCTCCCCTTACTGTTGAAGAATTTCCGGTGACGCCACCACCACGTCATGACAGTCCGACGTCCATCTCGCTTTCAAACCGCGAACAAGGTCCTCCCCTCCCTCTTCTTCTGCGGATAGATCTTATAAATGGTTAGGAGAGATATCGGGCTCAAAAGAGCCAGATCGGGTGAGCGTTTCCATGGTTTTCCAAAATTTTCATGGTGGCGAGTTCGCCGGAAACCGCCTCTCCGGCGGCCGTGCCGCCGCCCGATGGTAGCCCTCGCCTCAACTGAGGTGGTGGTGGTGGTGGCCGGCCAGGGAGATGGTTGGGTGGCCGGGAAATAACTTTAGAAAAGCTACAAAATAGTTGTTTTTTTTCTGGTTCTGTTCGGGTTCAGGTAAAGAAGAAGATGAACAGTGTTATTTTATCATATTATATATTGTATAGTTAGGAATTAATTCCCTTTTACTGTACACTAGGTTGAAACTGAAAATTATAGCCCGTAGGGGCTGAAACATAAAAAGTGGTCAACATAGAAAATGTAGCCATTGAAGTCTACTTAAATTCAAAATTGATTTAACTCGATTTGGAGTCCTGGTTAGACCACAGCACCCTTTCTGGTGAGGTCTGTCCATAGGGCTGTCTTGACCTTAGAAAAATTCCCCACTCCAATCCAGTCATCAAGATGACTTGAAATTTGGGGTGTGGCCTAATCTTACCTATATCTAGGTGCTATCCAAAAATGTGAATTTTTGGAGAATGTTTTTCTATAGTTTTTAGAAAAATTTAATAATCCTAATATAATTTAATTAGATGGCTAAATGACTTCAAACCCTCCAAATTTTGGTGAGTGGTCCTGGGTTTATCATTAGGTTCTGGTAAAAGTTTCATCTCATTTGGAGATGTTTTGAATAGGGTTGTGTTCAACCCTAGGATGATCCTTATAGGATAATTTAGGATCAAACACCCCCTAGGTATTTGAGTGGCCATATCGCCTCAACAGGGGCTGATATTTTGGTCACTGACTTTTTGGGCATGACACACCCTCCAAGGGAGTTTGGAGTGGTTTGGTGTAGGGTAGCCCTAGAACCCTAGTGTAGGTACCTTAATGGGGATTTGTAGGGTTGTGAAGGTCATGGGGTCAAATGACCTTGTACTGACTTGAAATTTGGTGGAAAGGACCATAGAGCTATTTAAGGCCTCTGGTGAAAATATTATGGTATTTGGAGACATTTAGCCCACCTCAAACCCTAACCCTTAATTTACGTCACCAACCTCTATTTGAATTATTAAGCTATCAACCGAACTACAAATCTAGTAAAATTTGGGTAGAGTGATTTTATGGTCCAAGTAGACATAATATAATTTTGTTGAGATTTTTGGTTTAATTTATACAGTACCTTATTTACAACTCTAATTATGCCCTCGATATTTATTTTGATGATTATGGATTTTTCTGTTCACTGGAATATTATGAAATCTTGGATTAGGGCATCCTATAGCATGATATAATTTCTGTAATTTTCTTGGAAATTTTATCTGATTATTTTGGGTACTTTATTCATTAATGTACTAATTGTGATATATAGTCAAAAATACAAATAGTGCCCAATTATTAATTGGAAAATTATGAAATTTGGTCAGTGGGTGTTTCATAGTATGATAGACACCCTGTAATTTTCTCTGGAATTTTAGATGGATAAAAATAGTACTTCCTTCATTAAGTTAGGAAAATTAGTATCTTGAGTTAAAATAAATTCAGAGTTCAATTGATAGAGAAAAATTATGGTACTTGGTTTATGATGGTTTTCGGACACTACATAGCTTCTATAATTTTCTTGGGATTTTTGGATATAAATTTTTAGTACTTCCTTCATAATATACTAAAAGTGGCCTAAAATGGTAAATTAGGGAATATAGGCCTAAACACCTCTGGAATTTCTCAAAATTTGGAATTACTGTTTAAATGCTTTATAGGATTTTTACTGATTTTATGATGATTTATTGTTGGCTCATTAGTGAACTTCATGTTCATACTAGGGCATTTAGAATCTTAGAATAAATAAATTAAATGCCCGATAAATAGGAAAATCATTATTTTCTGGATTTAGACTAATTAGGTCATGGTAGACCTTCAGTAAATATTATATGGGAATCGGAAGACAGATAGAAGTACCACCCCTTGCATACCTCATAATGCTTAGGATGGTCTGCGTTTAGTAAAAATTGCAGAAGCCGAACTAGAGTGGGAATGAGCTTGGGGAGATGGAATTTTGGTAGATTGCTGGTTTGGATAGTGTGAGTTAAATCAGGTTCATTATTGGAAGTCAGGATGGGTAGGGTGTGAGATTGACTTGCGATAAGTAGTGTTCGGGTTCGACGGAAGACCGTCCTCCCCGAGAAGAGGAGTGTCAAAGTCACCCTAGGATTAGCCCACTGTAATATGAAAAGGGAACGGGTTAAGGGAACAATCAATTATAATAAGTGCCTTGGAAAGGGAGTTTTGGATTCACCCCATCATAGCTCCTAGTACCGCTGCGAGCCCTTCACGGGTAAACCTCGGGAAGTCCAAGGTTAACCTTAACTCTTAGGAATAAAATGATCAAGAGTAACCCTATTAATAGTTCTACCTCACACCTACACTTGTACACTTAGGAAGAAGAAATGGCATGGAATGGGTAGAGTAGGTCTGTTGGTACCCTAGTTTGATTTGAGTTTAGTCTTCTCCTTTTGTCCTTGACCCAAGAAATATCTATGGTCAATGGTTAGTGGTCTAGCTGTAGAGTCCCCGCTTTTCCAGATAAAGAATTTGGTTAAGTAGTTTATTCGTTCGACTATAGTCGAACGCCGCTCGACTATCGTCGACTAACTGTTCGACGATCGTCTATCAGTTGTTCGACTTTTAGTCTGCGAGGATAGTTCGACTATCGGTTGATAGTTCGCCTATCTGTGTGCTTTGATAGTTCGACTATCTGCTTGGATAGTTCAACTATCTGATAGCTCGACTATCTGTTGATAGATCGACTATCTGCTTTCTTCTGATAGTTCGACTATCTGCTGATAGGTCGACTATCTGTTTTCCCTTGGTAGTTCGATTATCTTCCTTGATAGTTCAACTATCTGATAACTCGACTATCTGTTGATAGTTCGACTATCTGTCATTCTCTGATAGCTCGACTATCTGTTGATAGTTCGACTATCTGTTCTGCGTTGATAGTTCGACTATCTGTTGATAGGTCGACTATCGGTTTTGCTTTGATGTTCGACTATCTGTTGATAGTTCGACTATCTGTTCTGCGTTGATAGTTCGACTATCTGTTGATAGTCGACTATCTATTTTCGCTTGGTAGTTCGACTATCTTCCTTGATAGTTCAACTATCTGATAGCTCGACTATCTGTTGATAGTTCGACTATCTGTTCTGCGTTGATAGTTTGACTATCTGTTGATAGGTCGACTATCGGTTTTGCTTTGATAGTTCGACTATCTGTTGATAGTTCGACTATCTGTTCTGCGTTTGATAGTTCGACTTTCTGTTGATAGGTCGACTATCTGTTTTCGCTTGTAGTTCGACTATCTGCTTTGATAGTTCAACTATCTGATAGTTCGACTATCTGTTGATAGTTCGACTATCTGTTTCGCTTTGATAGTTCGACTATCTTTGATAGTCGGACTATCTGATAGCTCAACTATCTTCTGATAGTTCGACTATCTGTTGTGATAGTTTGACTATCTCCTTTGATAGTTTGACTATCTGGATCGTTCGACTATCTGTCCGATAGTTCGACCGATCTTCGTTCTTCGGTCGACGATCTCCTAGGGTCGTTCGACGTTTTCTGTCTGCCTTTATATTTTGTATTTATTTATTATATTTAA